>CM042147.1:80239589-80264589 GCA_023376005.1 Doryteuthis pealeii | reverse complement strand
ATGTAGCAAACTAGCACAACGAGAATACAAAACTAGACATGACTGGGTTGGGAAGGTGATCCACTGGGAATTATGCAAACAATTAAATTTTGACCATACAACAAAATGATATATGCATAAACCAGAATCTGTTCTTGAGAACGAAACGCATAAAATTATCTGTGACTTTGAAATAAAAACGGATCACCTTATCCCAGCAAGAATACCAGACCTAGTATTGATAAACAAAAAAGAAAGAACTTGTCAACTGGTGGATTTTGCAGTGCCAGCAGATCACAGGGTGAAGCTAAAGGAAAATGAAAAAATGGACAAATATCTAGACCTTGCCAGAGAACTGAAAAAGTTATGGAATATGAAAGTGAAAGTGATACCAATTGTAGTTGGTGCACTTGGAACAGTCCCAAAAGGATTAGAAAAAGGTTTGGAAAGTTTGGAAATCAGAGGAAGGATTGAAACCATTCAGAACACTGTACTGCTGCAATCTGCCAGAATACTCAGCAAGTCTCCTCAGGTCTCCAGGACTCTTCTGTCACTCAGACTCCAGTGAAAGACCATCAGCTAATGCTGATGTGAAAACTCAAAAAGAGTAAATAATAATAATAGGACTTTGCAGTTCCAGCAGATCACAGGGTGAAGATGAAGGAAAACGAAAAGATGAATAATTCCCTGGAGCTTGCAGAGAATTGAAAAAGCTATGGAATATGAAGGTCAATGCGATATCAATCATATTTGGTGCTCTTGGAACGGTCCCAAAAGCTTGGAAAAAAGACTGGAGGGTCTGGAAATCAGAGGAAGAATTGAGACCACCCAGACTACTGCATTGCTTCAATTGGCTAGAATACTCAGAAAAGTCCTGGAGACCTGAGGAGACTTGTTGTCACTCAAACTCCAGTCAAATACCATCAACTAACGCTGGTGAGAAAAACTCACATAATCTACAAATTTACAAAATCACAGAAAAAATAAATCACCGTATTACCAAAAATGAAGAAGTCCTGGAAACCCTATTAAATATAGAAATATACAGCCTGGATAAAAAAATGGAATTTGGAATTTAAAAAGGTACAAAGGTTCGTGATGAAAAGGGAGGAAACAGAAGCAACTGAAGGAATAGAACTACAAAATAAGGAATATTGTCGAGAAAGAGAATTACATATACCTGGGTATATTCAAAGCAGACGCCATCAAACAGAGATGAACGAAAAGTAAGAAAAGAGTACCTCTGTAGAACAAGGAAACTACTCGAAACAAAGCTCTGTACGAGAAATGTCCTCAAAGGAATAAACACCTGGACTGTCCCACTTGTAAGATACCCTGGACCATTCTTAAAATTGACAAGGGAGGAACTTTAATGAACCAAAGGACAAGGAATCTTAGGAAAATTCACAAAGCATTACACACGAGAGACATCATCATCATTATCATCATCATATCACGCAATTAGCAAGGATATACATGACAATCTCTTGCCAACCTTCTCTATCACTCATTGTCCCCGGTAGGTCCTCCGCGCAGCATCCAGTATCCGCACAGAGCTGGTCAATGTAGGTCCTTGCTGGACGGCCCACATTGGCATGTCCATGTGTTGGTTTCCACAGGAGAACGTCGCTAATAAGTTGGTCCTTGCTTACTGCTGGAGAGACGACATAGACTATATGTGTCAAGAAATGAAAGCGCCAACAGTAAAGTTTGTGAAGATACAATAATTGGAGGACTCGAAGAATACACTAAAAAAACAAAGAAATTCTAAATACAACAGCCAATAACAACAATATCAACATATGGACAAATAAAAAAACAAAAAATTGATAAAAATAGAAACAGAAAGAAAACCAGCTATATGGATACTTCTAGCGACGATTTGGGTAGATACGTGAAAAGACCGGGACATACCTGAGAAAGGGGAATGGAATCCCTTATAATAGCAGCACAAAATAATTCCATCAGAATCAATACATCATAGCGAAAATAAATACGACCCAACAGTGTTATGTACCTATGTCGCTGGTATATAAACAAGAGTTCTTTTATGAGAGAGAGAGAGAGAGAGAGAGAGAGAGAGAGAGAGAGAGAGAGAGAGAGAGAGAGGACCAACATAGGTTGGTTTATTGATTTTAACGGCATATCAACCCGTCTGGGGTTATGTCATGCCTAACGGTTAGGAAGTGATATATATCATGTATTTATATTTATACTTTTTAGTAATTGGTTTTAACAATGTGTTAGCATTATTGGGGATTATGTTGTATGGTATTGAAATGTTTCATGTCTATATTCTATGGTATAATTTTATTTCCAGCAAAAAAGAGAGAATATCCTCCATGTTGACATTTTCAAATAGCTCTTTCATATTGTTTGCTTTAAAATAACGCTTTCTGATATGAGCAAAAAAACTGCATTCCACGAATAAGTGTTTAACTGTCAAAGGTGTTTGACATGTTCCACATTGTGGTTGTTGTTCTTGTTTGAGTATATAGGAGTGTGTTAGTCTTGTATGACCAATGCATAATCGGGACACAATGACTTGTAGGCCACCAGCCTTCCAAAGTGGGTTTGATTAGGAAGAGTTTATTGTGGATGTTGTTATTTCAGTGTTGTTGCCATTTTGTATGAAAGGAATCTATTAATTTTAGGTTTCACGTCAGTATATGTTATCTTGAACTTCTCAGGGATAGAGACATTAGAGAGAGATAGACAGATCGTGTTACTTACTTGTTCTCTTCTTCTCTTTCTTTTTCGGTCATGATCGTCTACGTCTAAGTTCTTGCTTTACTTCTTAGTATCTTCGTTGGGTCTTCTAAGGGCATGTGTAATTAATTAACAAGGCTTGTTGCTTTGATCAAAGGTTTTATTTTAGCCCTTTTTCTAACACAGCGTGGATTAAGCCCAGACCGCAGTTACACGTTTATACTGCGTTACATCTTGGCTAGAACTAAAAACCTAACTAGTCAAATCATGTGACGTGCGATATTCCCGCTTTTACCAATCATCTGTATTTCTCAACGAATACTACCGTCTACATTCTGATTCGAAGCCCTATTCTACAGGGTGCTGTCAATAATCTACGCTGCCACATAGAATAAAAAGTGTAGTTAATGTGGAGACAGAAACGCATTAGGGAGGCACGCAATGTAATGACACGAGTTCAAATCCTGGACGAAATTCTTTGCATTTCACATAGCTCTAATAGCACTGGGAAAGGTATGCATCCAACTATTCTTCCTCCATTTATGGGTAAATAGTAAGGCATACTGGTCTCTTGAACCTTTGTTAGGTAACCAGTCTAGAAGAAGAAAAAATTTGAATTTAAACTTGCTAAACTCTGCTTAAGAAATAGACCTTGTCTCATATCCTACTCGTGAGGAGGGATTAATTATATGTATACCATTTGGTTAAATGTAAATTTCTGTTACAATTCCCAGCGATCACCTTTTCCATCCAGTCGTGCGTAGACTTGTAATAACTTTGAACTAGTTTGTTTCATTCGCTTATTATGTACATTACCATTTCATATGCACAAACCAGAATCTGCCGTAAAGAATGAATCACATAAAATTCTTCTCGGGATTTGAGATACAAATGGATCACTTAATCCCGACCAGAAGACCAGACCCAGTGTTATTTAAAAATAAAATTAAAGAACGTGTCATCTCATGGATTTTGCCATTTTACGGGACCACATTGTGAAAATGAAAGAAAGCGAAAAGATAAAGAATATACTTGGGCCTAAGAAAACTGGAAATTGAGGGTGGCGCCCTTGGAACAGTCCCCAAAGGTTTTGAAAAAAAAATGGGGAAATTGGTGATGAGAGGAAGAATCGAGACCATCCAGACAACAACATTGTTAAGATGGGCTAGAATACTCAGTAGAGTCCTGGAGACCTGGGGAGACTTGCTGTCATTTAAACTTCAGCGAAAAACCACCAGCTACACACCAACCTGAAAAATTAGTAAGTAGTGATATAAATATAATTGAATATGGGTCTTGTATAACAAGAGAGAAGACTTACCTCGTGGGGCAAAGCGGGAACGAACCGGTCTCGCTTGCATGATGAGTGAAAACGTGTGGTCGGATAGTCTTCACCAGTATACTGTGGGCAGCCGGAGATGAGGAAAGGTGTCTTATTACCGGATAGTGCAGAGGCATTGAAGGTAAGTGAATGGACATAAAAGACACCCTCTTACTCTGCTGGGGGTGCTTACTCAGTGAACAGGCGTCAGTGAGTCAATCAGTCAGTTGTCAGTGAAAAGAAGGAAAAAAGATGGAGGAAGCAAAAGAGATGGAAGAAGGAAAAGAGATGGAGGAAGGAAAAGAGGAGGAAAGAAAAGAGAGGGGGGAGGAAAAGAGAAGGGGGAGAAAAAGAGATGGAGGAAGGAAAAGAGGAGTAGGAAGGAGAAGGAGGGGGAAGAGGAGGAAGGAAAAGAGGAGGAGGAAGGAAAAGAGGTGGAGGAGGAAGGAAAGGAGGAGGAAGGAAAAGGGGGGAGGGAAAAGAGGTGGAGGAGGAAGGAAAAGAGGGGGAGGTAGGAAGAGGGGGCGGAAGGAAAAGAGTAGGAGGAAAGAAAAGAGAAGGAAAAAGGAAAAGGAGAGGAGGAAGAAGGGAGTTATAGGATAGCCCTTTTTTTAAAACTTTTTCTGGCTAAACAGCAACCCAAGATAAAGATCGAGGACACTTTAATAATAAGGAAAAAGACATTTATCTTACACAAAATATTAATTTTATAATTGCCAGTGCTCATAATTCAACGTGGGTAGTCCCTGTGGTGAAGTAGTTAACGTGCTGGACTGTGACATCGTAGTAAGCGGGTTCGAACAACAGACAAGCTGTTCATTTTCGTGCTAATACCCTCGGAATAAGTACAAACCCCGTTCCCCAGCAATCGGTTAAATAGTATCACTGTTATTCTTCTACAGGAATGACTTTGGCATTAAATAACCCAAAAGTTTGGTATGCCATTGTTGTATACTGGAACACAGATTGTTCGGTAGACGAGTACATCACTATGAGGGTTATGTTACCCAGAAAGTACTTCGTTACAGAGTATTAATAACTGATGTCGTAAGTAGACGGTTCTCATAAGGTTCTGCCACTGCTCTAAACAGCAATACACAAGTATTCTTGGGCCAATTCACTTACTCTCTAAGGAAAAGATAATATAGATATTTACCGAAAGCAGGATGTGACACAAGGTCAATTTCTTAAGCGGAGTTTTAACAGGTTTGAATTCAGAGTTTTCCTTCTACTAGACTGGTTAGCTAGCCAGGGTTAAAGAGTTCAATATACCCTACTATTTAGAAAAAGGTAACACACACACACACACACACACACACACACACACACACACACATATATATATATACCAAACCCTACACGAGCAGGATGCAACACAGGGTCAATTTCTTGAATTTAGTGTATTCTTGTCCTATACGGGTTACCTTGTGAGTGTTAAAAAGCCAAGTCTGCACTACTATTCGCCCATTGCTGGAGGTAAAGTAGTTGGATGCATACCTTTCCCAAGCGTATTAGCATAATGTGAAATACAAACAGCCTTGTCCAGGATTTGAACTCGGATAGACGCGTCCAATTCCCACGACTCTAACCATTACACCACACGCCTAAGGGTAATTTTTAAAAAAGTCGGTATCAGCCAGTCAGCGAGGGAGTCTAGCCCCTTTTAACTAGCGCTAGAAAAAGGAGTTTGTTTTTTCGTCTAAGGTGGGGCGCCACTTCTACCATCAGCTCCTTACTTTACCAGACAGATCCCTGTGCTACTCATACGCTGAGTTGATGAGGGCCGGTATCGAACTAGGGACCTTGTGGTTTCTAGCCGAACGTTCTACCGACTGGGCAAAAACAGTCTAAAACAGCCATTTAACAGAGAAACCCAACAAAACCAAATAGATTTCAGGGGTATATATAAATCCCATAGATTGAAACCTTTTCCCACCTGGTACCAGCTGTACTCGCCTCAAAATAGAATGTTACCCTCGTAGTAAATGAACCCAAATGAAATTCGGTAATTTGTTGTTGGGGTCTTTAATTTGCAATTTGTCATTCTAAATTTGAATTGCGGTCAGATTTTTTATAGGAAACAAATGTTTTATTTGGCTGGTATGTTAATTATTTCATGGAAGAATTAATTTATTTTTCGTTTTATGTTGGTTATTAAGTCCAAACTCAAAATTTGCCCTGAGATTACCAAAGACATTTGCGTAAAAAAAAGTAAAAGGAACAGAAAAAAGAAAAAACGAAAAACTGGTTTGTCTTACGTTGTTATGCATTATTTCACATAGGAAATTTATTAATTTTCTTTTTGGCTTTATTAGTATGGCTTTTAGTAGTTTTATTTTTAATTAGATTTATTTTGTCTATTATGCTAATTCTTTTACACAGGGCCTGCATTTTAGATGGGACTAGCAGAGCTAACCGACGTTACCCGGGATTTAAAAAAATTTAGAAATAATTCTTGGCCGGTTTAGTTCGGTTGGTAGGGCGACCGCCTAGGAATCACAATCCGTGTTCAATACCGACCCTCGCCAACTCAGTGTCTAAGTAGCACAGCTTCTGTGTGGTAAAGTGGGAGCTGACGGTAGGTGTGGTGCTCCACCTCATACGTAAAAACAATCCCTTGGTCAAGCGCTAGCCAAAAGGGGATAGACTCACTCGCTGTCTGGCTGATACCGACAATAAGCCATCCCGTGTACTTTATTATATATATATATATATATATATATATATATATATATATATATCTTATAAATGATACTAGTTGGTTTCAGATATTTTTTAGCCCCTCTGGATAGGCTAAATCGGACCATATGACCTTTAGGCCCTCCTTTTGTGATCTCGATTCATAGGAATATTTTTTTCCATTTACACCGTCAAAATCCGGTTGGTTGTTAGGGGTTAGCGTTAGGGGTTAGGGTAAGGGGTTAGTTTTATAATAAAGAAAAACTCTAAACATCGTATGTTTACAATTAACCGGATTTTGACGGTGTAAATGGAAAAAATGTTCCTATGAATCGAGATCGCAAAAGGGGTGCCTAAAGGTCATATGGTCCGCTAAATCTGTAGAGATTTAATCCTTCAATATCGTTTTTTAAGATTAATCAACTAAATAAGTAAATTTATCAGCCTAACCAAAATATTGGTTCCATATGTGAATAGTGTACAACAAAAACCTAACGAAAAAAGAAAAAATCTACGTTTGCCAGGAAATGTCCGAGATACGACTGACTAATCAGTGCTGAGCAGCGACGTCAGTTATGTTATTCACTGGTTTCATTGGAGGGTTTCGGGTCTTCCAACATAATACTCCCCTCTGCCAGTCAGACCCCATTAGGGTTTATCAAACTCTAACTCGCTGCCTTTTTGTTCAACGCCAACAGAAAAATGGCTTTAAATAGAGTATGCTAACGAGGTCCCCGCCCTCTTTACATCTGGTTGGCTAATTCTACAGCCAATGATCATTCAGAGTAGTTTTTATAATAGTTTTTAAAATAATGGCTCAGACATTTTTTTAAATTATACATTGGCATAGTTGGGATAATAATAATAATAATAATAATAATAATAATAATAATGATATACTGAACTTTTAAATCATAATTCTTATTTGTAATCTATATATCAATACTCGTGTGAATTAATAGTACGACCGTTATCATCTTCCAACACCCTCTGGTTAAGAATGAGACCGTCCAAATCGTCCAAGATGAAATCCAAAAATGTAAATCCTGATTACCTGGTGTTACTTATCCGCCGTATTCTTATTTTTTATGAATGTCGTCACCCCACTCTAAATAATGGACTATTCCGTTTTTATTATAAAGAAAGGGAAGAAATAGGAATGATACACAGAAAAAAATATAAGAAAAAAAGAAAAAAGAGAGTTGGAAAAAAATAGAAAGATCTCGAAAGCAATAACGCCAATCTGTTTCAATCGAACATAATCAAAAGATGAAATAAAGGAAAAAATAAAAGAAATATAGTTTAATCAAGATTATTAAACTTTTTACATATTGAACAATTTGCAATAACTCATCAAACCTTGTAATAATTAAATTATCATACTGTGATATACCCATAGAGCCTGTTAGTTTAGTAGGTTTGTCTGCCATTGTTTGGCTGGAAGAGTTATCTTCCCTTATGTTTCTGGTTTTTACCACCAGGCGCCACTGACTATTTAATTAGTGGAGCGCCAGTTTTGAATCCTCTTTCTTCTCTATGATTTCACCAACAACAATGGGTTAGACATTTCGTCTACACCCTTCTTGTGTGTGGATTTCACCCACCCAACACAACTTAGTAAGTGACTTTGCCTTATGGACTCTTCATATCTTCTATATGTACATTTATGCATCTCCTTCATACTTTCTTATTGTACCTCCATTCATGAATGTGTTCTTTATTATGTCTTCTTTGTATGTCTTCTTTGTATTGCTGTTATAAATGCTTCTCCATGTACTAATATATATATAAAGCCCATTGTAGTATTTAACACTCTTAGTCGTTGTTTGTTTATATGTGTACCACGTTGGTAGGCCTCTACGCCAACCAACTAATTATAATTAACTTTATTACCTTTTTGAATCTAACGCTAAGAAATTGAATATTCCATTCATTTATAAAATTGTGATAATTATCGTATTACATTTTTGGTATATTTTGTACAATTTTAATGTTTTAAAAATAAATAAAAAATGACCCAAACTTGAAATTTAGTTCCAAAGTTAAGTAAACTTGTGTTAATTTTTAAAATATATCTTTTTATTCTTGTTAAATTCAGAGAAGTAATAAATCTTACGTCTCCTCATATGCAGAGCTGGTAACATTTTTAATGTCATAATTGAAGAAAGGTAATAATTAATGATGGATTTGTTTTTCTTTCTTTAAATTAACAGTTTAGTGTGGCAGAAGGCTTCAGCAGTTGAGAGATGCAAGTAAATCAAAGGGTTTGTTAATCATCTCACTACAGTAGGTGTCCATAGTTAAAAAGAGGAATGAGATATTTTCAATGGGCATTGCTTGGACTCTAATATAGGCCCTCAATAAATGGGTTTGTTTCAATGTTTCAGTTCTTAGAAAAAGAAAAATGTTTTTATTTCACAATAACAGTAAGAGATGTTTAGACACTGGTTTCATAGGAGGGTTTCGGGTCTTCCAATATAATATTCCTTTCTGCCAGTCAGACCCCATTAGGGTTGATCAAACTCTAACTCGCTGCCTTTTTGTTCAACACCAACAGAAAAATGGCTTTAACTTAAGTCTAAAATTCACTCGTCTCTTACTACACATTCTGTCTGTCACTTCCCCACACGATATATATCTTGATTAACTACTCTTTATATTGGGCCCACATTAAAACGAGGCCTTGTGCCCGGCCCATACAAGTGGGGTATGAGGCAAATACCCAACTTCTCTTTATATATGTTATTTTTTTCTGTGCGCGTAAAGAGAGAGATTGGGGAGTGTGAGCGGTGGATGAACTTATTCGTATATTAATTTTCAGTTGCTAACTGTTGGATTATATATACAACTGGTCAGTTTTTTTTACTTAATTGCAAATTCTAACAAAACAAGGATTTTTCGTGTTGTTTTTAAAATATTATCCGGTCATATTTATTTTTTAATCTAATTCGTTTCGCCAACTTTCTTCCTGATCACAATTATCCACCAAGAGCTCAATGGATGACTCAAGGGGTCAATGGACAAGTATTTCTATATCATCTAAGGTGTTACATTTAGTTTCTTGTTTAATTGCATTCCAACCTTCGTGGGTTATTTAATGCCAAATCCATAATTGTAGAAGAACAGTAGTGCTACTATATAAATTATAGTTGGGAGATGAGAGGTTTCATACATTTCCCTTGAATGTTAATCCGAAAGTGAACATAATAGCCCGACTAGAGTTCGAACTCAATTACTAAGGTGTCACAGTCCAACATATTAACCACTGCATCACAAATATGGACCGGATATGAATTTGCTTCGAAAGGCAAGCCCTTGCTGTCCCATTATTGGATCCCTTAAAAGAGATCATTGACAAACACACTCTGATCTACCTTTCTCATTTTCAGCTATATATCCGTCTGTTTCATTCTGATCTGTGTATTCCAATCTCATTTTAATTTATCTCATTTTGATATATCCATCTCTCTGTCCCATATTGATCGATCTGTCTCCTTCTATTCAATCTGTTATATACCCACATGCTCATGTTGCTGGTATATAAACAATAAGCGCGTGGTGTAATGGTTAAAGTCATGGGAAATGGACTCGTCGCCCCGATTTCAAATCCTGGACGTGGTAATTGCATTTCACTTAGCGCTAATACCATTGGGAAAAGTATGAATCCTACTCTCCTTTAAGCTATGGATAAATAGTAGGGCAGACTAGGCTCTTTAACCTTGGTTAGGCAACCGGTCTAGGAGAAGGAAAACTCTGAATCCAAATCTGTTGAACTCTGCGTAAGAAATTGACCGTGTGTCACATCCTGCTCGTGCAGAGGGGTTGGTAAATATACATAAACAATATTCTTTTGCTAGAGAGAGGGAGAGAGGTAGACAGAGAGATATTTAGATGAGATGCATAACTTGCATAACTTACTTGTTTTCTTCTGTGGCCATCTGTGATTGTCTAGTCTTCTTGTTGATTCATTTTCCTTCTTGACCGGTCTTCTAACTAAGACATGCATTGACCAACAACGCTATGTTGCTTTTTAAAAACTTTATTCTTAGCTAACTAACACAGCTCGCACGCAGATGAGTCCAGCTAAAGCAAGAGACGTCTCTCTTACCCAGCATCCTGCCTGGAACTAAGAACCTAACTAGATCTCATGTGACTTCATGTGATTTGTGGTTTTACCGCCTCTGGGGTCAAAGTTCCCAAACGGTCTGTAACTTTCCATTCAGGCGCTTTGTATTTCCGCTACATTGTGTTGTTAATAATCTATGCTACCATAGATTATGCAACAAATCTATCAGTCTGTATCATTCTAATCAGTTTATTTCTATATACTTTTGATCTATCTACCTATCCCGTTTTGGCTTACCTATATCCATCTGATTTTGATCTATGTATCAGTCGCATTTTAATCTATCTATATATCTATCCCATCTTGAGCTATCTCTATCTCATTTTGAACAATCTATTTCATTCTAATCAATCTCTCTATTTCTATCTAACTTTGATTTATTTTCGTCTATCTGTCTTTATCTCATTGTGATATATCCATCTCATTCTGATCTTTTTGTCTGTCTCATTCTGATTTATACATCTACTAGAAGCGGCTACCCGGCTTTGACTGGGTAGTGGGGAGGTAAAAATGTTAATCTCGCAGATCTATTCTTACTGTCCCATTAAAATCCCTATGTAAAAAAAAAACTTGCATTGATCCAGCTTCTCCGAAAAGAAAAATTCATGTCTACTATTTAAAATATCAAATCCAAAAAGAATTCTATGCTATTATCATTTAAATATCCGTTTTTTTAATTATCTTCACTAATATAAATCAAACCTTCGTTATTTTTGCTCAAAAACCAAGATCTGGTGATAGTGAATGTGTATATATATTTACTTGGTTGTTAATTGTTTTATTTTCGAAGTTTTCCTCGGATATACACATACACACAACTGCCCTTTATATATGTATAGATATCTCCTTTTGCTTCATCTATCTTTATATTCATCTATCTATCTATCCATCTCATTTTGATCTGTCTATCTTTCTATCTATCTATTGATTTATCTATTTATCTATCTCATTTTGATCTATATCCTTCCGATATATTCGTCTATCTTTTCATTTCCCTATTCTATCAAATATGTTTAAGATATACAAGGTGTATTATTAAAGTATCGAGATTGAAGTTGAATTTACCAAGATAGAAATAAACAATGATTGGAATGTACTTTTTTTTAGAATACAAGGTGGGTCAAAAAATAAAAGAAATTTCGATACTTTTTTTGACACACCTTGTATGTATTTAACCAACCTCTCCGCTACGGAAAATATATGATAAGGTCAATTTTTAAATGGAGTAGAGCTAACTTGCGTTCAGAGTTTTCTTTCTCCTCGACTGGTTGCTTGACTAAAGCTAAACAAAACAGCCTGTCTTACTATTTCCGCATAGATGGGGGGAAATGGATGGATCCATGCTTTTCTCAAGTACATCACAGTGAAATGAAATGAAATAGTCTTGTATAGCCGACTACTGTACTTCAATAAAACCACAGACACGTATATATAAAAATAGGACCCGTCTTTATTTTCTTCGGCATGTGGGTGGCAAAGAGCGCAGTGTTCACAATGAACTTCCCCAGGGGTTTGATGGCGACGGAAGGCGACGAGGTTACGCTCACTGCTGCTCGCTGAGGACTGACCTCACCCATAACCCGCTAGCCTTTTTATACAAAAAAATATGCCCACGCATTTTTTATCTTTTGATCTGATAACGGACATTTGTTATATATTTCTTTATCTTTCTCTCCGCCTCTTCATCGGAAGAGGTGTCTTCCGTTTTCCTTTTTTTTTTATCTATTTCTTTATCTTCTCCTTGCTTCTTGACCGGAAGACCTCTCTTCCGTTCTCCCTTAAAAAAAAAAATATTTTTATCTTTCTCTTTGTCTTTTTGCCGGAAGCTTCCTCTTCCGTTGCATGATAATGCAACAGTCTCATCCGGAATTTGAACCGGAGTTGTCGATTACATTTCCCATGATGATAACCGTTTTGATAAGAACACCTCATTAAACTGTGTGGTCTCCAGTAATGTATTTTTTCCTATTTGCAAATTTGAAACCTGTGGATTACTTTGTGTTCAGTTCGTAAGATTTGAAGACTTAGCATCGAATTCAAGTAATCATGATTTGATGATTCAATGATTAAATCATTCACCTTTAAATCTACGGCTTTTGTAACTAAGCCACTTGTCGACTCGTGAATATATTTAGACCTTTCTTTTTTAAAAAGTGCAATTTCGCGAAACGTAGACCAATTTAAAAGCTCCTTCGAAAGACGTAACGATAATCCCGACAAAATATCTTCGAAATTAATTGTCATTATTTTCCAATCAGATGAATGTTGCTAGGAATCTTGGGATAGCAGCGATGAAGGGTGAAAAAGTAAAATAAGCAAATAAAGGAATAAAAAATAAATCAAACACATTTTTGTTAGGAAGGGGTATTTTTCTCCTTTAATTGGTAAAGTAAAAAAAAAAAAAAAATAAAATAAAAATAAAGCTAGTAAAATGAAACAACGGATTATCTCCCCTTAGAAAATGGAAGCCAGAGACGTGAAATTTAAATTAGAAAAAAAAAAAAAAAAAAAGAAAGAAAGAAAGAAAGAAAGAATGTAAAAGTATTTGTAAACTTGGGGTTTAGCGTAATGTTTAAAAAAAATGTTAAAAGTAATTATAGTTTTCTAGTGACTTTTTCTGTCTTTTTAAATTTTTTTTGTTTTGTTTTGGTAAATTCATTTATCTTCTGTGGTTTTTGCTTTCATTTCACGAATCATTTAGTCATTTTTTTTTGTGTACTTAAACATATTTCGTGTCTCGTGGGTTTTTCTAATTTCTCTTCATTCCTAACTGTCGTTCTTGCTTTTTTTTCTTACGGTGTCACAGTCTACAGCTTTCTTTCTCTCTTTTACATATTTTCGTAATTTTCCCGTATTGTAGGGTTATCAACCTAATATTTTTTCTGTAGCATGGTCAGCATGTTATTTGTTGGATGGGGAGAAAAAAAAAAACAAAAAAAAAAAAAACACAGCGTGACTTTTAATCTTAGGTCCGTTCGTTATTTTATTCTTACTTCATTCTGTCTCTGAACACGTATATATATATATACGTATCCCCCCCACGCACACACGCACGTGCAGGATGTGACACAAGATCAATTTTAAAGCGGAGTTTAACAGTTCAGACAGAGGTTTCCTTTTCCTCAACCGGTTGCCATACCAACTTTAAAGACCCCAGTCTGTCCTGTTAATTAACCATAGCTGGAAGGGAAATAGTTCGATTCATATCTTTCCCTAGAATATTAGAGTTATGTGAAATGCAACCAGCCTCGTCAAGGACTTGAACCCGCGGGAGTAGAAAGAAATGGACAACGGACACAACGTGGTAGTTTCTTTGTTCTTTTCGGATATAATCCTAACCCTATTCCCTTGTATATATTTACCAACCCCTCCGCACGAGCAGGATGTGACACAAGGTCAATTTCTTAAGCGGAGTTTAACAGGTTTGAATTCAGAGTTTTCCTTCTCCTAGACAAAGAGTCTAGTCTGCCCTACTATTTACCCAGAGCTGGAGGGAGAGTAGGATTCATACCTTTCCCAAGGGTATTAGCGCTAAGTGAAATGATTTGAACTCGGGGCGACGAGTCCATTTCCCATGACTTTAACCATTACACCACGCGCTCCCTACACCCTATTCCCTTATAGTAACCCCCAAACCATTTTTATCATATATGTGCTAGAAAGTAGTGAATGAAGGTCTTTGTGTCTTGTTTATGACATTAAAAAGTATCTGATGGTGAAGTTCCAGTTGTGGACCTCTGGGGAATATGGAGTATCCGTTCATCATTAATCCCAGGTCCACTCTGCCCCGGTGTGGTAGTACCTGTTAGGGTCCAATTTATGGCTTGAATAGAAAAAATGAGATTAAAATGAGTTTTGTTTGTTTGTTTGTTTGTTTGTTTTAGGGCACATCAACCTCGGTGGGTCATTTAATGCCGGCAAAGTTGTGAAATAAATTCATTCCCAATGTATAATACAATTTTGTTTATAAACTCACGTTTTTCTATTCAACCCATAGATGGGACCCTAACAGGTGCTACCACTCCAGATCAGAGTGGACCAGGGAGCAATGGTGATGAAGGGGTGCTCCACATTCCCCAAACATAAAAAACTGGAACTTAACCATAAGATAGAGTTTAACGTCATTCCCAGGACATGTAGATCCTCAGTCACTGCCTTGTAGCACCCATATGATAAAAATGGGTTGGGGCAATAGGTTTGGAAAAATCATATAGGTGCTAGGGCTTGACGTGACCACCCGATTGATCGGAGGGGGGCTCCCCGACCGCCCGTCTAGCCCAAGATAGGGCCAAAGTGGAGTATTGCAAGTCATGAACTGCTAATCCACCTGGGTTCTACCCTTAAGCATCACGGGTCGCCACCCACGGCCAACAGGTGGCCCTATTGGGGGAGTCTTACCCCTCTGCAGAGGTGCAGTCGGTGCATTCTAACGCCCAAATGGGTGGACATGCCGTAAAAATTCACCCAACCAACCAACAATTATCTAGCGTAGTTGATACTTCAGAGGTTTTGTTTATACACGGTCCTGGATAATACGGATGATTTTTAAACCACTCTAGATGACACCATACCCTAACAGGTATTACCACTACCGGAAAGAATAGATATGGGAGTAATGGCAATGAAGGAGCATTCCACACTCCCCAGATCCCCAGAAGTGGAGCTTAGCCATCAAGTGCTGTTTAGTGCCCTATCCAAGACACCCTGGGGGGCGTCTTAGTCCTCTGCAAAGGATACAGTCAGCATATTCTAAGCCTTACCGACATGGAGTTGCTGACATGAAATGTAACCGATATATAAAAGCAGACAAAAAGCTTACTCATGGTGGTAAAAGTAATTTCTCATTTTTGTGACTAAATTCATGTTAATATACAAGGTTTGCCAAAAATGTATCGGGATTTTTTTTTTAACATTTTGAAACACTTTGTATTCTGAAAAAATAACGTTCCATACATTAAATTTTCTAGAATAATAGGTGTGTCAAAATAGTTTAAAGCTGTATTTACCAAGATAGAAATGAAGAATGAATGGAATGTTATTTTTTTTTCAGAATACAAGGTGTGTCAAAAAGTACAAAAATCTCGATACTATTTTGACATCTGCATTTCAATAAAAAAGTTTTAATCATCCAACTCATATCTTTTTAATATGTATACATACATATCCGCGCATAAGTAGATATCTTTCTTATATATAGTAGAAAAATGAAATCACATTTTGATATATTTAAATATTATATTGAATTAGAAAGACCAATGAAATTAGATACGAACACAAAAAAAAAATTACACTTATTTTTACTTTATTCTAATTGATTTCAATATAAAATTATATATATGATTGCTTTTAGTACGTTTCAGAATAAAACAATAATATTAAAAATCAATAACACCAAGTAATCATATATTAAACAATTTTATCTAAACAGGTATGCAAAAATTTTCACACCATATACTATGTAAACATTTATTTCTTAATGATACATAACACACATCGAAGGATTTTAAACCCATTAATAACACGGGCTCTCCGGGGCCTGTGTTTGTTAATGTAAATTAACAGCGTTGATCCCAGGGGGATACCCCCAAGTCAACACCCGCCTCCTTGATTTAAAGGCTGGGTTTATTGCCCAGTGCCTAAGGCGCCCCCTTGAGGGGGAATGCCGACGGGATCAACGCATTATTTAACATCTACCACCCATGAGTCTCGGATCGTGGGTGGGACCACATAAAATGTCCTTGTGTCACGCTCTCATAAGTGGGGCGAGAGGCAAATACCTTAATAACATCGGCTGATTTGAGTTAAATCTATCTCAGCTAGACCTTAATAGAGACATTGTTAATAAATAAGATGCTAATTAAGATTAATTAAGATAAAATAGAGCGACCTGGTGCCTCAACGTTAAGCAAGGCACGGAGAGGGGTGAGGCAGAGAGGAGAGTAGCCGCGACAGAAAGGAGAGCCAGAAAGAGAGTGAAAAGCCAGCAGCCCCAGAAAGCATCACATTTTGTGTGCATTCAGTGCACGAAAGACTGTCACTCAAGAATTGGCCAGCAGAGTCACTTGAGCAGATGCAGATAAAATTTCTATTTTTATTTTGGACACTACGCCATCGTCCTTAGTGGACGGAAAGCATCCAATAAATAATAATTAAGATTATATAATTATTTGATATACATTGAGAATATAACGTAAATAACTAAGGAAAATGTGACGCAAGATATATATATATATATATATATATATATATATATATATAAAACAGATTTTTTGGGCGTGTATCTATTGTATCGAAAGAATGTTAATGGGAGAAAGGAATGTCCAAAGTTCCGGAAGTTCAATGTCGCTTTCAACATTTCAGACATGCTGGAACTTTCATTCTCAATGTCAACGAGAATTCGACAGCGTTCTTCAAGAATTCTTAGTTCGGGTCTCACTTCCGAATTCCCATGGAATACACACGCCCAGACAATGCACCAATTCCAAGTGCGATATGGCCAGTATATATATATATATATATATATATATATATATATATATTATGTGTGTGTGTGTGTGTGTGTGTGTGTGTGTTATTTTCATGTTAACTACTGTTAATTTGTTTTTTTTAATTATCGAGTTTCAAATAGATACTGTTAGATATTTAAAGAATTATATTTGTTTGTTAATTTTTCATATCTAATTTAAAAATAACAAATTAAATGATAAGATATCAATAATAATTTAAACTCAAACCTCTAGCGAAATATATCCTACACACTTTTGTCTGAGTTTTGTTCTTTTGTTCCTCACATCTCCACCACATTCTGTCGGAATCATTCCAGTTCTCTTTCCACACACACACACACACACACACACACAGACGCACACACACACATATATATATATATATGTGTGTGTGTGTGTGTGTGTGTGTGTGTGTGTGTGTGCGTGAGAAAAAGTATTGGCAAAGTGAATAACGAGCACAAACAATAACATTCATCTAATATTTTGCCTTCGTTGGTTTTAGAAGCTTTATCAGAATCTGTGTGAATATTCTGAAACCATCAAAGACGAAATTTAATTTGAATGTTATTGTTTGTGTTTGTTAATCACTTTTCCGCACATTTTGTCGGACTTTTCACAATGCGTTATTTTCTTCATATATATATATATATATATATTATATATATATATATTATATATATTGGCGTCTGTGAATTTCTTGCTTATGCGATTTACAACCCAAGTTTAATAAATAACCTTTACGTTGCATCCTGTGGTATGTGCGGTGGTTTTGGGTAAATATACATTATGATGAAAGGTCCACATATCGAAGTTTCAGGATTGATTAATGGATTTTAAAAGCTTGTCAACCTGTCTAGTACTATTCTATGCCAAGAAGTAAGGGAATCGTGTACATTGTACTCTTATATTTTTGTGAAGTTGTTTCGTAAGAGTTTTTAGCACACATTTAGATGCGTTCTTGATACAAATAATTTGCAGACATTCATATGGTTTCAAGTATTCCAATTAATCACTTATAGTTATAGGATATTGTTTTAGTTTATTTGTTTTATTTTACGGCATATCAACCCTTTTGTGGTTATTTAATGTCGAATAGAGTCATTTTACATCAGATTGCTGAAAGTATCTGATGTTATTTAAATGGTCACCATATCCATGTATTAAACAAACTCATCGCTGCTTAACGTCGGTGATCAAGCGGAGGTAATTATGAACTTTTGTTTAGTAAATTAGGATGTCCCAGAAGAAACAGAACCCACAAATTTTGTAATAAAACTGTTAATTTTACTAGGGGGTTTAGGATTAGGGTTAGGGTTGGGGTTTGGGGTTAGTGTTGGTGTTTAGAATTTAGGGTTAGTTTAATGGGAAAATAAATAAATAATTTGGGTTCTGTTTTTTCTGGATCACCTGTACAGGGTGACCCAGAAAAAACAGAATCCAAACCCTAACCCTAACCCCAACTCCAACCCTAACCCTAAACCCAACCCTAACCCTCCTAGTAAAATTAACAGTTTTATTACAAAAATTGTGGGTTCTGTTTTTTCTGGGACACTAATTTACTAATCAAAAGTTCATAATTACCCCAGCGGAAACCGATGCACTCAGCAACGCTTCGCCGTAAGCTATTGATATTAAGTAATCATTTCTATTTAATCATAGTCATTTGCTTGAAAACAGAAGTATGCTTTCAAGTAATTAATAATAATCGTTACTAAATAGTTGTATATTCAAGTAACAATTACCTAATTACTAACTACTTAATACAAATAATTTACAGTTATATAGCATCAAGTATTGCCATCTAAAAAGAATCATTTTGGAAAATGGGCGTTCATCGTGTAATGGTTATGGTTATAGACATGGCTAACCGAGTTCAAATCATGGACGATGTTGTTTGCTATTCACATAGCGTTAATATTCTTGGGAAAGGTATTAATCCAACTATTCTCCTCCTTCTACCTATGGGTAAATAGTAAGTCAGACGGGGATCTACAAACTTGGTATTGTGACTAATCTAGAAGGAAAACTCTGAATTCAAACCCGTTTAAATGTGCTTTTAAAACATTGACCACAATATGTCACATCCTGCACAACCTTGTCCCCCATGAATATAAATGACAATATGATTTTTTTTACTAATCTTCTGACAAAAAACAGTGATATATATATATGAGGAAAAGGGGGTTGGAATGAATCCGACAGAATGAGGTAAAATATAAGGAATGAAAGAACAAAACTCAGACAAAAATGTGTAGTATATTTCGCTGGAGTTTGCACTCGGCTTCTTCAGCCTTTATTATATATATATATATATATATATAATATATATATATATATATCCTCTTAGATTTTGTTAAATTGTTCTCTTAAAAACCCTGTTAACACTTATATACATCTATTAGTAAAACTATGACACACACGAAGGATAAATACGTAATTACAAACAAGTATGTTAATAATAGATAATCAGTCAATAACAACGTACTAGTATTAGAAATTTTTCTTCTTGTTTAGGGCTGCCCTGTCACTTCTGCTTCAACCTGTGTATCCATGTAAGTATTTACCCAACCTATTAACCATGGATAGGATGTTTCACAAGGTCGCAAGCATGGTCCATCCAGTGTTAATCTAACTCGATATTCAATCGTAATTGAACTTCAACACTACCTTGCTAACCATTATCTCTCTCTCTCTCTCTCTCTCTCTATATATATATATATATATATATATATATATATATATATACTAATAATATTATTGTTAGAGGGAAAATAAAGGGTCTACCATGGTTTCATTTAAATTGAAATTATTTCCTCAGGACCCTACTCTACGTTAACTAAGTCGATGTGATGCCTTAGTTAAATTAAAGATATTTATCGGATAATAACTGTTGAACGCTACGTTATTTTTCTCCCAAAAACTTTTTATTATTTATTTAGTTAAATTTAGTAATGTAGTTCTAACAATATTTTAGTGACCAACTCAACCTATGTCTACAATTGTAGATCGATTCAAATCTATTATTTAAAAGATTTTTCTTATCAGGGAACCTAATTATACTTAATTTTTCTTGTAGAAAAAGGTAGCATGGATCATTTAGAGATCTGCACACGTTTGATTTTCTTAGGATATCCCATTCAATAATTGGTGTCACACCTCTATCCTACAAATCCCAAACATATCTCAATAAAGTTGTTACGTTTCTAAACTTAATATTTGTAAATGAATGTCTATGATTTGTTAATCTTGTTTTAAACTCCGACATTGTGCATCCTACATAAAATTTAGTTATATTTGACTTTTGGGTAGATGTTACTGAGGCCTGGTAAATCGGATATTATATATATATATATATATATATATATATATATATATATATATATAGATAGATAGATAGATAGATAGATAGATATCAGATTCAATAAACAATTTTTCAATTAAATCATATCTTAATTCATTTTCGAAGTCTATGATTTTTTTTAAATTTTAAAATACTTTCAATGAAATATTTACGACAGCTTTAGTTAAATTATAAATAACAGCTTGTATGATACCTGATAATTCATTAAAACGACTGATGATGCCGAGCTCAAAGCTCTAGCGAAATACATACTACACTTTTTTGTCTGAGTTTTGTTATTTGTTCCTCACATCTCCACCACGTGTGTGTGCGTGTGTGATTTGTTATGAGTGGAAGGATAAGGTATCGTGTTTTTTTTCTCACTTGGTTCTCCGATGTTTGTGTCCCCCCCAGCATTATTGTGTTAGATTCACGGTTCGCTGCCAACCGTATATAAATGCGAACACTGGGACTCATTTTCGTTTCTACACGGCTGTTACAAGACATCTTTAACAAACTGATAATGCGAGCATAATAATAAAAAAGCATGCTTTTTTATAGTTTCATCTTTGGGTCCCTTTTATTTCATTTTAATTATCACCTCATTTATTTGCGTACCTTTATGTTATCATTATTTTATCCTTTGTGAGTCCGCCCTGTCGGCTGGGGCGTTAGAATGCACCGACTGCACCTTTGAAGAGGGGTAAGACTCCCCCAATGGGGCCACCTGTTGACCCTGGGTGGCGACCCGTGATACTTAAGGATAGAACCCAGGTGGATGAGCAGTTCATGACTTGCAATACTCCACTTTGGCCCTATCTTGGGCTAGACGGGCGGTCGGAGAGGCCCCCTCCGATCAATCGGCTGATCACGTCAAGCCCTAGTACCTATATGATTGCCCCAACCCTATTGCTCTTTTAGCAAGCCTCAACACTTTTTATCATATGGGAGCTAGAAGGCGGTGACTGGTGGTCTACATATCCTGGTAATAACGTTAAACTCTATCTTATGGTGAGGTTCCAGTTTTGGAGGTTTGGGGAATGTGGAGCAAGTAATTATCTATCCTATATTATTATTTTCACTCCTTTTGAGTTCTTCACATCAGCGTTAGCTGATGATGTTTCACTGGAATCTGAGTGACAACAAGTCTACTCAGGTCTCCAGGACTCTTCTGTGTATTCTAGCCGTTTGCAGAAGTGCAGTTGTCTGGATGGTCTTAATTCTTCCTCTGATTTCTAGATCCTCCAGTCTTTTTTCCAAGTTTATCGGTCCCGTTCCAAGTGCACCAACTACAATTGGTATCACTTTCACTCTCATATCCCACAGTTTTTTCAATTCTCTGACAAGGTCCAGGTATTTATCCATCTTTTCATTTTCCTTCAGCTTCACCCTGTGATCTGTTGGGACCGCAAAGTCCACCAGTTGACACGTTCTCTTTTCTTTTCTTTTTGTTGTTAATCAATACTAGGTCTGGTCTCCTGACTGGGATAGAGAGATCCGTCTTTATCTCCAAGTCCCAGAGAATTTTATGCGTTTCATTCTCAAGAACAGATTTTGGTTTATGCATGTACCATTTTGTTGTATGGTCAAAATTTAATTTTTGGCATAATTTTCAGTGGATCACTTTCCCAACCCAGTCGTGCCTAGCTTTGTATTCCCGTTGTGCTAGTTTGCTCACTTATCATTATTATTATTATTATTATTATTATTATTATTATTATTATTATAGGATGAGTCAAAAGTTTAGTAATATTTTGGTAAGTTTAGTAATATTTTTATATTGTGAGACACAATCCGGATGATGTTAACGGGGTCATAAATGTATCGTACCACACTGGATTAAAAGATGCCGAGCCCGCCTGATACACTCCAAGTGCTACTCACCGGATTTATGTCTATGGTTTGAAGCACTACACCGGAATGAACGTTTTTAGGCCTAGCCTGATCGTCGAGATTCTTGCTAATTTCTTCAACAATGTTTTCACCTTACTGTAATCAATTGCTCCTTTCATCTTTCGAACAACACAAATTCTACGGTGCCGTTATAGCCAAATTCGAACTCGTAAAGCATAAACCAAAACCTTTTCTTGAGAATGAAACGCATAGAATTCTCTGGGACTTCGAGATAAAGACGGATCACCCTATACCAGCCACGAGACCAGACCTTCAAATTAGATCCATGTTCCACGTTTATCTGTGCGTCTTTCAAATAACACAGTTAACCAGATATCTTCTGAGAATACTAGACATTCTCAACAGTGCCATGGTCTTAGCGGTATCAATTCTTTCCATTACCCACAATGGAAATCGGTGAAGGATTGATACCGCTCAGACCACGGCACTGTTGAGAATGTCTAGAATTCTCAGAAGAGTATTCACGTTCCTTGGACACCAGCGTCAGAAGACAGCAAATCTTTTCAGGTCTCCAGGACTCTTCTCAGTATTCTTTGTTGACCTCAACAATGCACTACCGGGCACTACCGACAGTTTGTAATATTTTCCCTCTCATGATCCACTATGTGTTAGTTCTCTGGCAGTGACCAAGTATGTGTCTATCTTTTCGTTTTTTTTTTTCATTTTCTGTGACCTGGAACGGCTAAATCTACTAAATAACAAGTTCTCTTGTTAATTAACATTAGGTCTGGTATTCTTGTTGTTGAGAATGTCTAGTATTCTCAGAAGAGTATTCCCGTTCCTTGGACCTGTTCCAAAGGTTTCAACTATGATTATTATCACTGTCATCTATTTGTCCTCTTTTTCGCCTTCCTACGCTTTCACTCTGGGATCTATTAGAACGGCAAAGGTCACTAGCTGAGAAATTCTTCTCTTTCTATTATTTATAACTAAGTCAGATTTCTGGTCAGAATTGGGTGATTTGATTATCTCTAAATCCCAGAGAATTTTCTTGCATTTTCAAAGAAAGATTCCGATCTGGGCATTTACCGTTTGGCAGTATGGATAAATTTTTCAGCACAATTTTCAGTGGATTGCTTTTCCCACCAAATACAGACGATTTTTAGATTTTTTTTTTAAATTATAAAACTAACCCCTAACCCTAACCCTAACCCTAACAAACAACCAGATTTTTACGGTGTAAATGAGAAGAGTGTCCTCACGAGTCGAGATCGCAGAAGGGGTGCCTTAAGGTCATATGGTCCGTTTTTTCTTCTCTGAGGCACTTATTGGTTTGTGTTGATGCATTGTGTTGTGTAAGTAAACCAGCAAATGTGTTTTTAGGTTAAATAAAAGACGTGAAAAGGTCCCATGATTGTCAAATGTCATCCTAAATTGTTTGTTTTCTGTTTTAAAAGATTTAAAAGGAATTTCGAAACTCAGAATTGGAATTTCGAAATGTATATAATATATACGGTGTTATTCCCTTTTAGTCAAGAATCGTAACAAACCCGAAAAGATGATTGTCACAGACCCGAGAGCAAATCCCCAAAAGGTAAGGAAGGTTTGAATGGTTCATTTTCAGAGGTATCAAACAGTGTTGAATTATTTTAAGTCTATATCTGGCTTTGCTATCAGCAATTATAGGCTTTCCAGTAATTAATACTATTCAGCACTTATAATCTGCACACAATTATATGGTTTTAAGTATCCCAATCTAATACTAATAATTTGCACACATTTTAATGGTTTCAAATATTCCTATATAATACTAATAATTTGCGCTCAGCTATATGGTTTCAAGTATTCCTATTCAATGCTAATAATGTGCACATAGTTATATTGGTTCACGTATTCCAAGCTAATCCTAATCCTTTTTATACAGTTATGTTATTTCAAGTATCCCTATTTAATTTTAGTAATTTGCACACAGCTAAAAAGTTTTCAAGTATTATAATTCAATGCTAATAATTTGCCCAGTTATATGGTTTCAAGTATCCCTATCAAATACTAATGATTTGCACAGTTATATCGGTTTTAAGTATCCCTATTTGAGACTAATAATTTTCATACAGTTATATGGTTTCAAGTAACTCTGTTGTATACTCTTCTTTTACTTCTTACTTCTATTTTTCTTCTGTTCATCTTTCGTATCTTACGTTCTTCTGTTAGCGTCTCTTCTAACGTCTCTTCTAGCGTCTGGACTTCGTCTTGGTGGTCGGTCGCACTTAACTCATTTCTTCTTAGATCAGTCTTGTTACCAAGACATTCACCAACCACAAAACCATGTTATTTTCGTAAGCTTTTATTTACTTAACTAAACATGTCATGTAACTAACATAACGCACGTATGCAGTGAGCTCCAGGCAGTACATCTTCTCTGCCTGACGTCCAAACTGAAACAAAAAGACCCAACTCGGTCCAACGTGACTTCACGTATTTCGCGG
>CM042147.1:80209589-80234589 GCA_023376005.1 Doryteuthis pealeii | reverse complement strand
TCACCATTGCTCCCTTGTCCACTCTGACCCGCAGTGGTAGTACCTGTTAGGGTCCCATCTATGGGTTAAATAGAAAAATTTATTTATAAAAAAATTGTATTATCCATTAAGAATTGATTTATTTCAAACATTTATCGGCATTAAATGACCCACTTGGTTGATATGCCGTAAAACAAAACAAACCAAACAGACAAAAAAGAAAAAAAAAAGAAAAGAAAAGAAAGAAATTTATCTGTGTTGAATTTTGAGACTGGATTTTTGGGGGTTTAGGAATTTTATTTAATTTCTAAAAGCCTTTTAAGTTTTGGTCGAAATAAATTTATTATAGAATGACGGTTATTGAGTTTTTCCTTCCTTTATAAGATATATATATATATATATATATATATATATATATATATGGATAGATAGATAGATGGATGGGTGAATATATAGATAGGCAAACAAGCAGAGAGATGTAATGGAATTATGTGCGTGGCAGAGGTGTCGGAACGTAAGCGTCTAGGATGATTAACATACTGGCTATGGTCAAGTCTTGTTGTTGTTGATTTCGTTGTTAGGCGAAAGGTCACTTGTTCATGAGGTCAATTAATGGAAACGGCAGTGACTACGGCAAATGTATCTAACAGCGACATCAACAACAACAACATGACTAAAGAATGAAAGAAAGAAAGAAAGAAAGAAAGAAAGAAAGAAAGGAAGGATAAAATGGAATCTTTTGAGAATGGACAACTGGATAATCCCTGACCAGTGAGACTTGACCGTTCATCCATCAATGTCAATGGGTTGTAAAACCTTTTCAATCCTTTTTTTCAGTTTTCGTCCGCGTTTTCTGGATATCCATTCTCTTTCTTTCTTTATTCTTTTCTTCTTTCTTTCTTTTTCAATTTCTATTTCTTTCTTTCTTTCTTTCCCTCCTTCTTTCTTTCAATCTTTCATTATTTTATTCCTCCTTCTTTCATTCTTTCTTTCTTTCTTTTAATCTTTTAATCTTATTTCCTTCCTTCATTCATTCCATCTTTCTTTCAATCTTTCTTTCTTTCTTTCTTTCTTTCTTTCTTCCTTCCTTTCATTACTTCCTTCTGATCTTTCTTCCGATCTTTCTTTCTTTCTTTCTTGCTTACTTTCTTTCTTTCTTTATTACTTTCTTTCTTTCTTTCTTTCTTTCTTTCCCTCCTTTTTTCTTTGTATCCTTCTTTCCTTCCTTCGTTTCTTTTTTCCTTTCTTCCTTCCTTCCTCTCCTTCCTTCTTTCTTTCTTTCTTTCTTTTCTTTTCTTTCTTCATCCCAATTCTTTTCTGATTTCCAATCACTGTTTTTTTTACTGTTTTTTTTACGTTTTGGGGACCGTTCCATGTGCACCAGTTACAATTGGTATCACTTTAACCTATTATTATTATTATTATTATTATTATTATTATTATTTAAGTTTTCACAGCTACCGTAGCCGGTGGTTCACCGGAGGCTGAGTGACAGCAAGTCTCCTCAGGTCTCCAGGACTCTTCTGAGTATTTTAACCATTCTTAACAGTGCTGTAGTATGGATGGTCTTGATTCTTCTTCTGATTTCTAATTCACCCAAATTCATTTCCATGGCTTTGGCGAATTTTTCACACCAGTGATAGTTGAGAGACAATCACTGCAGTCTGAGTGATAGCAAGACTTTTCAGGTCTTCAAGATTATTATAAGTATTCTGGCTGATCTCAAAAATGATGTCTGAACGGTCTCGATTCTTCCTCTAATTCCTGTAGTCTCTTTTCCAAACTCTCCAGGGCCGTTCGAAGTGCTGCAAATACAACTGGTATGAACTTTCCTCCACATATCTCAGTTTTTTCAGTTCTCTGGCAAGGTCCAAATATTTGTTAATGTTTTTTCTATATGACAAGATTTTTTTCTTGTTAATTAATACTAGGTCTGGTTTCTGGCTGACATTAGGTGATCTGTCAGTATCCCAAAACCATTTCAGAATTTCATGATTCTTATTCTCTGGAACGAAATTATTATTATTATTATTATTATTATTATTATTATTATTATTATTATTATTATTATTATTATTCCTTGTAAGTTTTTCACATCAGCTCCCACTGATGTTTTTCACTGACATCAGATTCTCCCAGGTCTCCAGGACTGTTATTTATCCTAGTAGTGGTGTGTTTTAATGTTGAGAGAGAGAGAGAGAGAGAAGAGGAGAGAGAGAGAGAGAGAGAGAGAAGAGAGAGAGAGAGAGAGAGATTAAATTCTTACTCCAATCTCCAGTCATTGAGCCTCTTATCCAGGTTCTTGGAGACAAATACTTGGACCTTGCAAGAGAACCGAAAAAAACAAACAAAGTGGATATGTTCTCTAACTACGATTGGTACCACTGTCAACTTCATGTTCTGTAACGTTTTCAATTCTCTGGAAAGTTCCAGGTATTTATCCAGCTGTTTGCTTTCTTTCGGTTTCACGCCATAGTATATTGGAACGGGAAAATCCACTACATTACAAGTTCTATTCTTTTCGTTACTTAAAAGTAGATTCTTTTTTCTCTGATTTCCAATTGCTCTAGTTTTTTCCAAAACCTCGGAAACCGTTCAAGAGACAAATTACAATTGGTACCACGTTTACCAGTGTTTCTTCGGTTCTCAAGCAAAGTCCGAGTATTTGTTTATGTTTTTGTTTTCTTTCTTTTCCTCTAGATTATTTCCTCTTTTTATTATTATCATTCAACTTTTCTTTATTCTGCACAAAATTCTTTTTTTTTCTGTTCATAATTTTAGTCATTCATTCACTAATATCTCTCTAACAATTTCCCTGAATTATTTATTTCTTCATTTCTTTTATTTCTTTGAATTTTGTAGATGAGGCTTGATAATTAGTATTATTTGTATTATTAGGACTATTGTCCTCATCTTCAATGTCGTAATCGGGGACCTTCTTGTCGTATTCGGTAACCATCATGGAACTTTAAACCTAACCCTTTATTTAGTCCATGGGGTATCCTGTTCTCATTCCGCTAACCATAGCTGGGCTACAGGTGTTAAGCTGTATTAATTATTATTCTATGTTACTACTGCCCCTGACCAGGACTAAACCTGCAGTGTAGAGATAACTGTCACTTAGAACTGTTTTATGCTAACTCATTTATCCACTGGGCTATGTGTCCAAATGGTTCCCGAGTCCGAGAAGGTTTCTGAATCCGACAAGAAATACTTGAAGAAGGTCGGAGGGCACATCCGCCAAAACGTTGTACAGATAACAATGAAAATGAGGACAATAGTCCGAATAATATAAATAATACTAATTTATTTATTTTATTCTTTCTTTCTTTTTCCTGTAAATCCCTATGTTAGTATTTCTTTCTTTGTGAATATTGCGTTCACATATTACTTTTATTGACATTCTTTCTTTTCTTTCTTTCTTTCTTTTTCCAAGAATTTACTAAGTTTTGTTTCAGATAATTTACAGTACTTAATATTAGTTAATACTCACACATCTAAGTGTCTGAGAAGGTTTCTCTCTGTTTAACTTTGGTGATCTAGTGGTAGCCAGTGATTTCTTTCCTTCTTTCTTTTCCAGCTTTTGAGGCACTCTCATCGTTTTTCTTTTTCTTTTTTAAAAAATATATATTGGTCTACTTATTTCTTTTTTTTGTCTTTTTCATGAACCCATATTTTCCTCTTTTTTTCATCCATTGTAATCCCCCCAATCGTCCTCTCTCTCTTCCTCTCCCCCTCTCTTTCTCTCTGTATATCTCCCTGTCTCTCTGTCTCTCTCTCAATATCTCCCCAAGAAACTGAACGAAAAATAAAATACAGAAAAAATGAAAAAGAAATAAATAGAAATAAATATAACAAATAAAGAACCAATTAAATAAAATTGAATATAATTCGAATTTAAAAAAAAATGAAAATAGGAAGAAATACAAAACAGATTTGAAAATAAAACAAAATAAGATAGAGAAAATATAGAAAGAAATATAAAACCGAATAAAAATAAAAAAAATAAAACCAAACACCGGCATCTTTATTTCTTCCTTCTTTCACAAGAATTAATGCATTTTACTTTCTCTGTTCTATTATATGGTCACTCTCCCCCTTTCTTTATTCATTTCTCTCCCTCTCTTTTTCTCTTTTTCTCTTCCCCTCTCTCTCCTTTTGTCTCTTTCTTTCTTTTTCTCTCTCTCTCTCTCTATCTTTCTTTATTCCTTTCTCACACCCTCTCTCTGTTTCTTTTTCTTTTCTTCTTCTATCTCTCTCCTTTTGTCTCTTTCCTTCTTTTTTTCTCTCTCCCTCTGTTTATTCATTTCTCTTCCCCTCTCTCTGTTTCTTTTTCTCTTTTTCTCCTCCTCCACCTCTCTCTCTCTCCTTTTGTCTCTTTCTTTATTTTTTTTCTCTCTCTCTCTATCTTTCTTTATTCCTTTCTCACACTCTCTCTCTGTTTCTTTTTCTTTTTTCTTCTATCTCTCTCCTTTTGTCTCTTTCCTTCTTTCTTTCTCTCTCCCTCTCTTTATTCATTTCTCTTCCCCTTTCTCTGTTTCTTTTTTTCTATCTCTCTCTCCTTGGTCTCTTTTTCTTTCTTTTTTTCTTTCTTTCTTTCTTTCTCTCTCTCTCTTTATTCATTTCTCTCCCCTCTCTCTATTTCTTTTTCTCTTTTTTCTCTCTCTTTTTTCTCTTTCTTTCTTTCTGTCTTTCTTTCTTTCTCTCTCTTTCTTTATTCATTTCTCTCCCCCTCTCTCTGTTTCTTTTTTCTCTCTCTCTTCTGGGATCTTTCTTTCTCTCCCCCCCCTCTCTCTCTCTCTCCAATCTCTCCACTCTCTCCACGCGAACATCATTCTTTTGATTTCTGTCATTCCTTAAATCATTGCTTCTTTTATTTCCTTCCGACTTCCCTCTCCTCTCTCTCCCCCTGTATTTTCTTCATTTCACGATCATTTCACACACAAGGGTGAGTAAATCCTGACATTACCAATGAAGGATGTGACACAGAGACGTTAGTAGTGAATCAAGTCAACTATAAAAATACAACTCATTTGTGGAGATGGACATTTTTGTCAATGGCGCAAATTGGTGTCAACAGCTTCATTAATTTTTCTTCTTTAAAGACTTGCAAAATATGTGGATGCAAAGAAATGAATATTTCTCTATTCCTGCGCACCATATATACAGTCATGTCCAGAAGTATAAATTACTGTGCGTATTGTAATGGTTATCGTCGTAGTAAATGGATAGGGTGACACGAGTTCAAATCCTAGCGAGAATCGGTGTTTTTCAGTGTGACTTGAATGAGTTCTGAGGTGAATAGATGGGGAATTTTGAAATATCTCATCATACTGATAAAAAATACCAAGAAAGTCTGGTAGAGTTGTGGGGGAAATTTAGTAGGCAAAGGGTTAAATGATCACCCGATTAAGAGATCATATTACCTTTAGGCACCTCTTTTTGATCTCTATTAAGAAAGGAGATATTTTTTCATTTACGCCGTCAATATCCGGTTGTTTGTTAGGGGTTAGGGTTAGGGCTTAGGGTTAGAGGTTAGGGTTATGGGGTTAGTTTTATAATTAAAAAATCTAAAAATCGTCTGTTAAAACAACTGGATATTGACGTTGCAAATGAAAAACATGTCCTTTCTTAATCGAGATCAAAAAGGGGTGCCTAAAGGTCATATGATCTTAATTAAGTATTAAACAGGCTCATTGTTACTTAATTTCGGTGATCTAGCGAGAATTGGTGTTTTCAGTGTGACTTGATCCTAATTGGAGAAGAAAGAAACAAGGAAATAATTATCAACGAAAAAAAAAAAAATTAATAAACCCAAAAAGATGTGAAAACGGTGTCCTGGGCATGACGTTAAACTGCATCTAATGGTGAAGTTCCAGTTCTGGAGCTCTGGGGAGTGTGGAGTACCCCTTTATCGCCATTACTCCCACCTTGATCTAGAGTGGTAGTATCTGTTAGGGACCCATCTATGGGTTATATAGAAAACCATGGAGGCGCCGTGGTCTAATGGTTAGAGTCGTAGGAAATGGACTCGTCAACGCGAGTTCAATTCCTGGACGAAGCTGTTGGAATTTCACATGGCGCTAATACCCTTGGGAAAGGTATGAATCCAATTCTCCCTCCAGCTATGGGTAAATAGCAGGGCAGACGGGACTCTTTAACCATGGCTAGGTAACCAGTCTGGGAGAAGGAAAATTCTGAATTCAAACCTGTTAAACTCCGCTTAAGAAATTGGCCTTGTGTCGCATCCTGTTCGTGCAGAGGTTTGGTAAATATGTATATAGAAAACCATGAATTAAAAAATAAGTTTAAAAAATGAGTTAAAAAAAATTAAATACCCATCAAGAATAAATAAAACAAAACGACTTCGGCACAAGATAAGACAACAAGGGTTGATATGTCGTAAAATCTAATCAAACAACCTTTTCAAAACGTAACATTATTGCGTTATTGATCAATCGTGGTTACAAAAAGACATTTTGGTAGTAGCATTTTCACAATAAGCACATCAGTGATAGGTACTGCTATTCATTGAGTGGTAGTACCTGTTAGGGTTACATCCTTATAAGTAGTCGTTGGGGCGGCCTAAAGTCGGTATCAGCCAATCAGCGAGGGAGTCTATCCTCTTTTTACTAGCGCTAGACTAAGGAGATTGTTTTTGCGTCTGAGGTGGAGCGCCACACCTACCATCAGCTCCTTACTTTACCGCACAGATCCCTGTGCTACGCTGGGTTGGCGAGGACCGGTATCGAACTAGGAACCTTGAGGTTTCTAGCCAAACACTCGACTGAGCTAACCCGGCATCCTTATATGATAATTCAATTATTACAACGTTTGATATGTTAAGAAGTTGTTATAGAGAAGATGTGATACCCCTCTTGAATAGAATGGACTGTTCTATTCTCAATAAAGACGATTGACGATTTATCCTCGGGGCTGGGCTTTCCTAGTGAGACCTGATATTCGACTGTTCACTCATTGTTGTACGTTACCAAATAAATCCTTTCCATTGTAAGTTACGATTCGAGTTATTATTTAACATAACATATGACGGAGAAGGAAAAAGAGCAAGACATTGTCTTGCCTGCCGGGATCGAGCCCGCGTCCTCCCGCATGCAAAAACAGATGCGAATTAGGCACTGGACGGACGCGAAGTGCCAGGATGTTTCGGTAAATACGTACATAAATAACATGTGACTCGAGCGCTCGGCAGTAAGGAGTTGACTGACGCGAACGACCGAGTAAAGAAATGTGATTTTGAACTGCTAAAAATTATTTCGACTACGGTGACGGATTTTGCAGCTGCTAAACGAAAACGAAGAACGTGTTGACCAGGGGAAGGTTTGCTGGAAGACTGTGGACTCGCTTGTTTTTGCCCCCCCCCTCTCGGTGAGAGCTTGTTGATACGAACATCTATTTCCCCCCATATATTTCCCCCCTTCCATACGTAGCATTACAATAGAGCTAAATGCTAAATTAGTTCAATAGTAATGGTATGATAATCTTAATTTAACCTCCCCTCTCTCTCTCGTTCTTTTTTCTTTCTTTCTTTCCCTTCATCTTTTCATTATGTCCGATTCAAACAGAATATGTATATCTTTTCCCTACTCTCTTTATTTCTTTCTTTATTTATTTATTTCTTGTTTGTTATAATTTTGTGTAGCATGTCCTTTTTGTTCCCTTTCTTTCTTTATGATAAAAATGGAATAATGAATAAAAATTAAAAAGTGTATCCTTAAATTTATCTGCATTTTAAATAACCCGGGCAATGCCAGAAACACAAAGCTAGTTATAAGATAAAGCGAGTGGGAAAGAAAAATAATATGAGTGACAGACGAAACAAAATTGTGAGTGCGCCTGCAAAAAAATATGTTAAAGTAAACAAATCGACAGCTATTAAAATCGAACAAATAGACAGGCAAACCTCTTAAATGGTATCTCTTCAACGGTCTGGCTATATTCCATAAACGTAGCCGAGAAAAACTTTTATCATCAATTGAGGGGGGACAGGGTTCGAGATCCCCACTCGTGTTAACCATTAAAAGGAACGAAAGTCCGGTGACCGAACAAACACAATAATGAATAAGGACTAGCTTTTAAAACGAACCTTGATCCCTGAATAGTGCCCCCTTTCCAAGTGGCCCGTCAATCGTTCTGATGTAGAACCAGGGATTTAGTGGGAGCGTTGAAGTGTTTCACTAGTCGATTGACCCTGTTTCACGCAGGCTTGTCTAGTCGGCTTCCCTTTGCTGACCACTGGTCAGTTATGGCCGTGCCGGGCAAAGACGAGCTATCAAAACGAACTCCCACCCTAGCCACTGGGTGTCACGAAGGCCAGAGGCGTAGAAGGTTAGCGAGGAGATTGAGTGCGTGCGGCTGCAACAAGTTGTAAAGGTTAAGATTTTGTTCAAATGTCTGGCGGTGGGTGCGGGGTCGGATCGAATCGTGTGAGGGAAGAGATTATGGTTCGGTAATAGGGGTTGGTAGAGGTGCACATCAGTTGTTTGGTTGATCGATGTATTGAGGTGCAGGGATGCATTGCAATGGCACTACAAACACCAGTGGCCCAGGACATACGAATAAGGTTTACCAGGATATCAGGAAACGGATAGAATTTATTATATTTGACTTTTTTGCCTTCAAATATCTTCGTCAGATTTATATATATATATATATATATATATATATATATATATATATATATATATATATATATAAGAGAGAGAGAGAGAGAGAGAGAGAAAGAGAGAAAGAGAGGGGGGGTAGAGAAGGAGATAGATTTATCCATCAATCCATCTATCTATTTTTGTTTATATCAACCTATCTATATATATAAAATAATGTTTCTGGTATGTACGTGTCGACTTATAACTCCGAAAAGAGATATCATTCTGATTTGAATTCTCACAGACACATTAATGTGTTTCTAACTAAGAAACACACAAAATTTGTTTTTTGATTTTTACTAATTAAGTGATATGAGTTAATAATTCAACAAAAATCAACCAATTACTAGAACTCTTCACAGTAAGGAAAAATAAAGTAAAAAAGGAAATGAATTAGACTAATACATTCACTTTAATCAACAGGCTAGGTACTCTCTCTTCACCCAATCTGCTCCACCTCTCTCTCTCTCTCTCTTCTCTCTCTCTCTCTCTCTCTCTCTCTTCTCTCTCTCCTGTGCTCGTCTCTATCAAATAAAATTGTTTTAAAACAAGTTTAGGATTACATTTATAAAAATAATATTTTAAATATAAACAAAAAAAAAGCCTTTCCTTAAAAAAAAAACATTGTAATATATGAATTTTCGTAGATTTTTTAAATTTTATAAAATATTTTCCTCTTATTCTCTCTTACTCCTTTCTCACTGGTGTTCCTAAAAAAATGTTAGTCCGGTCATGGACCGGGTACTTTTGCTAGTATAACTATAAAAATGAAAGTTAGTGGAGTTGTCTATTAGCCGTCGGTACTAGCCGAACAGCAAGGAAATCTATCCCATTTTCACTCGTGCTAGACCAGGGTGATTGGTTTTGCTGAGGCAAAACGCCACACCTAACTTCAGCTCTCCACTTCACTGCACATATCAGATTAAGTAATCTGTGTTACTCATGCGTTGATGTGGCGGGCACCGGTTTAGAATCAGGAATCTTGCGATTCATAGCGGGCGCTCTACCGACCTTTTGGCCCAAGTTAACTTTAAACATCCTTGGATTCAGAAGGACATGTTTCGCTTTGAACCGTCAACATCCAGTTGTTTGTTAGGGTTAGGGTTAGGGGTTAGGGTTAGGGTTAGCAGTTAGTTTTATTATTGAAAAAAAAATGCGTCTAAAAATTGTCTGGAAGTAATATATATCAAGTAATCTATATATTAATCTTCTTGTTCTTTAATTGTTTAATCAATTATAATTTAAATATAATAAAAAAGAAAGAAGAAAAGAAAAAAAGAAAGTAGGGGAAAGATAGAGAGAGGGGATGAGCGCGTGAAAGCGATAACGCCAACCTGTTTCAATCGATATTAATGAAAAGCTGAAAAGAAGGAAAGAAAGAAAAGAAAGAAAGAAAAAAAGAAGAAAGAGAGAGAGAGAGAGAGAGAGAGAGAGAGAGAGAGAGAGAGAGAGAGAGAGAGAGGAGGAGTTAATCCAAGATTATTATACTTTTTGTATATTGAAACTAAAAAGCAGTAGCTCTTAAGTAAAAAATATCAAACCTTGTAATAATTAGATTATTCTACTGTGTTATACCCACAGGTCCTGCTAGTCCTATCTAATAAACATAATTTTCTCACAGTTGTATGGTTTCAAGTATTCCTATCTATTAATAATATTTTATATATACTTTTTTGAAAGGGTAGTACCGGTAACTAACGTCCATTTTTATTGTAAAAATCATTTCCATGCATTTTTTATAATAAAAAATCAATTTCAATGCATTTTTATAATAAAAAACATTTCCAATGCATTTTTATAATAAAAATCAATTCCAATGCATTTTTATAATAAAAATCATTTCCAATGCATTTTTATAATAAAATCAATTCCAATGCATTTTTTAATAAAAATCATTTCCAATGCATTTTATAAATAAAAATCAATTCCAATGCATTTTTATAATAAAAATCATTCCAATGCAATTTTTATAATAAAAATCATTTCCAATGCATTTTATAATAAAAATCAATTCCAATGCATTTTTATAATAAAAATCAATTCCAATACATTTCATAATAAAAATCAATTCCAATGCATTTTTATAATAAAAATCATTTCAATGCATTTTTATAATAAAAATCAATTCCAATGCATTTTTATAAATAAAATCAAATGCAATTCCCAATGCATTTTTTAAAATAAAATCATTTCCAATGCATTTTTATAATAAAAATCAATTCCAATGCATTTTTATAATAAATCAATTCCAATACATTTTTATAATAAAGATAATTTCCAATTAATTTTTATAGTAAAAATAATTTCTAATACATTTTGATAGTAAAAATCTCAAACATGAAATAAGCCAAACTGACACTTTATTTGAAGACCGGATAGTAAGCGAGTTTGATCTCCAGTCCTGTTATCACGTTCACTTTCGGACTAATGCCCTTTTGAAACCTCTGTACTCCAATGTGTTGGGCCTTGTGCTGAACTTGGTAACGCTTTGTTAATATCGACTTGGAGAAACTCTAACCTGAAAGCGTCTTAATTTATCTGCTGATATTCATTCTAGAAACACAATTAGAGCCAACAAAGCCAAGACAATATCAACTAGTCGAATAGAGCATTGTTTTGAGCATATTTATTTAGGTGACGACCAATCTTCGACTTCTTACAGTTGCAGTTAAAGCACTTATAAATCACACAGGTCATTCATTAAAACTCGAATAATCGGATCTGTCCATAACTCACATCTGGAAAGACTCCTTTCCTTTCTTTCTCTCACCACCATCTCTCTCTCTCTCTCTCTCTCTCTCTCTCTCTCTCTCTCTCTCTCCTCTTTCTCGCTCTTTCTCGCTCTTTCTCGCTCTTTTCTCTCTAATTTATTTCTCACCCACTCTCTCAATTCATGTCTCTCTTTCTATGTACGCCTGTCTCTCTTCCTTTTCCGCTCATCTCCTTTCTCTCTCTTTTTTTGTATTTCTTTCTTTCCTTTTCTTGCTTTTCTTTCTCTTTCTTTTAACCGATTTTTTCTTTCTTCTTTTCATTCTTTGGGTATTTCTTTCTAATTTATTCCATAGGTTTTTCTTTCTTTTTAATTAATTTTTGTGTTTTCTTTCTTTCGTTCTTTTTGTCTATTATTTTTTCTTCTTTCTTTCTTTCTTTCGTTCTTTTTGTATATTCTTCTTTATCTTTCTTTCTTTAAATTCATTCCATGGGTTTTTCTAATTTGCTTTTATTCTTTTTTCTACATAATTCCATGCAATTTTTCTTTCTTTTTTTCTTTCATTCTTTCGTTCTTTCTTTCTATCTGTCTGTCTGTCTGTCTGTCTGTCTCTCTCTCACACACGCACACACACACACACACACACACACAAATTCTTTGTCTCTCTCTCTCTCTCTCTCTGAATTTATTTCTCTCTTTCTCTGTACGTTTGCCTCATTTTCTTTTCCAATTATATCCTTTACTCTTTTTTCTAATTCGTTCTTTTTTCCATTTCTTTTTTTTTTTCGGACGTATCACCTTTAGGCACCCCTTTTTGATCTCGATTCATAAAGACATGTTTTTCATTTACACCGCCAATAGCCGGTTATTTTAACAGACGATTTTTTAGATTTTTTTTTTTCAAATTATAAAACTAACCCCTAACCCTAACCCCTAACAAACAACCGGATATTACGGTGTAAATGAAAAACATGTCCTTTCTTAATCGAGATCAAAAAGGGGTGCCCAAAGGTAATATGGTCCTTTTTTCTTCTTTCTTTCTTTTCTTCCGTATTGTCTCAAGTTAAATCTTTCTTTCTCTCTTTCTTTCTGTTTCTTCTTTCTTTCATTCATTCTATCGATTTTGTGGAGGCGCGTAGTGTAATTGTTATATTCGTGGACACGGCAAGACGAGTTCGAATCCTGGACGATAATACCCTTGGGAAAGATACGAATTAAACTATTCTCCTTCTTGCTATGGATAAATTGTACGGTAGACATGGCTATTTAACCTGTCTAGGAGGAGGAAAACTCTGAATTCAAACCAAAAGGGACTTTTTTCTCGTTAGTTAAAACTACTTTGAGAGCTCCTCCTTCATTTTCTACGTTTCAGTCTTTCTCTCTATTTCTTTTATTCTTTCTTTATTTCATTCAATCTTATCCTTATTCTTTTCTTTTCTCTTGTTTTTCTTTCAGTGCTTTTTTCTCGCTCTTTCTCTATTTCTCTATTTATTTCGTTTTTTTCCATCGTTCTTTTCTTTCTCTCTACTTTCTACCATTGGTATTTCTTTTTTTCTTTCTTTCTTTCTTTCTTTCTTTATAACTTATTCCATTGTTTTTTCTTTCTTTCTTTTAACTTCATTATTTGGGTTTTTCTTTCTTTCTAATTATTTTTTGTGTTTTCTTTCTTTCGTTCTTTTTATCCATCATTTCTTTCTTTCTTTCTTTCTTTCTAACTTATTCCATTGGTGTTTCTTTCTTTCTTTCAACTTCATTCTTTGGGTTTTTCTTTCTTTCTAATCCTTTTTTGTGTTTTCTTTCTTTCGTTCTTTTTATCCATCATTTCTTCTTTCTTTCTTTCTTTCTTTCTTTCTTTCTAACTTATTTCTATGGGTTTTTCTTCTTTCTTTCATCTTCATTCTTTGGTTATCTTTCTAATTTATTCCATAGGTTTTTCTCTCTTTTTAATTATTTTTTTGGTTTTCTTTCTTTCGTTCTTTTTGTCTATTCTTTCTTTCTTTCTTTCTTTCTTTCAAATTCATTCCATGGGGTTTTCTAATTTGATTTTATTCTTTTTTCTACAAAGTTCCATGCAATTTTCTTTCTTTCTTTCTTTCTTTCTTTCTTTCTTCCATCGGATTAATTTCTTTCTTTCTTTCTACTTCTTTCCATGTTTTTCTTATTTGCTTTATTTCTTTTCCTTTTCATTCCTTTTTCCTTCTTCTCGTTCTATTTTCTCCATTCCCAGTTCTGTTTGTTTCTTTCATTTCCGCTCTTTCACTTGTTCTCATTTTCATTCTGTTCACTTCTGTTTTCTTCCTTTATATCTTTCATTCACTCTTTCTCTTTTTTAAAAAATGTTTTCTATCTTTTCTTTGCTCATTCTTTCTTTCTATTGTTTTCTGTATTTATTCTTCTTTGTTTTTATTTCTTTCATTCGTTCTTTTTTTTTCTTATTCTCTCATTCTTATTCGATTCGTTTTCTGTTTCCTCCTTTTTCTATCTTTCGTTAATTTTCTGAGTCTCTCTCTCTCTCTCTCTCTCTCTCTCTAATATATATATATATATATATATATATATATATATATATATATATATATATACTCCCAATTGTCATGGTAGAGCATTGTAGGGGAAATATTAATTGAAATTTCACCGTCTAGCGTAAGCATTTACTCCTCGCCTGTTGTTTACAGACTTGAGTTCTCTGGTGATTTACAAAATATATATCCTGTATGTATGTATCAGTTAATTCTTTTTACTCCGGACTGACAGTCGCTGAAGGGCGTAAGGGTAAGGAGGGTATGGAAGGTGTTCGGACAAACCCTTTGTCCTATTTCCACCAATGCTGGAATTTTCGATTAAAAAAGGGAGAGGGATTTTTAAGAGGCGTATCTCCAGTAACAATATCTGCTTTCTTTGTGTCATTAATCACAGAAATGTTGGCCTTGTACCAAACATTTAAAGATGATTTAACTATATTCGGGTTAGCTCAGTCGGTAGAGCGTTCGGCTAGAAACCGCAAGGTTCTTAGTTCGATAGCGGCCCTCGCCAACTCAGCGTATGAGTAGCACAGGGATCTGTGCGGTAAAGTAAGGAGCTGATGGTAGGTGTGGCGTTCGCTCCACCTCAGACGCAAAAACAATGCCCTTGGTCTAGCGCTAGTGAAAAGGGGATAGACTCCCTCGCTGATTCGCTGGTACCGACATTAGGCCGCCCCGATGACTTACTTTAGTTGTGTGTCATAATAGTTATCTTTTACAAAGGTCAGTTTAGTTTGACAAAAGGCCGGTATTATGCAGCACCTAACTGATAATTGTCTGCTAGTCTAGCTCGGTAACAATTACACCATGCATAGCGTTTAGGTGTCATAATGTCTGATGTGATGTGACTCGTGTGATGACGAAATGTGCGTGGGTACTTATCACCTCTCGGATTCAGCTGTCACTGCTCACTAACACCTGCGATAAGAGAGCCAATTGAGTTAGTCTCTTCTGTCATAGTTTCTCCTGACTTAGTCTCTCTATTTAACAAAAAAAAAATCCCTGTTAGTGCCTCTTCCTGGCAACGCACATTAACTTGGCATCTTCCGGTCCCAGGTTAAACTACCAGGGGCCCAGGGGAGTTTTGCCCTAGACATAAGCATGCCAGACCCACCAGTGTGTGGATACGCTCTGGTGCCAATGAAAAGACTCCATCTTTATGTTAAATAGCACCATTGCCTTGTGGCATTTCACTGCTCCTGTGAAAAGTTAAGGGACACAAAGCTTTAGGAAAATCTGAAGCGTAGCCCCAGAGTATTTATAGCGTTGTAGACTACAGTCCCAGAGGTGAAAAGTGCTTCGGATGTTTCGTAACTGCAGTTCTGATTGGTTGATTATAAAATGGCAAATAAAGTCCCTAATCTCATTGGCTAATTTTTATTTTGGAACTAAGTGGTTTTTATACGTATTTTACTCATTAAAACTTAATTAATTATGAAACCAAGATACGTATGTGCGAAAAGTAACTATACTCTTTTTGTGATTTTATCTTAATCATTAAGTAAAAATTATTGAGACATCTTTTACATCCAACAGAACTAAACGAAAATCACTTTGGGGCTTTGGCCTGTTGTATTCTACACCTACGTAGTAGCCCACTGAAATTAAGCTGGTGACGGATGTACTGATTTCGCTGTTGCTCTGAATCGAACTAGTTAGGGCTGAAAAATGTAGGGTCTATATAATGGAATTTAATTGGTTGACTGCTTGATTTTAACGGCATGTCAACACCTCTGTGGTTATTTTTTGCCATGGGTTTAACATTACATGTTTATATTTACATTTTTGTTTCATTATTGTTTCTGAAGTTTTTTTGTTTTTTTTTGCATAATGTCGTGCTAGTAGCACAGCGGTGTGGGTAAATACTTAAGAGCGTCCCATTGTTATAATGGTTAGCAAGCTTGTCTCCAATTGTTTCCATTACTACGGAATAGCTTCTTCGAATCTTGCCGAGTGTCCCATACTTGCAACGTCGTGTCACATCCTATCTGTGGTAAATGGGTTGTGTAAAAACTACTTTATATATATATATAAATGTATATATATATATATATATATATATATATATATATATGTTACATGTCATGGACTGTTCCGCCACATGATGAATTGGTTGAGCAAATAACTACGTAGGATAATATAATGCAGCGGAATTCGGTGCCTTCTTATTTTGGTTTGGTTTGGTTTGGTTTGTTTTACGGTATACCAACCCCAGTGGGTAATTTAATACCGATAACATTTAGAATTAAATTAATTCTTAATGGATTCTTAATTCAATCTCGCCGAGTGTCCCATACTTGCGACCTCGTGTCACATCCTATCTGCGGTAAACGGGTTGGGTAAAAACTACTATATATATATATATATATATATATATATATATATATATATATATATATAAGGTAGGTATCGTAGACATAAAGTCATCAACGATTAGTAACTGTCAGTTTATCGCCTATGTGATTTTCCAACCAGCAGGGTTTGAAATTAGAGCTATGGTAAATGCAAACAATCTAGACCAGGATTTGAACTCGTATTACAGTCTCTATTTCCTACGGCGATAACCATTATACGATAAACGCATCCAAACATGTATTTACGCAACTCCTCCACACGAGCAGGATGCGACACGAGGTTAATCTTCAAGCGGAACTTATCAGGTTTGAATCTAGAGATTCTTTCTCCTAGTTACCATAACAATGTAAAAGAGTCCAGTCTACCATACTATTTTACCTATAGCTGAAGAGAGAATATTTGGATTCATACCTTTCCCAAGGGTATTAGCACTTTATGCAATGCAAACAGTCTCGTCCAGGATTTGAAATCGGTTCGCCGTGTCAATTTCCTACGAAGATTACCATTACACACTATCACCTCCATTAAGAATCTCGTTGGATACCCGATATTTGCGGCCTCGGATTATTTCTAAGTGGAGTGTTACATGTCATGGACTGTTCAACCTCCAGGATTCCGCCCTTAAGTATCACAATACACCACATGATGAATTGGTTGGGCAATACCTACGTAGCATAATATAATGCAGCGGAATTCGGTGCCTTCCTATTTTGGTTTGGTTTGTTTTGTTTTACGGCATAACAACCCCAGTGGGTAATTTAATACGACAATGTTTAGAATTAGATTAATTCTTAATGGATTCTCAATCTTTATTATAAACACATTTTTCTATTTAACCCATAGAGTAGGACCCTAACAGGTATTACCACTCCGAGTAAGAGTGGACCTGTGAGCAATGATGAAGGGGTACTCCACATTCTCTAGACCTCCAGAACGGGAACCTCACCATCAGATAGAGTTTAACGTCATTCCCAGAACATGAAGACACCCAGCCACCGCCTTCTAGCATCCATGTGAGAAAAAGGTGCTAGGGCTTGACATGACCAGCCGATTGATTGGAGCGGGCCTATCGGACCACCCGACTAGCCTGAGTAAAGGTATGTGGAGTGTTTCACTTCATGAACTGCTCATCCACCAGGATTCAGTCCTTAAGCACCACGGGTCGCCACCCATGGCCACATTGGGGGAGTCTTACTCCTTTGCAGAGGTGCAGTCGGTGTATTCTAAAGCTTTAACCGACAGGACTAGTGCTTTCTTGTGACGCTACACGAGAGTCATTATATGTGAAGGTTGCCAATGCCCAACGAGAGATATTTGATCTTGAGTCTGAAACCTTTCTGTTGTCAGACTATCACTCTATCCCGGTGGGGTAAATTGGTTTATTTCCTTCTGCTCTTTAGAGATATACTGGCCAGACATTTACCCAGCAAAGACAACAGTTCGAAACAGGTTTGGACAAAAGCCACAAGGAAGAAGGATTAGAATCCAATAAAATGTAGACCATTATTTACCAAGTTGTTGAGAGGATGGAAATGGAACCCATTAACTGACCTATCATTAACCCATTTACATCTTTGTTTTATTATCAATATTACAAACACACACACACACACACACACACACACACTCATAAACACAACACACACAACACACACACACCACACACACTCATAAACACACACACACACATACACACAATTTTCGTCATACAACGTGTGATAGCACGTGCGATACCCTGCCCTCATCAACCGCCAACTAGGAGTGATAACACAGTTTCGGTAGCTCAAGGCGGGACTGCCACTCCCATCGCTACCAAGCAGCTTTTGCCACTGGACAGGGTATTAAAAAAAGAAGAAATTATAAGATCCGTTCATCTTAGGAGTTTTGTTATCAGTGCAGTTATTTAAAAACGCGTTTGCTTTCGGTCGTTGACATGATTACGCGATTGCAGATATTATGTAATAACACGGGAATGATGATTCCGCGCGCGTACCATTCGTGCTGAATACGTTTTAACCTAGACCAGATCCAGCTAGATGCATTTTCCACCGTGGTCTGAAGACGATGTGAAGCAGTTTTCAAACACACACACACACACACACACACACAGACACACACACACACACACACAAACACATACACACACACACACACACATACACACACATATATATGTGTGTGTGTGATTGAGAATAGAGGAAAGTGTGGATATAACAACACAGACAGTTGAATTCAGTTAATATTTTGCCACATTGTATGAAGCTTTTTCAAAACATTATTGACAAAAGTGCTTGTACATTTTTCTTTTATAGTGAAAAGGTAAACGGATGAGGGGTGAGAGAAAGTCAGGAGGGGGTAGGTATGAGGGGCATGACACTTATTTCAATGGTGTTTTGAAAAAGCTTCATACAATGTGGGGAAATATTAACTGAATTCAACAATCTGTGCTGTTATATTCACACTTTCCTCTATTCTCAACCACATTCTGTCAGATTTATTCAAATCCTTCATAAACATCTTCGGGTATGAAACATAACCACCTCCTAAAAATAAAATGAATTGAAACCCGATACCATCACAGGGATCACAAGAAAATATATAAAAGAAACCTCAGAATTTATCTGTATACCATCAAATCTCATATATATATATATATATATATATAGATTTGTTGATTTCACACAGAAAAACGCGCGCGCACACACCACACACACACACACAACACACATATATATATATATATATATATAAAAACTATCCACCTGACTGGTATATAGGTGTTAATTCTATTTGGGATCATCCTGTACATCCACAATGCATGCTCATGTTGATGCAAATATAGAATTATACAATAATTTTTTACAAATCTCTAAGAGATCTCAATGTACAGTCTGAAAAACCCAACAGGACAGACACTAAGTGGCCCTTCCCTATGGTGATGGAATGCTTTAAACTACCCAGATAAACATAACCACCCCCTAAAAAGTAAGATGAATTCAAAACCCGATACCATGGCATGGATCACGAGAAATATATATGAAAGAAACCTCATAATTTATCTGTATACCACTTTAAATAAAGTTAGCAGTCTGATGAAGCTCATGGGAAAATCAGGTACCTGTGAGTAGAAATAGATCCATAACCGTAAAATAGCCGATTTTTAAGCGTTTTTCTTTACTAATTATTTTACTCTGTTTTAAAAAAAAATTAAACATCGAGCTCTCAAATTAGACCTGAACTCTCTAACATTTTACCGTTAGGTTACCAAAGATATAAAGTCAATGGCACTTGGTAACTGTCAGTTTCCCGACAATGCCGTTTTCAAATCATATGAATTATGTACGTTTGAATTTTTCCTTATATACATTCGTGTGGTATATACGTGGGTGAGTCAAAAAGTAATGCAATTTTGTTTACGACATGTATAATTACCAACACTGGAACATGTATCATACATGAAAATGAAGCTGGTCTTCTGTGCATCACATCCCTACTTCTTCACATAGTCACCGTTTCTCTGGGTGACAATGTTTCACCTTCGAATGAAGCATGTATCCCTACCCCGTATAATTCTGTTGGCTGTTATTTGAGCCACTTCTTCGCTACAGATTTCACTTCCTCGTCACTGGAATAATGTTTGCCTCTCAAACCCTCTTTCTTGCGGCCAAAGATGAAGATATACAACCAATTGCTAGGTTTGAAAAATGCACAGGCGAGAAACTGAAATTGACAAAATTAAGAGGTATTGAAAAAGCAGCTGATGACAATCCCGAAATAGATCTTTGAAGAATGTTTTGAGAAGTATTGAGGTCCCAAATGTCAAAGAAGAAGACAACGTTGCCATTTTTCTAAATAAACTGCTTTCCCTTTTATAATATATGGCTTCATCCTTTCTGGGCAGAACTAACACACACACATGTATGTGTTTGCGTATGCGTGTGTATATATGTATATGTATGTATCTGTGTGTGTGCATGTATGTATGTATCTATGTATGTGCGTGTATGTATGTATATGTGTGTGTGTGAATACATGTATATATCTGTGTGTGGGGGTTCATAAATGTATATATTAATATGTGGGTATGTGAGTGTCTGTTTGTATATATGGCTTCATCCTTTCTGGGCAGAATTAAAACATACACATGTGTGTGTTTGCGTATGCGTGTGTATATATGTATGTATGTATCTGTGTGTGTGCATGTATGTATGTATCTATGTGTGTGCGTGTATGTATGTAGATGTGTGTGAATACATGTATATATCTGTGTGTATGGGGTTTCATAAATATATATATTAATCTGTGGGTATGTGAGTGTATGTTTGTATATGTGTGTGAGTGTGTGAGCGTATATATGTATATGTGTGTGTGAGAGTGTATATACATATATATGTATGTATTTGTGTGTGTGAGTGTATATATATATATATGTATGTATCTGTATGTGTATGAGTGTATATATTTATCTGTATGTCTGAGTGTATATATTCATGTATGTATCTGTGTGTATTAGTGAGTATATGTATGTATATATTTGTGTTTGCGTGTATATATGTATGTATGTATCTCTGTGTGTGCGTGTATATATGTATCTGTGTGTGTGCGTGTATGTATGCATGTGTGTGTGAATACATGTATGTATCTGTGTGTTTGTGGGTTCATATATGTATATATTGAATCTGTGGGTATGTGAGTGTATGTTTGTATATGTGTGTGATAGTGTGAGCGTATATATGTATATGTGTGTGTGAGAGTGTATTATACATATATATGTATGTATCTGTGTGTGTGAGTGTATATATATGTATGTATGTATGTATCTGTATGTATATGAGTGTATATATTTATCTGTATGTCTGAGTGTATTTCTTCATGTATGTATCTGTGTGTATTAGTGAGTATATGTATGTATATATCTGTGTTTGCGTGTATATATGTGAGTATGTAGCCATGTTTGTGTGAGTGTATATACGTATGTATCTGTGTGTGTGTAGGGTGTGTGTGTCCTTTTTATTATTTTGGTTGAATTTCCAACATTTTTTATTGAGAAAATTAATAAGAAATAACTTAAAACAAATTTAAGCAAATCAAAACATGTGTTTAGCGGAGGTCGGTCGGCAAAGTTGCTGCTTTATGGAGAAGAGGACTGAGTTGAGTAAGGGACGAAAAGCCGCCATCTTGACGATTTTAATGAAGCGTGTAATATTTTTTAGCGTTTTCCGAGAGAATATGCTGGCCTCTACCCTAGCGGAAATAATAAATAACATATGCGAATCAAAAGAGAAACACATGAAACTTACCACAAACATACGCAATATCACATACACACATGCACACACACATACACATGTACACATTTCATATATATATATATATATATATATATATATATATATATATATATATATATTGTGTGTGTGTGTGTGTGTGTGTGTGTTTCTCACGAAATTTTCAAAGATTCACACCCGGAACTCAGAATACATTTAAAATCGAATTCAAAATTTAATTCAGTTTCCATAAAATAAAATGTAAAGCAAATAAAGTAGGCGGAATGGCCTATTGTCGGTATCAGCAAAACAGCGAGGAAGTCTATCCCCTTTTCGCCAGCGCTAGACAAGACGGAGTATTTTTGCTGGGTAGAGTGCCACACATACCGTCAGTTCCCCAGTTTACCGCACATATCAAATTATACAATCTTTGCTTCTCATAGTTGTCGGCGACTGGTATCGAACTCGGAACCTTGGGATTCCGAGGCGAGTACTCTACCGACTGAGCTCAACTGGACATTTTCCATAAAACTGTTATCAATAAAAATAGAAAGAATTTTGAATAATGTTCTTATGTTAAAATCGTAGCCTTAATATACCGTGTGGATGTATGTGTATGTGTGTGTGTGTGTGTGTGTGTGGTGTGTGTGTGTGTGTGTGTGTGTGTGTGTGTGTGTGTGCGCGCGCGTGTGTGTGTCTGTGTGAAATCAATAACCACTCTCTTTCTTCTTTCTTTCTTTCTTTCTTTCTTCTCCCCCCCCTCTCTCATTTACGGTCATGTCACGCTAAAAGCACAGGTTCTCGCTATATCAGCGAAGTTAAGCAACGATGAGCCTGTTCAGTACTTAATTGGGTGACCACCTAAACACACAGATACTTTAAGAAACCTGAGCTTTTTATTTATAAAAAAAAATGACTTGATCCCACATTAAATGACCCCAAAAATCATTAAGTCGTAAAACAAAACCAACCAACCAATTCTCCCTCTTTCTCTTTATCTCTCTCTCCGTCTGTCTGTCTCTCTATCACTCTTACTATTAATATATATATATATATATATATATATATATATATATATATATATATCTTTGAAAGGAAGGAAAAACTCAACACAGTTATTCCATAATGAATTTATTTCGTCCAAAATTGGGGCCTTTATTAATCTAAGTTGATTTAACAAAGCTCCCCAAATCAAGTCTCATCAGATGGATAATCATCAATAATTCAAATTGCATAACAAATTTTTTCCTAATGTAGAATCTTTTCCCCCTCCAAAAAAAAAAAAAGAAATTTTACAAAATGTATACATTGTATTTGTACATACTGTATCATACAATAATAATATAGTGAGTCTTAGAATTCACATATAGAATCATCCCTTACTACAAAAGTTTTGGATACCTCACACACACACACACACAACACACACACACACACACACACACACACACACACACATATATATATATAATATATATATATATATTATATATATATATATTTCGCACTCCACTCCCTTAAAATATGATTTTCAAATTTTTGAAAATAAAACTTGAATAAATTTATTTCTGATAATTATATTTCTGATATTATATATTTATTTAATTATTTATAACTAGCAAAAAACAAAAAGTAAAATAAAATAAATAAATAAATAAAAATAAATAAATAAATTAAATAAAATAAAAAATAAAACACTCTCTGGGCGGGTAAAAATAAATTTTGGAAATATATTGACTGAATGGGGTGGGAAAATTAAATAAATAAAATAAAAGTTTTGATATTTAAAAAAAATTATTTACTTAATAAGTATCATGTTTACTCCACTCCACTGAGATATTTATTTTGTTATATGACTGTAGGGAGCTCCAGAATCTTTCTAAAGATTTATGATTTAATTATTCAGACTTTTATCTTTAGAGAAAAATTTTAAAATCGTACGAGTAAAATATATTTATTCGGATTTCATAAAATTAAATAAGGGGTTGGGGGTGATCAAGTAATAAAAAAAATCCCCTAATATATTTTGGGAATAAACTATTCTGAACAAAAATTCAACTAAAGGTGAATATGCATCGAAATGTTTGTAAAAAATGTATAATTTATTTATTTTTCATAGAATTTAAACATCTTTATGTAGTATTGATACTTACTATGAATTAAATACTCATTGATAAACTTACTTAATTTCCAAATATCTGTGACATAAGCAGTGACGTAGTTTCCGATACAGACAAAAAGAGTCTGAATCTTTATTATTAATACATACTCCGTATATGTAAAAAAATATATACGCAAAATCTTCATAAGTACATTTTAGTTTTCGATTTTGGTTGAATCCTATCACGGAAACACTTCACACCATTCACCTACACACACACACACACACACACACACACACACACACATATATATATATATATATATATATTATATATATATATATATATATATATTATATATAATATATATATCCAGGATTCATGTCTATTTTTAGTACGTATACGTCAACTTATAAATCAGGCAAAGGGAACACTTTAACATTAAAATCGCGCATACACTTTGATATGTTTACGATAAGTAAAAGTACAATTTTTATTTTTTTTTTAAATCTTTAGTGATAAAATGATATAATTGAATAATTAAACTTCTGTCGATTCACATTTATTGAATATCAAGTATAAAAAAATACGTGCACACAGATTCCATAGCCGATTTTTGAATGTTATGCTCTTTCGAAAATTATTATTTTGTGATTTAGTATTAATAAAAAAAAACTTTTCGGAAAAATAAAATATCATGAAAATGCTTCAAACTAAGGGGTCCCTTTTTAAAAAATATTATTCTAAATGTAAACCAAAATAAAATTTTGGGGGCTTGCCATAAGAGCAATAAGGTTGGGAAAATCATATAGGTGCTAGGGCTTGACGTGACCAGCCGATTGATCGGAGGGGGCCTCTCCGACCGCCCGTCTAGCCCAAGGTAGGGCCAAAGTGGACTATTGTATGTCATGAACTGCTCATCCACCTGGTAGAATTGGTTTATTGCAGGCACTATTTTAATCTGTCCAAAAAACTATCGACTCTGGTGACCAATGTAGAGCTGATCAACGTGTCGGGGTCGCTAAAAATTATACTTCTAAAGCAACCCACTCCTGCATTGGGTCAGTTAACTAATGTGTAACTTTATAGAAACAGGTAACACTCGTTTCTGAAGAAGATGTTAGAATGAAGCTGAAAGGAGAGGCAGCCAATTGATGGGTGTTATTTAACTACCTCAACGCTTCCAACTTCCGTCAGGGGATTATAAATTTTGTCCCTTCCCGGCCTCGCGTTCTTAGTACTCACATACCGTCAGAGCCTTCCTCGACCGAACCAGCCACTCCCCGGTAAGTCACCGGTCCACCCAGCGTTTTTTGACAAATCTCATGAAAAATATTTGATCTGTGGCCATTCAATATGACGGTAAATAAAACAGGCTTGAACAGAGCCACCAAGAATG
>CM042147.1:80197089-80204589 GCA_023376005.1 Doryteuthis pealeii | reverse complement strand
TTGTCTTACATTCAGTGCTACATCGGGATATTGATCTTGCTTTGAAAAAATAAGAAATCATCAATAACTTAAAATTGGTTGACTTTTAGACTTTTTCGATAGCACATTTGGAGTCCTCGGGCAAAAATGCTTTTTATAAACCAATTTCGTCCCGCTCTAGAACTCATTTTACATAAAAAATAGATTATATAAAGTCGCCATTTTTCGCGACGCCCTCAAATTTGGAGAGGTAAAAATCGACATAACTCCGCCAATTTTTGGAATTGGAAGTTCAAATTTAGGGGAATGTCTAGCTTTAACACAGTCCACACCTGTACAAAATTTCAGAAAAATTGGAGTGGGTGGGTGACAATTTTACTTTTTTCTCGATGATTTGACATGGAATTGCCCATATATAAAGGCCAGTTGTGTGTATGCATGGGCGGATGAAACTACCAATATAAAACAATTAACGACAAAGTAAATATTTATACACATTAAATATCACCAGTTCTTGCCTTTTCTGCAAAAAATATGAAGATTTGATTTATATTCGAAAAAAATTAAAAATTAAAATATACATAGAAATAGCATTGAAATTCTACTTAAAAATGTCCAGCATTTGTAAATCTCAAAAGTAAACAAATCAACACACCAGTTTAGCCCCATCTCTACCCAGGCGATGCTGGGTAGCAGCTTTATAATAGGGTAAAAATTAGGTTTGGTTTAGTTTCTTTGTTTAATGGCATATCAACGTTTGTGGGTTGTTTACTGTCATACTTGTAGAAAAACAGTAGTGTACTATTTAACCTATATCTGGGGTGATGAGAGGGTTAATACATTTTCTATGGGTATTAGTCCGAAAGCGAACGTAATAGAGCAACTGGAGTTCGAACTCGTTTACAACGATGTCTCAGTCAGGAACGTTAACCACTTCGCTACGAGGACTCCCACCTCGGGTGAAAGTTAAGCGAAAAAAAAGTAAGGAACATCATTTGGACCATATGACCTTTAGGCACCACTTTTTGATCTCGATTAAGAAAGGATATGTTTTTCATTTACACGGTCAATATCCGGTTGTTTTAATATACGATTTTTAGATTTAAACATTTTTTATAAAACTAACCCCTAAACCTAACCCTTACCCTAGCCCCTAACCCTAACCCCTAACAAACAACCGGATATTGACGGTGTAAATGAAAAACATGTCCTTTCTTAATCGAGATCAAAAAGGGGTGACTAAAGGTAATATGGTCCCATCATTTTATTCAACTGGTACAAATTGACAAAACACTGAAATTGACCTAAGACAGAGACACGAAGAAAACCGGGGAGGATACAACGGTCGAAACGCTTTGACTATAAAACAAGGAAACTAATTCCAGTACATCGGCATGTAATAGTGATACTTCCTCATCAGACAAAAAGAACAACAAAATAAGAAAATTTAAAAAACAAAAATTTTAAAATAAAATTTAAAAAATAAACCCAAGAAAGAAACTCTCGTCTTATGAGCTCTGTTACGACGACGTTCGGTAACACAATAATCTCCATGTCACAGAAGAAAATCATATTTAAAAAAAAAAACTATTTCTGATTGCTGTCAGCCTCTATTAACTTCAACGCGATATTTTGTTCTCCTAAAAGTCAACAGAGGGCGACACTGTCCACCTTCTCCCGCCATCCGCAGCCAGAAACGTTCTCTTGGGATCTACCGCGGTGATTTTTCCCCCAATGAGCAAATTCCTTAATGTGGAAAACATCACTTAACTTGTCAGCTCTAATACAGACAATTATCCTGCCAAAATCACTTGTGTCAAAACAGCATGCAAAAATAAAACCCAGAAAACCATCATGTTACCCATCATTTTATATAGAGCTGCATCCTGTATTATATACCACTGTCAACGAGGACTATGTGAGTGCTTTACGAGTGTTGTCTCTGCACCATTATTGATAGACCCTAGGGCAGTGGTTCTCAAACAGCGCGCCCGGGAGCGCTGGTGCGCCCCAGAGCTTTTTCAGGTGCGCTCCGTAGTATTCCTGAAAAATCTATCCAGATATGAAAAGCAAATGTATATTAAGTTACTATATTATACCATTTCTTTATGAACACTCTGCTTATAGTATTCCTGAAAAATCTATCCAGATATGAAAAGCAAATGTATACTAAGTTACTATATTATACCATTTCTTTACGAACACTCTGCTTGTTTCGTTGCGACATTATGTTGCATACCCTTCTTCTTTACTTACTTCTTTCTTACTCTATTCTTCTGGCCGTCTTTAGAATCTTATAACATCTTGTCTTGGTCTGGAATCTTCTAAGGTCTGGGCTTTCTTGGGGACTTCGGGTCTGGTCTTCTATTGTGGATTTCTCTTTATCAGAAGCCCTGTGTCATTGTTAGTTTTAGAGGTAATAACGCAAGACTCCGATTTGCTTTGATCTTATTTTATTTTTAAATCCCCAACCAGACATATGCGCAGATTAAGTTGGGAGCGTGTGTACCGCGACTTACCCTTCCGTCGAGCTCGGCTGCTAGTCTCTAACTGACTGAAACTTACTTACTATCTAAACCGGAAGAGAGGGTCCTCTCTACCGGTTCTCACGGCTATCCCCGGAAGATAGGGTTAGGACTGAGGTCAAGCTTGTCACTCAATCTTCAAGGCCGTCAGCATCACTTAAAACGCCATCTTGTTTTCTACACTATTGCACATAAATATTAGGTATCTAATAATTATGTATCAATTACTATGATAGTTATAAGTTACTTATCAGATTTTTTGAAGCAATGAAACAATCTTATCTTTGTAACCTCCTTCAATGTGAATTTTGGATTACAAAGTTACAATATTTAGCATCTATTTTTCAGCATCTTAATATTTGAAACTCTAGTATGCAAAGGAAAGAGGAAAATATCCTCACATTCACTGACAAAATAAAAGCGTTTCAGAGAAAGCTACAAATTTGGAAAAGAACAGCGATAGAAGGCAATCTCGAAATGTTTCCTTTGATAAGTAATAATTGCAAAACTGAAATTCTGCCAATGATAGTTGAACATTTATCAACTTTAGAAGAAAATTTGAGTTATTATTTTCTATCAATTAACACTGCGCAATATGACTGGATTAGAAACCCTTTTGTAGAAACTGAAATAGATTCTAGTTTAATGCTAACAGAAAAAGAAGAACTGGCAGCTGTGTCCACTGATTGTGGATTAATGATTAAATACAAAGAATTGTCTCTTGAAGCTTTTTTGTGTCTAACTCCTTTCCTCTAGCACTCAGATGCTCAAAACAATCTCCTTGATCTATCAAGGAGATTGTTTTGAGCATCTGAGACGAAACTTCAGACCTACCATCATCTCCTCACTTTACCGCATAGATTCCTGTGTTACTCATACGCTGAGTTGGGGAGGGCTAGTATCGAACACAGAACCGTGTAGTTCGTAGTCGAACGTTCAACCGACTGCGCAAGGATACCAATAGCAGTGACTTCGATTCTCACAGAGTTACTCAAAATTTTGGTAAAATGACAATTCGACTTAAGATAAAAACTATTTTCTAAGTACATAATTTTAAAAGGACGTAGTCGTGGAGTACGTAAAGCAGAAGTTCCACTGAATCGGAATCGTCGCTAGGTTCACAAGTTCACGGCCAACAAGTGGCATCCATGACGCTGAAAACGGCCAAGTAGAAGACCTTCATGACGATGATCAGATGAAAGTGTCGGAACATATTACCTTTAGGCACCCCTTTTTGATCTCGATTAAGAAAGGATATGTTTTTTATTTACACCGTCAATATCCGGTTGTTTGTTAGGGGTTAGGGTTAGGGTTAGGGGTTAGGGTTAGGGGTTAGATTTATAATTAAAAAAAAATCGTCTGTTAAAACAATCGGATATTAACGGTGTAAATGTAAAACATGTCCTTTCTTAACTGAGATCAAAATAGGGTGCCTAAAGGTCATATGGTCCAAAGTGTCAAGTGATTCTAGCCAATATGGTCAAGAGGAGCAAGGCCAAGAACAGAATGGAAGTGCATTGTGGTCAGCAATAAGAAAAAACTTCAGCAAACATTGTCAATAAGAAAAAGAAGAATTGAAATTACAATTCACTTGTCTACCACTTGACTCTACTGAACGTTTCTTTTGATATCGAGAGCAAATTGAATGACTGGCTGGATGGTTTGAAATTTCATCTTTTGGGAGGCAACTGTATTTTTTAAATATACAAAGCCTAATATGACCTCACAGAATACGTATACACATGTATACGTAAAACACGTACATATATGTACACGTGCTTGGTTATCTAAGTAACGACTTAGTATAAGTCTACATGTCCTTTACTATCAGAGTTTAGTGTGAAACTGTCTTAGAATTCGAAGCCTCTGTATTTATATATTTGTTAATATGGTCATGGGTTAAAAAGATTGTGTGTGTGTGTGTGTGTGTGTGTGAGAGAGAGAGAGAGAGAGAGAGAGAGGAGAGAGAGAGAGAGAGAGACAGACAGGCAGACAGACAGACAGAGAGAGACAGACAGAAAGACAGAGAGAGAGAGAGAGAGAGAGAGAGAGAGAGAGAGAGAGAGAGAGAGAGAGAGAGTTAGCTAGCACATGGAGATATGAAAACCCATATCAATGACAATCTCTCTCCATTCATAATCCTTGGAAGATCCTCTGCAAAGTATCCAGTATCCGCACAGTTGGTCTATGTACGTTTTTGCTGGACAGCCTACTCTGACGTACTCATGTGATGGCTTCCACAAAAGAACGTCACTTATGAGTTCACCCTTGCTTCTCTAGCAGTGCCCAGCGTGTCTTGTTCGTCTCACAAGGATAGTTTGTGTGATATGGGGCAGTTGGTCGTACAACTTTTTTCTCGTGGGGTGTTGCTTTCGCGTCTTGCTCAAGATTGCACGCAACATTCTTGTGCAGCTCCCACCTAACTTATTCCCCTGGCGCTTCGCTAAGGTCCAAGTAGTGCAGCCGTACAGTAGCACTGATACAACCACAGCTTGGATGAATTTCCGCTTTAACTTTTCAGTGATTTCGGATTTACATATCACTGACAATTTGTTTAAAGCAGCCCATGCGTGCATAAACGTCGCTTTCCGATGATGAGATATTACTACCTTCTGCATTATAAAAAGAGGATCACCTGAAATATAGATATTCACTATATCAAGATTGATCCTTCATAGATATTCAAAATGGGAGAAACAAGCAAAGATTCAAATATATGGTGAGGATCAAAATATGATGTACTGGCACAAGGATAGCAGATTGAGGGCACTCCATGGTATTAATTATTTGCTAAACTATCTAATTAACCATTACCCCATTGCTATTTTTTGTTTTTGTTTTATGAATGAAAGTTACTAGATCATTCCATTTTTTTCTCGACATTATCGGTTTTCCTCTGCATGGCTTGGGGGAAAATAATAAAATTAATTTAGATAATTGAATCTTGTTTGTTTAAGAAATAATTCATGACGTCATAATTTCTAGCTGTAAAATTGGAAAAATATTTTGCGACTTATCTATTATTAGTTTATTTACTGCCAGATGAAAAATAAAAAATAAAACAAGGTTAACATCCTCTAAGTGTGTCAATTCCGAAATTTTTGCTTGGGGTTGTAATCCAAGAGCGGATGTTTTCATAATGACATGGCTCAAAACAACTTCCACTTTTTAATTTGAATACGTTTATGATTCTTTTTTCAAATTCCTCTTTAATAAGGCCACTATAATGCCAGCCATGAATTTAAATTATAGACGCAGATGAGGACTGATATGAAATGATGACCAGCTCGAGAAAAAAACCTGTCTTCCCACAGAGTAATGTCAAATGTTTAATACAAACCTTACTATCACACACCTTAAATACAAATGTTTCTATCACTTACAATATTACAAACCATACTATTATACACCAAACTACAAAACTAACAATCACTCACCTTACTACAAACCTTACCCTCTCAAACTTTAGTACAAACCTTACTATCACATACAATATTACAAACCTTACTATCATTTACCTTACTACAAACCTTACTATTACACACCTTACGACGAACCTTACTATCACACACCTTAATACAAACCTTACTGTCACATACATTACTACAAACCATACTATTACACACCTTACGACAGACCTTACTTTCACTCACGTTACTACAAACCTTACTATTACACACTTTACTACAAACCTTACTATTACACACTTTACTACAAACCTTACTATTACACACCTTACGATGAACCTTACTATTACACACCTTACGACAAACCTTACTATCACACACCTTACAACAAACCTTACTATTAAACACCTTACGACAGACCTTACTATCACTCACCTTAGGACAAACCTTACTATTACACACCTTACTACAAACCTTACTATTACACACCTTACGACAAACCTTTCTATTACACACCTTACGACAAACCTTTCTATTACACACCTTACGACAAACCTTACTATCACACACCTTACGACAAACCTTACTATTACACACCTTACGACAGACCTTACTATCACCCACCTTACGACAAACCTTACTATTACTCACGTTACTACAAACCTTACTATTACTCACCTTACGACAATCCTTACTATTACACATCTTACAACAAATCTTACTATCACTCACCTTACGACAAATCTTACCATTACACACCTTACAACAAACCGTACTATCACACACCTTACGACAATCCTTACTATCACTCACGTTACTACAAACCTTACAATACACACCTTACTACAAACCTTACTATTACACACTTTACTACAAACCTTATTATCACTCCCCTTACGACAAACCTTACTATCACACACCTTACGACAAACCTTACTATCACTCATCTTACGACAAAACTTACGATTACACACCTCACGACAAACCTTACTATTACACACCTTCCGACAAACCACAGAGTAATGTCAAATGTTTAATACAAACCTTACTATCACACACCCTAAATACAAATGTTTCTATCACTTACAATATTACAAACCTTACTATTATACACCAAACTACAAAACCTACAATCACTCACCTTACTACAAACCCTACCCACTCAACCCTTAATACAAACCTTACTATCATATACAATATTACAAACATTACTACAATTCAACTTGCTATAAACCTTACTATTATACACCTTACGACAAACCTCACTATCACACACCTTACTACAAACCTTACTATTACACATCTTACTACAAACCTTACTATTACACACCTTACTACAAAAGTATTGTCAATGTTCAGGAAGTAATGTCAGCGTTGCTGACCAAAAATTGCTATTATTATAACTAATAATTTCCGAGTTTGGTGCTAAAGTAACTTTTCTCATTAAATGTAATCAAACTTCAAAAGTAATTTTTATCATCGAAAATGCTTTAGAACTTCTCCCTTCATTATAACTTATTCATTTGTTTGTTTTTCGGGTCTTGAAAACCTGAACGAAGTCTTTTTTATTGGTTCGCGTGGAAAAAGAG
>CM042147.1:80177089-80192089 GCA_023376005.1 Doryteuthis pealeii | reverse complement strand
TATTTAGTTGATATCTTATTATAATGGAGATTGTGTGTTTTTCTGTCTGTAACCGAAACTATATTCCTAATCAAGTCACAATTCTCTTAGTTATTGACATCACATTCTCCATGATTTTATTTTTATCTAAACCTCAATTATTAATAAAATTGTTTTACATCATTAATACTGTTGACCATATATACATACTAATAACATACAATTGTATTTATATATACAACAAACTAGCGGTTTTATCTAAACCGCAATTATTAATAAAATTGTCTTACATTATTATTAATACTGTTAACTATGTCTACATACTGACAACATGCAATTATATTTATATATACAACAAAATAGCGGTTTACAGTGTGAACGGGAAGGCTAATTTGCATATTAATATTAAAAAATCGAATTTAATAAATATGTGCTTAGTATTATTGATTTCTAACTGTTTGGTTTTATTTTAATGAATATAAGCAAAAATCTCTTCAATGAATCTTAAATGAAATCCATTAACAAGATAAAATAACTGTCATTTTATTCTTTACTTCCTCTTATAACTAAATACTTAAATTATAAAAAATAACAATGAAAGACTTGAGTGATGGAAGAGTAAGTTTCAGTTGTTCCATTTTTTATTATACTCCCTCTGTTTCAAATCTTTTCTTATACTCCCTCTGTTTCAAATCTTTTTATCTGTATTCTTATTTAGTTTCATTAGCCTTTCTAATTTAATATGATATTTTATTATATTAAAACTTAAATACTTGCACCCGGAGGGTGCATATATTTGCTAGTAGGAAGTAAAGAATAAAATTACAGTTATTTATTCTTTTTAATAGATTTCTTTTAAGATATATGCCCGTATTTATTAAGATAAAACCAAACAATTAGAAATCAATAATACCAAGCACATGTTTAATAAAATCAAATTTTATATCAATAAAATATCAATATGTAAATTAACCTTCACACGGACAAATACACGGACAAATACATGATTATTTTTGCTCAAAAACCAAGTCCTGGTGATATCTAATGCGTATATATAGTTAAACACAAAAAAGATTTTTAAACATTAAAAAAAAAATTATTTAAGCGCTCAAAAGATTTAAAATCTCTTAAAAAATAATTCAAAAGAAAATTTTCTTGACAATTTAATAGAATATATATATATATATATATATATATATATATATATATATATATATATATATACATATATATATAGTACATATGAATTAAAGAAGCCCTCCCCCAAAAAAAAGAAAGGTTTTAAATAATATTATTATGACATATTTTTGCACTTCTTATTTCAGAATTCCTGATTTATTTTATCATTAATTGTTTTATTTTCTTAGTTTCCTCCGGACATACATACATACATACATACATACAAACTATCCTTTATATATGTATAGATAGATAGCAAAAAAATGAAAGAAAAACTACAATAAAACTTTTTTCCTGACTTCCCACCAGGCTGTGCTTCAACATGAAGTCTTTTAACCTGAGGAGCCTCGCACAAACCGAAGCGCATGCGGGGGCTAGTGCCTTGTCTCTTCGGCATGCCCCTTTTTAGACGCTTCAGGCACCGAGCAGTTAACCCTGCCCTGTGACTTTTAGGCATGGGGGCAAACTTTGCATGGGCTGAGCTGGGGTGGCCCCCTGGGAAAACGCAATTTATTTTACCTCACTTACCTCCCCTATGCCAGGTAAGTAATCAAACTAATTCTTTGTCACACAATACAGTAAAAGGTAAATAAATAACTCGCTCCATCAAAACGATAAATTCAACTAAATCTATTATCAGCCTCATCACATATAGGTACATTTCTATTTAAACACTATATCCATTAAATAAACGAGGGCTCTAATGGGGGTGGGGGTAAGCGTGTTAACAATAATTGTCCCGATAATCTTTTCAACTACTTAGGTTAACTGTTCTCCTCATATTCAGAATCTCATCAGTCAATTAAACTCTTTACAGACTGGTAAATACCAGGTTACAGCATGCCATGGACAATTTAAAATATATTTTTAAAATTATAAAAATTATGGGACCATATTACCTTTAGGCACCCCTTTTTGATCTCGATTAAGAAAGGACATGTTTTTTTATTTACACCGTCAATATCCGGTTGTTTTAACAGACGATTTTTAGATATTTTTTTTTTAAATTATAAAACTAACCCCTAACCGTAACAACTAACAAACAACCGGATATTGACGGTGCAAATGAAAAACATGTCCTTTCTTAATTGAGATCAAAAAGGGGTGCCTAAAGGTAACATGGTCCTTCTTGGTTTTTTTTCTTCTCTCTGGTTGGTTGCATGGATGCCTTTACGGCATGTCAAACGTATTGGGTAATTAAATGCCGATCTCATTCTTCTTTTTTTCTTTTTTCTTTTTCTTTTTTATTGTCAGCCATTACATAAGCTTAATCAGTAAAGCATCCGTCTAGGAACGACAAGGTTCCTGTTTCGAAACCAGCCCTCGTCAACTAAGCGTGTGAGCAGCACAGAGATCTGTGCAGTAAAGTGAGGAGCTGATGGTAGGTGTGGTGTTCCACCTTAGACACCAAAAACAGTTTCCTTGATCTACCGCTCGTGAAAATGGAATAGACTCCATCGCCGTCTGGCTGATGCCGACTTTAGGCCACCCCGGCGACTACTACTATATCTTATATCTAATTTTATTATTTTCAAAAGATTGACTATGACTTCACTATATAGTTTATCCATTGAAGCCAATCAGCCGATATGTGTTGGGTTCCAAACCTAATGAAATTATAGAGTTACTCCCCTTGATCATAGGGAACAGCTGGCTCCCTCGAAAGTTGCATTGTGTGAGCTAGGACCTGAAATGGATCTTCCGCCATGATATACTTGGATTGGTATACGAGCTAGCTGGTCGCACACAAGTTGAGCTATAAAGTCACTTTTAGAATATAAGCAAAAATACAGTATTAAATACAGCTTGGTCTTGCATTTTCATTCAGTGCTCCGTATTTTATTTGTATGTAAAAACATAACAACAAGTGAGCCACTAACTAGAAGTATATAAACCTGGACGACTAGAATTCTGTCAAGGAGATTCCCTTACTTCTACATTGCTATTAACAATATAATGTTTCAGTGTTACATTTTATACATAATTTTATAATTTTAAAAATATATTTTAAATTGTCTATAGCATGTTGTAACCTGGTATTTAACAGTCTGTAAAGAGTTTAGAGAAAGAAAACAGGACCATCTTGAAGAGAACTGGACTCCACGGCATGCATGAAATACTTGTCCAACGCAACCTGAGATGGGCTGGCCACTTAAACAGACTTGAGGATGAAAGACTACCAAAACAGATTCTGTACTCTCAACTGAGAGAGGGATCACGTAGAATCGGTAGACCAAAGCTCTGGTACAAAGATATCATCAAAAGATACCTGAAGGACTTGAATATCCCCATAGGCAGTTGGCAAGACGCAACCAGAGACCGATTAAATTGGAGGAAAATGATTCGCGTGGTGTCCTCATCGGATACGATGGACAGCAAGTAATAGTAGTAGTAGTAATAGTAAAGAATTTAATTGACTGGTGAGATTCTGAATATGACATTAATTTGCATCTCAGGGTGAGGTTCCAATTTTGGAGCTCTGGTGAGTGTGGAGTACCCCTCCATTGCCATTACTCCCAGGCCCACTCTGTCCCGCGGCAGTTGTACCTTTTAGGTCATAAATAGAAAAAATGACTTTTAAATATGTGTTTCAAAAATTGCTTTTTAAAAAAGATTTTGAATACCAAACAAGAATGAATAGAACAAAACGTATTCGGCATAAGATAACCCAACAAGGGTTAAAATGCCGTAAAATCCACCAAAACAGACGAAACCAAACATTTATTAATATAACGACCATTTTTTTTTCTTGTATTGAGTTGCATATTAGTAAAGAGAATATCTAATCGAGTATAAAGTTGGTTTAGCTCAGTTGTAAAAATTTATAATACGTAAAAATAGGTTAATCAGAGTAGCTGCCCTGTTTGTATTTTGATCCTTGGCAGTAGACTAATTAGAGTTACGGGCCTTGGACCTGGACGTTTTATGTGGGTGCCAACAGGTGGCTGCTGCTGCCTGTGGCCTCACTTTGGTAGTAGCAGTGGTTGTGGGAAGGGTGGATGACTACTTCTTAAGTAACTTTCGGCGGGGTTTCCGCCCTCTTTCGAAATGATTTGGTGAGACAAGGTTGGTGCTTTGCTCTCTCTTTTGAAATGGTTTGATGAGACGAAGCAGGTGCGAGTTTTCGGAGAGCCCGTTTTTCAGCAAGGGATGGTGACATTTCTTTGAAAGAAATATCCGTTGTTGAAGACAGATGGTATTCATCTTTATGTCTGTAACAAGCAAGAACTCACGGTTACAGGAAAGAAGAATTTGGTGCAGGGCAGTCCTGAAAACAGTACATTTACCAAGAAGGTCTTCTATCCATTGGTTAGCGTCGGCTGAGAAGGAACCCGCATTCTTGAAAAGAAATGTGGTGGTTGGTCAGGAAAAAAAATGTTCCCTCGATTTGCGTTGGTGGGATGATAGACTTGAGGGTGGTTACTAAAAAAAAGTATTTGTTTCTAAGGACTCTCCTCGGTATTCCCTTCTTTTGAAAGCTTGGCTGAAAAGACTCTTCAAAAAGAACATTCATTACTAAGAACTTTGCTTAGTAGTTAAAACTACTAATGTATGTGGATTTTCGGTGACAGGTCAGACCAAGAAAAAAGGAATAAGTGTTTTATGTTTTTTCTTTGTTTTATTATTGTGTCAGTTTTATAAATGTAAATTTATTTTATAATTTTTGGTAACTCATATGGACTTTTGCTAGTGGAAAAATTCTTGCAACCCCAATAAACCTTGTTTATAAAGGCTCACGGCGATCATTTTGTCTTATTTTTCCAAGCGTCCTGACTTGCATTATTTTCTGTAGATTTTTGTTTGTTTCAGTTCTGGCTTTACTACTACGTATTTCAGAGAGTCAAATTCGAGGTAAAATTCCGATACTGTTGGTAGAGCGTCCGCCAACGAATCACAAGGTTCCGATTTCGATACCGACTCTCTCCAACTCAGTGTAGGAGACGCACAGGGATTATCTGTGCGGCAAAGTGAGGAGGTGAAGTTAGGTGTGGCGCTCCACCTCAGATGCTAAAACAATCTCCTTGGTCTAGCACTAATGAAAAGGGGATAAACTTGCTTGCTGTTTGGCTGATACTGACATTAGGCCGCCCCGCCAATTTTACTTTGCTTACATATTCACTCCGTGGTGTAATAATTATCTTCGTGGGAAATAGACACGGCAAGACAAGTTCAAATCCTGGACAAGGCTGTTTGCATTTCACTTAGCGCTAATATTCTTGGGAAATGTATGCATCCAATTATTCTCTCTCTTGCTATATGTAAATAATAGTACAAACTGGGCTATTTAACCTTTGTAAGAAAGGGGACATTTCCACACTTGACGGTAAGCCTCTTAAGCCAGTAGAACAATTTACATACCTAATATCTCATCCACAAAGAACGATATAAAAGAATAGGAAAGGCATGGTCGGCCACAAATAAATCCAGTCATATGAAAATCTGATCTCGCTGACAAGCTGAAGCGACATTTCTGGCTGTAGTTATATCAGTAATGCTGTATGGCTGCACCACTTGGACCCTAACGAAGCGCCTTGAGAATAAGCTAGATGGGAGCTGCACAAGAATGCTGCGTGAAGTTTTGAACAAGTTGTGGAAGTAGCACCCCACAAGGAAGCAGCTGTATGGCCACCTGCCCCCTATCTCACAAACCATCCGAGTGAGACGGACAATGTATGCAGGATACTGCAGGAGAAGCAGGGATGAGCTCATAAGCGACATACTTCTGTGGAAGCCAACACATGGGCACACTAATGTGGGCCGCCCAGCAAGGACCTACATTGACCAACTATGTATGGATGCTGGCTGCTGTGTGGAAGAATTCCCAGGGGCAATGAATGATAAGGAAGGTTGGCGAGAGATTGTCATGGATATCCGTGCTGCCTGCACGACATGATGATGATGATGATGATGATGGCAATCGGTCTTAAGGAATGAAAACTCTGAATTCAAACCTGTTACACGAATTTAGCTGGGGACTACATTCAAACACCAAACCTCCATATATGAGTACAAATGCGGAACTGAATTAAGCCACCGGATGAATGATGTCAGAAAACACACACACACACACACACACACACACACACACACACACACACATAAATACATGCATACACACACATAAATGCATACATACACACAAAAACAATTATTATTAGAAATAATTCATCTGTGATACACTAATACTGAATAAACGGAAGGAGAGAAAAAATTCGCTCATTCACCCATAAACGTAAGTTAGGTGAGATAGATAGACATAGATAGATAAATGGATAGATAGAGATAGATAGATAGATAGATCGAGAGAGAGAGAGAGAGGGAGGGGGAAGTGAGAGGGGAGGGATACTGGCAGTTGAAAGGGAGAATAAAATGAAGGCAAGAGAAGAGAAAGGAAGAAAGAAAAAAGGAGAAAGCAAGAGAAATAAAAGAGGGTAAGATCTGTCTGTTTGTCCCTCTCTCTTTCTTTTTAGAAAGACAGACAGACAGACAGGCAGACAGGCAGACCATCAGACAAACAGAGACTGGGGGGTTATAAGGAGAGAGAAAAACAATAAAACCTATACAGAAAGAGAAAGGAGGGAGAATATAAAGAAAGAGAAGAGAGTATGAGATAGATAGACTGCGAGAGAGAGAGAGAGAGAGAGAGAGAGAGAGAGAGAGAAAGTGAGAGAGAGAGAGAGAGACTTAGGGTTTATAGAGAGAAGAGAGAGAGAAAAAACATAAAACATATACAGAAAGAAAAAAGAGAGATATAAAGAAACGGAAAGAGTGAGAGATAAATAGACTGGGTTAGAGAGAGAGAGAGAGAGAGAGAGAGAGAGAGAGAGAGAGAGAGAGAGAGAGAGAGAGAGAGAGAGAAAGGGATAACGAGAAAATAGAATAAAGAAAGAGAGAGAGAGAGAGAGAGAGAGAGAGAGAGAGAGGGGAGAGAGAAAGAGAAAGAGAGTGAGAGTGTTAATAAAAGAGAACAGGAAGAAAAAAGAAGATAATGTTTTACGTATCTTTTTTGCTTGATTTCTAAATTACAAGTTGCGATTTTTTCCTTTTTTCATGTTGCTTAATTTTCTTTTCGTCTGTTTTTTATGATGAGAAACAGGGGGTTGGCAGGGGGCCAATTAAATGCCTCAACCGTGTTTATACCCAGACACCGTTTTAATGTTAATGTACCTGGTCCTTTACTTGCTTTTTCCTTTTGATAAAAAAATAAAAAACAGCAAACCTTTTGATCTCACGAAATGGGTGCTTCATTTTTTTTCTTGTCTTTTTTCTTCTCTGTTTAATGCTCGATAGCGCATTTATTCAAATTAGTACACACTTTATATGCACATGTAACTACACAGCATTGGTAGGCAATGTACTAGTTCTTTAGTTATTAGGCTATTAGTAATGCACGAAGGGGATGAGAATCTATCTATTTTTGTCCATATGAACCTATATATATATATAATATATATATATTTATATATATTATATATATATAATATATATATTATGTGTGTGTGTGTGTGTGTGTGTGTATGTATATATATATATATATATATATATATATATATATATATATATATATATATGGAGGTGTTTGTAATGTCATGGTTACAGTCAAAGGAAATGGACACGACGAACCCAGTTCAAATGCTGTATCGTTGGATTTCACCTAGTGCTAATACCCTTAGGAAAGGTATGAATTAAACCTGTTGAACTCCATTAAAAAGATCTTATATCACATCTTACTCTTGTCGAACGGTTGATAAATACACATACACAGATATATATATATCATAGAAAGGAAGGAAGAACTGAACACCGTAATTCTATAATAAATTAATTTCGACCAAAATTGGGGCCTATATAAATCTAAGTTGATTTAATACTGCTCCCCAAAATTCAGTCTCATCAAATGGGGATACTTCTTCATGTTAGTGAGATCACGAAAAAAGTTACCTAATCTACAAATTTAAATGCAAATGCGATGTTTGCTACATTGGGCACACTACCCAAAGATTGGAGGTCAGAATAAACCAACACGTCCCATCTTATATCCGTAACAATAACTTTGACTGCTCTTCTCCACCAAGCAACACCTTCCACCATTGGGCGACACCTGTTAGACAATCCCGATTGTGCTGCAGCATATAAACCCGCAATGTTTACGATTTTGGCATCCTCATCCAACGAGTTGCACCTGGCTATACTTGAGGTCCTCCTCATCAACAGATTCTGATCTTTGCATAAAAAAACAATTTTTATCTTTACTCCTTTTCGGACATACCGTAATACATCCCACCAACATGAAAAAGAAATATATATATATATATATATATATATATATATATATATATACATTATCTACGATATATATAAACTATTCGATGAAATAAAATGGGACTTAGCATAAAATAATCATATATATATATATATATATAATATATATATATATATATATATATATATATATATAATATAAAGAAAAAGAAAAAAAGGAGAAGAAGAGGAGAAAAAATAAAGAAAAAATATAACGACACAAAAAAAAGAAGAAAAGAAACACGTTCATTTCTGAAAACATCTCTGAAGATAAAGTTTACTTTGAAATTGATAAGACAAAAAACATATTTTTGTTTTTATTTTACACGCATTGTAATTGCCTTTCAATCATTATTATATAATAACATACTTAACAATGCTTCAAGGAAATTACCAATTACTATCATATATATATATATATATATATATATATATATATATATATATATATGCACTTGGTTTGAAAATCGCATAGGCGAGAAACTTACACTAACCAAGCGCCATTGTACTCTTTCATTTACCCGACCCGTTGGGCACGGTTAGGATATGACACATGGTCGCAACTATGGCCCATTTATCGAGGATCGAACTCGCTATCTATTAGTACCCCGATCGGCCGCCCTCACATACAGTCTTGTATACATTAAATTGACTGGTTAACTAGACACTCACTCTCTCCACACTCATTCTCAGTATCCGTTTCCTCACTCCCCCGCTTCGTCTGACTGTCTCTCTCTCTCTCTCTCTCTCTCTCTATATATATATATATATATATATATATATATATATATATATATATATATATGTATATATGAATGTCTAGTAGGAGCAATAAGCTGCACACTTCCGTTTCGTGGTATTCTCTCATCCGGCAATTGTCGTTGGTGTAATGCGAAAAAGATGAACTTGTTATTTACTGTGAATTACTCAGTAGGTCCAAATAAAATCTGATTCAAGGAAGTGAACAGCGCGTTGAAAATAAGGATAATATAAAAGTCTTATTAGAATTGATGTATGTGGCTTTTTTCTGTTGCCTTTAAGCAATAGCGGAAATCCTCGCCAATGCTGACTGAACGAAATTTCTCCTAGAACCAAATTTGGAAGACGTCATCAAAAAACATGTTCTCGAATATCTCATTTTAACAATAAACGCTTTGAAAAACAAAACAAGAAATAATCGTTCTGTATCTGAAAGCCGGTTACCCCTTCTTTATGAACACGGCATAGAATACGCCAAATGCACTAGGAACGGTCCCAAAAATCTTAGACTTTTTTTGGGTTATTCAGAATTCTAAAAATAACAGAAGTAGATATGAATCCTTTGGGAGTACTGGTTGGAGTGAAAGAATTGGAGCTTATTTGAAACCCAACCACCTGGTTCAAAATGAACAGAGATATTCTAACATTTTATAAAAAGTAGTTCATCAACGGTATTTCTACTGACGTGCAATAAAAAAAAACTCCCTAGATGTTAGAGAGGGCCTCTCAACAAACCAAGTCGTCCAGACCCCCAGATTTCTAGCCCTGGCCCCGACCAAAAAGGAAATAAAAGTGTTAGCTAAAATACAACTATGTCAGTCAGTAACTTTTAGATTCTCTCATCAATAATCCTTTCTTTTTAATCTTATTATAATGCAGATTTGGTGTCTGTCTGTAACCGAAACTATGTCACTGCTTATGTCACAATACCCTTAGGAATTGTGTAAGTTTATCAATGAATATCTAATTTATACACAAAATCATTAATACATAGAATAAATCTTGGAAGACGTCATCAAAAAACACATTCTTGAATATCTCTTTTTAACAATAAACGCTTTGAAAAAAAACAATAAACAATCGTTCTGTATCTGAAAGCTGGTTACCCCTGCTTTATGAACACGGCATAGAATACGCCAAATGCACTAGAAACGGTCCCAGAAATCTTGGAAAAAAAAGACTGGAGGAACTGGAAATCAAAGGAGGAATTGAGACTATCCAGATAACAGCATTGCTGAAATCGGCTAGAATACACAGAAGAGTACTGAAGACTTAAAGAGACGTGTTGTCACTCAAACTCCAGTGAATGACGATCAGCTTATGCTGGTGTGAAAAAACCCACAATGTTTGAAATAATAATAATAATAATAATAATAATAATAATAATAATCCCAGCAAGAAGACCAGACCTAGTGTTGATAAACAAAAAAGAAAGAACTTGTCAACTGGTGGATTTTGCAGTGCCAGCAGATCACAGGGTGAAGCTGAAGGAAAATGAAAAAATGGACAAATATCTGGACCTTGCAAGAGAAGTGAAAAAGTTGTGGAACATGAAAGTGAAAGTGATACCAATTGTGGTTGGTGCACTTGGAACAGTCCCAAAAGGATTAGAAAAGGGTTTGGAAAGTTTGGATATCAGAGGAAGGATTGAAACCATTCAGAACACTGCACTGCTGCAATCTGCCAGAATACTCAGAAGAATCCTGGAGACCTGAGGAGACTTGTTGTCACTCAGACTCCAGCTAATGCTGATGTGAAAACTCAAAAGGAATAAATAATAATAATAATAATATAATAATAATAATAATAATAATAATAATATGTAGACTGTGCGGTGACGGACATTAGACTGTAAACCATGTATTAAGTGAATGTAGCAAAATAGCACAACGGGAATACAAAGCTAAGCACGACTGGATTGGGAAGGTGATCCACTGGGAATTATGCAAAAATCTTGCCCGTACTACATAATGGTACATGCATAAACCAAAATCTGTTCTTGAGAATGAAACGCATACAATTCTCTGGAAATTTGAGATAAAGACGTATCACCCTATCCCAGGCAGGAGACCAGACCTAGTATGAATTAACAAAAAAAAAAAAAAGAAAAAAGAGAACATGTCAACAGGTGGACTTTGCGGTTCCAGTAGATCACAGGGTGATGCTGAAGGGAAATGTAAAGATGGTAAAATATCTGGACCTTGCCAGAGAATTGAAAAAGCTGTGGAATATGAGAGTGAAAGTGATACCAATTGTAGTTAGTGCATTTGGAACAGTCCCGATAAATTTATAAAAAAGACTGGAGGATCTTTAAATCAGAGGAAGAATTGAGACCATAAAGACTACTGCACTTTTGCAATCGGCTAGAATACTTAGAAGAGTCTGAGAGACCTGAGGAGATTTGTTGTCACTCCGGTGAAATACCATCAGCTAAGGCTGATGTGAAAAACTAAAAAAAGTGAAAATAATAATAATATCAATACAATAAAGACGAAATTCTGAGGAGCCTTTCAGACTCATCTAATAAAGAATGTCGAAAATAGTAAAAGATGAGCAATGTAAAAATCTGAGATGAATGCGAGAATTGAGAAAAATAAATAAAAAGAAATTTTTTAAAAATCTTTAAAATATCGTCAAAAACTGATGATAAAGTGATATATCTATACCTATCTATCAAACTATTTATATATCTATCTTATGTATCTATCACTTTTTCTTTCTTTCTGTTTCTGTCTCTGTTTGACTGTCTCTCTTTATATATATATATTATATATATATATATATATATATATATATATATATATATATATATATGTTTAAGTTAAGGAAGTGTGGACATGAAGACAACACCATGTCACTGACAGTTTCTTGCCTATGCAAGACTGAAGTAACCAGGTGTTGACTCCATATCTACGCCACATTAACCTGAATGATACTGAGCACTGTATACCAACAAATATAGCACCTATACCATTTACTAAATAAAGACCCTACATATATATATATATATATATATATATATATATATATATATATATATACATACTGGACATGCCAGGAGAATGGAAAATGGACGCATCCCAAAAGATTTTTAGTATGGCGAATTAGCAAAAGGCTGCAGGAGAGCTATGAGAATATGCCATATTGACACAAACACGTGGGAGGTAGTTGTAAAAAATGGAGTGGCCTGACACCTCAAGAGGAGTGAACCAGAGAGGAGTAGCATCGACAGAAAAGAGAGCCAGAAAGAGAGAGTAAAGCCAACAGCCCCAGAAAGCATCAGATTTTGTGTGCATTCAGTGCACCAAAGACTGTCATTCAAGAATTGGTCTGCAGAGTCACTTGCGCAGATGCAGAAAGGATCCAATAATATATATATTATATATATATATATATATATATATATAATATATATATATATAAAATGCAAGACCTACCCCCAAAAGTTATAATACAAAATGTCTCGAAAAATGCCTCGAAAAGTGCCTCGGTTTTAATTTTGTAGGTTATTTAACTCTTTGCTTACCAACTTTCCCCCACGGATGAACCAAATTTTCTTGGTATTTTTACCTGTATGACGGGATATTTCAACGTTCACAATCTACTCGCTCAGAGAAAAAAGATAGCAGGCAAGTTACATATGCGAAAGACGCTGCCAACGGCCTACGGTAGGGTCACAGTGGCGGGAAAGCCACTGTAAGCGAAACGAAGTGTGGCGTACCTTTTCATTGACATTACTGCCTGGTCCACTCTGGCACGCACTAGTCACACCTGCAAGCTCCTCCCCATTTATAGATAAAAAGATATGTTTAAAAATGATTCCTCTTTGGTAAGAATACCTAAAAACATTTAACTGTGTGCAAATTATTTGCATTAGATAGGAATACTTGAAACCTAGCAGTTGTGTGAAAAATATTAATATTAAATCAATGAAACATTGAAGGTATATGCAGTTAGACACCTCACGTGGTTTAATGGTTAGCATGCTAAATTAGCCAAACATTAATAGTGAGATAGAGTCTGATTGTGTACTTCACACAAGTGCCCTTGTGCCACAATTAACAAAACTAAGTAATTAGGTTAAATATATATATATATAAAATGTTGTTCTGGTTCCAACGGGAGAAAATTCAATATTTTATAAAAAAAGGTCCGCAAAATATATTATGGTCTCTGAAAAAATTATTTTTTAATTCTTTTTATCATACGACATTTTATTTTATCTTAAGATAAAAAGAATTTAAAAAAAATTAATTGAGAACATAATACATTTTGCGGACCTTCTTTTTTATAATATATATATATATATATATATATATATATATATATATATATATATATTATACTTTAAAAATCAAAATTCTTTAGGTAATTTCACGGAAATATATATATATATCCATCTATCTATCGTTTTGTTAAGTACAACAGCCCCCAAGCCAACACAGACACACACACAGACACACACAGACACACACAGACACACACGCGCGTGCGCGTGCATATACACTTGAGCACGATTAACACATACATAGCACACACACACGCTAAATATGCCCCCACACACATAAAAGTGTTATTTCCTAGTTGAGTAACATGATATTACAGGGTGACCCAGAAGAAACAGAACCCAAATTATTTATTTTCCTATTAAACTAACCCAACCCTAAACCCTAAACCCTAACCCTACCCCCCCTAGTTGAGTAACATAATATTACAGGGTGACCCAGAAAAACAGAACCCACAAATTTTGTAATAAAACTGTTAATTTTAATTTTAATTTTAAGTCCAACAAGGGTTAGCGTTATAGTTTAGAGTTAGTGTTAGGGTTAGGATTGGGGTTGGGGTTTGGGATTAGTTTAATGGGAAAATATTTTGGGTTCTGTTTTTCTGGGTCACTAATGTTACTCAACTAGGAAATCACCCACAAAAGGCACACCAAACATATTGATTGCAAATCCCATGCACTTTTGCATTTTTAATAATACAATTTTCGAATTTTTATTGGGGTTATATATATATATATTATATATATATATATATATATATATATATATGTGTGTGTGTGTGTGTGTGTGATGTATCCAAAACTTGGTAGTAAGGGATGATTCTATATGTGATTTCTAAGGCACACTGTATTATAATTGTATGATCCAGTATGTATAACTACAGTGAATCTTTAAATCACTACAGAGAGCTCAATGTATAATAAACTTTTAGGATTAGATACAGAGCAATATTTATCTTTGAAAGGAAGGAAAAACTGAACACCGTTATTCCATAATAAATTTATTTCGACCAAAATTGGGGCCTTTATATATCTAAGTTGATTTAATAAAGCTCCCCAAAATTCCGTCTCATCAGATGGGAAATCAAAATAATTTGAATTGCCTAACAGAAATATTTACTGCTCAAAAAAAAAAAAATTTCCCTTACAAAATGTATACATTAAAAGACTGTCACCATGGCGACAGAAAGTCAAATGAGAAAAAAGAATACTTTTCAGAACCAAGTGTTCTCAAGGGATGGTCGTCAGACAAATCAACAACTTTTGAGAAATAAATAAGTCTGAAAAAGTATGGAGCAAGAATAAAACAAAATATAAAAATATATATATAATATATATATACATATATAAAAATACATACATATATATATATTATAATATATATATATATATATATATATAAAATACATATATATATATATATATATATATATATATATATATATATATAGGGTAGCGTGGACAGGGAGTCAATGTTCCTTGATTTCTGAGAGTTT
>CM042147.1:80147089-80172089 GCA_023376005.1 Doryteuthis pealeii | reverse complement strand
AACCGAAGAGGTAGTACCTGTTGGGGTCCCATCTATGGGTTTAATAGATAAAAACAAATGAGTATCAAAAATTTTGTTAAAGAAATGAGTTTGGAAAAGAAATGAAGACCTAACAAGAATGAATAAAACACAATGAAATAATACGCATTAAATAACCCAACAAATGTTGACGTGTCTAAAATCCCACTAATTAACGAAACAAACAAATTAAGATCCATTTCTAAATAAACAAATCCAAAATAGATAATTCCAATTTTTTCCAAAATATTAAGATCTATTTCGAAAATATTCCGATCTATTTCCCAAAGAATAGAATATTCTTTTTTGATATGCGGTCTCTATAAAAAAAAATGTAAAATCCATTTATAAGAAAATCAAATCCAAATTTAAATTTAAATTAAATCAGCGATGGTCACTGGACAACAGTTTCAAAACCATTGTCTTAATGTACACGTATCTAAGTTTGTTCATGTCTGTCTATTGAAGTCTAAAGAAATATTTTGTAATAAGTCCCATTTTCTTTTCAATCTGTACAAAATTAACATAATATCAATATTTTGTTATTGATTTCCCACAAGAAACCTTCCCGAAATCCATCTATTAAGTCGATCTCAATTAAAAAATGTTTCCATCAATACTAAATCAAGATGTTATCAAAAGTTTTTACTGATTTCCCAACAGAATCTACAAAAAAAAAATCAAACCGATTCACATTTACCGGTTTCTGTCAATTTTTGTCCGATTATTTAAAGTTGATTGTATAGGAGTAGAACACAAATGATATATGGCTATCTCTATTTGTTGATAACTATCAGTATGTTCATAGCTCTCTCTCTCTCTCTCTCTCTCTCTCTTTCTCTCTCTACCCCTCTACCTCTCTCTCTCTCTCTCTCTATATATATATATATATATATATCAATATATCTATATATCTACGTCCATATGTATATATATATGTATGTATCTATCTCAGTATGTTAATATTACCTATCTATCCATCTATTTATCTCATTATTTTGAGATGAATGTATCTATATCATACGGTTCTGGACACACAAATACGGCCTTGTGCTACAAATAAGCAAAAAGTATTTAAAAACATAGCTATTTGCAAACATATAATCAACATAGACGAATAAAAAACCACAATTAAAACTTGCAATAGAATTTGGAAAAAAATGGACATGGTTGTAATCAAAGATTGGACCATATGACCGTTAAGCACCATTTTTTGATCTCGATGAAGAAAGGACATGTGTTTGCTTTATAACGTCAATATCCGGTTATTTTAACAGACCATTTTTAGATTTTTTAAAATTATAAAATTAATGTTTGTCTCTTAAAACCTCTTTCATGGAGCCGAAGAGATGATAGTCTGGAGGTGCTAAATCTGGTGAGTATGGAGTATGCGGTAAAGTTATCCACCAGAATGAAGGGATTTTTTCTTCTTTGCCCTGATGCTTTTGTGTGTTCGAACATTGATTGGCAAGTTAGGTCTTACTCGTCTGATTCTCGTTAGGGTCTTAATTTAGGCCTTAGTTTTATAATTAAAAAAATCACATGAAATAAAGAAAATGGCATTACATTTTGACTAACCCACGTAACTTTCAAGCGTTTGCGAGATTGGCACAGTAACAAGAGCATTATCAATGGGCTTTGTAGAAGCTGCTTTAACTCACCAGAGGGTGAATGATATCACCGTAATTATTTGTACTAGCAAATATATGCACCCTCCGGGTGCACGTATTTAAGTTTTAATATAATAAGATATCATATTAAATTAGAAAGGCTAATGAAACTGAATAAGAATGCAGATAAAAAGATTTGGAACAGAGGGGGTATGATTGAAAAATAGAACAACTTTGAAAGTAACTCTTACATAATTTTCCATTACTCCCCTCTTTCATTGGTAAATTTTCCTAATTTAATTATTTAGTTAAAATAGGAAGTAAAGAATAATATTAGTTATTCCTTCTTGTTAATGGATTTATTTTAAGATTTATCCCCGAGATTTTTGTTCATATTCAAAAAGATAAAACCAAACAATTAGAAATCAATAATACTAAGCATATATTTATTAAAGTCAAATTTTTAATATCTATATGCAAATTAGCCTTCCCATTCACACTGTAATCCGCTATTTTGTTGTATATATAAATACAATTGCATGTTATTAGTATGTAGATATGGCAACAGTCTTAATGATGTATAACAATTTTATTAATAATTGAAGTTTAAATTAAAAATAAAATCATGGAAAATGTGATGTAAATAACTAAAGGGAATTGTGACTTGTATAGTAATATAGTTTCGGTTACAGTCAGACAAACACACAATCTCCATTATAATAAGATATAACATACACTATTTTTTCTGCACAAAATTTAGTGGGTATGTGTTATAAATGAAAATTATATAATGAACATTTTTTTTCCTGGCCACATACCTCACCATATTCAGTACAGGATGAATAAAACTTTGCTGTATCTATAGTCCAAGTTAATATCTTTTTATGCTATTGCAGAGAAATATTCTCTGGAATGTGTTTGTTTATCATGTTGCTTATGCTAATGTGAGCTAATTTTCGCTGCAAGCTTGTTGCATTCTGTGGGAATATACTCATGCATTTGTCCTAAATACTATGTACATTTTGTGTTATAATCTTAACTATATAAATTCTTCTTGTTAGTCAATACAAACTGATAAAAAGATTAAATATAGGTTCAATTCAGCTGCTACAAATTCTAAAACATCAAAGTATATTATACACAAGAATTTTGCATTTGCCCTTCTTTACTGGTACTAAATAGGTATATGATATATACTTTCTTACGTCTTACTCTGTCGTCTATTCTTCTCTGGCCGTCTTTGCTTCTTCTATCGTATATCTTCTATCTTGGTTTGGTATATCTTCTAAGGTCTCGTCTGGTCTTCTATTGAGGATTCCGTGTCTGGTTTCTGTTGGGGATCATTCCTTATCAGAAGCCCTGTGTCATTGTTGGTTTTTAGTAATAAACACAAGACTTCGATTTACGATGATGTTACTTTATTTGTAGACCCCCAGACCAGACATCTGCGCAGTGAGACTCACATCTTGCTAGCTTCGCTTCTAAGTTCTAACTCTAACTGCTAACTGAGTTGCTTACTTCTTAAACCGGAAGGGGCTTCTATCGGCTTCCGATTCTCACGATCATCCCCAGAACGCAAGGTCAGAGTGAGGTCAAACGCTGTCACTCACCCTAAAGGCCATCAGCTGTACTAATATGATTTCTACACTATTGTCATAATCATTAGGTTCTAATGATTATGTAACACAAAGTCCAAAGTCAGAGGTGCATGAGTGCATGTTATACACAAATAATTCAAGTATATAAAGTAAACATTTCAGAACTAATATTTATAGTGGATATTTCAATAATTTATGCCATATTTGATTTTAGAAATAAACATAACTAATATTCATAAATTGAATTTTTGAATGAATATTTCTTAAAAGAATTTATTTTTTTTATCAGCATTCAATAATACTGCATTTTTCTAGGTTGATTTCAGGGCATATCAAAACTTGCTGAATGATTCAAACGGTCGGCAGAACTCGCGAAGGATCTATTCGATAAGGTTCTGTAAAGTGAAGCCCTCTATGTGTGCCCTGACCGGCAACACTTAGAGGGACACAGCATGCCTTTCCGGCATATTCTAAAAGAGATAAAGGTTAATCATACAAGTGCTTTTAATACCACCTCGGCTTTTCAGCATTTCAACCATCCTACCGGGAAGCAACATGTCCTTCCCTCTTTATTATATTTCCCTGTTTAATTTTGAATCATAATCTAATGGAGCCGGTCGAGCAGAAAATAGGAGCGATGAGAAAGTCGGGAGTCAGCTACATGCAGATTTTTCGTTTTTTTAAGTAGGTGAGAAGTAGGGACTTTGGGATGATCCTGGGGTTGTGTTAAGACCGGGGTTGACATGAGGATCGAGGAAAGGTCAATCAGAAGCCGTTTTTGAGTGTGTAAACACGACAATTGGGAAATGAAATAACTCATCAAATCATGATAATAAGGATACTACTACTACTACTACTACTACTACTACTACTAATAATAATAATAATGATAATAATAATTTGAATTAATAATACTAATTATCATAATAATAGTAATACTAATGATAATAATAATAGTAATAATTATGAGAAGAAGAAGAAGAAGAAGAAGAAGAAGAAGAAGAAGAAGAAGAAGAAGAAGAATACGTTGAAAGGAAGAAGAAGAAGAAGAAGAAGAAGAAGAAGAAGAAGAAGAAGAAGAAGAAGAAGAAGAAGAAGAAGAAGAAGAAGAAGAAGAAGAAGAAGAAGAAGGGGGACTAAAACAACAACATCAACAACAGCAACAGCAAAAACGATAACAAAACTAATTACTTGACATCAACATGGACAACTACATCCAAGGTTTAATAATAATAATAATAATAATAATAATAATAATAATAATAATAATAATAATAATAATAATAATCTGCGAATGTAGCAAACTAGCACAACGAGAATACAAAACTAGACACGACTGGGTTAGGAAGGTGATTCACTGGGAATTATGCAAAAAATTAAATTTTGACCATACAACAAAAAGGTATATGCATAAACCAGAATCTGTTCTTGAGAACGAAACGCATAACATTCTCTGGGACTTTGAAATAAAAACGGATCACCTTATCCCAGCAAGAAGACCAGACCTAGAGTTGATAAACAAAAAAGAAAGAACTTGTCAACTGGTGGATTTTGCAGTGCCAACAGATCACAGGGTGAAGTTAAAGGAAACTGAAAAAATGGACAAATATCTGGACCTTGCCAGAGAAAGAACAGAAAAAGTTATGGAATATGAAAGTGAAAGTGATACCAATTGTAGTTGGTGCACTTGGAACAGTCCCAAATGGATTAGGAAAGGGTTTGGAAGTCTGGAAATCAGAGGAAGGATTGAAACCATTCAGAACACTGTACTGATGCAATCTGCCAGAATACTCAGAAGAGTCCTGGAGACCTGAGGAGACTTGCTGTCACTCAGACTCCAGTGAAATACCGTCAGCTAACACTGGTGTGAAAACTCAAAAGGAGATAATAATAATAATAATAATAATAATAATAATAATAATAATAATAATAATAATAATAATAATATGCTTGTAATAAAAAGGGGTGAAAGAAAACGATTAAATGGAATACAACTACCAAATCAGGAAACTATAAAATCTCTTGATGAAAATGAAAGCTACAAATACTTAGGAATTTTAGAAGCGGACAATATCATGCAAGCAGAAATGAAAGGAAAAGTTAAAAAGAATATCTCAGGAGAACTAGAAAACTTCTAGAAACGAAACTTAACAGCAGAAATCTGATCAAAAGGAATTAATACCTGGGTTGTCCCATTATAAGATACTTAGGACCATTCTTAAAATGGACAAAAGAAGAACTCAGACAGATAGACCAAAGGACGAGAAAATTAATGACCATGCACAAGGCTCTCCACCCTAGAGATGATAGAGATAGATTGTATGTGTCAAGAAAGGAAGGGGGAAGAGGTCTTGCCAACATAGAGGAATGCGTAGAAACCACAATCCAGCAACTTGAAGATTACACAAGGAAGAGCAAAGACAAATTACTTATGGCGACCAACAATAGTAGAAACGGCAGATGGACAAACAGAAATACGACAAAAGACTAGAAAACAAAAATGGGAAGAAAAACAATTATATGGACGCTTCAAACGACAAATAGATGAGGTTGCACATGGAAAGACTTGGACATGGTTAGAAAAGGGAAACCTCAAAAGAGAAACAGAATCACTTATAATTGCTGCACAAATAATGCCATAAGACAAACTACATCAAAGCGAAAATTGATAAGACCCAACAAAATAGTAAATGTAGACTTTGCGGTAATAGAGATGAGACTGTTAACCATATACTCTGCGAATGTAGCAAACTAGCACAACGAGAATACAAAACTAGACACGACTGGGTTGGGAAGGTGATCCACTGGGAATTATGTAAAAAATTAAATTTTGACCACACAACAAAATGGTATATGCATAAACCAGAATCTGTTCTTGAGAACGAAACGCACAAAATTCTCTGGGACTTTGAAATTAAAACGGATCACCTTATCCCAGCAAGAAGGCCAGACCTAGTGTTGATTAACAAAAAAGAAAAACTTGTCAACTGGTGGATTTTGCAGTGCCAGCGGATCACAGGGTGAAGTTGAAGGAAAATGAAAAAATGACAAATATCTGGACCTTGCCAGAGAACTGAAAAAGTTATGGAATATGAAAGTGAAAGTTATACCAATTGTAGTTGGTGCACTTGGAACAGTCCCAAAAGGATTAGAAAAGGGTTTGGAAAGTTTGGATATCAGAGGAAGGATTGAAACCATTCAGAACACTGCACTGCTGCAATCTGCCAGAATACTCAGAAGAGTCCTGGAGACCTGAGGAGACTTGCTGTCACTCAGACTCCAGTGAAAGACCATCAGCTAACACTGATGTGAACACTCAAATAATAATAATTGTTAAGATCGGCTAAAAGACTTAAAAGAATCGTAAAGACCTGAGGAGACAGTCTATTACTCGGACTCCGGTGAAAGACCAACATCTAAACTGGCAAGGATTGAGATAATAATAACTGGTTTGGTTTGGTTTGTTGTATTTTGGTGGTATGACAACCTTGATTGGTTTATTTTATGCTGAAGACATTTTGTTCTATTCATACTTGATGGGTATTCAAAATTGTGTTTTAAACTTTTAAAGCTTATTTTTAAAAGTACAGTTGACGATCCTTTGTGGCGTACTACTACAGAGCACACACACACACACACACACACACACACACACACACACACACACATATATATATATATATATATATATATATATATATATTATATATATGGATATCTCGTTACTATTAGTTTCATGCACTGAGCACCTTTATATGCCAACACTTTTCTCATTCATTCTCTATTAATTATATATATATATATATATATATATATATATATATATATATATATATATATATATATAATAGAGTGTTCGCTTTATTTAATGTAGTAATAATAATGACTATGAATTAGATACTCATTCATGAAGTTACGTAATTCCTGAAATTACTGTGGCGTTAGCAGTGGCGTGGTTTCGGTTAAGGACAAATAGAGACTGAATCTCCATTACATATATAATAATAATAATAATAATAATAATAATATAATAATAAGAAGAAGAAGAAGAAAGAAGAAGAAGAAGAATCAAGATTCATCAAGAGAATGAAGAATGAATAATCAAATACCTGGAATATTATTAATTGTCAACAGGTGTGAATAACGTCACGAGAGACTCAAGAAAGAATCCCGCCCTTTTGGGTGATGCTGTAGAATACACCGACTGCACACCTGCATAGAGTTAATATTTGCCACCCATCAAATTGGGACACCTATTAGCCACGAGTGGCGACCCTTAATGTCTGAGGACTGGATCGTGTTGGCTAAGTGGTCACATGACTGCTGCACCCCACCTCGGCCCCTTTGAGCCTAGCACCTACTTGATTGTGTCAGTCGTATTCTTCAAATTACTCTTATGGCAAACACCCAACCCATTTTTATCATATAGGTGTTAGAAGCAATGCCTAAGAGTCAATCATCTGTTTATTGATACACATGAAGTTATTTCTTTTAAACTATTGATACACATGAAGTTATTTCTTTTAACTATTAATACACATGAAGATATTACTTTTAAACTATTAATACACATGAAGTTATTCTTTTAAGTATTGATACATATGAAGTTATTTCTTTAAACATATTGAAGTTATTTCTTTTAAACTATTGATACAGTTATTTCTTTAAACTATTGATACATTGAAGTGATTTTATTTCTTTTAAACTATTGATACACATGAAGTTATTCCTTTTAAAACTATTGATACTCATGAAGTATTCCTTTTAAACTATTGATACACATGAAGTTATTTCTTTTAAACTATTGATACACATGAAGTTATTTCTTTTAAACTATTGATACACATGAAGTTATTCTTTTAAACTATTATACACATGAAGTTATTTCTTTTAAACATGATTGAAGTTAAAAACTATTGATACACATGAAGTTATTTCTTTTAAACTATACTCATGAAGTATTCTTTAAACTATTGATAGAAGTTATTTCTTTTAAACTATTGATACACATCACATGAAGTTATTTCTTGTAAACTATTGATACACATGAAGTTATTTCTTTTAAAGTATTGATACATATGAAATTATTTCTTTTAAACTATTGATACACATGAAGTTATTTCTTGTAAACTTTTGGTACACATGAAGTTATTTCTTGTAAACTATTGGTACACATGAAGTTATTTGTTTTAAACTATTAATACACATGAAGTTATTTGTTTTAAACTATTGATACTCATGAAGTTATTTCTTTTAAAGTATTGATACATATGAAGTTATTTCTTTTAAACTATTAATACACATGAAGTTATTTCTTTTAAACTATTGGTACACATGAAGTTATTTCTTTTAAACTTTTAATACACATGAACTTATTTCACTTAAACTATTGATACACATGAAGTTATTTCTTTTAAACTATTGATACACATGAAGCAAATGAAAATTATTTCAACCCACTGATATACATGAAGTTGATGAAAAATATAACATAATTATATTATTTTCACCAGTTGAGTGTTCTTTGTAAGATGTTATACTACATCTAGTAAGTAAGTAAAGTTGTCGGGGGCGGCCTGATGTCGGTATCAGCAAGACAGCGAGGGAGTCTATCCCCTTTTCACCAGCGCTAGACCAAGGAGATTATTCTAGCTTAGGGGATGGAGCACCACACCTACCACCAGCTCCCCACTTTACCACACAGGAGCCCTGTGCTACTCATACGCTGAATTGACTGGGCCGGTATCAAAGCAAGAACCTTGTGATTCATAGTAGAACACTCTACCGACTGAGCTAAACCGGCCCCACTGGAGATCTGAGTCGTTTGGAGTACCCCATCATTGCCTATGCTCCCAGGTCCACTCTGAACCGGAGCAGTAGTATCTGTTAAGGTTCCATCTATGTGCCAAATATATCTATTTGTAACATCATGAAAAGTATTTCAACGAGTTTATTGATATATATGAAATAAATGAAAATTCTAACATAAAACTATTTCTACCTACATATTTGGTTAATGAAATTAATGAAAACTATTTCTACAAGTTAATAAAAACAAACCAAACAAAAATATTTGCCAAATTATTCGCTTACAAATCATACTGTTAGATGCTGAATAGGCATCGCCTATTATTTCTGGAATGAGTTGTAGGATATGAATTTAACGGTTGCTGGAAAATCATACAGAATGAAGAGTCATAGGGTATGACAAATAGGCTCTGACCCCAAGTTGGCCTCGGACGATATTTTCATTAGTTGATCAAATTACTTGACCGGGCAAAATTGTGAGAAAGTCGTTAGAGTTAACTGAGAATCGTCTAAGCAGCCACCATGTGCAGATGAGGAAACTGTTTGTGCGTTTACTACAAGCGTGCGTTATATGGGTATCGGGTGTAGCGAAATTAAAACGGTCTATGGGGAATATGGATTGAAAAGAAAACGGTAATCGGATTTCTGGGTAAAGAGAAAGTGAAAAAATAAATAAGAATAAAAATAAATAAAGTTTAAGATTCTAAGCACTCAGATGTATGTCAGCTAGTGACTGGTCAATGACCACTGAATTAGATAAAATAACGGAAGTCGCAAATTTTCTGTAAAAGAGCGGAAACGGATATGTCCCTTCCCCCACTCCGGGCTACAAATGGGAGAAAAAGGAACTTGGGCTTTTTCGCTAGAGTCTCTCTAGAAGACGGGCGTCGTTTTGGCTGATCGTGAGCAGCGTGCACAGGGGTAACGAATGTAAAAAAAAACAACTAAGAAAGAATCTAAACGTCCCATACGGCAGTATGACTTAAATAAGCAAGAATACTGAGGACAATCCCGTAGTACTGGAATGCCTTGCTGGCACTTGATCTACATGGTATAATTCATCAGTTAGGCCAATATAAGATTTGGCATTAAACGGACCACATGGGTGGTGTGTCATTAAAAAATAACCAACTAACCAAGAAAGAATTCAAACGTCCCATATGGCAGAATAACTCAAATAAGCAAGAATACTGAGGAGAATCCTGTAGTATCGGAATGACTTGTTGGCACTTGATCTATATGATGTAACTCATCAGTTAGACCAATATAAGATTTGGCATTAAATTACCCACATGGGTTATGTGTCATTAAATAACCAACTAACCAGAAAGAATTCAAACGTCTCATACGGCAGAATAACTTAAATAAGCAAGAATACTGAGGAGAATCCTGTAGTACTGAGATGACTTGTTGGCACTTGATCTCTATGGTATAATTCATCAGTCAGAAAGTACAAATACTAATAAAATGAGAATCGTAGATCCAGTGCAGAAGGACATAACTGTGAACAGGCCGCAGCCGGTTCAGTTTTTATTGTCTTGTTTATTCGATTTTCCGAATTGCGGAAATTTTTTTCAAATGCACTGATAATTAAGGTCTTGCCAGGTCTCCAGTTCAAAACTCGATATCCTCATACAGGAATTGTTTCAGCGAGATAAGTAGGGGAGAATATCGTAAAAGCCAAATGATATTACGGGGGTCGGGTTGGATAAGGGGGAAAGAATAGATTTAAGACTCCATTTTCTGGTGTTATTAACATAAATATTTTTCTTTTTTTTTTTAAATTTCTGTCTCAGTATGTTTATTTATCTATCTATCTATTTATCTATCTATCTACCTATCTATCTATCAACCTATCTATGTCCATATTATTTTATTTCTATCCCTGTTTATTTATCTCTACATATCTCGGACATTTCAATATCTATCTATCTATCTATCACCCTTTTCATGTACGTATATATATATATATATATATAATATATATATATATATATTATATATATATGTGTGTGTGTGTGTGTGTGTGTGTGTGTGTGTGTCCATATGTATGTATATATGTATTTTCTATCTATCTGTGTATATATATATATATATATATATATATATATATATATATATATATATATATATATGTGTGTATATATATATATATATATATATATATATATATATATATATATATGTATGTGTGTATATATGTATGTATACATGTATATCTATCGTGTATATATATATATATACATCTATATATATATGTGTGTGTACGTATATATATGTGTGTGTGTGTATGTCTGTCTGTGTGCGTTTCTGCGTGTGTGTGTCCATATGTATGTATATATGTATGTTTCTTCTTATCTGTGTTCCCATCTATCTATCTATCTATCTATCTATCTCATCCTTTTCTTATTACTCGGTTCCTGTCTGTCTATCTATCTATCAAGATATTGCATCCTTTCCATATTGGTCGGTTTCTTTCTACCATCTATCTATCTATCTACCTATCTATCTATCTATCTATTTCAATCTTTTTATATCAGTCAGTTTCTTTCTTTCTTTCTTTCTTTCTTTCTTTCTTTCCTTTTTTCTTTCATTATCCGTTTATTTATTTAATGTTTTGGATTTATTGACTACTATATAGCACAATATTAAACGTAATGCGCAATTTGGACTTGTTGCTGAGGAGGAGACGGAAGTTAGTTGTGGTTGATGAGGTTTTGATTGTGTAGACGAATGGTCAATCGAGGTCGTTAACGTTTACACAGTTTAAAAAATAATCACGTCTCCTTTTCTCTGGTCTACTCCTTCATATATATATACTAGCAAATATATGCACCCTCCGGGTGCAAGTATTTAAGTTTTAATGTAATAAAATATTGTATTAAATTAGAAAGGCTAATGAAACTAAATAAGAATACAGATAAAAAGATTTGAAACAGAGGGAGTATAATAAAAGATTTGAAACAGAGGGAGTATAATAAAGATTTGAACAGAGGGAGTATAATAAAAAATGGAACAACTGAAACTTACTCTTCCATCACTCTCGTCTTTCATTGTTATTTTTTCTAATTTAAGTATTTAGTTAAAAGAGGAAGTAAAGAAAAATTACAGTTATTTTGTTCTTGTTAATGGATTTCTTTTAAGATTCATTGAAGAGATTTTGCTTATATTCATTAAAATAAAACCAAACAGTTAAAATCAATAATATAAGCACATATTTATTAAATTCGATTTTTTTAATATTAATATGCAAATTAGCTTCCCGTTCACACTGTAAACTGCTATTTTTGTTGTATATATAAATATAATTGCATGTTTTCAGTATGTAGACATAGTTAACAGTATTAATAATGTAAGACAATTTTATTAATAATTGAGGTTTAGATAAAAATAAAATCATGGAGAATGTGATGTCAATAACTAAGAGAATTGTGACTTGAGTAGGAATATAATTTCGGTTACAGATAGAAAAACACACAATCTCCATTATAATAAGATTATATATACTAGCTAATATATGCACCCTTCGGGTGCAAGTATTTAGGTTTTGATGTAATTAAATATTGTATCAAATTAGAAACTATCTAGAAAATTATAAACTGAGGGGGTATAATCGAAAAATAGAACAGCTTTAAATCTAACTCTTCCATCATTTTCCGTCACTCCCGTCTTTCATTTTTCTTAATTTATCTATCTAGTTAGATTATGAAGTATTTAATAAAATTACAGTTCTTTCGTCTTGTTTATGGATTTTTTAAAAGATTTATCCCCGAGATTTTTCCTCAGATTCGTTAAGATAAAACTAAACAATTAGAAATCAATAATACTAAGCATATATTTATTAAAATCAATTTCTTAATATCAATATGCAAATTAGCGTTCTCCTTCACACTGTAAACCGCTATTTTGTTGAATATATAAATATACTTGCTTGTTGTTAGTATGTAGATTAATCCAAGAGTATTAATAAAGTATAACAATCTTATCAATAATTGAGGTTTAAATAAAAATAAATTGATGGTGAATGTGACGTCAATAACTAAGGGAATTGTGACTTGAGTAATGATTTAGTTTCGGTTACAGACACACAAACACACAATCTCCATTATAATAAGATATATATATATATATATATATATATATATATATATATATATTATATATATATATATATATCTGTGAGTCCATTTCCATAGACGATAATCAACACCACGCATAGCGCTAATATCTTTGGGAAATGTATAAATCTAAGTATTCTCTCTCTAGCTATAGGTAAATACTAGGTCGAAATACACTGTTTAACCTTGTTTACGCAACAAGTCTAGGAGAAGGAAAACTTTGAATCCACTTAAAAAATTGTTCCTTTCACTTTCAAATCGTACTGAAGTGTTGCTATATAACACACATACAATTATATATATATATATATATATATATATGTGTGTGTGTGTGTGTGTATGTGTGTCTGTGTGTGTGTGTGCGTGCGTGTATGTGTGTGTGTGATCCAAAATGTTGCCTCGGTATGTAGAAGTCGGAGCTTCGTATACATACCGAGGCGAAATATCAATTGAATGAAGTTGTTTGAATATATATATATATATATATATATATATATATATATATATATATGTGTGTGTGTGTGTGTGTGTGTGTGTGTGTGTATGTATGTGCATATATATATATATATATATATTTAATCCTCATTACTTCTCATATATATATATATATATATATATATATATATATATATAATATTGATTAATTAATTAATTTTTCATTCACTATTCATATTGTATATATATATATATATATATATATATATATATATATATATACGTTTCGCTAAATTAAAGAGATCAGCTTCGTCTAACTTTAAAAATAAAAACATCCGAATTCCGCTTTAGGAAATTCCAGCTGTCATTGTAGCTTCATAGCTCGCAGCAAAGCTTTCGTTCTCCTAGACTTGTTGCCTAAACAAGGCTGGCCTGCTGTCACACTCAAGGAAACACAAAATGTCTTGTTGATAACATGCACAACATGGGAGGAAACAAATCACTCCCTGCTGCCCCTCATCTATCGTTCACGATAGGAGAGTTCACCGCAATATATATATATATATATTATAATATATATATATATATATATATATATATATATATATATATGTATATATAAAGGTTTTTTTATAGTGTGTTTGAAGCATTGTGCGTAATTGTAATAGACATTTTTTTGAAGGCAGTTGACAATGGAATATATGTTGAAAAATATGTTTATTTACCTTTCTTTTTCTTTTTCTTTATCTTTTTTTTAAAAACGTACTTAATATTTTCGGAACAAAATTCAATCTTCAGAGTTGTTAGAAGTTTGGTGTTTTTTAATAGTGCTTATCTCACGTTAGTGTGATCAACTATTGATTGAGACGTTGATTGAACGCTGGAAAATTTGAAAGTTTTTTCAATCGGCCAATTCCGTGTATTTCCGTGGTGTTGTAAGTCCGTTTGAATTTGCGCTCGGTGAGATTGCTTGAAATTCTTTAAAAAATTTTTTTTACTATAAATTTAGCCTCGCTCAGGCATAGTGAAATAAAGGTTTTTTTTTAATAGTGTGTTTGAAGCATTGTGCGTAATTGTAATAGACATTTTTTGAAGGCAGTTGACAATGCAATATATGTTGAAAAATATTTTTATTTACCTTTTTTCTCTTTTTTTGTTTTTCTTTTTTTTAAAAGTATGTTTAAAAAAAACGAAAAAAAAAATTGTTTTTAAAAATTGGTCGATTGAAAAAACTTTCAAATTTTCCAGCGTTCATTCAACGTCTCAATCAACGGTTGATCCCACCAACGTGAGATAAGTACTATCAAAACACCTAGTACTTTAAAAAAAATAACTTCTAACAACTCTGAGATGGAATTTTGTTCCGAAAATATTAAGTATGTTAAAAAAAAAAAAAAGAAATAGAAAAAAAAGAAGGTAAATAAACATATTTTTCAGCATATATTGCATTGTCAACTGCCTTCAAAAAAATTTATATTATATATATGGATAAGATGATATGAAATGTTGTTCAAATAAAGTTATTCATTCTGCTGATATTGTAATATTTAGATTTTTTAACAAACTTATTCTGAGCATATTATGTTGTGTTAATAGGACGACAATTGTGACCGTTTTGTGATGGGATTAATTCATACCGGACTTTTTCAAGAGTATTTTCTTTTTTCAAGAATATTCTCTTTTTTCTTAGGAAAATACGGTATAAATTAATCCCATTACAAAACGGTCACAATTGTCTTCCTATTAACAGAACATAATATTCTCTGAGGAAGATTTAAAAAAAATTAAAATATTACAATATCAGCAGAATAAAGCAGAATAAATAAATTTATTTAAACAACATCTGTGTTTTTTTCATATAATTTTATCCGTCGGATTCATTTCTTTACTTTAAACTAATATATATATATATATATATATATATATTATATATATATATTACAATGGTACACAGTAATAACCTACTCGAGTTTCACCATAAGGATCTTGGTGAAAGTCGAGTAGGTTATTACTGTGTACCATTATAACAATAAATTTGCTCTACTCACGTATTGAGCACTTTTAGAAACTAGAGGTCAGAGGAAGAATTGAGACCATCTGCTGCACTGCTGCAATCGGCTAGAATACTCAGAAGAGTCCTGGAGATCTGAGGAGACTTATTGTCACTCAGACTCCAGTGAAATACCATCAACTAACGCTGGTGTGAAAAACTGAAAAGGAGTGAAAATAATAATAATAATAATAATAATAATAATAATAATAATAATATAATAATAATAATAATAATAATAATATGTGCAGGCGTACACTCATTCATATAATATATATATATATATTATATATATTATATATATATATATATATATATTGATTGAGTTTCAACTCTCAACATTTTTAATTTATTTTCTCATTCAATGTTTGTTTTCTTCCAATGAAATGTGTCATTATTTCTGCCTGAGCCCTTCCCAGCTACCATCATCATCACCATCATCACCAGCACCACTACCCAACCCCCACTTAGCAAAATAACCCCCACCCTTCCTTCATTTTACTTACTACTCATGTTTCTCGAGGGGCAGCTAAAAGCTTTAACCTTTCCGAACCAACTGACGTACCCAACGGGTAAATATCTCATTGACATCTCGCCCGACCTTTAGGGTCAACTGTTGTGCTTACAATAATTTTCTTTCTTTCTTTTCTTTCTTTCTTTCTTCATGTTTTCGCATTCTTTCTTTCTTAGTTCTTTCTTGATATTGCCTGTCTTTCTTTCTATTCTTTCTTTCTTTCTTTTTCTCATATTTTTACACTCTTTCTTCTTCTTCTTTCTTCATAATTTTACACATTTTCTTTCTTTCTTTCTTTCTTTCTTTCTTTCTTTCTTTTCTTCCTTTCTTCATAATTTTACTCATTTTCTTTCTTTCTTTCTTCTGATTTTATCTTTTTTCTTGCTTTCTGCATATTTTCACGGTTTTTCTTTTCTTCATTTTCTTTCTTTTGTCATATTTTCACATTCTTTCTTCCTTCTTTTTATATATTGTCCCAGTCATTATTTCTTTTTTTCTTTCTTGCTTGATATTTACCCACTCTTTCTTTCTTTCTTTTTTCTTCATATTTTCCGTTTTGTTCTTTCTTTCGTTCTTTTCCTTTCTTTCTTTCTTTCTTCTATTTTCCCATTCTTTCTTCCTTTCCTTTTTCCCTTTCTTTCTTTCTTTCTTTCTTTCTTTCTTTCTTTCTTTCTTTATATTTCCGTTTTTTCTGTCTTTCATCCTTTCTGCATGTTTTCCCATTTTCTCTTCCTTTCATTCTTTCTTTCTTTCTTTCTTCTTTTCTATTTTCCCATTCTTTTTCGTTCTTTCTTGATAATTTCCTAGTCTTTCTTTCTTGCTTCATATTTTCAGGCTCTTTCCTTCTTTCTTTCTTTCTACATATTTTTAACTCTTTCTTTTCTTCCTTCTTTCTTTCTCTATATTTTCACATTATTTTTTCTTTCTATTTTCATATTTTCATTCTCTTTCTTTTTTCTCTTTCCTTCTTTCTTCTTACTCTATATTATATCATATTTCTTTCTTTCTTTCTTTCTTTCTTTCTTTCTTTCTTTCTTTCTTTCTTTATCTATTTCTTTATTTTACATTACTTCTCATAACTTTACTTTCTTCTTCTTCTTCTTCTTCTTCTTCTTCTTCTCTCTATATATATAACCTTCCTTTTCCCCTGCCTCGGATCATTTTCCGAAAGGTTTTTAACAGCCAAAGATATCTTTGCACGCTAGTGTCTAACGACATAAGACCCCATTAAAATTATTATTTTATTATTATTATTATTATTATTATTATTATTATTATTATTATTATTATTATTATAACGAAGAATAAAACGAAGTAATTAAATAAAAAGCAATAGAATAATAAATAAAATAAAAAGACTAAAAAAAAAAAAAACTAGAAAAGGATTGGTAAAGTTTTTCTATTTTTGTTTTACATTACAAAACTTTCATTTTATTTTGTTCCTTTTCTTTCCTTTTATTTCGTTTTTCGTTTCGTTTTATTATTACCCTTATTATTACCATCATCAGATTTTTAAGCAGCCATTTTTTTAATAGTTTTTGGTGTGTTCTTTGTTGAGGCATTCTTTCATTCATGGTGTTAAATTTCGCCCAGATCACTTTATTTCTTAGCCTTAAGCTGATCCGACTAAAACGAACGCGCCAACTAAATGGATGGACTGTTCGACAGACGAATGGACTTGCACAGTCGATAAACTGAAAATTTATTATTAAGCAACGGATTCAAATAAAATAAAAAAGGTTTAAAAATGGGAATCGAAGATTAAAAATGAAAAGAAGCAAACAAAAAAACGGGCGGGAAATTGATTGATTTTTTTTTCTTCTTTATTTCGGTGAGTACCTTGTTAATACAGATTATCCCTTAAAAGCTTCCCTCTACTTTTTAGGCAATAGAGAACTATAAAATGAAATAAATTAGAGTAAAATCAAATAAAATAGAATAAAATAGAATAGAATGAAATGAAATGAAATAAAATAAAAATCCTACCAACCTGTAGAAAGTAGGAGAAATAAAAGATTCAACTTAAAAATATGTATTTTTCATTTTATTCTTTTTAATTTCTAGATTTTTAAATTTAATTTCTTTTTCAATTTCTCAATTCTCATATTTCGGCTTTTTGACATCTCCCTCTTTCTCTTTCTCCCTCTCTCTCTCTATCTCTCTCTCTATCTATCTATCTCTATCTCTATCTCTCACTTTCTCTCTCCATCGGTTGTTTTTCTCACTATGTCTCTCTTTCTCACTCTCTTTCTCTCTCTCTCTCTCTCTCTCTCTCACACTTTCTCTCTCCATCGGTTGTTTTTCTCACTATGTCTCTCTTTCTCACTCTTTCTCACCCTCTTCTCTCTCTCTCTCTCTCTCACTTTTTCTCTCCATCGGTTGTTTTTCTCACTATGTCTCTCTTTCTCACTCTCTCTCTTTCTCTCTCTATTTCTCTCTCACTTTCTCTCTCATGTTGTTTTTTCTCACTATGTCTCTCTTTCTCACTCTCTTCTCTTTCTCTTCTCACTTTCTCTCTCATCGGTTGTTTTCTCACTATGTCTCTCTTTCTCACTCTCTCTCTATCTCTCTCTCTATCTCTCTCTATCTCTCTCTCTATCTCACTCTATATCTCTCTCTCTCTCCATCAGTTGTTTTTCTCACTATGTCTCTCTTTCTCACTCTCTTTTTCTCTCTCTTTCTGACAGTTTGTATCTCTAATTTCAGTCCCCACCAACTCATACCTACTTACGCTCTCTTTTTTCATTAATATTCTGTCTTTCCATCCAAGTCATCCTTCCATTCCCCGTCTCTCTTTCTCTCTCTTTCATTTCTATTTCTCTCCCTCTCTCTCTCCCTCTCTCTCTTCCCCTATCTCTCTCTCTCTCTCTCTTGCAGTTTGTATCTCTAATTTCAGTACCCACCAACTTATACCTAATTACACTCTCTTTTTTCATTAATATTTCCATCCAATTTAGCCATACATTCTTTTTTCTTTCTTTCTCTCTTTCTTTCTTTCTTTCTTTCTTTCTCTGTTTTTTTTCATTAATATTCTGCCTCTCCATCCCAACTATCCATCCATTGTCACTCTTTCTCTTTATTTCTCTCTCCTCTCTTTCTCTCTTTATTTTTCTCTCCTGCTCTCTCTCTCCCTCTCTTTGTCTTTCCTTCTTTCTCTTTGTTTGTTTGTATGTATCTCTCTGTTTCTATCTTGCTCTTTTCACTTACCCTCTCTTCTAGCAATTTGTACCTCTAATTTCATTCTGCCCCAGCTCATAATTCGTTACACTCTTTTTTTCATTAATATTTCCCTCTCCATCCCATCTGTCCATCATTCGTCTCTCTTACTTTGTTTGTTATCTCACTCCCTTCTTCTTCTTCTTCTTCTTCTTCTTCTTCTTCTTTTCTTCTTCTTCTTCTTCTTGTTTGTGTCTCTAATTTTTGCCCCCTTTAACCCATACTTCATTACACTGTTTTGTTTTTCAATGATACTACCCCTCTATCCCATGTTTTTTTCTCTCTCTCTCTTCTCTCCTCTCTCTCTCTCTCTCTCTCTTTCTCTCTCTCTCTCTCTCTCTCTTTATTATTTCTTCACCTCTTTCTATTCCTTCCTTTTTCTTTTCATATGTTTTTTTCTCTCTCTCTCATACTTTCTATCACACACACACACTCTCTCTCTCTATTTATTTCTCACTCTCTTCTTTCCTTCCTTCTTTCTATTTTCATATGTTTTTTTCTCTCTCTCTCTCTCTCTCTCTCTCTCTCTCTCTCTCTCTCTATCACACTCTTTCTCTTTATTTCTTTCTTCACCTCTCTCTATTCCTTCCTTCTTTCTATTTTCATATGTCTCTCTCTCTCTCTCTCTCTTACTTTCTATCACACACACAAACACACACACACACACACACACACTCTCTCTCTCTCTCTCTCTATATTATATATATATTTATTTCTTCATCTCTCTCTATTCCTTCCTTCTTTCTATTTTCATATCTTTTCTCTCTCTCTCTCTCTCTCTCTCTCTCTCTCTCTCTCTCTATTAATTATAATATATATAATATATATATATAATATCTTACTTTCTATCACACACTCTCTCTCTTTATTCTCTCTTCACTTCTCTCTATCCCTTCTCTCTTCCTATTTCCATATGTTTCTCTCTCTCTCTTTCTTCTCTCTACTCTCTCTCTCTCTCCCTCCCTCTCTCTCTCTCTCTCTCATTATTCATTTTCACCTCTATTTTTATCTTTTATCTCCCTAACTTTCTTACTCACACTTCATGATCCTTCTCTTAATCTTTTTATTCCTTTCTATTTGCATTCTCTTCTTCTTTTTTCTATTCCTTTCTTAGTACCATCCTCCCAATTTATACTTTCTCCTTTCTCTCTTTCTCTTTTTTTCCTTTTCTTTCTCTGTCTCTCTATCTCTGTCTTTCTTTCTGTCTGTTCTTTGTTCAAATTTATCAACCCCGCATTAAAATGAAAAGGGAAAAAAAGGAGAGAAAGTCACAACAGCAAAGATTGGAAAGTGGGTGAATAGAGGGAAATATTTGGTTTCTTTGTTTAATGGCATATCAACCTTCGTGGGCAATTTAATGCTAAAGCCATCCCTGTAAGAAAAAAACGGTGGTCTTCCAATATGTGATCTACCAAAGGTTTGTGATTTACTATTGATCTACTATTCATGGTATGTGATCTACTAAGTAAAAAGAAGACAGGGTTAGGGTTAGGGTTAAGTTTAAGGTTAGTTTGATGGGAAAATAATGGGTAGTTAATGGGTAGATCACATATTGGAATGTAAACAACTCGGAAGATCCCATATTGGATTAGAAACCATTCGGTATATCACATATTGGATTAGAAACTTGTTGTATCCTTGAGGTGGCAAAATATACACAGAGAACACAGTGTGCATGAATATACATTTTATTCAGCACTTTTAACATAGAAGAAGAAGTAGTACAATCACAAGACAAAACGTACAAAATGAGGAGGTTCAATGTCTGGAGTTGACGCAGTAATTTCGTCCGAATATTTTTCCCGACCTTTGTCTCTGCTGCGTCGACTCTTATATGGGTATGGGTCAGTCCATCTTGTAGGGGTGTTAACTTCTCTACAGCAAAACCATTCCCTAGATCACATATTGGAAGAGCACCGAAAAAACATTAATGGTACAATTTAACCCACATCTGCGGAGAGGGAGGGGCTCATATCTTGTCCAAGGTCGATTGTTTGTTTTTGTTTTACGGCTTATCAACCTTTTTGTTATTTAATGCCGAATCAGGTCATTTTGATAAACAAAGGAGTCAGGTTGCTATTGCTTAAATAGTCCCTAATGCAAGTAAAGAACTCGCTCATTGCTGCTTACCGTTGTAATCTAGCGGGAACCGGTGTTTTCAAACTGACTTTGTTAAGTTTTTAAATGCCCTCCTTAGCCAGTTGAAAAGGGCTTTAAGTAACTAAGTCCTGAAGTGTGTAATCCTTTGGTAAGTGAATAAGTCATATCCTGCGTATTGTTAAAGGTCCAGTGATTTAATCCTATGTCCGTCGTCCACGAAAGTCGCAGTAGTTATGAGTAATTAGGGCCAGTACTGCCAGTATAAGTATTGTATAAGCAGCAGAGTACTGCCAGTGATTGGCCAAGAGAAATCACATGGTTCCGCCGAGTCTATAAGTAGGAGTGGACTTTTGACACACACCCTATATGCCAAAAAATCTCAATAGACTTAACTGTAAGCCCTTTTCCAGGGGTATTTATCCGTAATAGTCCGCTTGAGATTCGAACTCGCTTACTACGATGTCGTAGTCCAACACTTTTGCCAGTATGCTACGGAGGATTTCCCCGTAGGTGGAAGGAAAGGAACAGAAAGAAAAAGAAGAAGAAATTCCACCAATCATCATCTTTCATCTTTCCACCGTTTTATTCTTCGATCTATAATTCTCTTCTGTAGAGGCGCTTGGTGTGTAATGGTTATCACCGTCGGAAATGGACTCGACAACCTGAGTTCAAATTTTGGATGAGAGTGTTTCCCATAGTGCTAATATCATTGGAAAAGCAATGCATCCATTTCTTCCTCCAGCTATGAGTAAATAGTAGGGCGATCTGGATTCTTTAACCTTGGTTAGTGTTGTATATATTTATTTACCAACCCCTCCGTCCGAGCAGGATGTGACACACGGTCAATTTCTTTAGCGGAGTTCAACAAGTTTGAATTCAGTTTTCCTTCTCCTAGTCCGGTTGCCTAACTAAGGTTAAAGAGCCCAGTCTGCCCAACTATTTAACCATAGCTGGATGGAGAGTAGGATTAATACCTTTCCCAAGGGTATTAGCGCTAAGTGAAATGCAATTACCACGTCCAGGAATTGAACTCGGGGCGATGAGTTCATTTCCCATGACTTTAACCATTACACCACGCGTGACAAGAATGTCGTTATATGGAAGGGAAATGTTTTTGGTATGATATATAACTGGTACAAAATAAGAATATGAGAGAGAGAGAGAGAGAGAGAGAGAGAGAGAGAGAGAGAGAGAGAGAGAGAGAGAGAGAGATATAATTAATAGTGTTTTGAGCTATTAGAGAATAGAGGAAATTGAACATTCTTCTTTTTTCCCCCTCTTTCTCTCTAAAACAATAAATGAAAAAAGGAATAAATAAATAATAATGTTAATATCACATGTATTTATTATTATTATTATTATTATTATTATTATTATTATTATTATTATAAATACGTGGGAGGTAGACGCAAAAAATAGAGCAGCCTGGCACCTCAATGTTAAGCAAGTCTCGGAGAAGGGTGAGGCAGAAAGGAGAGTAGCCTTAACAGAGAGTCAGAAAGAGAGAAAAAAGCCAGTAGCCCCAGAAAGCATCACAGTTTGTGTGCATTCAGAGCACCAAAGACTGTCACTAAAGAATTGGCTTGCAGAGTCACTTGCGCAGATAAATTTTTATTTTTTCATTTTTTTCTGGACACTACGCCATCGTCCATGCGATACGGGTTGTTGGAGGGTGCTCAAACATCCCTATCAGCAGTATGGAACGCAACGGGCATAAACTATCCCTAGACAGTTGACATGCCGTTTAAATGGATCAATTACATTTACATTTTGGCAAGGTTTTAATCGAAAGAAAAATGTAACCATTTAATTCTCAAACTTTTTTACCTATTGACCCCTTTTAATCCTATTTTACTCTGGTGAACCACCCCCTAGCCATTCGTTGTTTAAAATTTTATATGGTCCCAGGGGGTCCATATGGATCCCGATTGAGAACCACTAATTTGGACTAATCAAACTTTAAAATGAATCTTAAATTAATTTGACTTTGTGCTCTGGGGGATTTTTATACTCAGCTTTTTTTAAAAATTCTTTTTTAAACTCCTGTTTTATTTCTACCAAATACCTTTTTTTTGTAATCGCTAGACTTGTAATCTGTTTTCCATTACCCCCAATCCAACCTCCACTTCTTCAAGTCGGACTTAATGGATTTCTGATTAGTTCACTTGTTTGGCGTTGGAAATCTTTTCTCGTGTCACCTGAAGGGAGAGTCTTGAGTCCTAGTAGGTAACGTGCTGGACTGCGATATCATAATAAGCGAGTTCGAACACTGCTTCATTACGCTCAGTTTTGAACTAATACCCATGGGAAAGGTACGAACTTCATCATTCATCCAACTATGGGTTATATAGTACCATTGCTGTTCTACAAGGAATGTTTGCGCATTAAATAACCCACAAAGGTTGATGTGCCATTAAACAAAGAAAGAAAGATCAGGTCACCTGATGTGTTGTTGGCATCTACACCCTTATACAAATTAATTAAAACAACTGTTTTCCTTTTTTTCAGCATTCGGTCAGTTTTAGTCCCACTGGAGAGACAGGGTGTAATCGATTTCTATTTGGGGATATGATGAAATTCATTTGGCCTTGAAAAATATTGCGTCAACCGTGGTTGTATCATATTTTTATCATGCCTAGGCACCATTATTTCGACTGTCACTTGATTGTCCTACGGTCATTGTCTGCGATGGACGTTAATCCGAGGAAGTGTATGAAAATTGTAACGCCACCGAAATACTTGGATATTTAAATAATAACCATTATTCGTTTTGTTTCAGTTAATTAGCACAGTTAATGTTCACAAGATTGTGTTTACAAAGGTCTCTGGCGAATTTGATACTGGCGATACGGAGACTATAAGGTAGTGTTGTATATATTATTATTATTTTCCTTTCGGACTTTGATAATTCTACATACAAATTTTTACATTCATATTAATGTTGTGAACATTCCCATTTCTTTTTTGTTTTATATAAATTTATTCTCAGAATAAATTTATTTGTTATTTATTAAATACATGCCTTGTCTTTGTCATTTCTCCGTATTTTCTGCCTAAACTGTGTTCTTGTTATTTTATCGTCATTTTAAATATTATTTTTGAAGTCGGACATGCAACATCAGCCTGTAAAAGTCTACTTTTATATACTTCATAAATGTGGATCATGTGACCCAACAGATCTCTGGGTTATTTAGTATATAACTTAATATTAACTTTTTTTTTAACCTTTTTTGTTTGTTTTTATTTAATGATTTAAAAATTGTTCAACTGTAAAAGTACTTCCACTCTTGACAAGATGGAGGAGAGTAATTTTGTTGAATGATATTTCAAGTAGAAAACTGATATAAATGTCAACTCGGATTCATCAACCCAAGGTTAAATAAAGATCACCATATACACATAATCAAGAATAATTAAGAGTAAAGGTTGTTGACAAAAAGATAAAAGATTTCATGTTCTATAAAACAATTTGTACTTTCTTCTCACTAAGATTTGAGTAGCCAGAAGCCATAGTTTTTTGGGTTTTTTTTGTC
>CM042147.1:80119589-80144589 GCA_023376005.1 Doryteuthis pealeii | reverse complement strand
GAATACAATCATATTTCGATGCAGTCTAATTCACCGCTATCAGCCAATTAAGTTTATTAAAATGAAATATAAAAAACCTTTTATAATGAAAAATCTATGAAGTATCACACACTGAATTAGTTCCCCATCACTTATGAGGTGTGCATTAGCTCTCTTCTCTTTCATGACGGGTTAGAAGAAAAAATGAGACGTTTGACATTGTGTGTAAGTTTTGAAGTCTTATTTATAGACACACTTAAAATAATCTAATAACGTATTTTTTGACGGGTAGTAAACCCCGAAAACAAATCCGGAGCCGGAGTCCCTAAGATGGTGTAACGCTGAATTTCAGCGTTGCACAGCAACATTTGCGACACTGCTGTTGCCAAACTTCATTGGTTTCTTACCTTTTCTTTGGACCACAGTGGCAGTGTGGAGAGGGGGAGATCTGCTGCTTGGGCAACAGCACATCTTCCTTATTAACCCGCCCAGGCTATGTAGTTAAAAAAATCCCAACATCTTTTGGACACTACTTCATCGTCTTTCGCAGACGGAAGACTGCCAACAATCATTTTTAAGAGTAATTTGATGGCTTAATGTCTAAACATATAAAAATCAGCGCCCGGTTTAGTTCAGTCGGTAGAGGATCGTGCTGTCTAGAAATCAGGAGGTTCCGCTTTCGATACCGGTTCTCACTAAAATACATTCTATAAAATAAGCTCAAATTTGTTACATGTAGTATTTTAATTGTTGTTGAGATTAAGCGAGGTGATCCTGTTATTTAAAAAGTTGATGTATAGAGCAAAAACTATGAATTTTGGATACAGAGTCCAAACGTTAGTCAAAAACAAGTGTCAGGTCGTACTCAACTAAATTTGTGATGCCCAGTGTAATGTTTTATTGTTTCCCATTATAATATAGATATTTAAAATATTCCATAAATAAGCACACATTTGTTAGATGCTTTATTTCTGTAGTTTTTGAGAAAAATAGAGATTATCCTCTTACTCAAATGTTGAATTGATATAGAAAGACTGGGATAATTTTTGGATTCAGAGGTAAAAACACAGTCAGAAACAAGTCTCAGATCCATCTCAACCAAAATCGTGTTCCCCAGTGTTATCTGTCTATAACAGCCCATGCCTTACCTAAGCGTGCATTAGCGTCGCTGTCTGTGGCTGAGATAATTCTACCTAGATACTCTCGATCTGGTCTACCGATTTTAGAAGCTTACCATCGAGCGTTGAGATGTATCCAGCCTGTTTAAAACTCAGTTTTATTGGAGTTCACTCTGTGTGAACTCCAATAAAACTGAGTTTTCATCTATCTATCTATCTTAGTCAGTTCATATCTATCTATTGATCGAGCTCATTTTTTCAAGATTTCTTGCTGGCTTTACCATACTATGTAGCAGAGATTTGAATAAGTAAAACATACCAACAATAGTCAAAATATTAAAAATGTATTTTGATATTTATCTATCTATCAATCAATTTAATTCGGTTCATATATATCTAACGGTCTATTTATCGATCTATCTAATTACATTCCTATATATCTATTAATTTCAGTCCGTTCATATTATATATATATATATATATATATATATATATATATATATATATATATCAATTTCAGTTTGTTCCCATCTATCTATCTATCTTAGTCAGTTCATATCTATCTATTGATCGAGCTCATTTTTTCAATATTTATTGCTGGCTTCACCAGACTATGTAGCAGAGATTTGATTAAGTAAAACATAACCAACGACAGTCAAAATATTAAAGATGCAACTGTCATCAACTAATAAATAAAAAGAAAAGAAAAAAAGAAAGAAAAAGCAAACAAAAGGAAAATAAATAATACAATATAAATGTATTGAAGCATTTAATGAAACTCAATGTATAAGCGTATTCAAATCAAACAGAAAATGATACAAATAAAATATGATAAATAAAATAACTATATTAAAACATCATAATAAAATGTAAATAAACGAATTAAAACGTATGAACACAATATCAATAAATAATTCAACATAAAAGAATAGAATATTGATAAATATATTTAAATATGAATTAACAACAAATAAATATATTATAATTCATAAAAGAATATACAAAGTAAAGAAATAATATTACCGTCGGTTTTTAAACACATCTATCAATCTATCTATCTATCTCTGTTCATATCTATTTATCGATCTCAGTCTTTTATATCTATATATCTATTGATCTGTCTGTTAATATGTATGTATGTATGCATGCATGCATGCATCTATCTATCTATCTATCTATCTATCTATTCATCTATCTCTGTCTGTGGATATCTATCTATCTATCTATCTCAGTCTGTTGATATCTATCCATCTATTGATTTAATTCGGTTCATATCTATCTATCCATCTATCTATCGATCTATCTAATTACATTCCTATCTATCTATTAATTTCAGTCCGTACATATCTATTTATCTAACTATCTACCAATTTCAGTCTGTTCACATCTATCTCTCTATCTTAGACAGTTCATATCTATCTATTGATCCATCTCATTTTTTTCAATATATATATATATATATAATATATATATATATATATATATATTGTCTAAAGGCATTCAGTACTTCATGAACGCGTTCCATACTTACTTAACCATACTATTTAGCAATTAATTTACTGACAAATGATGGCTGCCTTGACTGTCCCAACATTATTATATTCAGAGTCGAAACATTGGTTGCTTCAGTAAATTCTTTTTATTTTGTTTTCGACATCTTCCTAATATGGGAATTTAGAAAAATGTCTACCTCTGTCTCTCCCTCCCCCCATCTCTGTCTCTCTCTCACTCTTTCTCTCTCTTTTTCGCTCGCTTCTACGTATGGTAGGCAAAGCTAATATTATGTATAACAGCATCAAAATAAATAAATAGATAAACCATAAATAGTCCAAAGAAACAAAAACAGAACAAGCAAAATATACGATATCGATTTCTGATGATCAATACCCCAAAACACAAAAATATACAATTCTTTTTCTTTCTTTCATTAACATTTGCATCAACTAAACAACATATTAGCAAGATGGAGGCGGAATGAATTATCTCCCCCTGCTGAAATTAATATGGCGTTCTGATTTAAAAATTTTTTTTTATTAATATTTCTTCTATGAGATTATATACATAATAAACAATATGAAATTTACTCGCAATGAACTGGATCAGTCCACGAGCATAGATTTTAGTCATTTTCTTGCCTTTTGGAAGAGTCTATCTCTTTTTCCACCGATCGTCAGGGATTAAATAAAAAAAAAAAAATAAAGAAAAGTAAAATGATTTCAAGTGACGGTTTACGAAGTTGTATACAAACAACAAAGTGTGTTAGATTGAATAATAATACAATAAAAACTGTGTCAAATAATATCAACTATTTTTTATTTTAATAACAAAATTAAAAAATGGATTATCCCGTCATTTTAATGAACAGGTTTAGAAAATAACTTACGATGATGTAATTGTTAACCAACAAAGCTTTTGATCCAAATTGGGAGCCCCATTTTTCTACTCTTGTGTCAAACTAAGCTAGGTTTATTAGATGAATTAGCAAAATAAAACACACCCTCCGGGCGAATTAAAATGATAAATTTTTGAAAGATATTGCTTGAGGAGGTGGAAGTTAAAAATTAAATGTCGGAAAGTTTGAACCATGAATCATGAAATCATCAAATCTATTAAAGGAGTAAAAAAAACAAAAAAAAACAATTTGAAATCGAAACTAAGTTTTATTAACTTTGAATATCTATTAAAATAAAACAAACTATATATAAATATATGATACCGGGGGTGTATCTATTAAAACTTGTTTTAAAAACCAATGAGGACTATCTAATGTTGCATGCTCACATTTTGAGTGTATTTATTCTGTTATGACGATTTCGGGTATAGTGAAGTAAGCAGTAATGTAGCTTTTGTTACAGACAAAATCCGGAAGCGAATCTCCATTATTAATAGATACTCTGTTTTGTTTTTGATACATTCCCGCCTTTCAGCGCATGTGTCCGTTGGCTTCGACCACTGGACCAGATAATTAATTAAATTAACGGCGTGATCCCAAGGCGCTAACACCCCGGCAACACCTGCTCCCTTAATTTAAATGAGCAGGGATGGTTTTCTGGCCCTGTGCATGAGGCACCCCTTTAGGAGGAATACCGAGAGGATCCACTCATTTTTTGTGCCTGCCATCCCATTGCCCCTACAAAAAATGGGCCTTTGTGTCTCACCTACATGGTGGGATGCGGGAAAATAACATACTTTGTTTTGTTTTTTAATTATAGATTTATTCATTATATTTATTCTTGTACTCAGCAACGTCAATAAATTTTACTTGTATATGTGAATTGACGTTTTCTTTAATGCAGACCTGTTTACTATATATTTCTCTGATGTTATTTTGCCATGAATTTTATAAGTTGAAAAATGCATTATAAAATGGTAACTTTTTTTAAAAAGAAGATTAGTTTATAGTTGCCTGGCACCGAAAAAGAATATATTTGAAATAAACAATGCAGTACTGCTTTTCAATATTTGTACATTATTTGTACTCTATTTAATTGATTTTCATTATTTGTACATTATTTGTACTCTATTTAATTGCTTTTCATTATTTGTACATTATTTGTACTCTATTTAATTGCTTTTCATTATTTGTACATTATTTGTACTCAATTTAATTAACATGGTAATTGGCATTAAACAATATTCTAACTGTTGTATTAAAAACTAGCTTTAATATAATAATTAAGTTTTTAAAAAAATATGCACTCCTAAATTTCTTCCCTCCGAAGACTGCAGGTGAGTAGATGTTTTCATTTTTTCCGACATGCGAAACAATGCCAGTTCCGCGACCCTCTGGTACAACCAAGGGCCAATTAACCATCCTTTTCAAGGGTAACATCAATTCTTTCTTTAAATATCAATCTCAAGTGATCAAGAAGACTGTTCAGGTAACAAACGATCAGTACGGCGTGAAACGATGGATGCACTCTCTGTCATTTGAAGTCAATTTATACGAAAGGCAGACCTGCGTACATCCTGGTAGAAATGCATAAAATTCCCATCAGGCACAGATCTCGCCTCGATATTTCGTACTAGACTCAACCACTCCAGCCGGCGTGAGTAGAGGGCCCACCTCAAATATTTTTTCCACAAATGTTCACTAGTCCCCAGTTCGACGCAAATGTTCCCTAGTCTTTGTTCTGGTTATTTTCTCATGGCATGGGAAGATAAAAACAAAAAAGGCCTTAACTAATAGACAGACCACTGCACTCAACAAGATTGAGACACTCGTAAATCAAGGCACTGTAGAATAATCATACTAAGTTCCAATTACCATCGAATTGATAAGACAAGACAACAAGTAGCCGCAACTGAATATGGATCTAATCTTATTGCAATCCTATTGCAGAATGCCAGAGTATTTATGAAGCCTCATAACAAACCAAGGAGCCAATCAGGACTCAAGGAGTGGATTCACTCAAATACGTGAATGGACTATTCTTGAGTTCCATAAGTACCAGCTGTCTTGGGCACTAGTTCAGTTGTGCTTAGCCAGTTGATGTTGTCCATACCAACAATATACTGACTGACTGACTGACCTCAATAGGCACTACTGTGTATTAATTGAAAATAAGATTTGGCATTAAATAGACGATATCAAACAAAATAACCTATTAAGGAGTTGATCTCCCGTTCAATAAACCAAACCAAACCAAACCATATCGGGGCAATGAATTCCGTACAAGTGAGCGGGGCGGCCTGATGTCCGTATCGTCCTGACAGCAAAGGAGTATTTCCCCTTTTTACAACCGCTAGACAAAGGAGAATATTTTAGCGTCTGAAGGTGATGCGCCACACCTACTATCAGCTACCTACAGGTCCCTGTGCATCTAACACGCTGAGTTGGCGAGGGTTGGTATCGAACCCGGAACCTTGTGATTCCTAGGTAGACGCTCTACAAACTGAAAAGGTAGAATAATAACATAATGTCTTTGAAACAAACATTGTATTTTTAGGTGTCTTTCCTCGATTTTGTGAAAGGAAGTCGAAGACATCATTAGAATGAACAGAGAAAGACATTTGCGCTGCACAAGAAGAAAAGAGAAGAAGAAAAATATATGTGAGTCCTTTGATAATAAGTGAGTCCTTTGAAAATATGTGAGTCCTTTGAAAATCACAACAGAACTTTCTAAGTACCCAGTTACATTTTTGAGGCATGTACTGCTCAAGAAAAAAAGACATGGGAGGGAGGACGGGAAAGAAAACGAAGAGAGAGAGAGAGAGAGAGAGAGAGAGAGAGAGAGAGAGAGAGAGAGAGAGAGAGAGAGAGAGAGATGGGGATGGGGGGCAGCGTCTTGAATTTCAGACCACCAATGTGAAAAAAATCGAGCAAGTGAGTACATGTTTTCTGGCGACAGTGGTCGGGTGTAGGGCTGTTTTTTTTAGTTTGTTTTTATTTTCTTATTTTTTTTATATTTATTTTATATTTATTTTTCTTTATCCTGGGACCACCCCGAGGCTGACTCTGATGCTTAAAGCATTTACATTTACATTAGATTATTGTGGTATTTCCGTAAACTTTTAGTTAACTGTTTATCTAGCGTTGCCGAAGAGCAAACATGGAATGGACAGTCGTCTACATACGTTTCCTGATGTCGGACAGCCTTTCCCAAGCCAAATATTTGGTTCCAAGGGACTGATGTTAAAATCGTTTTTGTTTGTATTTTTTTAATCTTTATTATAGAAATTTTAAAATAATCTATAAAATTCTATACGATATCATCTTCCAGTCTAATAACAACCATGAGTGCTAGCGTCTGCCAATGTTTAACGTCGTATCATAATGTTTTTTATCGTATTTTCGAAGTATGCAAAAGATTGTGTTAGACTCATTTTAAAGAAAAAAAATTCGATGTACGATAGTCCCATCGAAACGTAACCCCATCACAAATTATAAACATCTGTACATAAACTAAGCGATGGTGAGAAATAAATAGAATATTATCTTTTTGATATTAGAGATTGTGTAGTTTCAGTATGGTCTGAGGAGTATCCGAGACATAATAATGGCTAACGTGCTGAACTGATGTTATTTTGCCATATATTTTTATGTAAAAAATGCATAATAAAATGGTAATTTTTCTTAAAAAGAAGATTAGTTTATAGGTGTCTGGCACTGAAAAAGAATATATTTGAAATAAATCAATATTTGTACTCAATTTAATTAACATGGTAATTGGCATTAAACAGTCTTCTAACTGTTGTATTAAAAACAAGTTTTAATATAATAATTAAGTTTTTTTTAATATGCGCTTCTAAATTTGGGACACTGGTTGGAGTCGTCAGTGATGTAGTATGAATGGGTCACTGAGAAGTTTCCGGTCTTTCAACATCATGCTCCCTCTCGCTATGCTGCCCCTATCAGAGATTATCAAACTTCGATCCACCTACTAGTTTTTGGCTTTTATTGTTTTAGGACGAGTGTAAAACTCTCTACTGAGCCTTTGATTTATGATAAGCGAGTTCGAACTCCAGTCACACAATTACGTTCCCTTTTGGACTAATACCCTTGGAAAAAGTAAATACCACCTCATCCTTCCTGTTATGGGTTAGATCAATGGTTCTCAACCTTTTTTTTAATCTATGGGTCTCTTTTAATCCTATTTTACTCTGGTGGACCCTCCATAGCCATTCGATGTTTAAAAATCACATTGCATTTTTATAGTTAAATATATTTTGCTAGCCTGGGTCCCAAAAATGTTATATGGTCCCCGGGATCCGTATGGTCCCCGGGGGTCCATATGGAGCCCGATTGAGAACCACTGGGTTAGATTGTACTACTACTTCAAGGATGGCTTTAGCATCAAATAACCAACGAAGATTGATATACCATTAACTAAAGCCAAGCAAACCAACCCAATCAGTCTGGTTTAAGCGAAAACCTTGCGTTCATGAAATGTTGATAGCTAGTTGTGGTGAAGCTCCACCCAAACTGACCATAGTTGTGTTATATTCCAATATATCTTTAAGTTAAGGTATTAGCGCGTTCCTTTTTATTTACACTAGTATAAACAATAGGGACGTCTAATTTGACTTGTCAAATTTACCCCCACCCCACCCCATAGTTGACACAATGAAACTTACATAAATGTTAATATTGTCTTAAAGATTTTTTAAACAATTCAAAAGAAGAAACATTAAAAACTCCTGATGATTTAAAAAAAACATTTTTTTAGCTTACGGAAATTATGAAAATTATGACCGAAAACAGTGTTTACATTTTCGCACAGTTAAATCAATTGAAATTTAACCTGGCGAAAAACAAGTTATGACTACTGGCTTTTTAAAAAATCTATGAAAAATCAACTAACAATCAGAATTTTACGAAAATTTCGGTAATTATATACCTGTTGATGAAATTATGTTTGTATTAAGTTTTTCCTAAAATATATTAGGGGAAATATTTTTTACGAGACCCCCCCATTTTACTTTATGAAAGATGAGAAAATGAACACAAAAACAATTTTTATTTTTTTCTATAAAGATCAGAATCTGAATGATTATACTAGAAGATATTTTCTATACGGGAATTTTTTAGTAAATGAAACATGAATACATCATTTTGCTAAAAAATATCAATAAAGAAATCGACCCTGTTGTAAAAAAAAAACAGATTGTTTTACTTATTTTTCAAGAAATGAGTGATTTTTTCCCAATCGTATAATTTGATCTTTGAACTGTTTTTCTTTGTAACAACTCTTTGTTTAGCTTTTTTTTTTGCGAGATTTAAAAATAAAAGTTCAAAAGTATTTACGTTTCTTCCTTCAATATTGCCTAAACTGATCACGTGACATATTTTGGTGGTACCTAATAAACAAATAATGATGTTGTTTCTATAGTAATATATCGCAATAATACAAGTGAATCACTATTAATTTGATTGTAGTGCGGTTCTCCCACCTGTAGTAACTGGTAGTTGTTCACTGAAGTCCGAATAAAAGGAAATCCCGGTTATACATGAATTTCCTGAGTATTCTTGTTGATATTATCATTATTTCAATCCTTGCAATTTATGTGGTGGTCTTTGAATGGAGTCTGAGAGACAGCAAGTCTATTCAGGTCTCCATGACAATTCTGTGGTTTGAATGGTCTCTATTCTTCCCCGGATTTAATTTTTTCCTCCTGTCTCTATTCCAAGATTTTAAGGATTGTTCCAAATCATTGTTATGCAAGTCTTTCACTGGAGCGAGTCTACTCAGATCTCCAGGAATCTTCTGAGTATTCTAGCCGATCTTAACAATGTGGTTTGGATGGTCCCGATTCTTCCTCAGATTTCCAATTCCTTCAGTCTATCTTTCCAAGCCTTTTGGGGCTTTGGAACAATCATTGTTATTTTCCTCTGATTTCCAATTTATTATTATTATTATTATTATTATTATTATTATTATTAACAACAAAAAAACACCCTCCGGGTGGTGTAAAATGAATTTTAGAAAGATATTACCTGGGTGTTAAAATTCAATGTCATAGTGTTTTTTACCATAAGTAAGTAAAATCCTTAAATTCATTAGAGGAGTAAAAGAAATAAAACAATTTGAAGTGGAAACTTACTTCTGATAACTTAAATAATATTATAATATATATAATATATATATATATATATATATATATATATATATATATATATAATATATATATATATATATATATATACCACGTATGTGTTATTAAAACTAGCTTTAAGAAAAACGATGAAGGTCGTCTAAGGTTGCATGCTCAAATTTTAGGTGTATTTATTCTATTATGACGATTTTGGGTAATATGATGTAAGCAGTGACGTAGTTTCGGTTACAGGTAAATATACATAATCTCCATTATTAATAGTGATTATAATTATTACTCGTGTTTTCACACTTGTAGTAACTCCTTAGATTTCTAGGAATATTCATAGAATTCAAGCTGATCTGAATGGTGGTCATTATTCTTTTTTACGCTTTTTTGAAAGTGTTGGCATATCTCAGCTCTGCCTGGACGGTATTGATTGTTCCTCTAATCTTTAGTTCCTCCCCCAGCCAGTCTCTTTTCCATTGTTTTGGATAGGTTTCCAAAGGTTCCAACTATAGATTGCATTATTGTCATCTCCACGTTCCCCAATTTCAACTCTCTAGCAAGGTTAAGGTATTTTCTCGTTTTTACTTTCATTTTCCCTCTGCTGTCTCTGGAATAAGAATATCCACAAGTTCACGCATTATTTCATATCTCTGAGTTTTTCTCACTAGTTTTGTCAGGTGATTTTTTCCTGAAATCTAAGTGACAGCAAGTCTATTCAGGTCTCCTATACTCTTCTAAGTATTCTTACTTCTAGCCACGGGTAAATAGTAAGGCAGACTCAGCTATTTTACCTTGGTAGGGCAATCGGTCTGAGAGACAGAAAACCCTAAATTCAAACCAGTTTTAGTACCAGAAAGGGAGGGGCTCCACCAGGTGATTATTGCCTAGGACATACTCCGAGTATTTTTCCCACGACTAAAACTAGTTCAAATGACCAATATTATCAAAGAAAAATATGTTGGCATCCTTCCGTCTACTAAAGACGATGGCGTAGTGTCCATTTTTACAAATCTGCAACTGCGTGAGTGGCTGAACAGACCAATTTTTGAATGGCAATCTCTGGTGCAGTGATTGCAAACAAACGGTGATGCTTGCTGGAGATGCTGTTGTCTCTCCTTCCTTATGACTCTCTTTTCTGCGGCGGCTTCATTCCTCTCTTTTTCACTCCTTTTTGTTCCTTGTTTGACGAGAAGGAGCCAGGTCGTATGGTCTTCGGCATAAGCCTCCCATATTTTGATGTCGATGTGGCATGTCTTCATATCTCTTTTGCAGACATCTTTAAAGCGCAGGCATGGTCTCCCTAACAATCGGGTGCCCTCTACTAACTCCCCATACAGTCGGTCTTTGGTGATGCGGCCATTGTCCATCCTCCTGACATGACCAAGCCAACGCAGGCGTCTCTCGCTGATGATGGTACGCATGCTGTTTATGTTTGTTCGTTCCAGCACGTCTGTGTTGGGCACTTGTTCTGCCATCGAATGCGTAGAAGAAAAATATATGAGGCGCTTATTAGGATCTTTTAATGCTTATTATAAGTGATGATTTATGATATAAATAGATAAAATTAATGAAATAGGATGGAATATTTTTTGGATGTAAGGATTCTTGGATGGATTAAAAATCTGGTTGGATTATCTATTTTATCTTTTTAAATCCCTTCCCCTAAAAAAGGAAAAAAAAATGTATTCCTTGAGTGTTATCGCAGATATGAGGGTGTATCTGTAGAAATTCAATTTTAGTATGATTGATAATTTCTGTCTGAGGGACGGATCCTCGGTAATAAAACAAACTGGTCATTATTTTATTACACATCAAATTTATTATGACATTACTAGTATTGTACTTATCATTAATGACAAAGATATAGCAACAATATTAAGATGAAGTAAAGTTAGTACTAAAATAATAAGTGTGAAACTCTTTCGTCAAAAATCTAGAAATACATTTATTGTAAATCAGTATTAAAATATAAATGTCGTAGAAAACCTGGGAGAAAAGTTGCTTAATCAGTGCTTCCATGGCCGAAGTAGCTAGAGTGACGTCCATTATAGACTGATTGTGAGTTAGTCACGTAAAAATTACTTCTTTATTTCACGCTATTTGCTTCAATAATCAAAGGGTTTGTCGATATAGAGTGTTCTGATAAAAAAAAGCAACAAGATTAAAATATATTTCTTATAATAATATTAAAATTTTAAATTATCATACTAATAATATAGGTGAAAAATAAAGTCGACGGAGTGGTCAGTATCAGCCAGGTAGCGAGAGAGTCTGTCCCTAGCGCTAGACCAGGGAGATTGTTTTTGCATCTGAAGTGGAACGTCACACCTATCATCAGCTCCGCACTTTTTCCGCACAGATCCATGTGCTACTCATGTGCTGAGTTGACAAGGGTCGGGATTGAACCCTGAACCTTGTTTCGAGCCGGATGCTCTACCGACTGAGCTAAACCGGCCATAATAAGATTAAAATGCAATACTAATAAAAACAACAGTACCGATGAGATGTATACTGACTCAAAGTGTTGTGCCACCCCAGCTACGTGGCTTAAAATACGCTGTTTCTCTGCATAGGGGGTAAGACTACCCTAAAAGGGGTGTCCTGGTAAGACACTAAACTGCATCTGATGATGGCACTCATGTTCTAGAGATCTGTGAAATGTGGACTATTGTATTGACATTACTCCAGGTCCACCCTGAACCGGAATGGCAGTACTACTTAGGATCAAAAACACATGTTTGCAAATTATTCATATTCGGTATGAATACTTGATATTATATAACTATATGATAAAACATCTTAAGAAAATACACACTAATGAATACAAACATAAAATGTACACAATTCTCTAACCTGGGTAAAATAGATATATTTAAAAATATTCATATTCGATAAGACCGTGTGCAAAAAATAAATAAATAAATCTTATTATAATGGAGATGGTGTGTCTGTATGTTTGTAACTGAAACTATATCAGAACCCAGGTCACAATTCCCTTAGTTATTTACGTCACATTCTCATGATTTTATTTTTATTTAAATCTCATTATTAATAAATTGTTTTAAATTATTAATACTGTTGGCCTTATCTACATACTATTAACAAGCAATTGTATTTATATCCACAACAAAATAGAGGTTTACAATCTGAACGGGAAGGTTAATTTGCATATTGATTAAAAAAATGATTTTAATAGATATGTACTTGATATTATTGATTTCTAATTGTTTGGTTTTATTTGAATAAACATAAGAAAAAATCTCAGATAAATCTTAAAAGAAATCCATTAACAAAAAAAAAAAACACTATTTTTATTCTTTACTTTCTAATTTAACTAAATAGTTAAATTAGGAAAATAAGACGAGAGTGATGGAAAATGATGAAAGAGTTAGTTTCAAAGTTCTTCTATTTTTCGATTATACTCCACTCTGTTTCAAATAATTTTATATGCTTTCATATTTAGTTTCATTAGTCTTTGTAATCTAATATATTTAATTACATTAAAACTTAAATACTTGCGCCCGCGTTTGGAATATTCTGAGTAGTAAATAAAATAAATAAACAACAAAAGATCTTAAGAAACAATTTCATTAAAAAATGTTTATATAAACATAAAATGTACGCAATTCCTAACCTTGGTAAAATACATCTGTTTAAAAATTATTCATATTTGATAGTACTATGCGCAAAAAACAAAAGCAAAAACAAAAAAAACAAAAAAAAAACAAAAACAAAAACATAAAAACAACAAAAAGCAACAACAAAAAATTCTTAAGAAACAATTACATAAAAAAGTCGTGTAGCAAGTCAATAAAAAGTGGAATATAAATAAGTTTCAAAACAAACGAAGAATGTGGAAATGGCAAGCTAGTGTAACGGTTAAATACTTTGCCTGTCAGCTTGACAGTCGATGTTTCGAGTCGCACACGGAGCAGTCTCCCATGTCTATAACCTTACTGATGAGACCTAATAGGTCGAAATGTATATTCAGGGATTGATATTTTCTCGATTTGTTTAGCCTTACATTTGAACATATGCCCGCCTAAATTCATTAATTATTAACTAATTAATTTTCAAAATTAGGTATGACTTCAATTAAGCACATATCCTCCAAAAATAAAAAAAAAGTGTACAATTAACGGGATTCCCTAACCTCTACGTATATAATAATCCTAGACTGTTTGACATACCGTTAAGATCAAATAATCAATCTAGATGTTGTGATCATAAAACTAAAAATAGTAAGATTGAATGAAGCTAATAATAAGATAATAAAGAAGAGTATTTCGACCCCTACGATAAAAAGTAATGACATGACTGAATGAAAATAATGATAAAACTACAGGAATAATGTGAAGTTTATCGATAGTGTTGTGATGAAAAGCAACACTAATCGAAAAAAGTAAAAAGAACTGTAATAAAATTATCTACTATATATATATATATATATATATATATATATATATATATATGTGTGTGTGTGTGTGTGTGTGTGTGTGTGTGTGTGTAAAGAAAGGAAGTGAATCCGAAGGTATGTAGTATATTAAGAAAATTAAAAAAACACAGGTTTAAATGGGTTAAGTGGTGAGTTTATTGGCCGACGCTGCAGTGTTTCGATCTATTAATTAGAGCATCTTCAGGGCATTTGTTGGTATATGGAAGGTAATAAGAAATTTGTTTTATCACAGAATAACGAGAAAAGCGAGTGGTAGTCCTTGTTATTCAGTCTGTATATATATATATATATATATATATATATATATATATATATAAACCTTTGAAAGGAAAGGAAGACTCAATAAACCGTCATCCTGTAAGGAATTTATTTCGACCAAAACTTCAAAGGGCTTTTAGAAATTTAAAGAAATATCTAAAACTCTTTAAAATGTCAGTCTCATCAGACAGGCGGCACAGATAAATATGAATTGAAAACCTGAATTTTTTTTTACCAGAACCCTCAAATGTGAGTCAAACAGCAAATATTGCTCTGTATTTAATCTAAAAAAGATTATTATACATTGAGCTCACTTTAGGGATTTATAGAAATCCTTGTATTTGCACCTACTAAAACATACAATAATTATACAGTGAGATTTTGAAAATCCCATGTAGAACCATCCCTTACTACCAGTATCGGATACCTTACACACACACACACACACACACACACACACACACACACATATATATATATATATATATATATATATATATATGTGTGTGGTGTGTGTGTGGGGGAATAGCATAAAGTGATTTCGTGATTGAATTAAACCAAAATTGAGAACACAAACGTACATATAAAGATTTTTCATATATACATATAAATATCTGTATGTACATAGTTTTACATATATGGAGTATGTAAAAGATGAATAAATATATGAACACCTTGATTTATCAGAAATAAATTTATTTCGTATACCTTTGATTCATCATTTTTCTTATGAGAAAATGAGACTTGAAGAGGCAAAGGTAGTCAAAATAAATCTATTTCTGATATATTAAGGTTTCGTATATTTATTCATCTCTCTCTCTCTCTCTCTCTCTCTCTCTCTCTCTCTCTATATATATATATATATATATATATATAAAAGGTATGAAAAACATACAATGTTGTTAAAATGAATATATTTTCATATCATTTTAATTGCTAGTATTGATAATATTTCGATTTATAAAAAATCATCATCATAATGATAATTCGGTCCGTTTTTAGATGTATATGTTTTTAATCTGGACTCATCGAGAGAGAAGCAGAAAATAATTTAAAATTCAAGCCGGAAACATTGTTTTCTAACAGCGTGTAAGCCATGCGATCGCTTCATATATATATATATATATATATATATATATATATATATATATATTAGAGAGAGAGAGAGAGAGAGAGAGAGAGAGAGAGAGAGAGAGAGAGAGAGAGAGAGGAGATATTTCTTCTTTGTGATTTTTCAAGTGAAGACCTCCAAATCTTCGAGAGTGTCTACCGAAAACAATTTAAAAATAATATCTACATTAGGCACACTATTCTGAGTATTTTGTCTGAATTTTTGCGATGAGGCTTGATATGCATCATTTTCATTTTTCGGATTTTGTCTTCATATGAAATATACATACACAACGTTTCAGCCATTGTACCCCCTGGTCCTCTTCAGGTGTTTCTAGCAATCCATATTTTAATAATCGTGACGCTATCTCGGATAGATGGATATGCAAAAACAATGATATTCTTAATTAAATGAGATCATAAATTTTCAACGCTTTGTTAGCTCAACAGTCAAACTATACAAAATTATTTCAGCCCAGTCGATGGGGGCTTTAAAATACATCGACTGCACCTCTGCAAAGTGGTAAGAATCCCACCAATGGGGCCAACTGTTGGCCGTGGGTGGCGAGCCGTGATGCTTAAGGACGAACCCTGATGGAAGTGCAGTCTATGACATTCTACATTCCACTTAGATCCTAACTTAAGCTAGACGGTCGGTCGGAGAGGCCCCCGATCAATTGGCTGGTCACTTCAAGCGCTAGCATCCATATTATTGTCCTAACCATATTGCTTCATGGCAAACCCCATCTTTTTTCATATATGTGCTAGAAGGCGATGGCTGAGGGTCTTCATGTCCTAGAATGACGTTAAACTCTATCTGATGGTGAGGTTTTTTGGAGTTCTGGGGGATGTAGAGCACCTTTTCATCACTTTGCTCCAAGGTCCACTCTGACCCGGAGTGGTAGTACCCGTTAGGGTCCCATTTATGGATTAAAAAGAAAAAATGTGTTTATAAATAAATTGATTATCATTAAGAATGAATTTATTTCAAAACTTTGTCGGCATTAAATAACCCACCGAGGTTGATATGCCAAAATATCAAAGTCTTGATACTCATAGCGGAATAAAAACAGTCTGATGGCGAAGAAGGTAAAATATGATTGTCAGTATATAAACGATGTTTAGGCTGGAAGGATTGGCGGAATTGCTGTTGAGAAATTATACGAACTAGCAAATATATGCATTAATTAAAAGACCAAACTTAAGGAAAATATAAAATAAGTACATCCCTAACAACCTTTTAAATCTTGTTATAATGAGATTGCGTGTTTATCTGTTGTAACCGAGACTATATTGCTATACAAGTCACAATTCCCTTTGTTATGTACATCCATTCTCTATGATTTTATTTAAAACCTCAATTATTAATCAAATTGTTTTACATCATTAAGACTGTCGACCATATCTACATACTAATAATATGCAATTGTATTTATGTATACAACAAAATAGCGGATTACAGAATGAATGGGAAGGCTAATTTGCATATTGATTTTAAAAATTTGATTTTAATAAATATGTGCTTAGTATTATTGATTTCTAATTCTTTGGTTTTATCTTATCGAATATGAGCAGAAATCTCGGGGATAAATCTTAAAAGAAATCCATTAACAAGAAGAAATAACAAATATTATTCTTTACTTTCTATTTTAACTAAATAGTTAAATTAGGAAAATTTACCAATGAAAGACGGGAGTAATATTAAAATGATGGAAGAGTTAGTTTCAAAATTGTTCTATTTTTCAATCATACCCTCTCTGTTCCAAATCTTTTTATCTGCATTCTTATTCAGTTTCATTAGCCATTCTAATTTAATATAATATTTTATTATATTAAAACTTAAATACTTGCTAGTAAAAATTAATTTTCTTCTAAACCAAAAATCATTATCATCATCAGGTCATGCTGACAGCATTGATTCCCATGACTCTTGCCACCCATCCATATCGGTTATCATTGCTAGCAGGTCTTCTACATAGCATCCAGCATCAACACAGAGCTGGTTGATGTATGTTTTTGCTGGTTGGCTACACTGGTGTGTGTTTGTCCTTGCTTCTTCAATACTAGGATTTTATTATTTCTAATGGAACATTATACAAAATATATAATTTGTTAGTAATGTACTCATATATGAGCAATGCAGTGTTTACAATACTTAGTATGGCACATGGTCACTTATTAATGTAATAAAATATTATTAAATTAGAAGGCTAATAAAACTGAATAAATGCAGATAAAATGATTTGAAACAGAGGGGGTATAATGAAAAAAAAAATAGAACTGAAAGTTACACTTCCATCCCTCCTGTCTTTCATTGCTAAATTTTCCTAATATAACTATTTAGTTAAAATAGGATGTGCAGAATAGAATTACAGATATTTCTTGTTGATATTGGATTTATTTTAAGATTTATACTATAAACCACTATTTTATTGTATATTTGAATACAGTTGCTTATTGTTAGTATGTAGATAAGGTCAACAGTATTAATAACGTAAAACAATTTTATTAATAATTGGGGTTTAAATAAAAAATAAAATCTTGGAGAATGTGACATAAATAATAAAAGGAACTGTGGCTTGAGTTGTGATATAGTTTCGGTTACAGACAAACACCCAATCTCCATTATAATAAGATATAAAGAGAAGAATATGAACAAACGCTTCGTTTCTAAATGGAAGAAAACATATTGCTTCATTTCATTACGTAGACATTTATGGTTGGTTGTCATTTTACGGCATGTTAACCCTTGTCGGGTTATTTTATGCTGAATACATTTTGTTTGATTCATTCTTGTTGAGTATCTAATCATTTTATACACAATGATTTAAAACACATTTTTAAAAACATTTTTGATCGATTCAACCTATAGATGGGATCCTAACATGTATTACCACTCCGGGTCAGAGGGGATTTAGAAGTAATGAGAATGAATGAGTTCACTCCCCAGAACCCCAGAACTGGAACCTCACCACTAGATGCAGTTTAACGTCATATAAAGGACGCTAAGAAGACTTCTTTTACTTCCTTTAACTAAGGACTATTGTAAATCTACCCCCGGGGAGGATCGAACTCAATACACGACACTGGATAAGCTTTCTAACAATCACTTTACAATGAGCAACTAAACGTATATACTGATAGATAGTTATTGAATTATATCTTATTCACAAAAATGTCGATTCAGGTCGTCTACGCTTATTCCAGTCTGGCACAAGAGAACAAGTTTGGGGCACCCAAATTCGGTCACTATTTAGAAATTATTGTTGGCAAGACTTGAATTGCTTGCTGACTCTAATTCCACGCAAGGCATTCAGAATTATTTATTAATGTTTTACTTAGTTTGGCTCAAGGTTGGGCATATGGAGAGCACTCATTGCTATAGTTATAGAACTAAAAGAGTACTCTATAGTAATGGGTCATAAAGAGAGTGCTCATTCTAATAATAATGTAACTGAAGAAAGAAAACGCTCATTTTTTATCGTAATGGAACCGAAAGAGAGTACCCATTCCGATAGTAATAGAAATGAAAGAGAGTACCCATTCCGATAGTAATAGAACTGAAAAAGAGTACCGATAGTAATAGAACTGAAAAAGAGTACCCATTATAGTAAAGAACTAAAGAGAGTAGTAATAGAACTGAAAAGAGTATTCCGATAGTAATAGAACTGAAAGAGAGTACCATTCCGATAGTAATAGAACTAAAAGAGAGAACTGAAAGAGAGTACCGATAGATATGAAAGAGAGTACCGATATAATAGAACTGAAAAGAGTACCCATTCCGATTGTAAGAACTGAAAAGAGTACCCATTCCGATAAATGTAACTGAAGCTTAGCTTATTGAGAATGCATTTTTTTCTTCCCTTTGCGAAATTAAGACAACACTATTTTTTATATTATCACTTTATATGGCTCATATGTTGTTTTTTTTTTAAATTTCATTCTTTTTTTATGTTATAGTTTTCACCTTTTTTAATAAAAAAAGAAAATACCTTTTTTGAAAAAAATAAACAATACCTCTTTAAAAAAAGAGTGTTTAAAGTATATATAAATGTAGATACAAGTATCAAAAAAGTATCGAGGTTTTTTTGTACTTTTTGACAGAAATTGTGTTCTGAAAAAAAATAACGTTCCATTCATTCCTCATTTCTATCTTGGTAAATACAGCTTTAAACTTGGTACTTTTTTTTACACACGTTGTATTCTGAAAAAGTTAATGAATAGAACGTTATTTTTTAATAGAATACAAGGTGTGTCAAAAAGTACAAAATATGTCATACTTTTTGACACACCTTGTATATGCTTGTGTCTGTCTGTGTGTATTGTATTAAGAAAAGTAGACGGATGGAAATTATTTTTTTTATTATAAATGTTGGGGCAGGATATTTAGTCGAATTCAATTTAACCGTATATTGAATATTTTTTCTGTGTTTATTAATTCATATGAAAGAAACGTTTTTAGATATTTTTAAGGCCATACATTTTGAGAAAAGAAACAATGATTGTCTTTTGAAATTTCTCTACATCTAAAGTTGAAAAACAAAAACACAAAATTTTACAAATTAATCAAACAAAAAAACAGTCTGATATTTTCTTTGTCATCAGGAATCGTCTGTAAAAGTATCAAATTGTAATTAGTAATTTTTACTAATCAGCCATTTTAGTAATTAGTTAATCATCGTCTAATGTTCTCTCGTTAATTAGAATGACTCAATATTTCTCTCGCTCTCATCCCTCTCTCTTCTCTCTCTTTCTCTTTCTCTTTCTCTCTCTCTCTCTCTCTCTCTCTCTCTCTCTCTCTCTCATACAGTTTTATTGTCGCTCGGTGTGAATGGTGCTGATTCTAATCCTCGCTTCTTTATTTCTTCCTCTTTTCTTTCCTTCTTTCTCTCTCACCTTTCTCTCTTTTCTTTTCTCTGTCTGTCTGTCTCTGTCTGTCACTACTCTCTCTCTCTCTCTCTCTCTCTCTCTCTCTCTCTCTCTCTCTCTCATCTTTTACTCTATTTTATTCGTATCTTTCTATCATTGCTTTCTTTTTCTTCTTCTATTTGTTTTCTCTCTTCCTTCTCTCTTTGTTCTTTTTCTCTATCTGTCTGTCTGTCTGTCTGTCTGTCTGTCTCTCATCCATTCTCTCTTTCACCATTTTCCTATTTTTTCTTTCTTTCTATATTTCTATCATTACTTCTTTCTTTCTTTCTTTCTTCTTTTTCTCACTCTCCTTCCCTAACTTACTTTTTCTATCACCCTTTCTTTCTTTCTATGAAATGATATCAATAGTTGAATTTTCTTTCTCTTATTCTCCCTCTGTTTCTCTTACTCTTTCTTTCTCTCTTTCTTTCTCTATCAATATTTCTTTTTTGTCTCTGTCTTTTCTTAAATTACTATCTCTCATTTAGCTTTCTCTCTTATTCTCACTTTCTCTCTCTATATCTCTCTATCAATCTTCTTTCTTTCCTTTCTTTTTTCTCTGTCTCACTTTTCATAATATATTATTAATCATTTATCTTTCTATCTTACTTAAACTCAAGCATGTTCTCTCACTCCCAATCTTTTTTTTTTTATCTCTTCTTCTCTCTCTCTCTCTCTCTCTCTCTCTCTCTCTCTCTCTCTTCTCTTTTCATGGAATATCAATATTTAGCTTTCTATCTCTTATTCTCGGCCTCTTTCTCTCATCGCCTATCTTCACTATCAATCTTTCTTTTCATAATATAATAGGAAAAATTTCAATTTCTCTCTCTCTCTCTCTCTCTCTCTCTCTCTCTCTCTCTCTCTCTCTCTCTCTCTCTTTATCTCTCTCTTCTCTTTCTCTCTCTTTCAATCTGTCTATCTTTCTCTCTAGCAATTTCCCTTGAATTACACAATATTACAAATTATAATCACGACTCAAGCTTTATAAATTCGAGATTGAATGAATTATTAATCCTCACCGTGTGGCAGGAAGTACGTAACATTTTTTATACAAATTTACTCCCTTGATATGCACAATCTGCAACAGTCTATCTGTGGAGCTTTCTTCCTCAAACTGTTTTCAAAATAAACATTTAAACAAACAAAAAAGCTTTTAAAGCATTTTCACCACAAAAAAAAACCCTGACACAAAAGCCGTGGAATCAATATTTTCCCGTTTGTACTTCTGGTGGCATAAACTTCAGTTTGTGGCGCCTGTTGGAGATCAGAGAATCTGCCGATCAAAATATTGCTGTGATAATAATAATAATAATAATAATAATAATAATAATAATAATAATAATAATAATACACATTCTCATATTCACATAAACAGATACACACTCACGCACACACAGAAGCAAAATAGAAATTAAAAGTAATATTCAGTTCTTGTTGTTGCCACGAAAGATATAGGCCGCCATTGAAAAAGATTTTTTTTTTTTCAGTTAAGAGCAAGACGATTTTGTTTGATAGAAATTTGGCGGGAAATTTTTTGGAGGGCGGGAAAATTTTATTTATTATTATTTTTTTTTTTTAAGGATGGAAAGTTTTTTCAAAATATGTTCGAAATCAGATACATTGATACAAGTTGTTCCCCGGGTTGCACACAGTCTCTGGATAATAGGTAGCCTCCGCATTACAAACACCCTCTGTGTTACCAAAAAGTTTCTCGGTTACAAGCTAATTCCGATTTCCTGGCAGTTCCCGGTTACAACCAATTTCCAGATTACAGACAGTCCCCAAGCTGCAAGCAGTCCTCGAGCTAAAAGCAGTACCCAGTTTACTGGTATTTTGTTGGATCATAGACAAGGTTCGAGTTACTAGCAGTCCCTGGATTACCAGGATTGTGTAACAAAATCTCTAGAGCTGGTACTGTAACGGTTATCGTCGTAGAAAATGGAATCGATGACCCGAGTTCAAATCGTAGACGAAGTTGTTTGCGTTTCAGTTTGTGTTCATGCTCTTGGGAAAGGTATGGATCCATCTTCTTCCTTCTGATATGGATACATTATGGGATAGACAGTGCTCTTTAGCTTTGGAACGGCAACCAATCCAGGAGAAGAAACACTCTGAACTCCGATTGAAATGGACCTTGTGTCACATCTTGTCCGTGGTAAAAAAAAACGAAGAAAAGCCATGTAACCATGTTTCTTTTTTCGACTTTGAGCCGATTTACTTAAAGACAGTAGATCAATGAGTTTCTAGAGACCAAAGGAGTCGATTTTTAGTCACAGGTCAATTTCGTATTTCTCTTTCCTTCTTTTTTTAATTCTCATCTTCTTTTCAGCATTAGACATTCAAGTGTATTAGGTGTTCAACCATAGATCGGATCAGTGATGTTAATATTTTACACAAAAAAATATATATAGAGAGGAGATAGGTGCCGCCAGTGATCCTCATCATCTCGATATAGCACCTCAGCAAGGTTATGCGGACATCAAATCCATTTTATCCTTCCTTTTCCTAATTTGGCTACTGACAAATAGTTTCATCGTTGTTGTTTTTTTATCATTTAATAATAAACATTATAATAATATTACAATACAAATGTAATTTTAATAACTAAAATAAAATGTATGTAAACTGTGTACAAAATTATTAGGAATTTAGCTGAGTCACATATTTATAATTCTGACTTAATTCCAGCAAACAGTAGGACAGACTGGTGTCTTTAACCTTGGTATATGCAACCGGTCTTGGAGAAGGACAACTCTACTTAATAATTGACCTTGTGTCGCATTCTACTCGAATGGAAGGATTGGGTAAATACATAAATTCGACTTACGTATAAGTCCCAGTTAGTCCCTCGTCACATAATTCAAATTAACAAAACTGAACGAATCATTATCTAGAGTTTATACTTAGACGTTACATAAATTTCGCGGAAATTCTATTCCCGTTCACGTTCAGTGTTATGACGCGTCCTTAATCTATATGAGTCCTTTATTTCAGGTCGTGAATGCTGCAACGCAATAGTGGGCTTAATAGCAGGAAATCTACAGCTACTGAGAATAAAATATAAAATAAAATAATTCAAATAATATATTGATGCACATTAAATTAATGAAAATTATCTCTACCAGTTTATAAAACCAAACGAAACCAAAATATTTATCAACTAATCTGCTCGTTTACACGTCATATATACCAAACGACACAGTTTAGCATTAGGTAGCCCACAATTGATATGCCTATAATGACAAACCATAACACGGATATACTTTGGAAAGCTTTATTCTACTTAGAATAATTGGTACGATTATTAAGAGTTTCTATAGTCTAATATTTCCTAGAGAGTTCACCAAAGGGGAGGTAATCAAAGAGTAGGAGAAGTAACATCCAATTACTAATTCCAATGTTATTAAACAAAATAACCAACCAACTAGCATAAAATTGTTTCTAACAAGTAATTCATATATATGAGCTTAATGAAAATTATTTTCACGTAAAAGACACGCATGGTTAATAAACCTGATCAATACCATATAAAAGTACCCTCTTAACACGATCCCCGACGACGCTAACATATTGTTAAAACCGTTATCTACAAAAGCGTAAATATAGACGTTTAACGTATATTATTTCCTAACTTTTAGTATTTTCAAGTATTTAATTCAAATAAAATACATTTTTCAGCAAAACATTAACTTATTTCGAGTCCTTTTATTATGACGTAGGTGAAATTGCTCAGCGACTTAACAGCGGTCGTAATGACGTTCAGTGAACTGAAATATAGTCTCGAAACGTGGCATAAAGTCGATTTTGAAGTTGAACTAAAATGTGGGTTCATCATCAACCTAAAGTATTTAAAAAAAATAACTGCCAACGAACGCCCAGCTTCCAACTGTGTATTCAGTATTTATTTTTCTAAAAAGATCGCAGGGCATTTTTACACACATCTAAAATTGAATAGCATCTCCACCGAAAAAAAAATGGTGTGGATAATCGGGAAGAGATAGGGTAGCAGAATAAGTATGGATTTGTGCCCAGCTTAATCACGAGGTTTTTTTAACCACATTGGTTAAAGCAACGTCTATGAAAGACGAGCTACAAAGGTCTTAGATGTAAATTCATGTTATATCAGAAATTAAAAAAAAAATTTTTTTATTTCATGCTGTTTTTTTTTTTTTTTTTTTTTGTGGTCGAAGAGTGTACCGATCCAGCGTGTCATGATTTAAAAAAAAGAAGGTCAAATAATAAGAGACGAAGAATTAAATAATAATAATGAATTTTGTCGATATTTCCGTGTAATCGATACGTTAAATAATCAATATAATTACAGCTCTTTGCTCGGATATTGATTTGTTGTGTATATATTCAAGAGAAGCAAGTTGATCATGCTTAGCAAGAAAATATAAGGCGCGGCTCGTAATTAAAATCTTCAGTTATGTTGGCTCAACTTCTACTGCCATGCCACTAACACCCTCCTCAGATATTCAAGGGCATTATAATAAAAATACGATGTATGACTTTCGGAGCTCTCCTCGTAGAAGCACAACATACAGGCTGTTGCTTATCGCTGGCAAAAATGTATAGCCGATTCACGTAACTAAGGTGAAACTTAGCACTTGTTGCTGAAAACTTG
>CM042147.1:80084589-80114589 GCA_023376005.1 Doryteuthis pealeii | reverse complement strand
ATATATATATATATGAGTGTATTTATTGTAAAGTATGAATGTTTGTGTGTAATATTGTAATGTGTCTGTATGAATATTGTAATCTGTATGTATGAATAATATTGTAATTGGTCTATATGAATGATATAGTATATGTGTGTGCATCTATGTGAATAATATATTAATGCATGATGCTTTCTGTACATGTGTGCATCTTTGTAATTAAATATATTTGGTACTTTAAGTGTATGTATATATCATATATATGTGTGTGTGTAGTAATATTGTAATGTATGTGTATTAATAGTTTTGTAATATGTGGGTGCTTATGTGTGAATAATATTGTAATATGAGTGAATAGTATTTTAATGTAATGCGTGATGCTCTCTGTAGATGTGTGCATTATTGTAAGCGAATATATTTGCCAATATAAGTGTACATATGCAAATTCATCCACGTTTCTTTACATGCATATTTTTTTTAATTGCATGATTTTAACTTTTACGTTTGTCTTTTTCAAAGGTCGAACTTTTGATGGCTGCAGAGCCAAGTCATTTTGTCTTATATTTCCTTCAGTACTTCGTCCTATATATATATATATATATATATATATATATATTATATATATATACTCTGTTGTTATTTCTGCATTTCGTTCACCATAAAGTCTTTTTTTTTTCTTTCGTTTGAATCTTTGAAAAATATTTCTGGAAACGTCAGCTTGGTAATTCTGGCGATTTTCCAATCGTCTCGTAATCAGAAATTCTGTTTAAAACCTGTAAAAGAAAACAAAAAAGTACGGATTATTAAAATAGAAAATTTCGAATACTTTCTTAAATTTTTTCCTTCACATTAATTTTTTTATACATTTACTTGTCTTTTCAGCTTTTACCCTCTCTCTTTCATTCACCTAACATCTGTATAGAAAGTTATAAAACAGATTTTTAAATATTTTTCGGGCTGGCAACCCTGACTGAAAACCAGTCGATCGATCTTGAGCACGCGTGAAAATATTCCGTTTATGTTAGCTTTTCTCTTGGTTGGTTGGTTGGTTTATTTTATGGCATATCAACCCTTTTTTTGGTTCATTTATTGTCGAATCAAATCATTTTTAATAAGTAAAGTCGTCGGGGTGGCCTAAATCCGTAAAAAGCAAGATCGCAAGGGAGTCTATCCCCTTTTAGCTAGCGCTAGACCAAGGAGATTATTTTGGTGTCTGAGGTGAAGCATCACAACTTCCATTAGCTCCTCATTTTTACCGCTCAGATCCCTGTGTTACTCATAAGCTGAGTTGGCGAGGGTCGGTATCGAACCCAGTACCTTGTGGTTTTAGTCCGACAATCTACCGACTAAGCTAAACCGCTAAGTGATAATAAGGTTAATAGGAAGGTTTGTGCAAAATAGTTGGTTGTTTCATTAATTTTACGGCATACCCAACGCTCTCGGGTTATTCAATGACGGATCAAGTCATGTTTACCAACAAAAGACTCAGGTTACTTACAGAATCCAATGTTGCTTAAGTGGTCGCCTAATTAAGCATTCAAAAGACTAATCACAGTTTAACTTTGATAAGGCGGGAATCGTAGCTTTCTTTTATAATTAATGATTCCGATCAAGTCATGCTGATAATTATTAAACCATGCACAAACTAAAGTTTGACGCATAAGCATCGAAATAAACAAATGCCTCAGTCAAATCAAAGTAAACAGTTATGGCTAAATCTTAGATATCTTACTCACATCTCACAAATATCTACCACATGTAGGTCTCACAGTCAGGTGTTGAATATAGCAGAGATCGTGAAATGGGAAACTGAAACCATTTGGATATCAAAAACATAATTTTAATTCAATGAATGGATCTGCTATGTTACCAGTTCATTTCTCGTCACTTCTTTTGTGGTATACAAACTATTTGAAAAAAGAAAAAAAAACATTTTAAAATAACCCTTTCCTCACAATTTTTTTAAATCTGACCATGACTTACGGTTGAAACTAGGTAAAAACAATTAAAAATAAATAACTACATGGCCTAGTGGATAAAGGAGTTAGTTTTAGACAGTTCTAAGTGACAGTTATCTCTGGACTGCAGGTTCAATCCTGACCAGGGGCAGCAGTAACATAGAATAATAATTAACACAGTTTAACGCCTCTATCCCAGCTATGATTAGCGGAATGAGAACAGGATACCCCCGTGGACTGAATAAAGGGTTTGGTTAAAAGTTCCGTGATCGCTTCCGATTACGACATGTAGGTTCCCGATAACGACAAGATGGTTCCCGAGTCTGAAAAGAAATTCCCGAAGAAGGCCGGAGGGCAAATCGGCTGAAACGCTGTACAGATAACAATGAAGATGGGGACAATACTCCGAATAATACAGATAATACTAACTACAAATAAATATTCCTATTTGTTTTAACCCTTTGTTATGTATTTATATGTAGAAATTTAAACGGACAAAAAAGTATTCCAAAACAAATTTATTTGTTGATAGTTAAGCCGAGGTTGAAAACGTTTCGGTTTGTTAGAAAACATTCAGTAGGACCATTAGGATGAATATAATTATTAATATGATTAATTCTGAAGTTACATTTAGCAGTTTGTCATGGGTGGCGATATGAAATGCTTGAGGATAGGATGGTAGTGGCTGAGCGGTTTGTGATCTGGATTCTAGGTTGTAACGTAGCACGAAACACTACCACTCAGCCCTTTACCTCCTAATAAATACGGCCGTAGTAGAGGCTATCATATCTGCATAAATTTTATTAACAAACATACATACAATAAGAAATGAATTAACCTTTTTTTTTTTAGTTTTAAGCATCCTCATAATAAGAAAATTAGAAGAAACTGTTTGTACGGTCTTGATATAATTTGGTAATAGACCAGACGGTAAAGGGAATTCTGCTGTAGTTGAGAAACCATTTAATGAATTTTGCTTGAATTCCAAAAAAGAAAAAAAATCTAATAATAATGATGACTGTAGAATAATCATACAAAGTTCCACTTACCGTCGAATTGGTAATACAAGACAACAATTAGTCGTAACTGAATACGAATCTAATCTTGTTGCATTACTACTGAAAAATGCCAAGGTAATTATGAAGCCTCATTACATCATAGAAACCAAGCAGCCAATCAGATCTCAACGAATTAAATCACCCAAATACATGAATGGACTTTTCTTGGTTTCCATAAATACCAGCTGTCTTGGGCACTGGTTCAGTTGTGCTTAGCTGTTGTTCAAACCAACGGTATACTGACTGACTTACTGACTTCAATAGAGGGTGTTTAGTGATGATTAATTTAGCAAGGTCAATTTTAGTAGCCAAGTTTTAAATCTGGTCTGGAATCCATTGAAAGGCTCGACGTTCTGGAACGCATGTTAGAAGCGTTCTTATAAAAATATCCAATGTGAACGGGTTGCAATCAAAACGAATAGGTGATTACCTGATTAGGAATTAGACAAAAATTCTATGGACTTTGGCGAAAGTTTTCGGGACTTCTGAATAGCTTAGATGCACATTCCTTACGTCTCAGACAAATCTTGCTTTGTTATTTCTTGTTATTTTTTTGTTTTCTTGTTTGGTTTTCTTCCTTTATATAATAGTATATCAACCCCTTATGCGTTATTTAGAGTCAAAGGTTGATTACAATCATGTCACGATTTTCAATATTCAATATGCAATTGTATTTATTGTTGGAATATATTTGGATATAAGGTGTGCTCTAATTCCCCATCTGGATTTAGAGACTAGTCATGGTCACGTGAGTTGTTCCTGCGGCCAATCACTAAACATACTACGTGGAAGACACGCTATTTAACCCCCTCACCACCACTACTGGTCGTAATTACAATTGCGCTCACTGAAGACGGACATAGGATTACCGGATCTTTACTAATACTCAGGAAAGACTTATACGACTACCAGCGTAACCAAAAGATTCATTATCGAAGGACTCTTTACCAAGAACTGAGAACTCTTTACCAGAGGAACCAAAGGATTCATTATCGAAGGAATCTTTACCAGGAACTGAGAACTCTTTACCAGAGGAACCAAAGGATTCATTATCGATGGACTCTTTACCAGGAACTGAGAACTCTTTACCAGAGGAACCAAAGGATTCATTATCGAAGGAATCTTTACCAGGAACTGAGAACTCTTTACCAGCGTAACCAAATGATTCATTATCGATGGACTCTTTACCAGGAATTGAGAACTCTTTACCTGAGGAACCAAAGGATTCATTATCGAAGAACTCTTTACCAGGAATTGAGAACTCTTTACCAGAGGAACCAAAGGATTCATTATCTAGGGACTCTTTACCAGGAACTGAGAACTCTTTACCAGAGGAACCAAAGGATTCATTATCGAGGGACTGTTTACCAGGGATCCAATTCCACTGGACAAGCGCTCCTACTTTAAGGCCAAAGGATGGCCCATAAAAACTTAACATTTATTACAATCATTTGTTTGTACACAGTTATGGTTTCAAGTACTCATATCTCATACTTGTCATTTTCAGACATATCTACAAAGTACTACAACCCCGAGTTTTAGTAGACCTGGAAGTAATGGCAATGATGGAATACTTCCCACTACTCCTAGTTCCAAAACTGAAGTCTCACCACCAACTCTTAATTTAATGTCATGCTCAGGACACCCTTTCTTTGACCTGTGACACTTTAGCGAGTTCGAACTCCAATTGCGCTATTACATTCACTTTCCGAATAATAAACTAGCAAAACTTATGAATCCCCCCTTATCCAGTTATGTGTTGACCATTCGTCTACTTTAAGCTGCTGACAGTGGCTCTTCCACTAAAGTACAACACCTGATGGTTAGTTCATTATAATTGAGCAGAAGGACTTAGATTATAAAACTAATAGGACTTTATTTGAATAGAAATGAGTTCCGAAGAGAATAGATAGGTAATTTTGAAATATCCCATCATACAGGTAAAAATACCAAGGAAATTTGTTTTCTGCAGGGATGCATTAAATAAACTGATGACAGTTTAAAAATTAAATTAGTCAAAAGAATTAAACCAAACCAAACCAAACATTTTACTAAACTTTTCGCTCTTCGAAACTTTGTTTATTACTCTGTTAAATGATGTTGTTTAGGTTGTAAGAACTGTTTTCCCCATAAATTTGAATTAGGCTACAATGATTTTTAAGTTATATACTAAACTAATTTAGTACATATTTTGGTAATCCTTAACTTTTTCATCGTAAATTCCTACCATAAAATAAACTGAACCCTCATGTTATGTCCGTATTTTTGCAATAAGTGTTTTATTTTTCTTGTACCCGTTATTTTACAATACTAAATATATTTTCTTTATTTATTTTAATATTCACTTCAATGTGTATATTCTAAAAGGTTTTATGATGTGAGAATGGTTAGTTTTAAAGTGGGGGCTCATTTTACAATTTAGGTATGAATTGGATCCTCCTTTTATGACCGTAATTTTGTTTTTTCGTCGACGATCATTAAAATCTGACGTTTTTATTTTAGAGTACCAAAGCAAAAAAAAAAAAAAAGAGAGAAAAAAAAAAAGAAATAACAACAAAGAAAATATATTTCGTATTGTAAAATAACGGGTACAAGAAAAATAAAACATTTATTGCAACACGGACATAAAATGAGGGTTCGGTTTATTTTACGGTAGGAATTTACGAGGAAATAGTTAAGGATTACCCATATTTTTACCCAATCCCTTTACTTGAACAGGGGGTGACATAAGAACAATTTATATGCAAAGTTTATCAGGTTTGAATTCAGAGTTTTCCTTTTCCTAGACCGGTTACCATAGAATTGTTAAAGAGACCCATCTGTTCTACTAAATACTCATAGCTAAGGGGAAATTATTGGATTCCTACCTTTCCTACGGGTCCACAATGAACTCTTCCTAATCAAACCCACTTTGGGAGGCTGGAGACCAAATTTAAGGAAGTCTAGAAACGAACAAGTCATTGTGTCCCGATTATACATTGGTCATACAAGACTAACGCACTCCTATATACTCAAACATGAACAACAACCACAATGTGGAACATGTCAAACACCTTTGACAGTTAAACACATTCATGGAATGCAGGTTTTTTTCTCATATCAGAAACCGTTATTTTAAAGCAAACAATATGAAAGATCTGTTTGAAAATGTCAACATGGAGGATATTCTCTCTTTTTTGAGGGAAATAAAATTATACCATAGAATATAGACATGAAACAAATCAATACCATACAACATAATCCCCAATAATGCTAACACATTGTTAAAACCAATTACTAAAAAGTATAAATATAAATACACGATATGTATAACTTCCAAACCGTTAGGCATGACATAACCCCAGACGGGTTGATATGCCATCAAAACCAACAAACAAACAAACAAACGGGTATATAGTGTCCAGGAATGGAATTTGGTTTACTGTGTCCAGTGGTGTGTTCATATGGAAATCCGATATCACTGATATGTTAAAGCGATAATTTTTCCAAGCCGTAGTTGTATCAGTGCTACTGTATGGCTGCACTACTTGGACGACGATAACCATTACACAACTAACACCTACAAACTATTTTGGTATACAACCAGAAGTGTTCACTATGCTGTCTAAGATGCTAAACAGTATCTGATGGTGAGGCTCCAGTTCTAGAGTTCTGGGGAGGGTTGAGCGATCCTCTCATTGCCATTACTCCTAGGTTCACTTTGTCTCAAAGTGATATTACTTTTTAAGGTTCTTTTATGAGTCCCGCCCTGTCATCTGGGGCTGTAGAAAACACGGACTTCGCCTCTGCAGAAAGGCAGATCCCAATGTGACCATCTGTGGGCAATGGGTTGTGACCTGTGATGCTTAAGGACAGAATCCTCGTGGCTGAACAGTCCATGACATGCAACATTCGCCTCTGGCCCTTACTTGGGCTAGACAAGCGGTCGGAGAGGCCCCCTCCAATCACTCGGCTGGTCATGTCAAAGCCTTACGATTGTGCCAAGCCCCATACTCTTTTTATCATATGTGTACTAGAAGGCAATGGCTGAGGTTCTTAGTATTCTGGGTATGATGTTAAACTATATCTAGTGGTGAAGTCCCATATCTGGATCTGCGTGGAGTCCCCCACGTCACCATTACTTCCAGGTCCACTCTGACCCTGAAAGGTAGTACCTGTTAGGGTACCATTTATGGGTTAAATAGATAAAAATGAGTTTTAAAAGAATTTGTTTAAGAAAGAAAAACCAGTTTAAAAAATTTGAATGATCAACCAAATGAATAAAGTAAGGAAAATCGTCGGGGCGGCTTAATGTCGGTATCGGCCAGACAGCGAGGGAGTCTATCCCCTTTTCACTAGCGCTAGACCAAGAAGATTATTTTAGCATCTGGGGTGAAGCGCCACATCTACCATCAACTCCTCACTTTACCGCACAGATCCCTGTGCTACTCATTCGCTGAGTTGGTGAGGGCCGGTATCGAACCAAGAACCTTGTGATTCCTAGCCGAACACTCTACCGATTGAGCTAAACCGGCCCCATAAACAAAAACTTATTCGCATAAAATAACCCAAGGGCTGGCATGCCTTAAAATTCAATCAGTTAACCAACCAACCTTTTATGAACCAAATAGACCTGTAGGAAAATGATTTGTACAAGATAGTAATTCTTGAAACAATTTAAATTCATGTAAGTTATTTAAGAATAGTTACTTGAAGCTGTAATTGCTTATTAAGGATTATTATCATTCGTTAATTTAAGTCATATAACTAGTTTACTAACTATTTATCATATTACAAGTTTTTCACAGGAGTTCTGATTAGTACTTTTCTCTCGATTCAAAGAGACAAGTCTGCTATTCTCCAGATGTCTTATAAGATATCAAAGCTAATTTTAGCAGTGCCCTACTACTTATTATAACTTCTGAGTCCTCATTTTGTCCATGTTTGTTAGTAAGCAGTATTGATCAGAGATAAAAGAATAACCCTGTGGCGAAAGACCTGAACTTGCAATCTTTATCCCCAGTAGACTGTCCCCTTCAGTCAATAATTTGCATAGCTACTTTTGTCAGCTTTTCACCATTTTCTACAATTTCTTAAAACTATATTTAACAGATTTAGTAAACCCAGCCGTTAAAGCAGTTTTTAAAGACTGACTCCAACTGGTGTTACATAATTATTAGATTCCTAATACTTATGTACAGTAGTGTAGAAACCAAAATGGCTGTTATAAGTTGCAGCCCACGGCCTTGAAGGATTGAATGACAAAACTTGACCCCATCCTGATCCTTCCGGTGGATACCGTGAGAAGACCCTCTTCCGGTTTAGATTAGAGAGAGTTATAGTAGATCGGCCAAGACCACGACGGTGGTAAGTCGTGTTATGCACGCTGCCGACTCAATCTGCGCAGGTAGTCTGGTGGGGATTTCAGAATAAAATATGATCTAAGTTAAATCGAAGTCTTGTGTTATTATCTAAAAACTACCAATGACACAGGGCTCCTGATAAAGAGAAATCCCCAATGGAAGACCAGACACGAAGTCCCCAAGACGAAGTCCAGACGCTAGAAGAGTCGCTGGAAGAAGAATAATAGAAGTAAGAAAGTAAGGAAAGAGAGTATACAACACTGGACCGCTTAACAGTCTGTGCAATTGAATCAGCCACATATTCACCACAGTGGGGATTGTTGGCAAGGTTTCTAATAACCTTCTCAGTGTCTGGAATGGCATGTTATTGTTTGCCTAATGCCACAAGATTAATATGAACAGTCTTGGGCAACAGATTCAGATGGTCATATTGTGATATATATATTTACCAACCCCTCCACACGAGCAGGATACGACACAAGGTCAATTTCTTAAGCGGAGTTCAACAGGTTTGAATTCAGAGTTTTCCTTCTAGATTGGTTACCTAGCCATGGTTAAAGAACCCAGTCTGCCCTACTATTTACCCATAGCTGTAGAGAGAGTAGGATTCATACCTTTCCCAAGGGTATTAGCGCTAAGTGAAATGCAATTACCACGTCCATTATTTGAACTCGGGGCGACGAGTCCATTTCCCATGACTTTAACCATTACACTGTGCGCTTCCTAAGTGATATTGTGATATATGATTGGGATATTGTTCATAGACTGATTTGAGATCATTAAATAATAAATGCTCTTCGGAATCTAGAATATTTTGGTAAAGGGCTGGAAACTTTGGGATGTTTGGTTTGATAATGTTAGCCACTTTGTGCCGATCCTCCCCGACGGTCATACAAAAATCGCCAAGGTAGGAGAGGCCAGTAATGCATACATAGAGTTCTTCTGACGGTGTAAATGAAAAACATGTCCTTTTTTAATCGAAATCAAAAAGGGGTGCCTGAAGGTAATATGGTCCCTATAGAAATAAACAGAATACTGTTTTCTGAGTGCATCTTTTTTCGAAGGTGGCATGCCGAATCGTGTCCAAAAATGAATAGCCACTTGTAGTGACTATATGGAAAAATATTATTAGCTGAAAACCTGTTCAATTCAACGAAGTTATTTGTAAGACAACATTTTTTTAATGTAAGTCTTCACATCTGGTTCAGTTCACAAATGAAGGTCGTATTTTATGCTAAGTAATCCCGATATAATCGGGTCCACTCGGCAATTAATTAAAGATCAGAAAATGACTTTGAATTTTCTATAGATTCAAAGAGACAAGTCTGCTATTCTATTTTTTTTATTAATATTTTTTATCAATATTTTTTTATTAATATTTTTAATTAATATTAATATTTTTTTATATTAATTAATATTAATATTTGTTTATTTTTATTATTTTTATTTATTTTTGTATTTTTTAAAATACTTTTTTATATTTGTTTATTTTTTAATTAATTTTTAATTTTTTTGGTCATTTTCAGTAAACTTTTCCCTTTACACACATATATATATAAGTAAAAAATATAACAGAAGATTTATGTTTAGCATTTTAGCCTATTTCAGGATGTCTAGCCATTCCAATCATCTGATGTTGGCATCTGATGATTGGAATGGCTAGACATTTGCTCTCGGCTTCCTGAAATAGGCTATAATGCTAAAAATCTAAATCTTCTATTATATTTTTTACTTATATAATTTTCCTCTGTGACTCTGACAATAAGAGCACACATTGAGCTCTGCAAACTACGACACTTTAAAAAAAATAAATTCTATTTTGTAAGGAAGATATTAAAGCTGATTTTAGCAGTGCTCTACTAGATGGTCTCGGTTCTTCTTCTGATCCCCAGGTTCACACTTTGGGAGCTATTCTAAGAACTACGATTGATGTCAACAACAACCTTACGCTACATAGATTTGTCAGCTTTCTGGCAAAACCGAGGTATTAGTCGAGTTGCTTTTCTTTTCTCTTTGTGGTCTGCTGGAACGGCAAAATACCCAAAATATTTGTATTGTTAATTAAAATTAGGTCCGGTCTTCTGGCTGGGACTGGGTGATCCGTTTGTATCTCAAAGTCACAGGAAATTTTATGCGTTTAATTTCCAAGGTCAGGTTGTGTTTAATGCATATGCCATCTGTCAGTATGGTCGAATTTCAGTCTCTTACACAATTCCCAGTGGATTATCCAGTTGTGCTTAGTTTTGTACTTCTTTTGTGCCTGTTAGCTGCATTCGCTCATTATGTGATTAACTGTTTCATTTCCGCATAACTTACATTTGTTATTCTCCTGCGTATTATCAATAAATAATAATAATAATAATAATAATAATAATAATAATAATAATAATAATAATAATTCGATATAATTAGCTCTTATGTTATTATTTTGTGCTGCTATTAATAGAAATTCAGTTTCTCTCTTCAGATTTCCTCGTCGTAGTCATGTAGTATGTTATCTCATGTGCAATTTTCTGGACCATATGACCTTTAGGCAACCCTTTTTAATCTCGATTAAGAAAGGACATGTTTTTCATTTACACCGTCAATATCCGGTTGTTTTAACAGACGATTTTTAGATTTTTTTTTTAAATTATAAAACTAACCTCTTAGGGGTTAGTTTTTAGCGGTTATAATTAAAAAAAAAACTCTAAATATCATCTGTTCACAAACAACCGTATTGTGACGGTGTAAATGGAAAAAATGTCCTTATGAATTAATTTCACAAAAGAGGTGCCTAATGGTCATATGGTCCATTAGAAGAGTTGAGATCAGGTGGTCCTTCAGGGAAGATGTGTTTTAAACTCCCTGCTTACATGTGCGCATGCGAAGAAAATGTATCGGATGTCAGGATAATAAACGTGTACGCAAAAATATGTATCTGTGTTTTTCTCTGATAATTTGTAGCAAAACAGCAACAAAGAACACAGAACCCCTATACGGGTTAGAAGAAGAATTCGCATAGGAAGAATATACACTCGTATATGAATAAGTGTGAAATAATCAGGAATCTCAATCAATTATTTTTAGTAGTTTGTAATTTATAATTTGGTTTTCGAAAAGAAAGAAAAGAGAAAGAAAAATAATGCTAGAGAAATATTTTTGGAATTTAAACAAACCCGTGTGCCAACGTATTGTTTACAAATGAAAGATAGCAAAGGATGCAACTATCCGATAATTGAATGACTTGTGTACACTTTACTGCGTTCAAAATCAGCTGATGAAAAATTAAAATAATCAGCTGATATTTTTGGTTAAACGCTGACGTGCACCAAACCGATTGGAGAAAATTAATAAATGATCAACATTTTTTAGGATATAAGAAAGACCGAGTACAGGTTGACCCAGAAAAAATAGAACCCAAATTATTTATCTATTTTCCCATTAAACTAACCCTAAACCCTAAACCCCAGCCCAAACCCTAACTCTAACCCGAAACCCTAATTTGTTTGTTTAATGGGAAAATGAACAGTTTTATTACTAAATTTGTGGGTTCTGTTTTTTCTGGGACACCCTAATTTACTAAACAAAAGTTTATAATTACCTAATTCTTTATTGATATTATAGCTAATTTTTATTTAGAGCATAAAAGACAGATTATATTGCTTGATCTATTACGTTGAGTTTTTCTTTACAATTTCACATTTTATGATAGGATTTATTCCGTATTTACTTTTGATATCCCATATATATTTTAAAAGAGTGGTGTTATGTATGTACTTTATGATATTAAATCTAGACATGTGGTTATAGAGTCTTTTCTTGAAAGTATCTTGTGTTGAGCCTATGTATGTCATTTTATTATTATTTTGTTTATTAATTTGTACAGTTGCTTTGCATACTAAAACACATCGGCAATCTTTATTAAGGGGAGGGGGCATGTTTCTACTTTATTATTACAATTACAAGGAAGAAATCGTTAATATATTTTTTTGTTTAATTTTCTAATGTTGGATTTATTTATATATCGATCAACATTTGGCATGCAACTATGAGATAATTTTACAGTTTTCTTTATTGAATTCTTATATAATGTGTTTTCGGGCGGAAATGTTTACCATTTTAAAGGAGAGATCTCCTAAGTTTTAATGGCTAAGTTAAATAGGGATGCAAACCAAAAGTATTATCCTCGATCTGTTTTCTTCCTTTTTTTAAAATCTTCCATTTTGGTTGAATATATATATATATATATATATATATATATATATATATATATATATATATATATAAGTAAAGAAATAACAAAAGACTTAGAGATTTAGCATTATAGTCTATTTCAGGGAGCTTACTATACTTACTATATATTAAAAAGCTCCCTGAAATAGACTATAATGCTAAATGTTTAAGTCTTTGTTATTTCTTTACTTATTTATTTGCTCTGTGACTCTAGCATTAAGACCACACATTGAGCTCTCAAACTGCGACAGGTTTTTTTAAAAATAAAACTCTTGTGTCGTAAGGAAGATTTCTTCTCTGGACTTTTGGATTAATATTATATATATATATATATATATATATATATATATATATATTATATATATAAGGAGAGCTGGTATTATTAGATTCGATTGAAAACAAGCACATTTGTTTGGCTAGCCAGAACTGGCCGGTTCGTCAGCGCAGGGTTAAAATGAGAATTACAAGCTACGCATTTATTTCAAGACCATAAATTAATTATCCCATTTTTGATTCAATTTTAATTTGGCACGATTAGTCAAGCTGTAGTTAACAGATGAGATTAAAAGAAAAGAAAAAAGGAGAAACGAAAACAAGAACTAGACCTCCAAGAAATACAATTATAAAAATGACTTTTTGGTGATTATTGAGCAGAAAATCAGGAGAGAAGAGGGGTGGAGGAAAGAGAGACAGAGAGAGGGTAGAGAGTGAGGAGAGAGAGAACTGGAAAATCAAAAGACATGAAAGCATGGCGAAAGAAAAACATTAAAAGAAAGAGAGAGAGAGAGAGAGAGAGAGGGGGAGGAGGAGAGGGGGGAAGGAGGACATTGGCGCCACGTAGAAAAAAAGTTGAATTACGAAACTAAATCCGCGATCCTCACTTTTCTGATTAACAAAGTTAAAAGGTTAAAAAAACTCTCATCATCAGGTTTGCTGAGGCGAACTTTAAATAAATACGAAGCGACCACACACCAGTTTCTTAATGTTTTTCAACTTTTTTTTCCCAATCCACCCCTTCCTCTTCCTTTCCCTCTTCCTCCCCCTCTCCCTACCTCATCACTTTTAATACAATTCTTTAAAATATTTCTTTATTTATTGTCTTTCTTTTTTTTTCTTTTTTTTTCTTTTTACTTTTGGTCATTATTATTATTCGTTACTAATTGAGTTTTCACACAAGCAGAAAGATGACTTTTCATTGGAGACCAAGAGACAGCAAGGTCTCCTCCATAATTCCAGCACTTTCCTCACTGTTTTAAATTAGAGTATAGTCTAAAATAGTTTCACTTTCGGTTCACTTTCTGTTCAGTTTATTTCAGTCTCTGAGAAAATCAAACCTTTAATTCTTCACTTTCACAATATACATATATTATTTACCGCGCGAGTAAGATGTGACACAAGGTCAATTTCTTAAGCGGAGATTAACAAGTTTGAATTCCGAATTTTCCTTTTCCTAGACTGGTTGCCCAACCAGGGTTAAAAAGCCCAGTCTGCCCTGCTATCTTACCCATAGCTGGAGGGAGAATAGTTGGATTCACACCTTTCTTAAGAGAATTAGTTCTATGTGAAATGCAAACAAACACGTCCAGGATTTGAACTCCTCATCGTGTCTATTACCTACGATATTAACCATTTCCACGCGTGTCTCCACTTTATTATCATTGTATATAATTTCTAAGTCCATCTGTTGTGGGCATGGTCAGGGTCCGACCGTAGGGCCAACCACAAATCCACACAATACGGCTCTCTATAGCAGTGGTCCTCAAACAGTGCGCCCGGGTGCACTGGTGCACCCCAGAGCTTTTTCAGGTACGCTCCGTAGTATTCCTGAAAAATCTATCCAGATATGAAAATCAAATGTATACTAAGTTACTATATTATACCATTTCTTTACGAACACTCTGCTTGTTTTGTTGCGACATTAGTATGATAATTATAAGTTACTTTTCTTGCAACTAAATAAAAACACAGGTTTTAAACAATTTTATTGAGAAAAATTATTTTATTGCAATTTTCCACCTCATATTTATGTGAACTGGGATTTTCAACCCTTGCAACAATTAAGTGTATAAAGAGAAGAACTCTTCAATGCATTGATGAGGAAATGAGAGTTTGTCTTTCAAACATAAGACCAAACATTGAAGAAATCGCAAGGTCTTATTAAGCTCATGTTTCTCATTAACACAGGAATGGATAAACTTCATAGAGGTATGTTAAGTTTGCTTTTGTTAAATGTGTTATTTTTATATATTTAACAGTTAACTTGATAACGTATTAATCCTATTTTGTATACATTGCGCTATCAAGTATCTGTAGTACTGTAAGTGCGCCCAGACTGTATAAAGTTTGAGAACCACTGCTCTAGAGAAAGGTGTATTCTGTGTTGGATCATCTTAAAATAATTACTCTATTTCGTTATGGATATGCCATATATACTCCTATTTGTAATTATTCAGCCCATCCGCCACGAGCAGGATGTGACACAAGGTTAATTCTAGGCGGAGTTCAGCTGGTTTGAATTCAGTGTTTTCCTTTCCTGGACTGGTTGCTTTACTTATGCTAAAGAGCCTACTATTTATTCATAGCTAGAGGAAAACAGATGAATTTTTGCCTTTCCCAATGGTATTAAGACGAAGCGAAATACAAACAGCCCCGTCCAGTATTTTTAACCCGGATCGCCAATTGCATTTCCTACCACGATTATACAAACGAATCTTTTCAATAGCCCAGCATTCTCTACAGTATTCTAATTATTTTTAGTGATTCTGTTATCTGGATAGTCTCAATTCTCACGCAAATTTCCCATTCCTTCAGCCTTATCAGTACGCTTTTCAAGATTTACTGAGTACTCAAAATGGGATTGGTACTACTATCATATTCATGTTATACATATTTGCCAACTGCTTTGTACCAGTAGGGCGTGACACAAGATCAATTTCTTAAGCGGAGTTGAACAGGTTTGAATTAAGAATTTTTCCTCTCCTAGACTGATTGCATAACGAAGGTTAAAGATCCCAGTCTGCCCTGCTATTTACCTATAGCTGAAGGGAGAATAACTAGATTCATACCTTTTCCAAGTGTATCAGCGTTATGTGAAATGCGAACAGCCTCGTCGCAGTCTTGAAATCTGTTCGACGTGTCCATTTCCTAAAAGGATAACCATTGCACTTGGAACGCATAGCTGAAGAGAGGTTAGTTGGAATCATACGTTTTCCAAAGGTATTAGCACGATGTGAAATGTAATCTGAGTCCAGAATTTGAACTCGGTTTACCGAGTCAGTTTCTTACGACGATAACCATAACATAATGAGTGTCTCCTTAATTACTTATTGATAGGAAAAGTGTTATAGGCATTTTAAAATGTGAGTACTGCATTGGAAATTAATTTTGTTTAAGGATGGTTTATATTGTTTTATGTATAAAGCTTCTAGTATTTGGAGTTTTGGTTTATTTTTTTCTTTGTGCAGAATGTGTGTATTTTCCGTTAAGATATTTCGGTAATTAGAGTAGGGGCATGAATGTAATTTTAGGTGCTGTGAAATGGAGCTATTATCTGTTAAATGGAGAGTTAGACGACGTGACAATGTCGTTGAGGTAAGACCGATATAGGTATTTTCATTTTCTAGGTGACTGCAATCTCCTAAGGGACACATAAATCTGTATACTACATTGGTCTCATTAAGCTTTACTAGAAGCTTTATACATAAAACAATATAAACCATCCTTAAACAAAATTAATTTCCAATGCAGTATTCACATTTTAAAATGCCTATAACACTTTTTTCCTTCCAGCCTCCACATCCATTAATTACTTATATATACACTAATTTTAACTTAAATAATAAATCTTTAAAAAATTAACCTATATTAGAGTTTCCTATGACGGTAATCAATACACTGCACACCTCCCCATCTTCATGTTATACACTGCTTCATCAATTCTTCAATGTAGAGGTAATTATCATTTTTTTCTTTTAATAATATTACACGATCATAAAGTATCGAGATGAAAGATTTGAAATTTAAACATTTAAAATAATGTATACTTATACACAGGTTAGCAAATTATATATATGTTATTGTGGAGTCCACGTATGCTTCTTTGTTGGTATATCTGGTGAGTAGTTCTCAGTATATATATATATATATATATATATATATATATATATATATATATATATATCCACTTGGACCCTAACGAAACGCCTTGAGAAAAAGCTAGATAGAAGTTGCGCAAGAATACTGCGTGCAGTCTTGAACGTGGAAACAGCACCTCACAAGGAAGTAGCTGTATGGCCACCAGCCCCTCATCTCACAAACCATCCGAGTGATACGGAGTAGGCATGCAGGACACAACTGGAGAGGCAAAGACGAGCTCATAAGCGACGTTCTCCTGTGGAAGCCAACACATGGATATGCTAATGTGGGCCGCCCACCAAGGACCTACATTGATCAACTATCCGAGGATGCTGATTGCTGCGCAGAAGATCTCCCAGGGGCAATGAATCATAGGGAATGTTGGTGAGAGATTGTCATGGATATCCGTTCTTCTTGTGCGACATAATATATATATATATATATATATATATATATATATATATATATATATATATATAAGTAAAGAAATAAAAGACTTAGAAATTTAGCATTATAGTTTATTTCAGGGAGCTTAGACAAAGTGTCTAACTCTCCCGACTCATCAGATGCAAATCCTACTTGGACTTGTTTGAGTCATCGTTTTTGTTCATTCTTCCTTTCACCTCACCTCATACTGTCGAATTTTACTCCAATCCTCCTATATATATATATATATATATATATATATATATATATATTTTGAGTTTGAATCATTATTTTGTTCACTTTTCCTTCTACCTTACCTCATATATATATATATATATATATATATATATATATATATATATATATATATAATGAATGCAACTTATATTGGCAAGCGCATGATATCTAGATGTCTAGACTACTGACTAGACAATTATGTTTAAAGTTGGAATAAAAGACATTCCCTTTTTGAAGGATTTGTTTTTGGCGAAACACAGGATTGTGCTGGTGCATCACCCACCCGACTATCCACATTTACTGATGGCTTTCTCTTGCTTCCAAATTTATAAATTCATCTTAAGAGTAAAGTTTTAGGAGGTTGATAGACATTAACGGAAATACAACGGTGCAGTTGCACACCATACCCATAATGGAGCTTAACCCTTTGCCTACACGGCTGTATCAAAATTCCATTCAACTGGTTTCCTATTGGAAATGTATCAGGTACCAGTGTCAGAGTTGGTTAGCAGACAAAACGAAGATTACAGAGATGTTCCCGTAGTGATTTTTCAATATAAGCAAGTGACACGTACGAGGGTCTCTGTGAGCGGTTTAAAATAGGCAAAGATTTAAGAGATTCTTCGGACAATGGAATAAGTTGTCTGAATTTCAAAGGGAATATTCAGAAGAAAATCAACGTTTCGTTCATTGTTGACGTCTTTCTTGGTAAATCATGGGGAAAAACTATAGAATAGATTACTGTGGCGGAGAACGAAAAAGAGTAAGACTTTGTCTTGCCTGCCGGTATCGAACCCGCGTCCGCCCGCGTGCAAAAACAAATGCAATCTAGGTACTGGACGGACGCGAGGTTCGACATGCGCCCGGATGTTTGGTTTTTGTGTGTACTTAAAATAACCAAAGCGACGGTGTTCTGTTAGAAGAGAAGATTAAAAACTGAGGACTGAGATTATTTGAAGTTTTCCTTACAGTTGGGAGAGAATTAGAGTAGTATTTATTTTTAAACCTTTTTGGCCCCCCCTTTCAAAACAATTACCCATGGACATTACAAATTCTCCAACTAATTACACATTTAAAAAGAAACTAAAAAAAAACACTTAATAATTTCAAATAACATTATGTAGAGATCGTCTTCCGCGTTTAAAGTAATTATTATTACAGTATTTGCTGCTATCTCTTTTTTTTTGTATTTTAAATATTACACATATTAAATTGATATTTAAGTTAATTTGATTATTATTAGAAATGTTTTTTTATTATATTTTTGAACTTTAAGGGGCTCTTTTCTCGTTAGTTAAACTATTTAGAGAGCTCCACCTAACAAATGTAATATACTAATTTTCATGAATGTAATTACACTACCCTTTCGTGAATGTAATATACACATTTTTCATGAATGTAATACTAATTTTTATGGATGTAATATACTAATATTCATGAATTTGATTGTTATTCTATTTATCTGTAAATAAATATTTCTAATTTCTAAATACAGCTTCAGTTTCGACATTTTTTGAATAAACCTCGTACAATTATGTATTTTAATTGTTAGCTCTACTTTCGCTTTCTTACAATCCTTCACCAGGTCATTAGCTAAGACCCTGTATAAAGGAAGTGATTATATGCATTTTATGTATTTTTTTGGTAGGTGGCTTTTTTCTGAGTGTTACTGTCCCCCTAAGAACCCTCCTAAGAAGACATGCAGTTCCACAAAGTGTATTTTTATTTAATCTATGCTGGGACTGTTAAGTATCTTGTTTATGTGTTTTATCCGTCCCCTTTTTATCATACCCATTGCTCCCATATTATTTGCAAGGTGGCAGTTTTAATTCTTTGCCTAATTTAAGCCGCTCACATGTATTCCCCACCACTACCCAAGCAAAGTATAAAACTGTTCGTTCTCTATAATTGAGCAGAAGGATTCAGATTACAATAATGATAGAACTTTATTTGAATAGAATGAGTTCTGACGTGAATAGATAGCGAGTTTTTGAATATCCCATCATCTTATTATAATGGAAATTGTGTGTTTTTGTGTCTGTAACCGAAACTATGTTCCTACTGAAGTCACAATTCCCTTACTTATTTACGTCACATTCTCCATGGTTTTATTTTTATTCAAACCTCAATTATTGATAACATTGTTTTACATTATTAATACTGTTGACAATATCTACACACTAATGATATGCAATTGTATTTATATAAACAACAAAATAGCAGTTTATAGTATGGACGGGAAGGCTAATTTGCATATTTATATAAAAAAATGATTTTGATAGATATGTGCTTAGTATTATTGATTTCTAATTATTTGGTTTTATCTTAATTGATATGAGCGAAAATCTCGGGGATAAAACTTAAAAGAAAACATTAACAGGAGGAAATAACTCATTTTATTCTTTACTTCCTATTTTAACTAGATAGTTAAATTAGAAAAAATAGCCATGAGAGACGGGAGTGATGGAAGAGTAAATTTCAAATCTTTTTATTTGCATTCTTATTTATATAAGTTAAAAGAAAGGAAATGAATCCGACGGTATGAGTATATATAAAAATGATATGAAAACACCACAAAATGCTGTTAAAGTGAAAACATTTTATAACTTAGCTGATATTGAACAATATTTCGATTTTATGAAAATCGTCATTAGAGTTTGTTTATACTCCGTGTTGTTAAGAGCGGAGACAAAAGTCATATGAGATCAAAACAAAAAACCTTGAGGTTGCAAAAAAAAGAAAAAAAGTTATACAATAGTTTCGAATGTGAGCACTTCCACCGCATTTTTCTCACATTCGAAATCTTTTATTTTGCATTCTTATTTTATAAAGTTAAAGAAAGAAATGAATCCGACGGTATGAGTATATATAAAAAATGATATGAAAACACCAAAAAATGCTGTTAAAGTGAAACATTTTATAACTTAGCTGATATTGAACAATATTTCGATTTTATGAAAATCGTCATTAGAGCTTGTTTATACTCCGTGTTGTTAAGAGCGGAGACAAAAGTCATTTGAGTTCAAAACAAAAACCTTGACGTTGCAAAAAAGAAAAAAGTTATACAATAATTTCGAATGTGAGAAAAATGCGGTGGAAGTGCTCACATTCGAAACTATTGTATAACTTTTTTCTTTTTTTGCAACCTCAATGTTTTTGTTTTGATCTCATATGACTTTTGTCTCCGCTCTTAACAACACGGAGTATAAACAAGCTCTGATGACGATTTTCATAAAATCGAAATATTGTTCAATATCAGCTAAGTTATAAAATGTTTTCACTTTAACAGCATTTTGTGGTGTTTTCATATCTTTTTATATATACTCATTCTTATTTATTTTGATTAGCCTTTCTTATTTGAATATAATATTCTTATTACATTAAAACTTAAATACTTGCACCCGGAGGATGCATATATTTGCTAGTACAGGTAAAAAAAAATACAAAGAACATTTAGTTATTGTTGTACCGGCCGTTCCTACAGTGGAGAATATACACCGGTTCTCACTATAAATAGTGAAACACCGAGTAAAAAGGTTGTACTGTTACCGTACTGTTACGGTACTGTTACTGTTTAGCGGCAAGCTAGCCGTTCTTGTACCTTATTGTAAATACACTTGTCTCTTTTTACCCTACCTCGACTTGACTTCTTTTTTTACTGTTGAACTAACATCACAACAGTTATCCTTCTGCTCGATTATAATGAAGTAACCATCAATTTTTTGTATTTCGCTTTGATGTGGTTTACATAGTGATGCTAAAGTTAAAGAAAAATGCAATGCTTCATTGAAAATATATATCTAATTGCAATCAAACATTTATGAATGAATCAAATGTTGGCATTAAATAACCCATAATGAGTTGATAATGCCGTTAAACAATAAACAAAAACAAACCATGAAAGATGCTGCTGATTTGAGGTCACTTACTCCTACTCAACCTCCAGTGACAACGACCTGATCTGGTGCAAACATGCAAATAAATAAATAGATAAAAGTTATTGTGTTAAAGGTATAAAAAAAAACAGTATAACATAATAAAGGAATGCAGTAAAATTGGTATAAAAGAGTAGCATGACCGGGTAGGAAAGGAGATCCACTCGGAATTGTGCAAGATTGAACATGCTGACAAATGGTTATTTGAAAATAAGATGCATGGAAATCTCTGGTACCGGGAGATACAAACGGGTCTCCAAGTCCCGACCAGAAATAGGAAGATGCATAAGAAGAAGAAAAGAAGGAAATAAATAAATATTATATACATATATTAGTATATACATGCAAGTGAACGTATTAAAAGCTGATAGAATTGAGGGGAAGGACAGTATTAGGTTTATTCAGCAAATTAAAAAAAAATCATTTCCGATTTTAAGCTAAAAAAGTCAAATTTTCTGTAAGGAATTGATTTAAATTAAATATTGATAATTATTAGTCTAGAAAAAAAAATAGTTAAAAATTTTAAGTAATTTTATTCATTTTAAAATTTCATAGATTCGGATTATCAAAAACCTTCAAAGTATGTCCAGTTGAGCCCTTCCACTATCAATATACAAGAAATATAATATATATATTTATAATATATAATATACTATATATATATATATATATATATATATATCCACGAAAAGCAGCTGACGGCCACCTGCCACGTATCACCCAGACCCTCCGCAGTAAGACGGACAACACACACGCGGGACACTGCCTGAAGAAGCAAGGACGAACTCATAAGCGAAGTCCTCCTGTGGAAGCCAGCACATGGGCAAGCCAGTGTGCCAATCAGCAAAGACGTACATTGATCAGCTCTTGCGGATACAGGATGCTGCACAGAGGACCTCCGAGAATGATGAGCGATAGGGACGGATGGAGAGAGATTCATGGATATCCGTTGCCAACAGCGCGACATTGATGATATATATATATATATATATATAGATATACATATATATATATATTATGTTCTCTAGTGATAGTAACATACATCTACGATGTATGTATTTATCAGTTAAAATGTTCCCATTTAATGACAAGCTACGGACGACCGAGAATGAAAGGGGTCGGACTGATGAAAGGCCAGTCAGGTTTCGTTCCCGCTAGAGTAACTGTTAAGCCTAGCCACACTTATCAGACTAAATGTCAAAAACACAGAGTCTATGGATGACTCTCTCTCTCTCCTCTCTCTCTCTCTCTCTCTCTCTCTCTATAAATATATATATATAATATATATAATATAAATATATATATATATATATATATATATAGAGAGAGAGAGAGAGAGAGAGAGAGAGAAAGAAAGAAAGAAAGAAATAATTAATTATCAAGAAGAAAGTAACTTGTGATCTAGTCGATTTTTGCTGTTCCAGCGGACAACAAAAAGGACAAGAGAAATACAGACAAATACATGAAATTTTGCCAAAGAAATGAACGTTTGAGTTTGTTTAACGGTATATTATCAACCTCTTGGGGATCATTTAATGCCAATGAAATGAATAGGATGTGAAAACATTTTGGTGACAGTGGTATCAATTATTTGTATTTGCCTTTGGAATGGTCCCCAAAGACCTGGAAAAGAGATGGAGAAACTGGAGACCTTGAGGAAACTTGCTGTCACTCACAGTTTCCAGTGTATGCATCAGCGGTGTGTCGCTGGTGGTGAAAAGCTCACAATATGTCGTTATATGAATATACCCATGGAGACTTGCTGGCACTTAATCCAGGATATTCATTATATATCACTGTGTAAACAATCAAAGATAATAATGTCTACCAATTGTAATTGGTGCCCTTGGAATAATCACCAAAAACACTGGAAAATAATTTGGGTGAACTGGAAATCTGAGGAAGAATCGAGACCATCCAAACTACGGCACTGTTGGAATCGGCTGTAGAATACTCAGAAGAGTCCTGGAGACTTGGGAAGACTTGTGTCAGTCAGCATCCAGTGAACCACCAGTTACGACAGGTTTGAAAAACAACATTAATAATAATAATAATAATAATAATAATAATAATAATAATAATAATAATAATAATAATAAATTTATCTGGACTCTGAGATAAATACGGATCAGCTCTATGCAGAAGACCAGGCTCATATTGATTAAACAAGAAAAAGAAAACTTGTTAAATGGTAGATATTGCAGTCTCGGCAGATCAAAGAGATGAAGATGAATGAAAACAAAAAAGGTAAACAAACACATGGACCATGCTAGAGGATTGAAAAAAAAGCTGTAGAATGTGAGGGTGAAAATGATACCTATTGTAAGTTGATGCACCCTAAATTTCGAAAAACAGACGAGAATGATCACAAAAAGCTTGGGGAAAAAAAAACTAGAGAAACTGGAAATCGGAGGATGAATTGAAACCATCCAGACAATAGTATTGTTTAAGATCGGCTAGAATACTTAAAAAGTCCTGAACTTGTTGTCGCACAGACTCCATTGAAAAGACTATCAGCCTACGCTGGGTTAAAAAAATCGCCAAGGAGTGAAAATATTGATAAAGGGAGCTGGAGATTTGAGAAACATGCTGTTACTCATTCTCCATCAATGTTCACAAGGCAGATGGTAAAGAACATAGCAAAGGCATGAAATAAAATAATAATAATAATAATAATAATAATAATAATAATAATAATATATCAGTTGAGCTGTTTTAAATATATTTATTGTATTATCTATTTACATGCTTTGAAAATTTGTCTTTTATCAAATCTTTTACCAACAAATCCTTGACTTAAATTTATACTTCGTTAGTTCCAAGTTTTGAAATTAATAACAACATGTTTTAAAAAAATAAGACAAACAAATGAAAATATTAAAAAAGATATTTTTATTAATATATATATATATATATATATATATATATATATATATATATATATTCGAAAACGTACTAGAAGAAAAAAATAAACAAATATATATATATAATATATACATGCGAATGTTTTGTATTAAAAGCTGATAAATTCAGGATAAGGACAGTTGTAGGTTTCTTCGTCTCAAATTAGAAAAATATTTTCCGAAATAAGCTAAAAAAAAAAGAAATACACTGGGAAAGTATTGATAGCAATTAAATATTTGATAATAATTAGTTTTGAAAAAAATGAATAATAAAATACTTATAAAATTTATTTATTATTTAAATTTCGTTAGATTCAGATTTATTAAAAACCTTCAAAATACGTCCAGTTTGAAACTGCCACCATCAACACGCAAGACGAATATATATATATATAATATAAATATATATATATATATATATATATATATATATATATTATATATAATGTGTGTGGTGAGAGAAAGAGACAGACAGGTGAATGCTTTGTGTCTCTGTGTATGTACGGTTGAATATATGTATTTTGCATTGATAAGTCATTTATGCAGCTTAGCTAGTTTCATAAGTCCAGATAACAAGGGCACCCAGTGAGAATCGAACTCACTAACAATTATACCTCCTTGAGGCGCCAGTATATGTCAATATTTTGTGTATGTATTTTCATTAAAATCTGTCTGTCTATATCTATGTATGTCTGTGTATGTGAATTTGTGTGTGTAACACCAATATATTATTTTACATATAAAATGTGTGTCGGTTTCTATTTGATTATGTGTGTATGTGTGTAAGAGAATGTGAGCTCTTGTGTGTGTATCTGTGGGTGTGCCTTGGCCTGTTTTATGCACACATACAAGTATATATAAACGCATACGCATTTTTTTTGTGGTGCAGAATGAAGCTATGAAAATCCAATAATCTGAACAAAATTTGGACATTTTTTCTTATTTGTTTGCATCAAATGTCCTTCTATTTCATTCCTTTCCTTGAAATCTGTATTTCATCTCCTTTTATTTTATTGCAAAAAGAAAGAATAATAATAAAAAAAAGACAAAACAAAATAAAAAAAGCAACTAAAACAATAGCTAAATAAATAGAAATAAAAAAGGCAAAAAATAATAATAGTAAAAAAAAGAGTTCGTTTTTAAAAAATAATCGGGTATCTCTCAGGGGAATCGTGTACGACAAGTCATCTTTTCTTTTTTTTCCTTTTATAAACATAAAAAAAATAAACAGAAATTTTCCTGGGAACGAAACCGGTAACAATGATCCATTCCGTTTTATCAATATTTTTCTTTTTTTGTTTTCTCCTTATTTTTTAAATTCCTTTTTTTTTAAATGGAGAAGAAAATAAATAGATATGTAAAAAAAAAAATGTTTCATCTTCATTTTCAATGTTTTCCCATAGTTTTAATATACAGCCTTGGTCATTCCTCTAAAAAAAAGCCACCAATTTTAAAATAATTTTCATTATTACTGATCACAGCACCACGTCCATAAAAATTTATCAACCGGCCATCCAAAATTCTTTTAATCAATTATTATTATTATTATCATTATTATTATTATTATTATTATTATTATTATTATTATTATTATTATTATTATTATTATTATGTAATCCTTATAATTGTCACGTGATTTGAATTGAAATTGTCAATTTGAAATTCCAATTTTTTTTCTGCTTCTTATACAATTTAAAAATAACATTTCTTTCGATTTTCGTTTTCTTGGTTTTAGTTTTCCGAAAAAATTACCAGTCCGTTACCAACAGTAGGACATCCCATAAGAGATGACTATATTGTAGAAACGAGTCTGTTTTTTTTATTTTTATTTTTTATTTGGTTTATAGGGGAAGGGAAATACGCATTTCTGTTTCATGCCTTCATTTAAGAAGAATTTGAATCTAAGAAGAGAAATAATCCAATACAGCATCCCTCAATAGAATTACTTACAGGAAATAACAATTTACGGTTTCATATCATCTATATTTCATAATGACTGGCTCAAAGTGTACATTCACTTAATGAGCTCTGATTTAAATCAACCTTTCTGTAGTTTATAATGACTATACATTAATATATCCAGTTTAATCAGTGTTTTTCGACCGTTGCACACTCTGGCTTTCTTCAAGTTTCAGTTTAGTGTCCCCATCTTGGTGTTGTAGTTACAACGTTTTAAGTCATTGTACCCACCAGAATTATCCTAGTGTTCTGTCGTAGTCAGTAACATTCTGGGAATTAGGAACCGAACCCCCTCAGCGCACATTATCGGTGCTGGTGTCAATTATACTTATTCCGCTCTCCCCTACATATATGATGTTTTCCAAATCCCTCCGCGCGAGCAGATGCCTAACACGAAGGGGATAACTTCACTTAATTTACAACACAGTTTCAACCAGGCTTGCGATTTTAAATCTTTCTCCCCCCCCCCCAGGTCTACCTGCCAACCTCTACTAATATCTACCCACTATACTGGCGCAGGGAGAATATTTGCGACGATATTAGCGCTATTTGAAATGCAAACACAAGCCCACGTCCAGGATTTCTTAAACTCGTCTCCCTCGTGTATAATTTCTACGACGAGACTATTTGCACTAGCAGACTCCGAATTAAAAAAGATTAAACATCTCCGCAATTTTACCCCTAAATCAGGAGAGACATTGACACTCAGATCTCGTAGAGTACAAACGCTTGACACAATACAAGATAGGGACACTCCGTTGCCCATCCAATTCAGCTGTACAATGACGTATTTCCCAATGCGAATACACATTTTTTTTTTTAAACTCACACGCGCACACAATAACCAAAGATGACTGAAAAGTAGAGTTGTTCAAATTACTACTCCTCATGTTCAACGATATTCTTTTTTATAATTGTTTAAACATTTGCTGACATTGCTCTGTCCTTTTTTGGATGCGAACTGAAAAGATTTTTCCCGTTATGGGGGCAACGCTTTTAGCGGTTGTATTTTCATCACCTAATATACAATTAACGGTTATTGTATTTCATCTATATTTGAATTGACGATATATAACTATATATACTATATAATAATATATAATATATATATAATGTCATTTTCACAATATAGAATGCACAAATACATAACACGCCCTAATGTAATATATGGTTTAAAACTATATACTGTTAATATATACTATACTATAACTAAATACTACTAACAATATCATATATATATATACTATCACTAATATATACTATATCATCCAATAAATCATTTTATTCAAGACCATAGTATATTACTCATATTATACTATAATCATATTTAACAATCCTCAAATAAAACTCAGTCATCGATACTAAAATTTACCTTAATATATATACTCTGTATTTGAAGATTGTTAAAATCTTGTTCTGCCCTAATTACCATCTCAGCACTCTTATTTTGCAAAACACTTTTTTATTCTCACCTATATATATATATTTATAACTATAATATATATCTAGATACTTACTATACTAATATAAATATCATAATATAGTGTGAGACATTGTCACTGTTTCAGCTTTATACTGGAACGGTGCTGCAAAAACGCAGCATTACTTGTTAGAGTGCTCAATGTAAAAATAGAGCTGTTATATAATATAGATAAAAGTAAAATATATACAGTTTCTACATATCTATTATTTGCTGTGACAAAAGAAACATATCACGACCATTTTTGGTTTCATGCGGCAACAATCATCAGTGAACATGTAAAAAAAACATGTTCACCTGATGATTGTTGAGCATGGAAATCAAACATGGTCCGTGAATGTTCCTGTCACAAATAAATAGATATTTAAAACCCATTATATAATTTATTATATTGATATTATATTATATTATATTATATTATAAATATAATATATATATATATATATATATATAACATGCTGTGTGTGGAGGGGTAGTCTATGTACTGAATGTATTTTATGCAGATGTATGCAACGTAAGCCCTCTAGAATCGAGTATATGTATGAAAATGTGAATAACATTATGCACAATGCTTATTTCTATCTATATCATGTTCTATTCACGTTCATCTTCAAATTGTTATTATATAAATCATCTTTATCTATGTCATACATACGTTTCAATATAATATATCATATACATATATATATAATCATATATATATATAATAAACATATATATGCGAAGCAGGGACACCCAAAACGAAATATGTTTACAATGTATAAACAATCAATATTTGTGATATTATATACATATGACTTCATTATAATATATATATATAATATATAATATATATATAAATACTAATCATAATAATTATTCATATATATATATATATAAATATATATATATATTTATATATATATACATATATAATTATATATACATATATATATATATTTAATTACATATACTATATACCAGTATAAATATATTACAATATATAATAAATATATATATCCATATGACGAGAGAGGGTGCGCGTGCCCGTGTAGCTGCTTTACAGTATACAACAATCAAGCCTGCATTAAATGCATTTCCCCATTCTTACATCCATTGTAGATATACATGAACTGACAGTCATCATTGTCAGTGCTGACTTCAGAATCCATACTGTTCCTATACATAAATGCTTCCATCCCTGATACTGAGCTCTTTTCCGGCTCAATACCCTTATATGGTATATACATTCAACTAAAACAATATATATAAACTACTAATATATTAAATAGACTATATATATATATATATAGAGAGAGAGAGACGAGCCGAGAGAGAAGAGAGACAGACTAGTGGGACAGACAGGACAATGAGATAGCAAACTAAATAGAGAGATAATCATTAGTTCCAGCATACCTTCACGCTTAATAACTGAAAGCCACACAGCACAGAATATTGGCAGCAATAGACAGACAGACAAACAGAAAGGCGAGCAGTATGCAGGAAACAAAGCCACAGCATATATTAAAAATTTAATGCCCTTCACATTATGCATAAGAATCACTACATGAGCAAATTCCCAGTAAACACAATCCTGTTAAATAACAATACGAAATGGTCATAGAATTTATTTGAATTTAAGCAATTGTTTCTTTAAACATAGGTGGACAAGCTTACTTTCTAGATTCTTATCGTGTATTTAATTTACTCAAGAACGTCTTAAAAAGCCTTTCTTCACTCTCTTAACACATATATTTACACTCCGTTCCCATCACTATATCTAAAGAAATTAATCTACTCATGACGCATCGTCAGCTATAGCTACGATATCTCCCTCATAACATTTACCTCATCAGAGCTAAGACTACAACCCAAACGTTCACTATAATCCATTCATGGCCAATCCCATCAGCGCTACAACTACTGTCGCACCTGAAAGTCAAACCTACAACAAGAGGAACATACTTCGGGCGACAATCGCGACCCCGAAATCCTATAATTTGATCCCAACTTTTAATTACTTGCGCAAATTGTTTTCGGCGCATTTTACTGATTTTGATTTTTTTTTTTGCGACAAATTTATGTTTGACAAATATGGTCAAGTTTAATTACAATTTAAGTTTTAATTTGTTAATGGCATATCTAACCTGACGGTTACTATTTAACATGCCAATAAGCTTATACCCTTCATAGAATAATCGTTAATGGTGATATTTTAACCAAACTCTGGTTACAATAATTACAACACTCAACTCAATCTTAGCTTAAGATTTTATTTCGTTTTTGTGTTTTGTTATAATACATATTATCCTTTTCATCTGTGCTTCATATCCCGAACACCATTCTTGCTTAGGCAAAACAAGTAATGTTAATATATTAACCCGATAACCAT
>CM042147.1:80055175-80084489 GCA_023376005.1 Doryteuthis pealeii | reverse complement strand
AAAAAATATCTAGTTATTTGTCACATTGCGCCATGCGCTAGCCACAATTGAGGATCCGTTCCTTGCATGTACGTGTATCATTCTGGACTTCGCATACAATTGCAATGTGTGTGTGGTGTGTGTGTGTTATGCTGTGTGTTGCAAGATAAAAGTATTAAGCTTATTTGAACACCCTTGTTATAGGTCTTTTAATGTATATACCAGAAAAATATATACATATATACATACTATGATATATATATATATAATATATATATATATTATTATATATATATATATATATATATATATTATACTCTCATGAAGAAAACGTCATTTCGTGTTGCTGAACAGAACATGGTCTACTTTTTTTTTATATATATATTGACATTTCTTTTTTCTTTCGTTTTTTTTCTTTCTTTTTTTTTTCTTTTTTTATAAATTTTTTTTTGCATTCAAGATTTAATATGCTTGCAGGAGACTTTTATCTTTTCATCGCTTTATGCAACAGGTGGCATTTTTTGCAATTAAAATAAAAACGATCATCTGGCATGGATGAAGGAAAAAAAATGCCTAAAAAAGCACAGTTTCTGGGGACCCATAGATTTACCTAGATAAATAATGTATTTTCTGTTTTTTCCACCATCCATCAGCATGTACATGTTTGAATTTGTAACCCGCTTAAACACATTTCTAGTTGCTCAATTATTTGAATAGGAAGGAATAATTATACTATTTTCCATATACCTTCCTATAATATATATATATATATATATTATATATATTATATATATATTTATATATATATTGGAGGAAAAAGGGGAGTATGGCAATGAATCCGACAAAAATTGAGGTAAAAGATAAGGGAAATGGAAAGATACACAACTTCAGACAAAAATTTGTAGATATTCGCATGGAGTGTTGAACTCAGCTTCTGAAGAAGAATTACACATTTTCTGAGATTTGCTTTCATCCTTATATTTTACCTCATATATAATATTATATATATATAATATAATATATTATATATATATAGATATATTATTAAAATGTTGTTCTGGTTCGAACGGGGAGAAAATTCAATATTTTATTAAAAAAAAAGGAAGGTCCGTAAAATGTATTTTGTTCTCAGAAAATTTTTTTAATTCTTTAAAATTTTTCTGAGAACAAAATACATTTTGCGGACCTTCCTTTTTTATAATATCATATATATATATATATATATATAATATACATATTATATATATATAATAATATTATATATTAATATATATGTATACATAATATATATATTGCGGGAAATTAAGAACATTGTAAATACATGTCTTATATATATCTATTTTGGATATGTTTTCGATACTGTAATTTGCTAATCGAAGCACTAACTCTCGACAAATATATACTTTTTCAAATATTAATAAAATCATCCTCACACTTCCTATTTTTCACTATCACTTATTATTCTTAATATATATATATATATATATATATATTATATATAATATATATATATATATACATTCATTACAGCACAATACATTTGGTCTAGAAATTAAGAAAAAATGAAGCATAATTTCATGCCAGCATGAACACGTAGGTAGGAATTACAACTGGCCTTCCCCTACTATTTCACTACTTCTCGGTATTGTTTAATAGATGTTTCGCAACACCTCTGTATATACAGTATATCTCATACAATTTCATATCATTTGCGATGTACAGATTTAATTCGGAAAAAATTGATATCATTTCCTAATCTAATAACTTGATTAATTTTTCGTATGAATTATCTCAAATCTCATTTGAATATGTAGAAACAACTGGAAATTATATAATTTACTGTTTAAACCCATTACTTTTTCAGAGAAGGGAATTTCTATGCTTGACCCCCCCCCCCAAAAAAAAAAAAAAAAAACAACAACAGAAAAAGCAACGTGAAATTAACATTTTGAGTCGTTTTTACACATGTTGTTAAAAATTCAATATAATTTGAACGAGAATTTCTCAAGTTATTAAACTTAAATTAACTTAAATAATATCAATTTTTCTGAAACACTTTGTATATCTGATGGCAAATAAAAGATTATTATGGAATTAATATTTTGTTTGTTTTGTTTTACGGCATTTCAACCTCAGTGTGTCATCTAACGCCAGCAAAGTTGTGAAATAAATTCATTCTTAATACATAATACAATTTTGTTTATAAACTCATGTTTACCCTAACAGGTACTAGAATTAATATTTTAAAATATTTTCAGTGAATATTTTTTGAGCAAATTTCGGCACTCAGTTCGGATGACGTTTATTGCAAATAAAGAAGAGGGGCATTGTCAGTGGTCAGGAAATTAAGGCAAGCGTTACTGACAGAATAGATTCTATTATAGTAGAATGTAAATGCCTTACGAACAGCTTTAAGATTATAATGGGTAGTAAATGATATTGCTATAGAATTGCATGGAAATGATTACTATAGAAATACATCATGTATTTTTTCGTTATAGAAAGGAATAAGGTATTAATTATAGAAATGTATAGTCATTAATGATGTTATCAAAAGCATTACTAAATGATTGCCTTGTAAAAAGATAGTTCTCTAGGAATGCGTTAGAAATGGTTTGCTCTAGAAATGCGTTTTAGATAATTGTACAATAAAATGCATAGATGATTTTACTATAAAAATGCATTGGCATGATTTTGATATTTAAATACACCGTAAAAGAGTTTACGATAAAATGCATTGCAGATGAGGATACAATAAAAATTCATTGATAGGACTTTGTTATAGAAATACATCGTAAATGATTTTACTATAAAATTAATTGTAGATGATTCTACTTTCAAAATGTATTGACATAATTTTGTTATAGAAACAAATAGAAAATAATTTTACTATAAAATGCATTGTTGATGGATTTAGTATAAAAATGCATTGGAATGATTCTTTGTAGAAATACTTCGTAAATTATTTTACTATTAAATGCATTGCAGGTGACTTTATTATAACAATGCAATAAGTATATTTTTTTTTCTATAGAAATAATTCTTTTCTTTTTATTAGATATGATTAATGGAGATGATTTTTACTAAAAAATTGATTATAAATGATTTTTGTTGTAAAAATGCCTTGAAAATTAGGAAGAAAAATAAAAACATTGTCAGTGGTCATGAATCAACCCAAGCACTACTGACAACTGGAATGATGTATAATACTTATAAATGAATATCAAAATATATTTTTTAAATGGATTTTTGACTTTGTTAATCAAATATCGATTGCTTCGAAATATGTTTTTCGGAGTTGTATTTTTTCAGTTCTTTAAAGTAGATATATATATATATATATATATATATATATATATATATATATATATATATATATATATGAGTATATATAAAACGATATGAAAACACCACAAAATGCTGTTAAAGTGAAAAACATTTTATAACTTCGCTGATATTGAACAATATTTCGATTTTATGAAAATCGTCATCAGAGCTTGTTTAACAAACATTTTGTGGTGTTTTCATATTTTTTATATATACCCATACCGTCGGATTAATTTCCTTTCTTTTAACTTATATATGTATATATATATATATATATATATATATTAGTATATATATATATATATATATATATATATATATATAATATATATATATATATGAGTGCGTTTATTGTAAAGTATGTGTGTTTGTGTGTACTAATGTAATGTGTCTGTATGAATAATATTGTAATCTGTATGTATGAACAATATTGTAATTGGTCTATATGAATGATATAGTATATGTGTGTGCATCTATGTGAATAATATATTAATGCATGATGCTTTCTGTACATGTGTGCATCTTTGTAAATAAATATCTTCGGTACTTTAAGTGTATGTATATATTATATACATATATAATTGTGTGTAGTAATATTGTAATGTATGTGTATAAAAAATATTGTAATGTGTGCGCTTATGTGTGAATAATATTGTAATATAAGTGAATAGTATTTTAATGTAATGCGTGATGCTCTCTGTAGATGTGTGCATTATTGTAAGCGAATATATTTGGCAATATAAGTGTACATATGCAAATTCATCCACGTTTCTTTAACATGCATATTTTTTTTAATTGCATGATTTTAACTTTTACGTTTGTCTTTTTTCAAAGGTCGAACTTTTGATGGCTGCAGAGCCAAGTCATTTTTGTCTTATATTTCCTTCAGTACTTCGTCCTATATATATATATATATATATATATATATATATATATATATATATATATTATATATACTCCGTTGTTATTTCTGCATTTCGTTCACCATAAAGTCTTTTTTTTTCTTTCGTTTGAATCTTTGAAAAATATTTCTGGAAACGTCAGCTTGGTAATTCTGGCGATTTTCCAATCATCTCGTAATCAGAAATTCTGTTTAAAAACCTGTAAAAGAAACAAAAAAAGTACGGATTATTAAAATAGAAAAATTTCGAATACTTTCTTAAATTTTTCCTTCACATTAATTTTTTTTATACATTTACTTGTCTTTTTCAGCTTTTACCCTCTCTCTTCCATTCACCTAACATCTGTATAGAAAGTTATAAAACAGATTTTTAAATATTTTTCGGGCTGGCAAACCCTGACTGAAAACCAGTCGATCGATCTTGAGCACGTGTGAAAAATATTCCGTTTATGTTAGCTTTTCTCTGGTTGGTTGGTTGGTTTATTTTATGGCATATCAAACCTTTTTTTTGGTTCATTTATTGCCGAATCAAAATCATTTTTAATAAGTAAAGTCTTCGGGGTGGCCTAAATCCGTAAAAAGCAAGACCGCGAGGGAGTCTATCCCCTTGTAGCTAGCACTAGACCAAGGAGATTATTTTGGCGTCTGAGATGAAGCATCACAACTACCATTAGCTCCTCATTTTTACCGCTCAGATCCCTGTGTTACTCATAAGCTTAGTTGGCGAGGGTCGGTATCGAACCCGGTACCTTGTGGTTTTAGTCCGACAATCTACCGACTAAGCTAAACCGCTAAGTGATAATAAGGTTAATAGGAAGGTTTGTGCAAAATAGTTGGTTGTTTCATTAATTTTACGGCATACCCAACGCTCTCGGGTTATTCAATGACGGATCAAGTCATGTTTACCAACAAAAGACTCAGGTTACTTATAGAATCCAATGTTGCCTAAGTGGTCGCCTAATTAAGCATTGAAAAGACTAATCACAGTTTAACTTTGATAAGGCGGGAATCGTAGCTTTCTTTTATAATTAATGATTCCGATCAAGTCATGCTGATAATTATTAAACCATGCACAAACTATAGTTTGACGCATAAGCATCGAAATAAACAAATGCCTCAGTCAAATAAAAGTAAACAGTTATGGCTAAATCTTAGATATCTTACGCACATCTCACAAATATCTACCACATGTAGGTCTCACAGTCAGGTGTTGAATATAGCAGAGATCATGAAATGAGAAACTGAAACCATTTGGATATCAAAAACATAATTTTAATTCAATGAATGGATTTGCTATGTTACCAGTTCATTTCTCGTCACTTCTTTTGTGGTATACACACTATTTGAAAAAAGAAAAAAAACATTTTAAAATAACCCTTTCCTCACAAATTTTTTTAATCTGACCATGACTTACGGTTGAAACTAGGTAAAAACAATTAAAAATAAATAACTACATGGCCTAGTGGATAAAGGAGTTAGTTTTAGACAGTTCTAAGTGACAGTTATCTCTGGACTGCAGGTTCAATCCTGACCAGGGGCAGCAGTAACATAGAATAATAATTAACACAGTTTAACGCCTCTATCCCAGCTATGATTAGCGGAATGAGAACAGGATACCCCCGTGGACTGAATAAAGGGTTAGGTTCAAAGTTCCATGATGGCTCCCGATTACGACATGTAGGTTCCCGATAACGACAAGATGGTTCCCGAGTCTGAAAAGAAATTCCCGAAGAAGGCCGGAGGGCAAATCGGCTGAAACGCTGTACAGATAACAATGAAGATGGGGACAATACTCCGAATAATTCAGATAATACTAACTACAAATAAATATTCCTATTTGTTTTAACCCTTTGTTATGTATTTATATGTAGAAATTTAAACGGACAAAAAAGTATTCCAAAACAAATTTATTTGTTGATAGTTAAGCCAACGGTTAAACGTTTCGGTTTGTTAGAAAACATTCAGTAGAGCATTAGGATGAGTATAATTATGAATATGATTAATTCTGAAGTTACATTTAGCAGTTGGTCATGGGTGGCGACATGAAATGTTTGAGAATAGGATAGTAGTGGCTGAGCGGTTTGTGATCTGGATACTAAGTTGTAACGTAGCACGAAACACTCACACTCAGCTCTTTACCTCCTAATAAATACGACCGTAGTAGAGGCTATCATATCTGCATAAATTTTATTAACAAAAATACATACAATAAGAAATGAATTAACCTTTTTTTTTTAGTTTTAAGCATCCTCATAATAAGAAAATTAGAAGAAACTGTTTGTACGGTCTTGATATAATTCGGTAATAGATCAGACGGTAAGAGGAATTCTGCTGTAGTTGAGAAACCATTTAATGAATTTTGCTTGAATTCCAAAAAAGAAAAAAATCTCATAATAATGATGACTGTAGAATAATCATACAAAGTTCCACTTGCCGTCGAATTGGTAATGCAAGGCAACAAGAAGTCGGAACTGAATACGAATCTAATCTTGTTGAATTACTACTGAAAAATGCCAAGGTAATTATGAAGCCTCATTACATCACAGAAACCAAGCAACCAACCAGAACTCAAGGAATGGACTTTTCTTGATTTCCATAAATACCAGCTGTCTTGGGCACTGGTTCAGTTGTGCTTAGCTGTTGTTCAAACCAACAGTATACTGACTGACTTACTGACTTCAATATGAGGTGTTTAGTGATGATTAATTTAGCAAGGTCAATTTTAGTAGCCAAGTTTTAAATCTGGTCTGGAATCCATTGAAAGGGCTCGACGTTCTGGAACGCATGTTAGAAGCATTCCTCTAAAAATATCCAATGTGAACAGGTTGCAATCAAAACGAATAGGTGATTACCTGATTAGGAATTAGACAAAAATTCTACGGACTTTGGCGAAAGTTTTCGGGTCTTTTGAATAGCTTAGATGCACATTCCTTACATCTCAGACAAATCTCGCTTTGTTATTTCTTGTTAATTTTTTTGTTTTCTTGTTTGGTTTTCTTCGTTTATATAATGGTATATCAACCCTTTATGTGTTATTTAGAGCCAAAGGTTGATTACAATCGTGTCACTATTTTAAGTTGTAATATGAAATTGTATTTATTGTTGGAATATATTTGGATATATATATTTACCAACCCCTCCGCACGAGCAGGATGTGACACAAGGTCAATTTTTAAGCGGAATTTAACAGGTTTAAATTCAGAGTTTTCCTTCTTCTAGACTGGTTGCCTAACTAAGGTTAATGAGCCCAGTCTGTCCCACTATTTACCTATAGCTGGAAGCAGAGTAGGATTCATACCTTTCCCAAGGGAATTAGCGATAAGTGAAATGCAATTATCACGCCCAGGATTTGAACTCGGGGCGACGAGTCCATTTCCCATGACTTTAACCATTACACCACGCGCTTCCTATATTTGGATATAATTCCCCAAATGGATTTATAGACTATCCAAGGTCACGTGAGTTTTTCCTGCAGCCAATCACCAAACATACTACGTGGAAAACACACTATTTAATCCCCCGCCACCACTGGTTACAATTGCACTCACTGAAGACGGACATAGGATTACCGGATCTTTACCAATACTCAGGAAGGATTTATACGATTACCAGAGTAACCAAAGGATTCATTATCGAAGGACTCTTTACCAGGAACTAAGAACTCTTTACCAGAGGAACCAAAGGATTCATTATCGAAGGACACTTTACCAGGAACTGAGAACTCTTTACCAGTGGAACCAAATGATTCATTATCGAGGGACTCTTTACCAGGAACTGATAACTCTTTACCAGTGAAACCAGAGGATTCATTATCGAGGGACTCTTTACCAGGAACTGAGAACTCTTTACCAGAGGAACCAAAGGATTCATTATCGAGGGACTCTTTACCAGGGATCCAATTCCACTGGACAAGTGCCCCTGCTTCTAAGGCCAAATGATGGCCCATAAAAACTTAACATTTATTACAATCATTTGTTTGTACATATTTATGATTTCAAGTACTCATATCTCATACTTGTCATTTTCAAACAGATCTACAAAGTACTACAACCCCGAGTTTTAGTAGACCTGGAAGTAATGGCAATGATGGAATACTTCCCACTACTCCTAGTTCCAAAACTAAAGTCTCACCACCAACTCTTAATTTAATGTCATGCTCAGGACACCCTTTCTTTGACCTGTGACACTTTAGCGAGTTCGAACTCCAATTGCGCTATTACATTCACTTTCCGAATAATAAACTAGCAAAACTTATGAATCCCCCCTTATCCAGTTATGTGTTAACCATTCGTTTACTTTAAGCTGCTGACAGTGGCTCTCCCACCAAAGTACAACACCTGATGGTTAGTTCATTATAATTGAGCAGAAGGACTTAGATTATAAAACTAATAGGACTTTATTTGAATAGAAATAAGTTCCGAAGAGAATAGATAGGTAATTTTGAAATATCCCATCATACAGGTAAAAATACCAAGGAAATTTGTTTTCTGCAGGGTTGCATTAAATAAACTGATGACAGTTTAAAAATTAAATTAGTCAAAAGAACCAAACCAAACCAAACTAAACATTTTACTAAACTTTTCGCTCTTCGAAACTTTGTTTATTACTCTGTTAAATGATGATGTTTAGGTAGTAAGAACTGTTCCCCATAAATTTAAATTAGGCTACAATGCTTTTTAAGTTATATACTATACTAATTTAGTACATATTTTGGTAATCCTTAACTTTTTCATCGTAAATTCCTACCATAAAATAAACTGAACCCACATTTTATGTCCGTGTTTTTGCAATAAATGTTTTATTTTTCTTGCACCCGTTATTTTACAATACTGAATATATTTTCTTTGTTTATTTTAATATTCACTTCAATGTGTATATTCTAAAAGTTTTTTTTTGTGAGATTGCTCATTTTACAATTTAGACATGAATTGGATCCTCCTTTTATGACCGTAATTTTGTTTTTTCGTCGACGATGATTAAAATCTGACGTTTTTATTTTAGAATATCAAAGCCAAAAAAAGAGGAAAAGAAATAACAACAACAAATAGAGAAAATATATCTAGTATTGTAAAATAACGGGTACAAGAAAAATCAAACATTTATTGCAACACGGACATAAAATGAGGGTTCGGTTTATTTTACGGTAGGAATTTACGAGGAAATAGTTAAGGATTACCCATATTTTTACCCAACCCCTTCACTTGAACAGGGGGTGACATAAGATCAATCTATATGCGAAGTTTATCAGGTTTGAATTCAGAGTTTTCATTTTCCTAGACCGGTTACCATAGAATTGTTAAAGAGACCAATCTGTTCTACTAAATACTCATAGCTAAGGGAAAATTGTTGGATTCCTCCATTTCCTACGGGTCCACAATAAACTCTTGCTAATCAAACCCAAGAGGCATGGAGACAAACTTTAAGGAAGTCTAGAAAGGAACAAGTCATTGTGTCCCGATTATACATTGGTCATACAAGACTAACGCACTCCTATATACTCAAACAAGAACAACAACCACAATGTGGAACATTTCAAACACCTTTGACAGTTAAACACTTATTCATAGAATGCAGGTTTTTTGCTCACATCAGAAACCGTTATTGTAAAGCAAACAATATGAAAGATCTGTTTGAAAATGTCAACATGGAGGATATTCTCTCTTTTTTTAGGGAAATAAAATTATACCATAGACATGAAACAAATTAATACCATACAACATAATCCCCAATAATGCTAACACATTTTTAAAACCAATTACCAAAATGTATAAATATAAATACAAGATATGTATAACTTCCTAACCGTTAGGCATGACATAACCCCAGACGGGGTGATATGCCGTTAAAATCAATAAACAAACAAACAAACAAACAAACGGGTATATAGCGCCCAGGAATGGAATTTGGTTTACTGTGTCCAGTGGTGTGTTCCTATGGAAATCTTATATCACTGAGATGTTAAAGCGATAATTTTTCCAAGCCGTAGTTGTATCAGTGCTACTGTATGGCTGTACCACTAGGACGACGATAACTATTACACATCTAACACCTACAAACTATTTTGGTATACAACCAGAAGTGTTCACTATGCTGTCTAAGATGCTAAACAGTATCTGATGGTGAGGCTCCAGTTCTAGAGTTCTGGGGAGGGTTGAGCGATCCTCTCATTGCCATTACTCCTAGGTTCACTTTGTCTCAAAGTGATATTACTTTTTCAGGTTTTTTTTATGAGTCCAGCCCTGTCGACTGGGGCTGTAGAAAACACCGACTTCACCTCTACAGAAAGGCAGAACCCAATGTGACCATCTGTTGGCAATGGGTTGTGACCTGTGATGCTTAAGGACAGAATCCTCGTGGCTGAACAGTCCATGACATGCAACATTCGGTTCTGGCCCTTATTTGGGCTAGACAAGCGGTCGGAGATGCCCTTTCCAATCACTCGGCTGGTCATATCGAAGCCTTATGATTGTGCCAAGCCTATTGCTCTCATGGCAAACCCCATACTCTTTTTATCATATGTGTACTAGAAGGCTCTGGCTGAGGTTCTTAGTATTCTGGGTATGATGTTAAACAATATCTAGTAGTGAAGTCCCATATCTGGATCTGCGTGGAGTCCCCCACATCACCATTACTTCCAGGTCCACTCTGACCCTGAATGGTAGTACCTGTTAGGGTACCATTTATGGGTTAAATAGATAAAAATAAGTTTTAAAAGAATTTGTTTAAGAAAGAAAAACGAGTTTAAAAAATTTGAATGACCAACCAAATGAATAAAGTAAGTAAAATCGTCGGGGTGGCTTAATGTCGGTATCGGCCAGACAGCGAGGGAGTCTATCCCCTTTTCACTAGCGCTAGACCAAAAAGATTATTTTAGCATCTGGGGTGAAGCGCCACGTCTACCATCAACTCCTCACTTTACCGCACAGATACCTATGCTACTCATTCGCTGAGTTGGTGAGGGCCGGTATCGAACCAAGAACCTTGTGATTCCTAGCCGAACACTCTACCGATTGAGCTAAACCGGCCCCATAAACAAAAACTTATTCGGCATAAAATAACCCAAGGGCTGGCATGCCTTAAAAGTCAATCAGTTCACCAACCAAACTTTTATGGACCAAATAGACCTGTAGGAAAATGATTTGTACAAGATAGTAATTCTTGAAACAATTTAATTTCGCGTAAGTTATTTAAGAATAGTTACTTGAAGCTGTAATTGCTTATTAAGGATTATTATCATTAGTTAATTTAAGTCATATAACTAGTTTACTAACTACTTATTATATTACAAGTATTTCACAGGAGTTCTCATTAGTATTTTTCTCTCGATTCAAAGAGAAAGTCTGCTATTCTCCAGAGGTCTTATAAGATATCAAAGCTGATTTTAGCAGTGATCTACTACTTATTATAACTCCTGGGTCCTCATTTTGTCCATGTTTGTTAGTAAGCAGTATTGATCAGAGATAAAAGAATAACCCTGTGGCGAAAGATCTGAACTTGCAATGCTTATCCTCAGTAGAGTGTCCCCTTCAGTCAATAATTTGCGTAGCTACTTTTGTAAGCTTATCACCATTTTCTGCAATTTCTTAAAAACTATATTTAACAGATTTAGTAAACCCAACCGTTAAAGCAGTTTTTAAAGACTGACTCCAACTGGTGTTACATAATTATTAGATTCCTAATACTTATGTACAGTAGTGTAGAAACCAAAATGGCTGTTATAAGTTGCAGCCCACGGCCTTGAAGGATTGAATGACAAGGCTTGACCTCATCCTGATCCTTCCGGTGGATACCGTGAAAATCGGTGGAGAAGACCCTCTTCCGGTTTAGATTAAAGAGAGTTTTAGTAGATCGGCCAAGACCACGACGGTGGTAAGTCGTGTTATGCACGCTGCCGACTCAATCTGCGCAGGTAGTCTGGTGGGGATTTCAGAATAAAATATGATCTAAGTTAAATCGAAGTCTTGTGTTATTATCTAAAAACTACCAATGACACAGGGCTCCTGATAAAGAGAAATCCCTAATCGAAGACCAGACACGAAGTCCACAAGACGAAGTCCAGACGCTAGAAGAGTCGCTGGAAGAAGAAGAATAGAAGTAAGAAAGTAAGGAAAGAGAGTATACAACACTGGACCGCTTAACAGTCTGTGCAATTGAATCAGCCACATATTCACCACAGTGGGGATTGTTGGCAAGGTTTCTAATAACCTTCTTAGTGTCTGGAATGGCATGTTATTGTTTGCCTAATGCCACAAGATTAATATGAACAGTCTTGGGCAACAGATTCAGATGGTGATATTGTGATATATATATTTACCAACCCCTCCACACGAGCAGGATACGACACAAGGTCAATTTCTTAAGCGGAGTTCAACAGGTTTGAATTCAGAGTTTTCCTTCTAGATTGGTTACCTAGCCATGGTTAAAGAACCCAGTCTGCCCTACTATTTACCCATAGCTGGAGAGAGAGTAGGATTCATACCTTTCCCAAGGGTATTAGCGCTAAGTGAAATGCAATTACCACGTCCAGGATTTGAACTCGGGGCGACGAGTCCATTTCCCATGACTTTAACCATTACACCACGCGCTTCCTAAGTGATATTGTGATATATGATTGGGATATTGTTCATAGACTGGTTTGAGATCATTAAAGAATAAATGCTCTTCGGGGTCTAGAATATTTTGGTAAAGGGCTGGAAACTTTGGGATGTTTGGTTTGACGATGTTAGCCACTTTGTGCCGATCCTCCCCGACGGCCATACGGAAATCTCCAAGGTAGGAGAGGCCAGCAATGCATACATAGAGTTCTTCTGGCGGTGTAAATGAAAAACATGTGCTTTTTTAATCGAGATCAAAAAAGGGTGCCTAAAGGTAATATGGTCCCTATAGAAATAAACAGAATACTGTTTTCTGAGTGCATCTTTTTTCGAAGGTGGCATGTCGAATCGTGTCCAAAAATGAAGAGCCACTTGTAGTGACTATATGGAAAAATATTATTAGCTGGAAACCTGTTCAATTCAACGAAGTTATTTGTAAGACAACATTTTTTTAATGTAAGTCTTCACATCTGGTTCAGTTCACAAATGAAGGTCGTATTTTATGCCAAGTAATCCCGAAATAGTCGGGTCCACTCGGCAATTAATTAAAGATCAGAAAATGACTTTGAATTTTCTATGGATTCAAAAAGACAAGTCTACTATTCTATTTTTTTATTAATATTTTTTATCAATATTTTTTTATTAATATTTTTAATTAATATTAATATTTTTTTATATTAATTAATATTAATATTTGTTTATTTTTTATTATTTTTTATTTATTTTTGTATTTTTTAAAATACTTTTTTATATTTGTTTATTTTTTAATTAATTTTTAATTTTTTTGGTCATTTTCAGTAAACTTTTCCCTTTACACACATATATATATATAAGTAAAAAATATAACAGAAGATTTATGTTTAGCATTTTAGCCTATTTCAGGATGTCTAGCCATTCCAATCATCTGATGTTGGCATCTGATGATTGGAATGGCTAGACATTTGTTCTCGGCTTCCTGAAATAGGCTATAAAGCTAAAAATCTAAATCTTCTATTATATTTTTACTTATATAATTTTGCTCTGTGACTCTGACAATAAGAGCACACATTGAGCTCTGCAAACTACGACACTTAAAAAAAAAAATTCTATGTTGTAAGGAAGATATTAAAGCTTATTTTAGCAGTGCTCTACTAGATGGTCTCGGTTCTTCTTCTGATCCCCAGGTTCACACTTTATTTTACATATCTTTGGGAGCTATTCTAAGAACTACGATTGATGTCACCAACAACCTTACGCTACATAGATTTGTCAGCTTTCTGGGAAAATCGAGGTATTTGTCGAGTTGCTTTTCTTTTCTCTTTGTGGTCTGCTGGAACGGCAAAATACCCAAAATATTTTATTGTTAATTAAAACTAGATCCGGTCTTCTGGCTGGGACTGGGTGATCCGTTTGTATCTCAAAGTCCCAGGAAATTTTATGCGTTTAATTTCCAAGGCCAGATTGTGTTTAATGCATAATGCCATCTGTCAGTATGGTCGAATTTTAGTCTCTTACACAATTCCCAGTGGATTATCCATTTGGGCTTAGTTTTGTACTTCTTTTGTGCCTGTTAGCTGCATTCGCTCATTATGTAATTAACTGTTTCATTTCTGCATAACTTACATTTGTTATTCTCCTGCGTATTATCAATAATAATAATAATAATCTTATTATAATGGAGATTGTGTGTTTTTCTGTCTGTAACCGAAACTATATTACTACTCAAGTCACAATTCCCTTAGTTATTTACGTCACATTCTCCATGATTCTATTTCTATTTAAACCGCAATTAATAATAAAACTGTTTGACATTATTAATACTGTTGGCCTTACCTAAATACTAATAACATGCAATTGTATTTATATATACAACAAAATACCAGTTTTCAGTGTAAACGTAAAGCTAATTTGCATATTGATATTAAAAAAACTGATTTTAATAAAAATGTGCTTGGTATTATTGATTTCTAATTGTTTGGTTTTATCTTAATGAATATGAGTAAAAATCTCTTCAATAAATCCTTTAAAAAATTCATTAACAAGAAGAAATAACTGTAATTTTATTCTTTACTTCCTATTTTAACTAAATAGTTAAATTAGGAAAATATAGCATTGAAAAACGGAAGTGATGAAAGAGTAAGTTTCAGTTGTTCTATTTTCCGATTATACCCCCTCCGTTTCAAATCTTTTTATTTGAATTCTTAATTAGTTTCATTAGCCTTTCTGATTTAATCTAATATTTTATTACATTTAAACTTAAATACTTGCACCCGGAGGGTGCATATATTTGCTAGTAATAATAATAATAATAATTCGATATAATTAGTTCTTATGTTATTATTTTGTGCTGCTATTAATAGAAATTCAGTTTCTCTCTTCAGATTTCCTCGTCGTAGTCATGTAGTATGTTATCTCATGTGCAATTTTCTGGACCATATGACCTTTAGGCACCCCTTTTTGATCTCGATTAAGAAAGGACATGTTTTTCATTTACACCGTCAATATCCGGTTGTTTTAACAGACGATTTTTAGATTTTTTAAAATTATAAAACTAACCTCTTAGGGGTTAGTGTTAGCGGTTATGATTAAAAAAAAAAAAAACTCTAAATATCATCTGTTCACAAACAACCGTATTGTGATGGTGTAAATGGAAAAAATGTCCTTATGAAATAATTTCACAAAAGAGGTGCCTAATGGTCATATGGTCCATTAGAAGAGTTGAGATCAGATGGTCCTTCAGGGAAGATGTGTTTTAAACTCCCTGCTTACATGTGCGCATGCGAAGAAAATGTATCGGATGTCAGGATAATAAACGTGTACGCAAAAATATGTATCTGTGTTTTTCTCTGATAATTAGTAGCAAAACAGCAACAAAGAACACAGAACCCCTATACGGGTTAGAAGAAGAATTCGCATAGGAAGAATATACACTCGATGAAGTGTGAAATAATCAGGGATCTCAATCAATGATTTTTAGTAGTTTGTCATTTATGATTTGGTTTTTGAAAAGAAAGAAAAGAGAAAGAAAAATAATGCTAGAGAAATACTTTTGGAATTTTGGAAACAAACCCGTGAGCCAACGTATTGTTTTCAAATGAAAGATAGCAAAGGATGCAAGTATCCGATAATGGAATGACTTGTGTACACGTTACTGCGTTCAAAATCAGCTGATGAAAAATTAAAATAATCAGCTGATATTTTTGGTTAAACGCTGACGTGCACCAAACCGATTGGAGAAAATTAATAAATGATCAACATTTTTAAGGATATAAAAAAGACCGAGTACAGGGTGACCCAGAATAAATAGAACCCAAATTATTTCTTTCTTTTCCTATTAAACTAACCCTAAACCCCAGCCCAAACCCTAACCCTAACCCTAAACCCTAATTCATTTGTTTAATGGGAAAATTAACAGTTTTATTACAAAATTTGTGGGTTCTGTTTTTTTCTCTGGGACACCTTAATTTACTAAACAAAAGTTTATAATTACCTAATTCTTTATTGATATTATAGCTAATTTTTCTTTAGAGCATAAAAGACAGATTATATTGCTTGGTCTATCACGTTGAGTTTTTCTTTACAATTTCACATTTTATGATGGGATTTATTCCGTATTTACTTTTGATATCCCATACATATTTAAAAAGAGTGGTGTTATGCATGTACTTTATGCTATTAAAACTAGACATGTAGTTATAGAGTCTTTTCTTGAATGTATCTTGTGTTTGGCCTATGTATGTCATTTTATTATTATTTTGTTTATTAATTTGTACAGTAGTTTTGCATATTAAAACACTTCGGCAATCTTTATTAAGGGGAGGGGGCATGTTTCTACTTTATTATTACAATTACAAGGAAGAAAATCGTTAATATATTTTTTGTTTAATTTTCTAATGTTGTATTTATTTATATATCGATCAACATTTGCCATGCAACTATGAGATAATTTTACAGTTTTCTTTATTGAACATCTTATATAATTTGTTTTCGGGCGGAAAATGTTTACCGTTTTAAAGGAGAGATCTCCTAAGTTTAATGGCTAAGTTAAATAGGGATGCAAACCAAAGAGTATTCCTCGATCTGTTTCTTCCTTTTTTTAAAATCTCATTTTGGTTGAATATATATATATATATATATATATATATATATATATATATATATATATATATATATATATAAGTAAAGAAATAACAAAAGACTTAGAGATTTAGCTTTATAGTCTATTTTAGGGAGCTTACTATAATGCTAAATCTCTAAGTCTTTTGTTATTTCTTTACTTATCTATTTGCTCTGTGACTCTAGCATTAAGACCACACATTGAGCTCTCAAACTGCGACAGGTTTTTTTTTTTAAATAAAACTCTTGTGTCGTAAGGAAGATTTCTTCTCTGGACTTTTGGATTATATATATATATATATATATATATATATATATATATATATATATATATATATATAAGGAGAGCTGGTATTATTAGATTCGGTTGAAAACAAGCACATTTGTTTGGCTAGCCAGAACTGGCCATTTCGTCAGCGCAGGGTTAAAGCAAGAATTACAAGCTACGCATTTATTTCAAGACCATAAATTAATTATCCCATTTTTGATTCAATTTTAATTTGGCACGATTAGTCAGGCTGTAGTTAACAGATGAGATTAAAAGAAAAGAAAAAAGGAGAAACGAAAACAAGAACTAGACCTCCAAGAAATACAATTATAAAAATGACTTTTTGGTGATTATTGAGCAGAGAAATCAGGAGAGAAGAGGGGTGGGAGGAAAGAGAGACAGAGAGAGGGTAGAGAGTGAGAGAGAGAGAATTGGAAAATCAAAAGACATGAAAGCATAGGCGAAAAAAACATTTAAAAGAGAGAGAGAGAAAGGGAGAGAGAGAGAGAGAGAGAGAGAGAGAGAGAGAGAGAGAGAGAGAGAGAGAGAGAGAGGGGAGGGAGGGAGAGGGTGGAGGAGGACATTGGCGCCACGTAGAAAAAAAGTTGAATTACGAAACTAAATCCGCGATCCTCACTTTTCTTGATTAACAAAGTTAAAAGGTTAAATAAAACTCTCATCATCAGGTTTGCTGAGGCGAACTTTAAATAAATACGAAGCGACCACACACCAGTTTCTTAATGTTTTTCAACTTTTTTTCCCAATCCACCCCTTCCTCTTCCTTTCCCTCTTCCTCCTCCTCCCCCTACCTCATCACTTTTAATACAATTCTTTAAAATATTTCTTTATTTTATTGTCTTTCCTTTTTTTTTCTTTTTTTTTTCTTTTTACTTTTGGTCATTATTATTATTCGTACTAATTGAGTTTTCACACAAGCAGAAATTGATGACTTTCATTGGAGACCAAGAGACAGCAAGGTCTCCTCCATAATTCCAGCACTTTCCTCACTGTTTTAAATTAGAGTATAGTCTAAAATAGTTTCACTTTCGGTTCACTTTCTGTTCAGTTTCTTTCAGTCTCTGAGAAAATAAAACCTTTAATTCTTCACTTTCACAATATACATATATTATTTACCAATCCCTCCGCGCGAGTAAGATGTGACACAAGGTCAATTTCTTAAGCAGAGATTAACAAGATTGAATTCCGAATTTTCCTTTTCCTAGACTGGTTGCCCATCCAGGGTTAAAAAGCCCAGTCTGCCCTGCTATTTTACCCATAGCTGGAGAGAGAATAATTGGATTCACACCTTTCTTAAGAGAATTAGTTCTATGTGAAATGCAAACAACCACGTCCAGGATTTGAACTCGTCTCATCGTGTCTATTTCCTACGATGTTAACCATTTCCTCGCATGTCTCCACTTTATTATCATTGAATATAATTGCTAAGTCCATCTGCCGTGGGCATGGGCAGGGTCCGACCGTAGGGCCAACCACAAATCCACACAATACGGAACTCTAGTATTTGGAGTTTTTGTTTGCATTTTTCTTTGTGCAGAATGTATGTATTTTCCGTTAAGATATTTCGGTAATTAGAGTAGGGGCATGAATGTAATTTTAGGTGCTGTGAAATGGAGCTATTATCTGTTAAATAGAGAGTTAGACGATGTGACAATGTCGTTGATGTAAAACCAATGTAGGTATTTTCATTTTCTGGGAGACTGCAATCTCCTAAGGGACATTTAAATCTGTATACTACATTGGTCTCATTAAGCTTTACTAGAAGCTTTATACATAAAACAATATAAACCATCCTTAAACAAAATTAATTTCCAATGCAGTATTCACATTTTAAAATGGCTATAGCATCTTTCTCATCAATTCTCTTCCTTCCAGCCTCCACATCCATTAATTACTTATATATACACTAATTTTAACTTAAATAATAAATCTTTAAAAATTGAACCTATATTAGAGTTTCCTATGACGGTAACCAACACACTGCACACCTCCCCATCTTCATGTTATACACTGCTTCTTCAATTCTTCAATGTAGAGGTAATTATCATTTTTTTCTTTTAATAATATTACACGATCATAAAGTATCGAGATGAAAGATTTGAAATTTAAACATTTAAAATAATGTATACTTATACACAGGTTAGCAAATTATATATATGTTGTCATTGTGAAGTCCACGTATGCTTCTTTGTTGGTATATCTGGTGAGTAGTTCTCAGTATATATATATATATATATATATATATATATATATATCCACTTGGACCCTAACGAAACGCCTTGAGAATAAGCTAGACGGAAGTTGCGCAAGAATACTGCGTGCAGTCTTGAACAAGTCGTGGAAACAGCTGCCCACAAGGAAGTAGCTGTATGGCCACCTGCCCCTCATCTCACAAACCATCCGAGTGATACGGAGTAGGCATGCAGGACACAACTGGAGAGACAAAGACGAGCTCATAAGCGACGTTCTCCTGTGGAAGCCAACACATGGATATGCTAATGTGGGCCGCCCACCAAGGACCTACATTGCTCAACTATCCGAGGATGCTGATTGCTGCGCAGAAGATCTCCCAGGGGCAATGAATCATAGGGAATGTTGGTGAGAGATTGTCATGGATATCCGTTCTTCTTGTGCGACATGATATATATATATATATATATATATATATATATATATATATATATATATAAATAAGTAAAGAAATAACAAAAGACTTATAGATTTAGCATTATAGTCTATTTCAGGGAGCTTAGACAAAGTGTTTAACTCTCCCGACTCATCAGATGCAAATCTTACTTGGACTTGTTTGAGTCATCGTTTTTGTTCATTCTTCCTTTCACCTCACCTCATACTGTCGAATTTTACTCCAATCCTCCTATCTTCCTATATATATATATATATATATATATATATATATATATATATATATATATATATATATATATATATTTTGAGTTTTGAGTCATTATTTTTCACTTTTCCTTCTACTCACCTCATATATATATATATATATATATATATATATATATATATATATATATATATGAATGCAACTTATATGCAAGCGACGATATCTAGATGTCTAGACTACTGACTAGACAATTATGTTAAAGTTGGAATAAAAGACATTCTCTTTTTGAAGGATTTGTTTTTGGCGAAACACAGGATTGTGCTGGTGCATTACCCACCCTACTATCCACACTCAGTGATGGCTTTCTCTTGCTTTCAAATTTATAAATTCATCTTAAGAGTAAAGTTTTAGGAGGTTGATAGACATTAACGGAAATACAACGGTGCAGTTGCACACCATACCCATAATGGAGCTTAACCCTTTGCCTACACGGCTGTATCAAAATTCCATTCAACTGGTTTCCTATTGGAAATGTATCAGGTACCAGTGTCAGAGTTGGTTAGCAGACTAAACGAAGATTACAGAGATGTTCCCGTAGTGATTTTTCAATATAAGCAAGTGACACGTACGAGGGTCTCTGTGAGCGGTTTAAAATAGGCAAAGATTTAAGAGATTCTTCGGACAATGGAATAAGTTGTCTGAATTTCAAAGGGAATATTCAGAAGAAAATCAACGTTTCATTCATTGTTGACGTCTTTCTTGGTAAATCATGGGGAAAAACTATAGAATAGATTACAGTGGCGGAGAACGAAAAAGAGTAAGACTTTGTCTTGCCTGCCGGGATCGAACCCGCGTCCGCCCGCATGCAAAAACAAATGCAATCTAGGTACTGGACGGACGCAAGGTTCGACATGCGCCCGGATGTTTGGTTTTTGTGTATACTTAAAATAACCAAAGCGACGGTGTTCTTTTAGAAGAGAAGATTAAAAACTGAGGACTGAGATTATTTGAAGTTTTCCTTACAGTTGGGAGAGAATTAGAGTAGTATTTATTTTTAAACCTTTTTGGCCCCCCTTTCAAAACAATTACCCATGGACATTAAAAATTCTCCAACTAATTACACATCTAAAAAGAAACTAAAAAAAAAAACACTTAATAATTTCAAATAACATTATGTAGAGATCGTCTTCCGCGTTTAAAGTAATTATTATTACAGTATTTGCTGCTATCACTTTTTTGGGGTATTTTAAATATTACACATATTAAATTGATATTTAAGTTAATTTGGTTATTATTAAAAATGTTCTTTTTTTAAATTTTTGAACTTTAAGGGGCTCTCTTCTCGTTAGTTAAACTACTTAGATAGCCCCACCTAACAAATGTAATATACTAATTTTCATGAATGTAATTACACTACCCTTTCGTGAATGTAATATACACATTTTTCATGAATGTAATACTAATTTTTATGGATGTAATATACTAATATTCATGAAATTGGTTGTTATTCTCTCTATCTGTAAATAAATATTTCTAATTTCTAAATACAGCTTCAGTTTCGACACTTTTTGAATAAACTTCGTACAATTATGTATTTTAATTGTTAGCTCTACTTTCGCTTTCTCACAATCCTTTACCAGGTCATAGGCTAAGACCTTGTATAAAGGAAGTGATTATATGCATTTTATGTATTTCTTTGGTAGGTGGCTTCCTCTTTTGGGTGTTACTTTCCCCCTCACATTGATAGAACCCTCCTAAGAAGACATGCAGTTCCACAAAGTGTATTTTTATTTAATCTATGCTGGGACTGTTAAGTATCTTGTTTATGTGTTTTATCCGTCCCCTTTTTATCATACCCATTGCTCCCATATTATTTGCAAGGTGGCAGTTTTAATTCTTTGCCTAATTTAAGCCGCTCACATGTATTCCCCACCACTACCCAATCAAAGTATAAAACTGTTCGTTCTCTATAACTGAGCAGAAGGATTCAGATTACAATAATGATAGAACTTTATTTGAATAGAATGAGTTCTGACGTGAATAGATAGCGAGTTTTTGAATATCCCATCATCTTATTATAATGGAGATTGTGTGTTTTTGTGTCTGTAACCGAAACTATGTTCCTACTGAAGTCACAATTCCCTTACTTATTTACGTCACATTCTCCATGGTTTTATTTTTATTCAAACCTCAATTATTAATAACATTGTTTTACATTATTAATACTGTTGACAATATCTACACACTAATGATATGCAATTGTATTTATATAAACAACAAAATAGCAGTTTATAGTATGGACGGGAAGGCTAATTTGCATATTTATATAAAAAAAAATGATGTTGATAGATATGTGCTTAGTATTATTGATTTCTAATTATTTGGTTTTATCTTAATAGATATGAGCGAAAATCTCGGGGATAAAACTTAAAAGAAAACATTAACAGGAGGAAATAACTCATTTTATTCTTTACTTCCTATTTTAACTAGATAGTTAAATTAGAAAAAATAGCCATGAGAGACGGGAGTGATGGAAGAGTAAATTTCAAATCTTTTTATTTGCATTCTTATTTATATAAGTTAAAAGAAAGGAAATGAACCCGACGGTATGAGTATATATAAAAAGATGTGAAAACACCACAAAATGCTGTTAAAGTGAAAACATTTTATAACTTAGCTGATATTGAACAATATTTCGATTTTATGAAAATCGTCATCAGAGCTTGTTTATACTCCGTGTTGTTAAGAGCGGAGACAAAAGTCATTTGAGTTCAAAACAAAAACCTTGACGTTGCAAAAAAGAAAAAAGTTATACAATAGTTTCGAATGTGAGAAAAATGCGGTGGAAGTGCTCACATTCGAAACTATTGTATAACTTTTTTCTTTTTTGCAACGTCAAGGTTTTTGTTTTGAACTCAATTGACTTTTGTCTCCACTCTTAACAACACGGAGTATAAAGCTCTGATGACGATTTTCATACAATCAAAATATTGTTCAATATCAGCTAAGTTATAAAATGTTTTCACCTTAACAGCATTTTGTGGTGTTTTCATATCTTTTTATATATACTCATTCTTATTTATTTTGATTAGCCTTTCTTATTTGAATATAATATTTTATTACATTAAAACTTAAATACTTGCACCCGGAGGATGCATATATTTGCTAGTACAGGTAAAAAAAATACAAAGAACATTTAGTTATTGTTGTACCGGCCGTTCCTACAGTGGAGAATATACACCGGTTCTCACTATAAATAGTGAGACACCGAGTGAAAAGATTGTACTGTTACCGTACTGTTACTGTTTAGCGACAAGCTAGCCGTTCTTGTACCTTATTGTAAATACACTTGTCTCTTTTTACCCTACCTCGACTTGACTTCTTTTTTTACTGTTGAACTAACATCACAACAGTTATCCTTCTGTTCGATTATAATGAAGTAACCATTAATTTTTTGTATTTTGCTTTGATGTGGTTTACATAGTGATGCTAAAGTTAAAGAAAAATGCAATGCTTCATTGAAAATATATATCTAATTGCAATCAAACATTTATGAATGAATCAAATGTTGGCATTAAATAACCCATAATGAGTTGATATGCCGTTAAACAAATAAACAAAACCAAACCATGAAAGATGCTGCTGATTTGAGGTCACTTACTCCTACTCAACCTCCAGTGACAACGACCTGATATCTGGTGCAAACATGCAAATAAATAAATAGATAGGTTATGTGATTAAAGGTATTAAAAAACAGTATTAACATAATAAAGGAATGCAGTAAATTGGTACAAAAGAGTAGGCATGACCGGGTAGGAAAGGAGATCCACTCGGAATTGTGCAAGATTTGAACATGCTGACAAATGGTTATTGAAAATAAGATGCATAGAAATCTCCGGTACCGGGAGATACAAACGGGTCTCCAAGTCCCGACCAGAAATAGGAAGATGCATAAGAAGAAAAAAAGAAGGAAATAAATAAATATTATATACATATATTAGTATATACATGCAAGTGTATGTATTAAAAGTTGATAGAATTGAGGGGATGGACAGTGTTAGGTTTATACAGCAAATTAAAAAAAAATCATTTCCGATTTTAAGCTAAAAAAGTCAGATTTTCTGTAAAGAATTGATTTAAATTAAATATTGATAATTATTAGTCTAGAAAAAAAAATAGTTAAAATATTTAAGTAATTTTATTCATTTTTAAATTTCATAGATTCGGATTTATCAAAACCCCTCAAAGTATGTCCAGTTTGAGCCTTCCACTATCAATATACAAGAATAATATATATATATATATATTTCTGTACGGCCACCTGCCACATATCACTCAAACCATCCGAGTAAGACGGACAAGACACACGGGACACTGCTGAAGAAGCAAGGACGAACTCATAAGCGACGTCCTCCTGTGGAAGTCAGCACATGGGCAACCCAGTGTGGGCCGACCAGCAAAGACGTACATTGATCAGCTCTGTGCGGATATAGGACGCTGCGCAGAGGACCTCCCGAGAATGATGAGCAATAGGGACGGATGGAGAGAGATTGTCATGGATATCCGTGCCAACAGCGCGATATGATGATATATATATATATATATATATATATATATATATATATATATATATATATATATATATATATTGTTCTCTAGTGATAGTAACATACATCTACCGATGTATGTATTTATCAGTTAAAATGTTCGCCTTTTAATGACAGCTACGGACGACCGAGATGAAAGGGGTCGGACTGATGAAAGGCCAGTCAGGTTCCATTCCCGGCTAGAGGTAACTGTTAAGCCTAGCCACACTTATCAGACGTAAATGTCGAAACACAGAGTCTATGGATGACTCTCTCTCTCTCTCTCTCTCTCTCTCTCTCTATATATATATATATATATATATATATATATATATATAGAGAGAGAGAGAGAGAGAGAGAGAGAAAGAAAGAAAGAAAGAAAGAAAGAAAGAATCAATTATCAAGAAGTAACTTGTGATCTAGTCGATTTTGCTGTTCCAGCGGACAACAAAGAAAGAGAATATAGACAAATGCATCGATTTTGCCAAAGAAATGAGTTTGAGTTTTGTTTAACGGCATATCAACGTCTGGGGGTCATTTAATGCAAATGAAATGAATAGGATGTGAAACATTTTGGTGACAGTAGTATCAATTATTTGTTTTGCCTTTGGAATGGTCCCCAAAGACCTGGAAAAGGAACTGGAGACATGAGGAAACTTGCTGTCACTCAGTTTCCAGTATATGAGCAGCGGTATATTGCTGGTGTGAAAAGCTCACAATATGTCGTTTATATGAATATACCCATGGAGACTTGCTGCCACTTAATGTCCAGGGATATTCATTATATATCACTGTGTAAACAGTCAAAGATAATAATGTCGTACCAATTGTAATTGGTGCCCTGGAATAATCACCAAAAACACTGGAAAAGAATTTGGGTGAACTGGAAATCTGAGGAAGAATCGAGACCATCCAAACTACGGCACTGTTGGAATCGGCTAGAATACTCAGAAGAGTCCTGGAGACTTGAGAAGACTTGCAGTCAGTCAGCATCCAGTGAACCACCAGTTACGGCAGGTTTGAAAAACAACATTAATAATAATAATAATAATAATAATAATAATAATAATAATAATAATAATAATAATAATAATAATAAATTTCTCTGGGACTCTGAGATAAATACGGATCACCTTATGCAGAAGACCAGGCTTCGTATTGATTAACAAGAAAAAGAAAACTTGTTAAATGGTAGATATTGCAGTCTCGGCAGATCAAAGAATGAAGATGAATGAAAACAAAAAGGTAAACAAATACATGGACCATGCTAGAGAATTGAAAAAAAGCTGTGGAATGTGAGGGTGAAAATGATACCTATTGTAGTTGATGCACCCTAAATTTCGAAAACAGACGAGAATGATCACAAAAAGCTTGGGGAAAAAAAAACAAAAAAAAATAGAGAAACTGGGAATCGGAGGATGAATTAAGACCATCCAGACAATAGTATTGTTAAGATCGGCTAGAATACTTAGAAAGTCCTGGAGACTTGTTGTCACACAGACTCCAGTGAAAGACTATCAGCCTACGCTGGGTTAAAAAAAAACTCGCAAGGAGTGAAATATTGATAAAGGGAGCTGGAGATTTGAGAAACATGCTGTTACTCATTCTCCATCAATGTTCACAAGGCAGATGGTAAGAACATGCAAAGGCATGAAATAATAATAATAATAATAATAATAATAATAATAATAATAATAATAATAATCAGTTGAGCTGTGTAAATATATTTATTGATATTATCTATTTACATGCTTTGAAATTTGTCTTTTTATCAGTTTTTTACCAACAAATCCTTGACTTAAATTTATACTTCGGTTAGTTCCAAGTTTTGAAATTATAACAACATGTAATTTTAAAAAAATAAGACAAACCAAATGAAAATATTAAAAAAAGATATTTTTATTTATTTATTATATATATATATATATATATATATATATATATATATATATATATATTCGAAAACGTACTAGAAGAAAAAAAAATAAACAAATATATATATTAATATATACATGCGAATGTGTGTATTAAAAGCTGATAGAATTCAGGATAAGGACAGTGTAGGGTTTCTTCGTCAAATTAGAAAAATCATTTCTGAAATTAAGCTAAAAAAAAAAAGAAATACACTGGAAAGTATTGATAGCAATTGAATATTGATAATAATTAGTTTTGAAAAAAAAAAAGAATAATTAAAATACTTATAAAATTTATTTATCTTTAAATTTCGTAGATTCAGTTTTATTAAAAACCTTCAAAATACGTCCAGTTTGAAACTGCCACCATCAACACGCAAGACGAATATATATATATTATATATATATATATATATATATATATATATATATATATATATATATATATATATATATATATATATATGTGTGTTTGTGTGAGAGAAAGAGACAGACAGGTGAATGCGTTTGTGTCTCTGTGTATGTACGGTTGAATGTATGAATTTTTGCATTGATAGTCATTTATGCAGCTTAGCCTAGTCTGATAAGTCCAGATAACAAGGGCACCCAGTGAGAATCGAACTCACTAACAATTATACCTCGTGAGGCGCCAGTATATGTCTCTATTTTTGTGTATGTATTTTCATTAAAATCTGTCTGTCTATATCTATGTATGTCTGTGTATGTGAACTTGTGTGTGTAACACCAATATATTATTTTACTTATAAAATGTTTGTAGGTTTCTATTTGATTATGTGTTTATGTGTTGAGAGAATGTGAGCTCTTGTGTGTGTATCTGTGGGTGTGCCTTGGCCTGTTTTATGCACACATACAAGTATATATAAACACATACGCATTTTTTTTTGTGGTGCAGAATGAAGCTATGAAAATCCAATAATCTGAACAAAATTTGGACATTTTTTCTTATTTGTTTGCATCAAATGTTCTTCTATTTCATTCCTTTCCTTGAAATCTGTATTTCATCTCCTTTTATTTTATTGCAAAAAGAAAGAAGAATAATAAAAAAAAGACAAAACAAAATAAAAAAAGCAACTAAAACAATAGCTAAATAAATAGAAATAAAAAAGGCAAAAAATAATAATAGTAAAAAAAAACGAGTTCGTTTTTAAAAAATAATCGGGTATCTCTCAGGGGAATCGTGTACGACAAGTCATCTTTTTTTTTTCCTTTTATAAACATAAAAAAAATAACAGAAATTTTCCTGGGAACGAAACGGTAACAATGATCCATTCCGTTTTATCAATATTTTTCTTTTTTTGTTTTTCTCCTGTATTTTTTAAATTCCTTTTTTTTTAATGGAGAAGAAAATAAATAGATGTAAAAAAAATGTTTCATCTTCATTTTCAATTTTTTCCCATAGTTTTAATATACAGCCTTGGTCATTCCTCTAAAAAAAAGCCACCAATTTTAAATAATTTTTCAGTTATTACTGATCACAGCACCACGTCCATAAAATTTATCAACCGGCCATCCAAATTCTTTTAATCAATTATTATTATTATTATTATTATTATTATTATTATTATTATTATTATTATGTAATCCTTATAATTGTCACGTGATTTGAATTGAAATTGTCAATTTGAAATTCCAATTTTTTTCCTGCTTCTCATACAATTTAAAAATAACATTTCTTTCGATTTTCGTTTTCCTGGTTTTAGTTTTAGTTTTCCGAAAAAATTACCAGTCCGTTACCAACAGTAGGACATCCCATAAGAGATGACTATATTGTAGAAACGAGTCTGTTTTTTTTAATTATTTTTTTTTATTTGGTTTATAGGGGAAGGGAAATACGCATTTCTGTTTCATGCCTTCATTTAAGAAGAATTATGAATCTAAGAAGAGAAATAATCCAATACAGCATCCCTCAATAGAATTACTTACAGGAAATAACAATTTACGGTTTCATATCGTCTCTATATCTCATAATGACTGGCTCAAAGTGTACATTCACTTAATGAGCTCTGGTTTAAATCAACCTTTCTGTAGTTTACAATGACTATACATTAATATATCCAGTTTAATCAGGTGTTTCGACCGTTGCACACTCCGGCTTTCTTCAAGTTTCAGTTTAGTGTCCCCATCTTGGTTGTAGTTACAACGTTTTAGTCATTGTACCCACCAGAATTATCCTAGTGTCTGTCGTAGTCAGTAACATTCTGGGAATTAGGAACCGAACCCCCTCAGCATTATCGTGGGTGTCAATTATACTTATTCCGCTGTCTCTACATATATCTTTTCCAATTCCTCCGCGTGAGCAGGATGTAACACAAGGTTAACTTCTCATTTACAAAGTTTAACAGGTTTGGATTTAAATCTTTCTCCCCCCCCCAGTCTGCACTACTATTTACCCATATCTGGAGGGAGAATATTTGGGATATTAGCGCTATTTGAAATGCAAACAGCCCCGTCCAGGATTTAAACTCGTCTCCCCGTGTATATTTCTTACGACGATGACTATTGCACTAGCAGGATGAATTTTTAAAAAATCAAACTCTCGGAATTTTACTGAATAGGAGAGACATTGGAATAATCTCGTAGAGTACAAACGTTGAAACAATAAAGATAGGGACACTCGTCTGCATAATTCAGTGTACAATGACGATATTTCAATGCGAATCACATTTTTTTAAATCACACGCACACGCATACAAAGATGTGAAAATTAGAGTTGTTAATTACTACTCTCTGTCAACGATTTCTTTTTTATAATTGTTAAAGC
>CM042147.1:80035175-80047675 GCA_023376005.1 Doryteuthis pealeii | reverse complement strand
GCCGAGTGGGTGTAAGATTCCCGGGTTAGCGGGGTGTAAGCTGGCCCGACCGGTGGCGCACTGGGCTGAATTGGGTGATAACCTTGGTGCTGATGGTGTGCAAAGACGGCCGGTGGATTGCCTGGATATAAAGAAGAGAAGAATGAAAAAAAAGATACGTTAATTTGTAAACATAGCAATTAGCTAATTAGTAATAACTAATTTGTTTTATTTCTGAATTATTGTGAAGAAAAGCCATGTAGCTATATCTGGAAAAAGAGAAGTGAATGGAATTAAGGAGATGAAAAAGAGGCGAGTTTGAGGAAAAATGAAAGAGAGACCAAATGAATGAAAGGAAGCAGGAATGAAATAAATAATGTATTAAAGAAACGGAGAAGATGAGAGTTGAGCTAATATCTCTGAAGATAACGAGGAATGAAAACAATGAAAACGATGATGGTAAAGGAAATCAGATAAAGAAAATAAGACGTTGGTGAATAATAATAATAATAATAATAATAATAATAATAATAATAATAATAATAATAATAATAATAATAATAATAATAATGAGACGAGGAAAAAATAGAAGAATGGATTAAGAATAAGTAGTAAGCAAAAGAACGAAAGAAAATGACGAGAATGAAAAATTAATATATAAATAAAGAAAAAGAACCAAAGGATAAACATAAAAAAGAAAAAGATAAAGAAAGAAAGAATGAAAGAAAGAAAGAAGAGGAAGAAGGGATAAAGAATATGAAGCAAGCAAAAGATCGAGAGAAAAAAGATGAGAAGAAAAAATGAAATAAAAATGAATGAATAAATAAATGAATAAAAAGAAGAGGAAGAAAAAGAAGAATGGATAAAGAATAAGTAGTAAGCAAAAGATCGAAAGAAAAATGATGAGAAGAAAAATGTAAATACATAAATAAAGGATGGAAGAAGAAGAAGAAGAAGAAGAAGAAGAAGAGAAGAAGAAGAAGAAGAAGAAGAAGAAGAAAAGAAGAAGAAAGAAGAAGAAAAACCAAATGATAAACATAAGAAAAACTTGAATTAAACATAAATAAATAAAAAAGAAGAGGAAGTATAGATAAATAATAAGTAAAAAGAAAAAAGAAAAAAAGAAAAAGATGAGAAGAAGAACTAAAATTGATAGATGAATAGATAAATAAAAGAAAGAAAAGGCAAAGGGAAATAAATGAGAAGGTAAAAGATGCAGGAAAGAAAGAAAAAGCAAAGATAGAAACGAGAGGAAAGAAAAAAAAACAAAGGAAAAAGAATGAAGATAAAGAGCAAGTTAGAAAATAGATGAAAGAAAAAATCAAAGGAAGACAAATTACAAAAAAGGAAGAAAGAAAGAACGAGATAAAGGAAAAAATACAAAGGGAAAACAGAAAAGAAGAAAATGAGATGAGAAGGGAAATGTGTTAGAGGAGAAAGAGAAAGAATTAAAGAAAGAAAAAAGCAAAGAAACGAACAAGTGAAAGAGATAATGAATTAGAAAATGCAATAAATGAAAAAAGAAAAATAGAAACGAGAAAAATAAAAGGAACGAATATAACATTGTGAGATGAGAACCACAAGAAAAAAAAGATAAACCCAACAAAACAAGAAAAGATGAAACATAAAAGGAGATGAAGGAGAAGGAGAAAAAGAACGAAAGAGATCAGAACGAAAACTGACAAGAATGAAAACTGATAAGAAAAAGGAACGAACGAAGACCGGAAGTACGAGAAGAACAAGAAGAATAACGAAAAAATTAAAGACAGAAGAAGAAAAGAAAGAAAAGTGAGAAAACCAAAAGAAGAAGGAAAGAAAGAAGAAGGAAAGGAAGGAAAGAAAGAAGAAGGAAAGAAAGAAAGGACAACATGACCTTTAGGCACCCCTTCCGCGATCTCGACTCACGAGGACACTTTGCTCATTTACACCGTCAAAATCCGATTGTTTGTTAGGGGTTAGGGTTAGGTTAGGGTTTTGGGTTAGTTTTATAATAAAAAAAAACCCTCTAAAAATCGTCTGTTAACAATTAACCGGATTTTGACGGTGTAAATGGAAAAAAATGTCCCCATGAATCGAGATCGCAAAAGGGGTGCTTAAAGCTCATATGGCCCGAAAGAAAAAAGAAAGAACAAGAAGGAAAGAAAGAACTAAAGGACGAGAAAGAAAAATGAGATGGGCAGAGAAAGAGAAAAGGTGGAATTGGAGGAGCAGGAAGAGAAGAACGGGGAGAGATTATTATTTGGCGAGATAGTAGGAGGGGTAAAAAGAAATGAAAAAAGAAAGAAAGTAAAAAGGGGACTGAGTAGAAGTAGGAGAGTAAACGGTGGTCGAAGTGAAGGAGTAGGAAGAGGAGAAAAAGTCAAGGAGTAAACGGAATTGGAGGAGCAGAAAGAGAGAAAATGGAGAGATTATTATTTAGCGATATAGTAGGAGGGGTAAACAGAAATGAAAAAGAAAGAAAGTAAAAAGGGGACTGAGTAGAAGTAGGAGAGTAAACGGTGGTCGAAGTGAAGGAGTAGGAAGAGGAGAAAAGTCAAGGAGTAAACGGAATTGGAGGAGCAGAAAGAGGAGAAAATGGAGAGATTATTATTTAGCGATATAGTAGGAGGGGTAAACAGAAATGAAAAAAGAAAGAAAGTAAAAAGGGGACTGAGTAGAAGTAGGAGAGTAAACGGTGGTCGAAGTGAAGGAGTAGGAGGAGAAAAATAGGAAGGATTATTTAGTGATAAAGAAAATGGGACTAAACTTGTAAATTAGTCGGAAAATTAAAACTGAACCTTTTTTGGTGGTCCCCCATGACAGTCTATGAATGAACTTTTTGCCAATTGGGTTACGGCTTCGGGGTTTGGGGATGAAGGTTGTTTTTAATTACGTATTGCTTAAAAAAAAACCTTTAAAAATTACTATACATTTAATGTTGAAAAATAAATATTTTAAACCAAGTTTAATTGAAATTATACATTGAAATACTAACACAAACAACTGAGAAGAATGTGTCTACCGTTGGGTTTAATAACTAATTTCAATAGTTAATTAAATCTATTAATATTTCTTAAGAAATACATAATTAAAAACAACCTTAATTCCCGAAACCCATAAACAGTAACCCAATTCACAAAAGGTGTCATGGGGCTCCTCCCAAAAAGTTTCCGTTTTAATTTTCCGTCCAATTTGCAAGTTTAGCCGAAAACGGAACCTAATTCATCGAAAAAATATCGAACGTATAAACAGACTGAAGAGACGAAACGAGACAACTGATAAATCACAAATGAACAATACCGACTAACTTTATGTAAACGTTGGAATATACAGAAAACAAAGAAATTTGTATCTTAACAGAAACAAACGAATTGGTATTGTACAAAATTGACCATAAATTAGTACATCCCATTACAATTTATTATGATAAAAATTAATTTTCTTTAAAACCAGACATTTTTAACATTACTTTGAGAGGAACAATAGACAGTCAAAAATACAGAATCTACAGCACTGAAACACTATAACAAAAAATATCAATATGTAGGTATTTACCCAACCGCTCCACCACAAAGTCAGTTATATATATATATATATATATATATATATATATATATATATTATATATATATATATATATATATATATATATATATATATATATGGACGCGCCTATAGTAGGTTGGACTGGTCTCTTCAAACTTGACTAGTAACCAGTCTAGGAGAAGAAAAACTCTGAATTCAAACTCAGCTTAAGAAATTGAATTTGTGTCACATCCTGCTCGTATTGAGGGGTTGTATATATATATATATATATATATATATATATATATATTTAAAAAAGGGACTCTCTCGTCGATTTCCGACGCATGAGTGTTCATCTAGTGAACAACCAACACAGTGATTTGTTTATAGTGGTGAAGGCTTGTGTAGGACCATTCCACACTTTTTGGCACAGTCGATAGGAAAGAATTGGTGCATCAATAATGCCACGAACCCAATCAACGACTGACCTCAGGAATTTTGAATTCAGAGTTATCCCTCTCCGAGACTGGTTACCTACCCAAGATTAAAGAGCCCAGTCTGCCCTACTATTTAACCCATAGCTGGAGGGAGAATATATGGATCCATACCTATCCATATATATATATATATATATATATATATATATGAGGAAGAGGGGTTGGAATGAATCCGTCAGCATGAGGTAAAATATAAGGAATGAATTAACAAAACTCAGACAAAAATGTGTAGTATATTTCGCTGGAGTTTGAACTCGGCTTCTTCAGCTTTTATTGAATTATTCAGATCATACAAGTGTTTTATAGAAGGGGGAAGTAAGTAGGTGGGTAAGTATGATCAGAATAATTCAATAAAAGCTGAAGAAGCCGAGTTCAAACTCCAGCGAAATATACAACACATTTTTGTCTGAGTTTTGTTAATTCATTCCTTATATTTTACCTCATACATACATATATATATATATATATATATATATATATATATATATATATACATACATATATATCAACTATTCCGCACGGGCAGGATGTGATACAATGTTAATTTCTTTAATAGGTTTGAATTCAGAGTTTAGCACAGTCTACACTACTATTTAACCATAGCTGGAAGGAGAGTAGTTGGATGCATACCTTTCCCATGGGTATTAGCGGTTAGGGGTTAGGATCAGGGTTAGGGGTTAGGGTTAGGGGTTAGTTTTACGATTTAAAAAATCTAAATATCGTCTGTTAAAACAGCCAGGAAATTGACGGTGTAATTGAAAAACATGTCCTTTCTAAATCGAGATCAAAAAGAGGTGCCTAAAGGTCATATGGTCCATTGAAAGTTCATCCTACCCAATAGTTAGCAGCAACTCATTTGTTAAATAAATAAATTTGGTAATTTGCTGCATTTTCACAATACAAGTAACAATCTTGGTATTTACTAAGTTTTTACAGATTGTTTATTACTAAGCTTTACTTAGTCTGAAACACAGGCTTCAGACTGTTTATTACTAAGCTTTACTTAGTCTGAAACACAGGCTTCAGACTGTTTATTACTAAGCTTTACTTAGTCTGAAACACAGGCTTCAGACTGTTTATTACTAAGCTTTACTTAGTCTGAAACACAGGCTTTCAGATTGTTTATTACTAAGCTTTACTTAGTCTGAACTCAGGCTTCAGAATTGTTTATTACTAAGCTTTACTTAGTCTGAAACAAGGCTTCAGATCTTTACTTAGTCGGAAACACAGGCTTCAGATTGTTTATTGCTAAGCTTACTTAGTCGGAAACACAGGCTTCAGATTGTTTATTGCTAAGCTTTACTTAGTCGGAAACACAGGCTTCAGATTGTTTATTGTAAGCTTTACTTAGTCGGAAACACAGGCTTCAGATTGTTTATTACTAAGCTTTACTTAGTCTGAACACAGGCTTCAGATTGTTTATTGCTAAGCTTACTTAGTCTGAAAACAGGCTTCAGACTGTTTATTACTAAGCTTTACTTAGTCTGAAACACAGGCTTCAGACTGTTTATTACTAAGCTTTACTTAGTCTGAAATACAGGCTTCAGACTGTTTATTACTAAGCTTTACTTAGTCTGAAACACAGGCTTAGATTGTTTATTACTAAGCTTTACTTAGTCTGAAACAGGCTTCAGATGTTTATTACTAAGCTTACTTAGTCTGAAAAGGCTTCAGACTGTTTATTACTAAGCTTTACTTAGTCTGAAACACAGGCTTCAGATTGTTTATTACTAAGCTTTACGTAGTCTGAAACACAGGCTTCAGATTGCTTATAACTAAGCTTTACTTAGTCTGAAACACAGGCTTCAGATTGTTTTTCTACTAAGTTTTATTGAGTCTGAAACACAGGCTTCAGATTGCTTATTACTAAGCTTTACTTAGTCGGGAACACAGGCTTCAGATTGTTTATTACTAAGCTTTACTTAGTCTGGAACAAAGACTTCAGATTGTGTATTACTAAGCTTTACTTAGTTTGAAACACAAGCTTCAGATTGTTTATTACTAAACTTTACTTAGTCGGAAACACAGGCTTCAGATTGCTTATAGTAACTGGTCGTTACCCATTTAATATTACGATCAAATCACGCTGAAACCACCGGTCCCAGTAGATAACCGGGGCTAAACAGAGATGAGCCTGTTCAATACTCAATTGGGTGACCACATAAGCAAAAGCAGGTACTGTAAGCAACCTGAGTCCTTTGTTTATCAAAATGACTTCATTCAATATAAAATGACGCGAAAAGGATTGATATGCCGTAAAACCAACCCATTTAAGTACAAAGCAGACACATAGCTGCTTAGAAAATTAACCTTTTCATTAAATGTATTTGTATGTTTACTAATAGGTGATACCGCATTTCAGAAAATTGTTTCGATAATAAAATCAATTCTTGTTTTCGTTACCCACACGATTTTTCTACCGATACATTCGTCGACTTTCTCCAGGTGTAATATGAAACTTTGTAATGAAAAATACACATACTCTCGTCTTTTCTTTCGATTAAAGAAATGTGTGAAAATAAACTGATACAAGTTTTGCTTTGCGCTACTACAGAGACGAGAACCAGTCTTTTTTACTTAGGGGTTATATAAAATATTACACCTGAAAAAGATATCACTTTCGAACGTCGTAGTAACAGCAAAAAAAAGACTCCCATTGTTACGATTATTCTGAGGGCATTAGTTGCCATTTTTGAATCAAAATCTATACATATAAAAAGGGCAGTTGTCTGAATCTGAATGTCCGGAAGAAACTTCTAAAATAAAACAATTAACGACAAGTAAATATACACATTAGATATCAGGGCTTGGTTTTTTGAGCAAAAATAATAGAGATTTGATTTATATTCGTGAAGATGATTAAAAAATAAAATTTAAATGATAACAGCATGGATTTTTTTTCATTTGACATTTTAGATTGTAGACATTAACATTTCTTTTTCAGCCTAGCTGAAGAATCAATGCAAGGTCTTTTAAAAAAAAAAAAAATTTACATAGAGATTTAGATGGAGCATCCCATGATAATTCAACTCACGATTCAATAATAAATCTGCGGGACTAACTTTAAAAAAATCACTCTCTAACCAGGCGATGCCGGGTAGCTGCTGCTGGTACTTAATAAAAATGATAGCGATTTAATATCTTTCCAACTGGCTTTGGGCCTCTTAAGATCATTTTTTTTAGTGTGTTCCCATCTCTCTGGGTACTTCATACTTATGGCTTTGTGACAAACTAAGGTACATTTAGTCAATTTCTACAAGTCTGACCGTGATGTCCCATGAGAAAGAAGAAAAAAGGTAGACAATCCAAATAAAAACCAAGAATTAAAGAAAACAACAACAACATAACAATCACAAAAAGAGTCAAAATTGTACGAAAGAAAGGAAATATAAGACTATTGACAAAGAGAATATAAAAAAAAGATTTGTTTTGTTTTGTTTTACGGCATATCAACCTCAGTGGGTCATTTAATGCCGATAAAGTTTTGAAATAAATCAATTCTTAATGGATAATACAATTTTTTTATAAATACATTTTTCTATTTAACCCATAGATGGGACCCTAACAGGTACTACCACTCCGGGTCAGAGTGGACCAGGGAGAAATGGTGATGAAGGGGTGCTCCGCATTCCCCAAACCTCCAAAACTGGAACCTCACAATCAGATAGAGTTTAACGTTATTCCCAGGATATGTAGACCTGCAGCCACCGCCTTCTAGCACCCATATGATAAAAAGGGTTGGGGGTTGCCATAAGGGAAATAGGGTTGGGAAAATCATATAGGTGCTAGGGCTTGATGTGACCAGCCGATTGATCGGGGGGGGGGCTCTCTGACCGCCCGTCTAGCCCAAGATAGGGCCAAAGTGGTATTGCATGTCATGAACTGCTCATCCACCTGGGCTCTATCTTTAAGCATCACGGGTCGCCACCCACGGCCAACAGGTGGCCCCATTGCGGGAGTATTACTCCTATGCAGAGGTGCAGTCGGTGCATTCTAACGCCCCAGCCGACAGGGCGGTAAAAAAAGAGTAGAAAGAAGAAATGTAAAAGGTAGTTCTCGTGACGAACTGATAAACTGATTGGACTGTGTCATTGTAGTAAGCGAGTTCGAACTCGAGTCGCGTTATTACGTTCCCTTTCGGACTAGTATACTTAGGAAAGGTAAGAGCTGTCTTATCCCCAGTTATGGTTTAAATATTGCCACTACTATAAAAAAAAAGAAGTTTTTTGAATTAAATAACCCACGAAGGTTGATATACAATTAAACAAAGAAACGGAAACTGAAGAAATTAAAAAAAAAACATTTAAAAAGTAAGAGATAAAACGTAGTTATGTGTAAAACAAAATAGGATTTTCTTGTATTTTAATACAGTATCAAATAAGAAATAGAGGTTATATATATATATATATATATATATATATATATATATATATATATATATATATATATCAGAAAATGCCACTCATATTGAATATGTATTGTGTTACCATAACAATAGAATCTATTTTTTTATTACTCTGTGGTGAGTTCAGTTTTCAAATGCAATACAAAATGATTATTGTTTCAAAGTTAGTAGAATTCAGACCCAAGGTTGATTTGAATATGTCAGGCACAAAGAAAGACAAAAAATAAAAAAAGATAAATGTTAGTTCAATATTTATCTATTATTATTATTATTTACTCCTTTTGAGTTTTCACATCAGTGTTAGCTGATGGTCTTTCACTGGAGTCTGAGTGACAGCAAGTCTCCCCAGGTCTCCAGGACTCTTCTGAGTATTCTGGCAGATTGCAGCAGTGCAGTGTTCTGAATGGTTTCAATTCTTCATCTGATTTCCAAACTTTCCAAACCCTTTTCCAATCCTTTTGGGACCGTTTCAAATGCACCAACTACAATTGGTATAACTTTCACTTTCATATTCCATAACTTTTTCAGTTCTCTGGCAAGGTCCAGATATTTGTCCATTTTTTCATTTTCCTTTATTATTATTATTATTATTATTATTATTATTATTATTATTATTATTATTATTATTTCGTTCCATTAGCCAGTGGTTCACTGGAAGCTGACTCTTTCCAGGTCTCCAGGACTCTTCTGAGTATTCTGGCCTGGCCAGAGATCTGTAAAAACTGTGGAAGGTAAAAAAAAAGGCGCACCAATTATATGTGGTGCTCTTGGAATAGGCTTCAAGTGTTTGGAAAAGAATCTGGATGAATTGGAAGAATCGAGACCTTCCAAACACCAGCATTGTTATGATCGGCTAGAACAGAAGAGTCGTGGAGACCTGAATAGACTTGCTGTCACTCAGCCTCCAGTGAAAGACCATCAGCTAAGACTGGTGTAAAAACTCTTAGAAGAAGAAGAAATTTAGAAGCGAATAAAAAAAGAAGAGTTTATGAAGTTCAAGAAGAAAAAGAAAGATAGCGAAAGAAAAAAAATGATCTAGTTATTTACTAAGTTTAGCTAGGTTGTAGCAAAACGCTGTAAAATGGGACACTCAGTGAGAACCGAACTCCCAAACAATGATCGGTTAATATGTTTGAAAACTATTAAGCCAGGTGAGCTGCCCAGGAAAAATTATACAAAAACGAGAAATAAAAAAATGGGCAAGTAAATAAAGAAAAAAAAATAGAAAGGGGAATAAACGAAAGTCTAGAGAAAGAAGAAGAAAAATGTGTAATTAAGATAATGGAAATCTTGATATAGTGAAAGAGAATATTCAGTAAGTTGCACTTATTGACCGCTTACGAAGATGTTTATCTCCGGTTTACCCAAATTTCCTCCACAAATAAGAACTATGTAGAAGATTTGTTAGTGATAGATTATAAAGCTGAGACATATAGTTATTTACTAAGCTTAGCTTAGATATGGCACAAGACCAGAAGTATGGGGCTCCCAATGAGAATCGAACTCACTAACAATGGTTTGCGAAGCGAGCTTGCTAACCATTACACCACGTGAGGTGCTCATTAGTGTTAGATATAGTTATTTACTAAGCTTAGCTTAGATACGGCACAAGGCCAGAAGTATGGGGCACCCAATGAGAATCGAACTCACTAACAATGGTTTGCAAAGCGAGCTTGCTAACCATTACACCACGTGAGGTGCCCAGAAAGCTGAAACATATAGTTATTTACTAAGCTTAGCTTAGATATGGCACAAGGCCAGAAGTATGGGGCACCCAATGAGAATCGAACTCACTAACTGGTTTGCGAAGCGAGCTTGCTAACCATTACACCACGTGAGGTGTCCAGAAAGCTGAGACATATATGAAATACAATAGATCGAAATGCACTTATATACACAGTTCTACCTTGTCTTACGAGTTTAATTCGTTCCGCTCGTATTTCAATTTCCTCGTATATAAAATCAACTTTCCTCCTTGAAATAAAGTGAAATGCCATTAATCCGTTCCGGGCCCCCGAAAAATACACTAATTACTTTTATGTTTCTTTTAAGCAAGAAAAATTGCACTGTATTGGATAACCTATTAGAAATATTACTCAACCTAACGTCATGATTTTTGTTTTTTAGAAGAGACGGTAAAAATAAGAGGAAAAAGGACTCCACAGAAAGAGTAATGGACAAATCATGTACTACGTCCAGTTCACGCGAACTGTTTAGATTGTCGGAACTTTGCATCTCCCACAAATGGATATGTCATGGTGGAGGGGTTTTCAAAGCCAAAAAGTGCTCAATATACATTACAGAGGATTAGGTCGAAGCAATAAGAATTAGACAAGCGAACGAAAATAAGCTTAGCGAATATGTTCGGGCCTAATGGCCCTAGTTCTAAAGATGACACCGGCAATATGGGCGAATCCCATTGAAGTGGCGTTTTTCATTCCCTCTTTTCAAACCACCGCAAAAACATTCATCTCCCACGCCTGACGCTGCAAACTCATATTTAGTACTTGATACAATAAAGATAATTCTCCAGCGATTTTTTTTTTTTTTTTTTTTTTTTGCTGTCTGAAATGCAAAGCTCAGCTTGAAGTGGAAAAAGAGAGTGTGACTAATGGGGGAAATTTGTTGTTATGATGGAGGGTTAAGGGGTTTATTGGAAATTCATAAAGTCGGAAAAAAGTTTTCTTAAAAAAAAAAGTGCGCGAAAAGCGTTTGATCTGGTTGTGTTTGACCAAAGAGCGTCATTGACAAAAATGTTTACGAAGCAGTTTGCGCATGCGTGTTTATTTGCATACAACCGAGAAGTGATATCAGTCCTCACAATTTACCCCATATTTCTAGCCTTGTGCCAAACAAGGCTTGGTGAATCTTAACAATAATAAAATATTTATTTAATTGATTTATTTAATAAAAGCATTTACTATTTATAATAATGAAATATTCACTAAGCCTTGTGATATTACTCTCAATTCATATTAATTAATTAAAATATTAATTAACTTATTAGTCATTAATAAGAATTAATATTGATAGTATATAATTGATTAATAATTTAATTAATAATAATGAATTAATATTAATATATTAATATCTAATATACAGATGAATTAATATAATAACAAATCAATTGATTATTTAATTAAACAATTTATTTAATTGATTAGGTTCTTCTCACGAACTGAATTGAATATTATTCTTATCATTTGTTTATTCTTTTCATTTAAAGGAAAATTTTAAAATACGAAACTTGCAAAAAAAATATTTGTTGCATGCGGCGTGTCTCAAACTGACATGTTTATGTATATTGAACGTAAAGTTAAGGAAAGTCCTTCAGATCGCTTAATCACTTGCTTTCTCTTAGTCTGTCTATCTGTCTATCTCTTGATATCGTTTTTTTTCTTCTTTCATCTTTTAGATATGGAATTTTTTGTGACCTTGTATCAAATCCTACCCGTGGTAAACGGGTTGTGTATATATATTTTATGAAAGAATTAGATTTTTTTTTGTTGTATTTAAAAAATATATATATAAATAATCTCATTCCATCTTTATTCCAAACTCTTGTTTCCTTCACATTCCCCCGATCTCTCTCTCTCTCTCTCTCTCTCTCTCTCTCTCTCTCTCTCTCTCTCTCTAGATCAATCTTTTCCAGCACTCTCTCACTCCCTACCTTCCACCTACTTTATATATATATATATATATATATATATATATATATATATATATATATATATATAAAGTTAGGGTAGTGGAGACATGAAATCAACGGCGCTTGATTTTCAACCGTACATGCGCTATCAATGATATTGAGCACATTTTACTTATAAATTTAGCAAATTATATATATATATATATATATATATATATATATGTGTGTGTGTGTGTGTGTGTGTGTGTGTGTGTGTTCTTTGTTGGGATACCAAGTTTCTTGGTACAAGTGTGGTTCTAGGCTGATCTTATTCTCTACCAGTAGTTTGTTGTAGAGTTCAAGTTCCGTATGAGAGCTCAATGCTTAATTCTTATAAACAGAGAAAATTTATTTGTGAATAAAAAGGACTTAAATACCAGGGGTATCGTGATTATGGAGCATTTCCACTCGGGGGTATCTGAGGCCC
>CM042147.1:80027675-80030175 GCA_023376005.1 Doryteuthis pealeii | reverse complement strand
ATTGGCTAGTGTTTTGTGTGGATATTTCTATCCATATAGCCTGAACACTTGACCATCTCCTGTCAGTTCCTACAGAGTGTATACGGTTGCACTCTGCCTTTTTTTGTCTGGTGACTGGACGCTAATAACAGTGATTTAATATAATCAATAATAATGTGAAGGTGAGAATGATGATCATTCTACAGTGGTGAGATTCTGGTTTAAAGCTCTGGGATGTGCGGAGTTACTCCTTCGTTGCCCGTATTCCTAAGTCCACTCTAATCCAGAATGGTACTACCCATTTGAGTCATATGTATGGGTCACATAGATCAATTTTTTTTTCGTATTCGATGGGAGGGTGTGCTCATAAAAGACAACTCGACACCGACACAAAAGATGTAAATATGAATGTAAGATGAACGTGATTCCTTAACCTCTAGGCATATATTAACACGAGACGGTTTGACATGCCGTTAGAATCAGCCGATTAATCAATTAACCAAACTGCGATTGGGTCTGCAGAAAGAAAAATCTTTCATAGATATGCTCAGGCCAGCTCTTTGAAGAGAGATGTATTTTACTTCTTTTTTTTTTCGTAGTGCAATGCCACGGTTGTTGCGACTGACTGTTGCCAATGTATAAGTAAAAATGAACTCTCTTGTTTTACGTTTGGGATTAGGAAGTACAATTCTCTTTATTTATATCAGTTTCCTTGTTTTTGTTTGTTTGCTTGTTTTTTTTTTGTTTTTTTTTTTCGTTTTCAGGTGGAAGAAGAGGAAATCTATCAATAATAGAGATTCGCTTCCGGTTTTTGTCTGTAACAAAAATTACCTCACTGCTTACGTCACATTACCCAAAATCGTCATAACATAGAATAAATACAATCAAAATTTGAACATGCAACATTAGACAGTCCTCATTGTTTTTTAAAACAAGTTTTAATAAATACATGACTGGTATTATATATCTATATATAGTTTGTTTCATTTTAGTATATAATTAAAGTTTACATTTAAAATTGTTTTATTTTTTAATCCTTTAATGAATTTGATGATTTTACATACTTGGGGTACAAACTCGCTTTTTTTAAATTGAATTTTTAACTCCCACCTCTCAGGCAATATGTTTCAAAAATCTATTTTTACATCGCCCAGAATGCGTTTTTTAAAATTTTTCTAGTGAAATATAATGAAGGAAAGCTATTTCTTTGAATGAAGAGTTCGTTTTTTTTTTAATATTCCAAACTTGAGATATATAGAACGATTATAACATAGTTTTTATTTTTATTTTTTGTGTCTTTTTTTTTTCATAGTAATTCATTTAAGCAAGCTAAGCGAATATGCGTTTTGTCCATGCAAGTGTAAATATGGCGTAGGCAATTAATGTCCATTAAGAGCGGTGCGTATGACTGCTCTTTGAATAAAGTTTTCTTTCGGAGTATGTGTGAGTGCATATGTGTTGGGTGTTACTGCATGTATAGTAATGTCAATATACGAATAACTCAATACTTAACTCTATAGGAGTATAAATATTCTACATATACATCATGTATATATATATATATATATATGTGTGTGTGTGTGTGTGTGGGTGCGTGTTTGTTTAATTCTCTTTCTCCCTATATATATGTATATATATATATATATATATATATATATATATATATATATATATAATGAGTCAGACGAACCTACTAAAAGTTTCGCTTAATGCTCTTCAGGGCTAAATTCTGACTCTTAGAGTCAGATCTTAGCCCTGAAGAGCATTAAGCGAAACTTTTAGTAGGTTCGTCTGACTCATTAGATTTATCTTTATTATTTGCTCTACTTAGGTATTGAACACTTTTTACTTATTAGCTTTAGTCTCCTGGCGGTTTTATATGAATATATATATCTTATATATATATATATGTATATAAATTGTTTTTTCTTTTGGCCAAAATATTGTACCAATAGATTCTTTTTTGATGGTACGATTATTATGGTCTTTTCTTTTTTCCAAAAATGTTTTTCTCCCCGGTTGATGTTTGGTAGTATATTTTTACAATCAAACTATTTACTGGGTTTTTTCTCACCGCGAGGATTTACCAATACGTCTGGTATATTATAAATATATATAAAAAAAAATTTTTTAAATTAAAAGTTGGTCTGACGAAGCTCGGTGGGCCTCAAATACCCACGAGTAGAAATGCTCCATAATCACGTTACCCCTGGTATCTAAGGCCTTTTTATTCACAAATAAATTTGATCTGTTTATAAAAATTAAGCATTGAGCTCTCATACGGAACTGTATATATATATATATATATATATATATATATATATATATGGAGGATATGTGCTTAATTGAAGTCATACCTAATTTTGAAAATTAATTAGTTAATAATTAATGAATTTAGGCGGGCATATATGTTCAAATGTAAGGCTAAACAAATCGAGAAAATGTCAATCCCTGAATGTACATTTCGACCTATTCAGACATTTCGACATTCAGGGATTGATATTTTCTCGATTTGTTTAGC
>CM042147.1:80017675-80025175 GCA_023376005.1 Doryteuthis pealeii | reverse complement strand
GTGAGAGACGTACGACAAATATATAAATTGATAAAACAGTGACTCGAGAAGGATTAAATTCACTGGGTGAGGTTTAGAACATTTTCCAGCAACCCTTATATATATAATAATATATGAAATTGAATGAACGGCTAAATGTCCATCACGTCTTTGCGCGTGGCGTTTAAAAAAAAAATACCAGACGCGTGTTTTATAACATAAAAAAATAACGACCAAAAAAAAAAAACAAAAAAAAAACGCGTCCATTTCCGAAAATCGTCTCTGGAGATAAAGTTTTACTTTGAAATCGATAAGACAAAAAATAACATCTTTTTGTTTTTATTTTTTACTTGCATTGTAATTGCTTTCAAATGAATACATTATAATATATATACTTATTTTATTCCTGTAGTTAGGGAATTTCCATGTGTGCTTTAACCAAGTTGATGCAGGTAGACCGTAAGGAGGGGCTCAATGTGCCTAGTGCCGGTGAATGGAAGGACAGAGCAAGATATTCAATAAATGAAGAAAACAACTGTAAACTTGCTTCATTACAATAATTTATTTTATTTAATTTATTTCAACCACATTACATAATGCGGTGGAAATAAATTATTGCAATGAAGCAAGTTTAAAATGTTTTCCTTCGTTTATTGAATATATATATATATATATATATATATATATATAATAAGAGAGAGAGAGAGAAAGAGAGAGAGAGAGAGAGAGAGAGAGAGAGAGAGAGTCTTGAAAGAATGCGGTTGATTGTGTAAATAAATGTTATTATAACTTTCTTTGTGTGTATGACTTTGTATGAGTATGTATAATTCTCAATATATATATATATAATATATATATATATATATATATGTGTGTGTGTGTGTGTGTGTGTGTGTGTGTGTGTGTGTATGAAAACAAGATATTCAGCGGATGTATTTATTCATAAATTATATAATATATATAATATATATATATATATATATATATATAATAGTGTGTGTGTGTGTGTGTGTGTGTGTGTGTGTGCGTGTGTGTTGCGTAACGGTATTTTCAGAGGGTGATGGTTATTAGCGCTATGTGAAATTCAAACAATCTCTTTCAAGATTTGAACTCGTCTCACCGTGTCCATTATATATCTTATATATATATATATATATATATAATATGTGTGTGTGTGTGTGTGTGTGTGTGTGTGTGTGTGTATGAAAACAAGATATTCAGCGGATGTATTTATTCATAAATTATATATATATATATATATATATATATATATATGTATATATATATGTGTGTGTGTGTGTGTGTGTGTGTGTGTGTGTGTGTGTGTGTGTGTGTGTGTTGTGCGTGCATGTGTTTGCGTAACGGTTATTTTCAGAGGGTGATGGTTATTGCGCTATGTGAAATTCAAACAATCTCTTTCAAGATTTGAACTCGTCTCACCGTGTCCATTTCTTACGACGATAACCAATTCACAACCCTATTTTCTAATGAACTATGAGTTTTTCGTTTTCCCGCATCTTTCTGTTGAAAAGTACTTTTATGAAGATTGAAAGAAAACAAAGCAAGCCCCCTAGCAGAAAGCCAAATAAGTAAATAATGTGAAATAGTTAAGATAATACACTTCAAATGCGTTTCGCGTTTTTTATTGGTAGGGAAATATGTGTAATAGGGCAAGTAGCAGGCGCACGCCCTGAACCGCAATTGGTCTCTCCACGATTGTGGAATAGACTTATCAAAAAAAAAAAAAAAAAAAAAAAGAAAAAAAGTTTAACTACAGATTTAAAGAACGAGGCTTTTACATTTAAAACTTTTCTGCTTCCTTATATTCGAAATGCTTTCTTTCTCTTTTTTTTTTTTATATATTGTTTAAACTTAACAAACCCAATAATTATACGCGACTTGGCCGGCTCAGCGAATCTGGGTTTCAACCTGTGTTGGAATATGAACGGACTGACACGAGTTTTACCTGGTAAAAATCCGACTTCATATTTACGTCCCGTTTGGTTTAGACAAGGTAAGCTGGTTTATCGCTTCTAATTCCCTCGGAACTGAGATCGATACAATAACGATGGAAAATCTCCAAGTCAACATTTTCCTCAAAGAATAAACAGTAAAAAAAAAAAAAAAAGAAAAGGAATAGGAAAAGCAATTCTTAAGTCTTAGACTATATCCAACCGAAATCTCTCTCTCTCTCTCTCTCTCTCTCTCTCTCTCTCTCTCTCTCTCTCTCTTTCGTTTCATTGTTGTTTTTAGAACAAACAAGTTTTATCGATATGACGTAAAGTGTTCTATTTTCGAGCCATAACCATCCAGACACATCACTGGCAGTAGACATCGTAGTCTTACACTTATTTTCCATTTAATAAATTTATACGAATACCAGAGAACTTCTGTTCGTGTCACTGTACTCACGCTAGCATAAAAAGGTTACACACCATCTTAAATCATCAATACGCATGACCAACGTGCAATGTGTATTATATGTACTAACAAATGGTGTTTATGATTCTTTATTAATAATTATGGTTTCTCTAATTTAGATAAGGATAAAACAGGGTTTTTAATAATTAACTGCTCTGGTTATTAATCCGTAATTTTATTTCTTTCATAGATAATAGTTTTGTGTATGTATTGCCCCACCCCCACCCTCACACGCACGAGCAGGATATGATCAAAAACTATTTTCAAGTAGAGTTTAACAAGTTCGAATTCAGAATTCTTTTTTTTTTTTTTTTACTTGATCTGGTTACCATACCAAGATTTTTGAATCCCAGTCTATTTACCATAGCTGGAGGGAGAGTAGTTGGATGATTACCTTTCCTGAGAGTATTGGCGCTATGAGGAATGCTTCCATCCTCGTCCAGCGTTTGAAATCGTGTCGCTGCGTCTATTTTCCAATGACGATATCCAATAGTTTTGTTGTATAATTTCACAAAGAAAGCTTAAAGTTATCTCAATTTTTTTTTTTATAAAGGGGTACAATTTTGCTAATGTTTAATGAATGTTATTGCCTTGTAGAAAATACGCCTAATACACATCCTTCGATTCGGCCGGGGTTAGAATACACCGACTGCACCTCTGCAGAGGGGTAAATATTCCAAAAACATGTTTCAGAATAAGCTTTTCTCATTTCTTTCTATTAACTCATCTCTTCCAAATAAAGAAAACAAACAAATAAATGAATAAGGGTTTATTAGACCGCGTACAGATTTAATGTTCATTTAATAATTATCGAGCATCTTAGTAAAATTGAAGGATTTATTAACTTTCAAAATTATTTATTTATGAATATCACGTTATAAGGTACTCTTAACGTAAATTGTAAAATTCTGAAATAAGAGTTTTTTTTTCATTTCTTTCAATTACTCATCTCTCTCTCTCTCTCTCTCTCTCTCTCTCTCGTCTCTCTCTCTCACACACACACACACACACACCTCTCTCTCTCTCTTCTTTCCTCTCTCTCTTCGTCTTTCTTCTCTCTCTCTCATTTGTGTTTTTTGCCTCTCCCTATTCCACTTATTCCTTTTTTTCTTCCATTCTATTGAAGAGTATTGATGCAAACAGCCTCGTTCAGGATTAGATGCGGGTCGCGGGACTATTTTATAACTAAGAAAACTATCCACACAACGAGCAACTAAGCTATGTATGAGACACCCCAGTGAGACTCAATCTCACTAGTTATGGTTGCCAGTCTGGGATTTCTAATCATGATTACACACGCGAGGCGCCTCTAGAAATATGTTTTGCGGAATTTTCTGAAATTTTGATCAAATCAAGATTAAAACACCGTGTTTGATTGGATGTGAAGTTGAGACTTTCCATTTGGGGGAAATGCTTTTTTGTTTCTTGCTTTTTTCTTTTTTTTTGTTTGTTTTGTTTGTTTTTGTTTTTGTTTGTGTGGTCCTTCAAGTTTTGACAGCAGAAATTGAGACATAATTTCATCTTAAAATCTCTAAATTTCATCTTACTTGTCAAGATGGAAAGTCTGATACTTACCATAAGATGTTTTAAAAACTTTTCAAGAGCAATTAATTCTAATGACGTTTTTTTTTGGGGGGGGGGGGGGCTAAATGAATAAAAAGAGATAGATAAATAGTCACAACAGATAAAATGTGCACATATTGTTCTATGAAAAAGCAGTATGGTCGAAAAGGCTACGAGGATGGAAAAGTCTTACTTGATAGGGATGGAGAAATTAAGTCGTCCATAGCAATAGCAAGAGACAACGCTTTTACTGTTTAAATTAATCATTAATCATCTTGAACAACAGCAAACCTTGGGCACTTTTTGATTTCCATGTTTTCTATTTAGCTTCAGCAGAACAGATAAATAATTATTTCTTTCATAAAAAGTAAACAATCCAATTGGACTGGAAGAAGGCGTTCTCCAATTCAGTTTTGTTTATTTCTGATGCTACACTTTAATTTCATAGTAATTAACACAGTTAATTCAATTTGATGATCCGTACACGAAAATAAGATCATTAGTAATTTTTTTTTTCAAATACATAAAAAATCTCAGAAAATCAGTTGTGCAAAATTGCGCATTTTAAAACTTAGATTTTTAGATAGATAAATTACAATCTTGATCTAGGGTTTAAGCATCAACTTTAACATAGCTTCTTCCAGACGTTAAAATTTCTTTATTCAATTTTAAGTGAATAAAATAGGTTTAATTGAATCAGAGAAAAATAGTTTTTTCCCATAATTCAGTAGAAAAATATACGAAAAAACACAAAAACACATCTTATTATAATGGAGATTGTGTGTTTTTCTGTCTGTAACGCGAAACTATATTCCTACTCAAGTCACAATTCTCTTAGTTATTGACATCACATTTTCCATGATTTTATTTTTATCTAAACCTCAATTAACTAAATTGTCTTACATTATTAATACTACGTCTACATACTGAAAACATGCAATTATATTTATATATACAACAAAATAGCAGTCTACAGGTGTGAACGGGAAGGTTAAATTGCATATTAATATTAAAAAATCGAATTTAATAAATATGTGCCTTAGTATTATTGATTTCTAACTGTTTGGTTTTATTTTAATGAATATAAGCAAAAATCTCTTCAATGAATCTTAAATGAAATCCATTAACAAGATAAAATAACTGTCATTTTATTCTTTACTTCCTCTTTAACTAAATACTTATAAATTAGAAAAATAACAATGAAGAGACGAGAGTGATGGAAGAGTAAGTTTCAGTTGTTCCATTTTTTATTATACTCCTCTGTTTCAATCTTTTATTCTAACTCCTCTGTTTTTCAAATTTTTTATCTTGTTTTTATTTAGTTTCATTAGCCTTTCTATTTAATACAATATTTTCATTACCATTAAAAATTAAATACTTGCTAGTTAAGAATAATTATTTTTGAGTTTTAAGAAAAAGGACTTTCAAATTTTCAAATCACTTTTTTCAGGTATTAAATTTTTATTTATTTTTTATTTTTTTCTATATGTTCTTCATGATTTGAAATCTTACTAGAAAATGTAAAAATTAAGAACTGGACATTTTCTTTTCTTCAATATGACCAAAAGTCAACCCCGTCCTTAGATTCTGAGATTGATTATAAACCCTCTTTTTTAAAGTTTGTTTTTAATAAAATAAGCTATTCATGGTAGAGAATTACGTCATTAATGAATAATTTTATGAAAATTATTATTAAAATGGAACAATTCCTGATTTTGGTATAGTTTGAATTTTTAGAAAAAATGTGTCTTATACAAGACGAGCGGACAATATGTGTCACATACAAAGACGAGGGAAAATCTTATAAAAGAGCAAAAGATTACAGGGAAGAGATTTGAGATTAGGATTAACTACTCGACTAGAAAGAAGAATCAGATGTGATATATTAGAACTTTCAGAGATAAATTAATGGAATTTTTAATTATGGTAGACATGTTTTTAAATTTTCTCCTCGGACCGGAAATTCACTGTCAAAACATATTTCAAAAACCGGGTCTATTAACTAAATTGGATTCTGTTTTTCTTTTTTTTTTTTTTTTTTTTTTGCTAATAGAGTAATACATTTTTTGGAACAAATTAACTAATCAGATAAAAAACTCCCGAACGTATAAGACAATTTTAAGTTGAATTAGATAATTTAAAAAAAATAATGGCAAGACAAATAATTCAAGAGGGCCTTTTTATGGAACTTGATCGATGAATTACTTTGATCTGTGTATAAATATTGTATATGATTTGAGCCAAGATTCTGTCTAAAAAAACAAAACAATGCTGATGTGAAAAGATAGTAAGAAAAGGGAGATGACAAAGGAGGCAATAAAAAAGAATGAAAAAAAAGAAAAAGAAAAACAAATGAGGGTGAATGGTGATACCCAATTGTATTTAGAGCACTCGAACAGTACCCGATCATTTGAAGAAGAGACTTGAAGAATTGGAAAACAGTTGACGAATCAAAGAACCAACAACAGCATTGTTGATATTGGCTAGAAAACGCAGAAGAGTCCTGGAGACTCTAGAAGACTCAGATTCAATGCGAATATATATATATATATTATATATTATATTATATATATTATTAATATAGTTAATCTAATATACCAAACTTGTTGGTAAACACTTGATGTAGAAAAAACCGGCAAATAGTTTGATTGTAAAAATATATACCAAAATCAACTGGGGGAAGAGAAAAAAGTTTTGGGTGGAGTCAAAGAAAGACCAATAGTCGTACCAAACCAAAAATAATCGGTTGATACTATATCATACTGGCCAAAAGAAAAAAACAATTTATATGATATATAATATTAAAAAATATATATTATATAAAACCGCAGGATAATTCCTATAATAAAAAGTAAAGAAGTGCTCGAAGACTAAGTAGAGAAAATAATTATATCTAATATAACTTATGTTCTTTGCTCCATTAAAATGAGCTTAAAAAAGTGCTCAAGTTAGTTAAGTACTGAAGAGCTAGAGTCGATCTTTGCCTGAAATAGCAACTATGAAACTTTTTTAGTAGGTATATCTGACTCATTAGGTAAATTTAATATATATATATATATATATATTTAACATATTATATATATATAATATAATTATGCACAAATATATATATTCTATAAAAACGAAAGGTTCGCAAAAAGCGATTATATTTTTTTCATCATCTTGCATAATGCGACACGTGTTACCACCGATGTTCGATACGCGTCTTCAGGATTAATTAAACTCATATTTTTTTCAGAATTGAAATGGGTACAATCTATATTTTGTTATATCAAACAATCATCAACGATATTATAAGCTCTGTGTGTGTTTGTAACTTTACTTTTTGTTTATAACGGTTGTTATAATAACGGTTGAACGTACGTTTATTTTCTCAACCTTGCGTGCGGTCTGTGCGCGAATATATAATATATATATATTATATAATATTATATATATATATATATATATATATATATATATATATATATTTGTCAAGGCTGTGTTATTGGTCACGAGTCTTTTTCTCTTCATTTTTTTGGATCTGTATTTTTTTCC
>CM042147.1:80014512-80017575 GCA_023376005.1 Doryteuthis pealeii | reverse complement strand
CATTGATAAAAAAGCACTGTACGCAGGAGGGTGAAATTCGATACCGTATGTAGCTTGACTCGCCACCCTAAATTTCCGAAAACTAGGACGCAAGAATGATCAACAAAGCTTGGGGAAAAACTCGAGAACAGTGGGAATCGGAGATGAAATTGCAACCATCCAGACAATAGTATTGTTAAGATCGGCTAGAATACTTAGAAAAAGTCCTGGGAACTGTTGTCGCAACCAGACTCCATGAAAGACTACAACCTACGCTGCGGTTAAAAAAATCGGCAAGGAGTGAAAGATTGATAAAGGGAGCTGGAGATTTGAGAAACATGCTGTTACCATCTTCCATAAAGTGTTCACAGGCAGATTGGTAAGACTGCAAAGCATGAAATAATAATGATAATAATAATAAATAATAATAATAAATAATAATATAATAAATCAGAATTGAGTGCTGTGGTAAATATATTATTTGATATTATCTATTTACATGCTTTTGAAATCTTGTCTTTTGTTATCAAGTTTTACCAAGCAAACCTTGACGTTAAATTTATACTTCGGTTAGTTCAAGCTTTGAGAATTATAACAACATGTAATTAAAAAAATAAGACAACCAAATGAATAATATTAAGAAAAAGATATTTTTATTTTATATAGTTATATTACAATATATATATAGATATATATATATATATATATGAGAGTTCGAAAACGTACTAGAAGAAACAGAAAATAACATATAACTATTGGAATATAATAACATGCAATGTTTGTATTAAAGCGATAGAATTCAGGATAAGCGACAGTGAGGGGTTTCTTCGCAAATCTAGAAAAATCATTTCCCGAACATTACAGCTAAAACAAAAAAAGAAATACCACTGGAAAGTACGGAAGCAATTAAATAGTGATAAAATTAGTTTTGAAAAAAAAAATGAATAATAATAAATACTTATATAAATTTATTTAGTTTGTTAAATTTCGTAAGATTCAGATTATTAAAAACCTTCAAAATACGTCCATTCTGAAACCTGCCACCATCCAACAACGCAAAAGACGAATATATCATATAGTATAAATATACAATATAATATATATAGTAATATATCATATATATATATAGATATTATAATGTTGTGTTGAGAGAAAGAGACAGACAGGCTGGAGACGTGTCTCTGTGTATTACGGTCCTGAATATAGTATTTTCTGCATGATAGTCATGTATGCAGCATTAGCCTAGTTTCATCAAGTCCAGATAACAAGGGCAACCCAGTGAGAATCGAACTCACTAACAAGTATGACCTCGTGAGGCGCAGTATACCTGTCAAATATTTTGTGTATCGTATTCATTAAAATGCTGTCGGGTCTATATCTATGTATGTCTGTGTATGTGAATTTGTGTGGTAACACCAATATATTATTTTACATATAAAATGTGTGTCGTTCTATTTGATATGTGCTGTATGTGCTGTAACGAGAATCGCCTACTCTTGTGTGGTATCGCTGGGTGGCTGTGGCCTGTTTTTGCACGACACATACAAGTATATAATACAACGCATACGCATTTTTTTTGTGGTGCAGGATGAAAATCCAATAATCTGAGACAAAATTGACATTTTTCTTATTTGTTTGCATCAAATGTCTTCTATTTCATTCCTTTCCTTGAACATCTGTATCTCATCCTCCTTTTATTTTTATTGCAAAAGAAAGAATAATAATAAAAAAGACAAAACAAAATAAAAAAAGCAACTAAACATACGCTAAATCAAATAGAAATAGAAACAAGGCAAAAAATATAATCAGTAAAAAAAGAGTTCGTGTTTAAAAAATATCGGGTATACCTCAGGGAATCGTGTACGACAAGTCGACCCGCGTTATAAACATAAAAAAATAACAGCAAATTTCCTGGGAACGAGACGGTAAAAATGATCCATGCCGTTTTATCAATATTTTTTCTCTTTGTTTGTTTCTTCTCCTGTAATTTTTTTAAAATTTCCCTTTTTTTTTAATGGAGAGAGAAAATAATAGGATGTAAAAAATGTTTCATCTTCATTTTCAATGTTTTTCCCATAGTTTTACATTACAGCCTGTCATTCTTACTAAAAAAAAACAAAGCCCACCATTTAAATAATATTTTTCAGTTAAATCCTAACTGATCAACAGCACCACGTCCCATACAAATTCATCAGCCGGCCATGACGCAAATCTTTTAACTCAATTATTCTATAATTAAATCTTATCTATTATCTATCTATCTCATTTATTATTACATATTAATTTATTATTATTATTATTATGTATCCTTATAATTGCTGCACGCGTAGATTTGAATTGAAATGTCATTTGAAATTCCAATTTTTTTCCTGCTTCTACGTACAATTTAAATAAAATATCTTCTCGATTTTCGTTTTCTTGGCTTTAGTTTTCCCGAAAAACATTACACAGTCCTACGCGTTACCCGGAAAAGCTAGGACCATCGCCATAGGAGAGACTATTATTGTAGAAACGACGTCTTTTTTTTATTTTTAAAGTTTTTTATTTGGTTTACTAGGGGATATGGGAAATACGCATTTCTGTTTCAAATGCCTTCACTGTTAAGAAAATCTTGAACCTAAGAAGAAGAAAATATCAATACGGCAGGCTATCCCCCAATAGGAATACTTACAGGAAATAACAATTACGGTTTCATATCATCGTATATTTCATGAATGACTGGCTCAACGTGACATTCACCTTAGATGAGCTCTGATTAAATCAAACTTTCTGTAGTTTATATGACTATCACATTAATATTCCGTTAATCAGGTGCTTTCGACCGCTGCACAACTCTGGTCTTTCTTCAAGTTTCAGTTTAGTGTCCCACTCTTGGTTGTGTTACAACGTTTAGTCATTGCTACCACCAGAATTAATCCCTATGTCCGTCGTAGTCAGTAACATTCTGGGAATTAGGAACCCCGAACCCCTCAGCATGTATCGGGGTGTCAATTATACTTATTCCGCTGGGTCCCTACATATATTTTTCCAACCCTCCGCGGTAGCAGGTGTAACACAAGGGTAACTCTTATTTACCAAGTTTAA
>CM042147.1:79999512-80004512 GCA_023376005.1 Doryteuthis pealeii | reverse complement strand
AGAAGAAGAAGAAGAAGAAGAAGAAGAAGAAACCATATGATAAACATAAGAAAAATTGAATTAAACATAAATAAATAAAAAAGAGGAAGTATAGATAAATAATAAGTAAAAATCAAAAGAATAAAAGAAAAAGATGAGAAGAAAAACTAAAATTGATAGATGAATAGATAAATAAAAGAAAGAAAAGGCAAAGGGAAATAAATGAGAAGGTAAAAGATGCAGGAAAGAAAGAAAAAGCAAAGATAGAAACGAGAGGAAAGAAAAAAAAACAAAGGAAAAAAATGAAGATAAAGAGCAAGTTAGAAAATAGATGAAAGAAAAAATCAAAGGAAGACAAATTACAAAAAAAGGAAGAAAGAAAGAACGAGATAAAGGAAAAAATACAAAGGGAAAACAGAAAAGAAGAAAATGAGATGAGAAGGGAAATGTGTTAGAGGAGGAAGAGAAAGAATTAAAGAAAGAAAAAAGCAAAGAAACGAACAAGTGAAAGAGATAATGAATTAGAAAATGCAATAAATGAAAAAAGAAAAATAGAAACGAGAAAAATAAAAGGAACGAATATAACATTGTGAGATGAGAACCACAAGAAAAAAAGATAAACCCAACAAAACAAGAAAAGATGAAACATAAAAGGAGATGAAGGAGAAGAAGAAAAAGAACGAGAGAGACCAGAACGAAAACTGACAAGAATGAAAACTGATAAGAAAAAGGAACGAACGAAGACCGGAAGAACGAGAAGAACAAGAAGAATAAAGAAAAAATTAAAGACAGAAGAAGAAAAGAAAGAAAAATGAGAAAACCAAAAGAAGAAGGAAAGAAAGAAGAAGGAAAGAAAGAAGAAGGAAAGAAAGAAAGGACCATATGACCTTTAGGCACCCCTTCCGCGATCTCGACTCACAAGGACACTTTGCTCATTTACACCGTCAAAATCCGATTGTTTGTTAGGGGTTAGGGTTAGGGTTTAGGGTTAGGGGTTAGTTTTATAATTAAAAGAAAACTCTAAAAATCGTCTGTTAACAATTAACCGGATTTTGACGGTGTAAATGGAAAAAAATGTCCCCATGAATCGAGATCGCAAAAGGGGTGCTTAAAGCTCATATGGCCCGAAAGAAAAAAGAAAGAACAAGAAGGAAGGAAAGAACTAAAGGACAAGAAAGAAAAATGAGATGGGCAGAGAAAGAGAAAAGGTGGAATTGGAGGAGCAGGAAGAGGAGAACGGGGAGAGATTATTATTTGGTGAGATAGTAGGAGGGGTAAACAGAAATGAAAAAAGAAAGAAAGTAAAAAGGGGACTGAGTAGAAGTAGGAGAGTAAACGGTGGTCGAAGTGAAGGAGTAGGAAGAGGAGAAAAATAGGAAGGATTATTTAGTGATAAAGAAAATGGGACTAAACTTGTAAATTAGTCGGAAAATTAAAACTGAACCTTTTTTGGTGGTCCCCCATGACAGTCTATAAATTAACTTTTTGCGAATTGGGTTACGGTTTAGAGGTTTGGGGATGAAGGTTGTTTTTAATTACGTATTGCTTAAAAAAAACCAAAACACAACAAATTACTATACATTTAATGTTGAAAAATATATATTTTAAAACCAAGGTTAATTGAAATTATACATTGAAATACTAACACAAACAACTGAGAAGAATGTGTCTACCGTTGGGTTTAATAACTAATTTCAATAGTTAATTAAATTTATTAATATTTCTTAAGCAATACATAATTAAAAACAACCTTAATTCCCAAACCCCTAAACCGTAACCCAATTCACAAAAGGTGTCATGGGGCTCCTCCCAAAAAGTTTCCGTTTTAATTTTCCGTCCAATTTGCATGTTTAGCCGAAAACGGAACCTAATTCATCGAAAAAATATCGAACGTATAAACAGACTGAAGAGACGAAACGAGACAACTGATAAATCACAAATGAACAATACCGACTAACTTTATGTAAACGTTGGAATATACAGAAAACAAAGAAATTTGTATCTTAACAGAAACAAACGAATTGGTATTGTACAAAATTGACCATAAATTAGTACATCCCATTACAATTTATTATGATGAAAATAAATTTTCTTTAAAACCAGACATTTTTAACATTACTTTGAGAGGAACAATAGACAGTCAAAAATACAGAATCTACAGTACTGAAACACTATAACAAAAATATCAATATGTAGGTATTTACCCAACCTCTCCACACAAAGTCAGTTATATATATATATATATATATATATATATATATATATATATATATATATATATTGGGGAGAATATGTGCTTAATTGAAGTCGTACCTAATTTTGAAAGTTAATTAATTAATAATTGATTAATTAGGCGGGCATACTTATTCAAATGTGAGGCTAAAAAAATCCAGAAAATTAATCTGTATGTACATTTCGGCCTATTAGGCCTCATCAGCAGAGCTATAGATAGGAAGACCTGCTGATGAGGCCTAATAGGCCGAAATGTACATACAGAGATTGATTTTTCACGATTTGTTTAGCCTCACATTTGAATAGGTATGCCCGCAAAATGAATTAATTATTAATTAATTAACTTTCAAAATTAGGTACGACTTCAATTAAGCACATATTCTCCCAAATATTGTCGGCTAAAAAAAAAGCCATATCAAAACATATCGTTTGTGTATTTACTTCTCATATATATATATATATATATATATATATATATATATATATATATGGAAGCGCCTATAGTGGGTTGGACTGGTCTCTTTAAACTTGACTAGTAACCAGTCTAGGAGAACAAAAACTCTGAATTCAAATTCCGCTTAATAAATTGAATTTGTGTCACAGCCTCCTCGTGTTGAGGGGTTGGTATATATATATATATATTAATATATATATTATATATATATATATATATATATATGAGGAAACGGGGTTGGAATGAATCCGTCAGCATGAAGTAAAATATAAGGAATGAAAGAACAAAACTCAGACAAAAATGTGTAGTATATTTCGCTGGAGTTTGAACTCGACTTCTTCAGCTTTTATTGAATTATTCAGATCATACAAGTGTTTTATAGAAGGGGGAAGTAGGTAGGTGGGTAAGTATGCTCAGAATAATTCAATAAAAGCTGAAGAAGCCGAGTTCAAACTCCAGCGAAATATACAACACATTTTTGTCTGGGTTTTGTTAATTCATTCCTTATATTTTACCTCATATATATATATATATATAATATATATATATATATATATATATATATATACCAACTATTCCGCACGTGCAGGATGTGATACAAGGTTAATTTCTTTAGCAGGTTTGAATTCAGAGTTTAGCACAGTCTACACTACTATTTAACCATAGCTGGAAGGAGAGTAGTTGGATGCATACCTTTCCCATAGGTATTAGCGGTTAGGGATTAGGGTTAGGGTTAGGGGTTAGTTTTATAATTAAAAAAATCTAAATATCGTCAGTTAAAACAACCGGATATTGACGGTGTAAAGGAAAAATATGTCCTTTCTAAATCGAGATCAAAAAGAGGTGCCTAAAGGTCATATGGTTCATTGAAAGTTCATTCTACCCAATAGTTAGCAGCAACTCATTTGTTAAATAAAAAAATTTGGTAATTTGCTGCATTTTCACAATAAAAGTAACATTCTTGGTATTTACTAAGTTTATTACTAAGCTTTACTTAGTCGGAAACACAGGCTTTAGATTGTTTATTACTAAGCTTTAATTAGTCTGAAACACACGCTTCAGACTGTTTATTACTAAGTTTTACTTAGACTGAAACAAAGACTTCAGATTGTTTATTACTAAGCTTTACTTAGTCGGAAACAAAGACTTCAGATTGTTAATTACTAAGTTTTATTTAGTCTGAAACACGGGCTTCAGGTTTATTATTACTAAGCTTTACTTAGACTGAAACAAAGACTTCAGATTGTTTATTACTAAGCTTTACTTAGTCTGAAACACAGGCTTCAGATTGTTTTTCTACTAAGCTTTACTTAGTCTGAAACACAGGCTTCAGATTGTTTTTTACTAAGTTTTATTTAGTCTGAAACACAGGCTTCAGATTGCTTATTACTAAGCTTTACTTAGTCTGAAACACAGGCTTCAGATTGTTTATTACTAGCTTTAACTTAGTCTGAAACAAAGACTTCAGATTGTTTATTACTAAGCTTTACTTAGTCTGAAACACAGGCTTCAGATTGTTTTTCTACTAAGCTTTACTTAGTCTGAAACACAGGCTTCAGATTGTTTTTCTACTAAGTTTTATTTAGTCTGAAACACAGGCTTCAGATTGCTTATTACTAAGCTTTACTTAGTCTGAAACAAAGACTTCAGATTGTTTATTACTAAGCTTTACTTAGTCTGAAACACAGGCTTCAGATTGCTTATTACTAAGCTTTACTTAGTCTGAAACACAGGCTTCAGATTGTTTATTACTAAGCTTTACTTAGTCTGAAACAAAGACTTCAGATTGTGTATTACTAAGCTTTACTTAGTCTGAAACACAGGCTTCAGATTGTTTTTCTACTAAGTTTTATTTAGTCTGAAACACAGGCTTCAGATTGCTTATTACTAAGCTTTACTTAGTCGGGAACACAGGCTTCAGATTGCTTATTACTAAGCTTTACTTAGTCTGAAACACAGGCTTCAGATTGTTTATTACTAAGCTTTACTTAGTCTGGAACAAAGACTTCAGATTGTGTATTACTAAGCTTTACTTAGTTTGAAACACAAGTTTCAGATTGTTTATTACTAAACTTTACTTAGTCTGAAACACAGGCTTCAGATTGCTTATTACTAAGCTTTACTTAGTCTGAAACACAGGCTTCAGATTGTTTATTACTAAGCTTTACTTAGTCTAGAACACAGGCTTCAGATTGTTTGTTACTAAGCTTTACTTAGTCTGAAACAAAGACTTCAGATTGTTTAATACTAAGCTTTACTTAGTCGGAAACACAGGCTTCAGATTGTTTATTACTAAGCTTTACTTAGTCTGAAAAAAAGACTTCAGATTGTTTAT
>CM042147.1:79977012-79989512 GCA_023376005.1 Doryteuthis pealeii | reverse complement strand
TTTATTAAACTCTTGGACTGAAAAAAATCAACCCCCTTAAAAGGAAAAAACAAACTTTCCAAGTGTTATTTTAACATCACACACGGACGTGGTTTACACGCGGTCAAATAAAGTAAGAACGCTATTCATAACATATACTCATTTGGATATAATTTACAAGGCGATTCGTCTGCCGAAAAGGCATATAATTCTTTAAAATCTGCGGTAAATGAATAATCCATTTTAATGAAGAGATTATAATATATATATATATATATATATATATATATATATATATATATATATACTTAGAATACGCATTTTGAAAACTTTTTTGAAAATTCCAGTCCTGATCGAGAGGGTTTTGTGCCTCGTGATTAACGATATATTTATTTCGTCTTTCGGTTTACAATGTTGCTTTGATAATGACCTCTTCATATGGTCGAAACAGATTTCTGTCAGCAAAACTTTTAACATCTTGTTGTTTTTTTCTACAAACTTTCTACACACACACACCCACACACACACACACACATATATATATTATATATATATTATATATATATATATATATAAATATATAATATATATGAGAATAAAGAGAATGAAAGTTACTAAACTTGAAAGTTTGGACATCTGTAATATGCCGATCTTTCACGTCAGTCTGTATGTTTCTAATTCTATGTATTTACTTAGGAGAAACGGCCTGTCCAGACCGTTATCATGTCAGTATGCTGTACGGCTGCACGGTGCACCACCTCGATCCTAACGAAGCGACTAGATAATAAACTAGATGGGAGCTGCACAAGAATGGTGCGTGTGATCCTGAACAAGACGTGGAAACAAACCCCACGAGAAAACAGCTGCACGGCCACCTGCCACATATCACCCAAACCATCCGAGTAAGACGGACAAGACGCGCAGGAACACTACTGGAGAAGCAAGGACGAACTCATAAGTGACGTCCTCCTGTGGAAGTCAGCACATGGGGCACGCCAGTGTGGGCCGACCAGCAAAGACGTACATTGATCAGCTCTGTACGGATACAGGATGCTGCATAGAAGACCCCCCGAGAATGATAAGTGATAGGGACGGATGTAGAGAGATTGTCATGGATATCAGTGCTAACAGCGTCTCATGATGATGATGATGATGATGATGATGAGGATTTAGGAGCAAACATTCCCTTCTGGCATTAGGGTTTTTCTATTCTTCAAAGATCGTATTCAAAATCACTTAAGAGTCTGGAAAATAGGAACCTATGTTATTACTTGAAATAACTGCCAGACTATTAAACTTGATGGCATTTTATAAAGTAGCGCTAATATTCTGACGATGATTTGAAAAAAAAACGAAATATCAACAAAAATCAGTCTTGATATTTGATATAAGACATCTCAAGTGAAGGCAAATACATCCTTCAAAAAATGGTGTCCAGGTTATTAAACTGCGTCTGGTGGTTGTAAAGATTTGTGTAGACTGATCAGTATTCAACTGTGTTGGAAATTGAATCAGCTTCAGTCTACACAAATCACTAAATGGTGCCGCGAACAGGATTTTGATTGGCTGGTGTTTTTTGTGTGGATATTCATATGCATATAGCCTGAACACTTGACCATGTCCTGTCAGTTCCTACAGAGTGTATTTGGTTGCACTCTGCCTTTTTTTATCTGGTGACTAGAAGGTATCTCTACATGGTGCCGCGAACAGGATTTTGATCGGCTGGTGTTTTTTGTGTGGATATTCATATCCATATAGCCTGAACACTTGACTATGTCCTGTCAGTTGCTACAGAGTGTATTTGGTTGCACTCTCCTTTTTATCTGGTGACTGGACGCTATCTCTACATGGTGCCGCGAACAGGATTTTTGATTGGCTGGTGTTTTTTGTGTGGATATTTTTATTCATATAGCTGAACACTTGACCATCTCTTGTCAGTTCCTACAGAGTGTATTCGGTTGCACTCTGCCTTTTTTTTTTGTCTGGTGACTGGACGCTAATAACAGCCTTCTTGTGAAGGTGAGTATGATGATCATTCTACAGTGGTGAGATTCTGGTTCTGAAGCTTTGCGATGTGCGGAATTACTCCTTCGTTGCCCGTATTCCTAAGTCCGCTCTAATCCAGAATGGTACTATCCATTTGAGTCATATATATGGATCACATAAATCAATTTTTTTTCGTATTCGATGGGAGGGTGTGCTCATAAAAGACAACTAGACACCGACACAAAAGATGTAAATATGAATGTAAGATGAACGTGATTCCTTAACCTCTAGGCATATATTAACACTAGACGGTTTGACATGCCGTTAGAATCAGCCGATTAATCAATTAACCAAACCTTCGATTGGGTCTGCAGAAACAAAAATCCTTGATAGATATGCTCAGGCCTGCTCTTTAAATAGAGATGTATTTTACTTTTTCTTTCGTAGTGCAATGCCACGGTTGTTGCGACTGACTGTTGCCAATGTATAAGTAAAAGTGAACTATCTTGTTTTACGTTTTTTCGATTAGGAAGTACAATTCTCTGTATTTATAGCAGTTTCCGTGTTTTGTTTGCTTGTTTTTTTTGGGTTTTTTTTTTCGTTTTCGGGTGGAAGAAGAGGAAATCTATTAATAATGGAGATTCGCTTCCGGTTTTTGTCTGTAACAAAAATTACCTCACTGCTTACGTCACATTACCCAAAATCGTCATAACATAAAATAAATACACTCAAAATTTGAACATGCAACATTAGACAGTCCTCATTTTTTTTTAAACAAGTTTTAATAAATACATGACTGGTATTATATATCTATATCTAGTTTGTTTTATTTTAGTATATATTTAAAGTTTACATTTAAAATTGTTTTATTTTTTAATCCTTTAATGAATTTGATGATTTTACTTACTTGGGGTACAAACTCGCTTTTTTTAAATTGAATGTTTAACTCCCACCTCTCAGGCAATATGTTTCAAAAATCTATTTTTACATCGCCCAGAAGGCGTTTTTTTATTTTTCTAGTGAAATATAATGAAGGAAAGCTATTCCTTTGAATGAAGAGTTCGTTTTTTTTTTAATATTCCAAACTTGAGATATATAGAACGATTATAACATAGTTTTTATTTTAATTTTTTGTGTCATTTTTTTTTTTTCATAGTAATTCATTTAAGCAAGCTAAGGCGAATATGCGTTTTTGTCCATGCAAGTGTAAATATGGCGTAGGCAATTAATGTCCATTAAGAGCGGTGCGTATGACTGCTCTTTGAATAAAGTTTTCTTTCGGTGTATGTGTGAGTGCATATGTGTTGGGTGTTACTGCATGTATAGTAATGTCAATATACGAATAACTCAATACTTAACTCTATAGGAGTATAAATATTCTACATATACATCATGTATATATATATATATATATTATATATATATATATATATATGTGTGTGTGTGTGTGTGTGTGTGTGTGTGTGTGTGTGTGGGTGCGTGTTTGTTTAATTCTCTTTCTCCCTATATATATATATATATATAATGAGTCAGACGAACCTACTAAAAGTTTCGTTTAATGCTCTTCAGATCAAAGATCTGACTCTTATAGTCAGATCTTAGCCATGAAGAGCATTAAGCGAAACTTTTAGTAGGTTCGTCTGACTCATTAGATTTATCTTTATTATTTGCTCTACTTAGGTATTGAGCCCTTTTTACGTATTAGCTTTAGTCTCCAGGCGGTTTTATATGAATATATATATCTTATATATATATATATGCATATAAATTGTTTTTTCTTTTGGCCAAAATATTGTACCAATAGATTATTTTTTGATGGTACGATTATCTTGGTCTTTTCTTTAAAAAAAAAAAAAAATTTCTCCCCGGTTGATGTTTGGTAGTATATTTTTACAATCAAACTATTTACTGGGTTTTTTCTCACCGCGAGGATTTACCAATACGTCTGGTATATTATAAATATATATAAAAAAAAAATTTTTAAATTAAAAGTTGGTCTGACGAAGCTCGGTGGGCCTCAAATACCCACGAGTAGAAATGCTCCATAATCACGTTACCCCTGGTATCTAAGGCCTTTTTATTCACAAATAAATTTGAATCTGTTTATAAAAATTAAAGCATTGAGCTCTCATACGGAACTTGAACTCTACAACAAAACTACTGGTAGAGAACAGGACTAGCCTAGAATCACCCTTGTACCAAGAAACTTGGTACCCCCAACAAAGAATATATATATATATATATATATATATAATATATATATATATATATATATATATATGGAGGATATGTGCTTAATTGAAGTCATACCTAATTTTGAAAATTAATTAGTTAATAATTATCAAAACGAGAAAATGTCAATCCCTGAATGTACATTTCAACCTATTCAGACATTTCGACATTCAGGGATTGACATTTTCTCGATTTGTTTAGCCTTACATTTGAACATATATGCCCGCCTAAATTCATTAATTATTAACTAATTAATTTTCAAAATTAGGTATGACTGCAATTAAGCACATATCCTCCAAAAATTGTCGGCCTAAAGCCATATAAAAATAAACACATTTGTTTGTTTACTTAACCTCATACATATATATATATATATATATATATATATATATATATATATATTATAATATATATATATATATATATATATATATATATATATATATATAGTGTGTTTATCTGTGCGTATGTATGAATCTATAAGACTTTACCAAGCAGTTGCATTTAAGACCTACCGTATATGTACGTGTGTGTTTTTTTTTCATTGTGTAAATATACATGTGTATACTTAATGTGTATGCATATACGCTTGTGCATGAATGCTAATATATGAGGGAAAATATGAACTCATGCGTGTGTGATGCGCTGTGTGTGGTCCGAAATTCTATACATATATATGCATATTAACTTACGTTCACATTTACCAATCCGCCACACGCATACATACGCACAGGCATATATCTAGCAATCTGCTCACACACACACACACACACACACACACACACACACATACATAATATATATATATATATTATATATATATATATAAAAAACTAAGTGAGACGTTAGATGTAGGGAATTATATGATTCTTGAGGATAATATATAGAAAACTATTTTCTATTATTATTATCAAGAATCATAAAATTCCATATGTATATATATATATATTATATATATATATATATATATATATATATATATATATATATGAGTATAGATAAAAAGGATATGAAAACAAACACAATATGCTGTTAAAGTGAAAAGATTTTATATCCTATTCATAGCTAATATTGAGCAATATTTCGATTTATAAAAATCATCTTCAGAGATTGTTTATACTCCGGACTTATCAATAGCAGAGACGAAAATAATATGAATTCCAAACGAAAACATTGATGTTGCAAAAACGTTATGCAGTAGTTTCAAATATAAGCACATCCGCCAACGCTTTTCTCGGTCAGCTCTGAAGATGATTTTTATAAATCGAAATATTGCTCAATATTAGCTATGAATATGATATAAAATCTTTTCACTTTAACAGTATTGTGTGTTGTTTTCATATCCTTTTATGTATACTCATACCGTCGGATTAATTTCCTTTCTCTTAACTTATATATATATATATATATATATATATATATATATATATATATATATATATGTATATATATATATATAGATAGATAGATAGATATAAAAAGAGTGCATTTTTCAGGTTGAAATAAACTGAAATGTTATTAATCCGTTCCACACACACACACACACACACACACCCACACACACACACACACACCTTATTTATTTGTTACATTTTTTAAATAACAATAATAGCACTGTATTATATAAAACATGATGAAATAGAATGCAAGGAATTATGTGCTGTAATGTTTTAATGTTTATTTATATATAGATACTAATTTTCTTTGGCGAAATAAATCTGGAAACTTAATGTCTTAGTGAGTTTCTTAATATAATTGTATCTGAAGCTCTCACGTACCTCAAATTTTAGCTCACAAGACAAATCAATTGACTACTCTTATCTACCAAAATTCTTTATTCAAGGTATATTTATAAAAATTAAGCGAATGAGTGAAAAAAGAAATTATATATATATATATATATATATATATATATATATATATATATATATTGGAGGATATGTGCTTAATTGAAGTCATACCTAATTTTGAAAATTAATTAGTTAATAATTAATGAATTTAGGCGGGCATATATATAAGGCTAAACAAATCGAGAAAATATCAATCCCTGAATGTACATTTCGACCTATTAGGTCTCATCAGCAAGGTTATAGACATGGGAGACTGCACCGTGTGTGACTTGAAACCTCGACTGTCAAGCTGACAGCTGAAGTCTCTAACCGTTACACTAGCTTGCCATTCCCACATTCTTCGTTCGTTCGTTCGTTCGTTCGAGTCACACACGGAGCAGTCTCCCATGTATATATTTATAGATATATCAATTTAGAGATTGTGTGAAAAAATAAATGGCAAACATAGTAGATTAGTAGAATGCGGAAGAGATTAAAGAGGAGAGAAAACAAAAACAATATGGTGAATTAAGTAATCAGCTTAAAGGAAGGAGAAGTAAGTCGTGCATCTGTTAAGCAAATGTCATTGTTTTCGAAAATATGAAATCAGATTTCATATATATATATATATATATATATATATATATATATATATATATATATATACACACACAACTTGTTCCAAATGTTCTAAGCCTCACTCCGATAGGTGAGCCATATCTTATGAATCTAAAATAAGTCAATCAGACTTCTATCATCATTTCCGTGCAGGTGATGCCCATGCAAATGTGAGAGACGTACGACAAATATATAAATTGATAAAACAGTGACTCGAGAAGGGTTAAATTCACTGGGTGAGGTTTAGAACATTTTCCAACAAGCCTTATATATATATATATATATTTATTTTATTCCTGTAGTTAGGGTCTTTCCATGTATGCTTTAACCAAGCTGATGCAGGTAGACCGTAAGGAGGGGCTCAATGTGCCTAATGCCAGTGAATGGAAGGACAGAGCAAGATATTCAATAAATGAAGGAAAAAACTTTAAACTTGCTTCATTACAATAATTTATTTTATTTAATTTATTTCAACCACATTACATAATGCGGTGGAAATAAATTATTGTAATGAAGCAAGTTTAAAATGTTTTCCTTCGTTTATTGAATATATATATATATATATATATATATATATATATATATATATATGAGAGAGAGAGAGAGAAAAGAGAGAGAGAGAGAGAGAGAGAGAGAGAGAGAGAGAGTCTTCAAAGAACGTGGTTGATTGTGTAAATAAATGTTATTATACTTTCTTTGTGTGTATGACTTTGTATGAGTATGTATAATTCTCAATATATATATATATATATATATATATATATTTGTGTGTGTGTGTGTGTGTGTGTAAATGAAAACATGATATTCAAGCGGATGTATTTATTTATAAATGATATATATATACATATATATATATATATATATATATATATATATTGTGTGTGTGTGTGTGTGTATGTGTGTGTGTGTGTGTGTGTGTGTGTGTGTGTGTATGCGTGCATGTGTTGCGTAACGGTTATTTTCAGAGGGGGAAATGGTTATTAGCGCTATTTTGAAATTCAAACAATCTCTTTCAAGATTTGAACTCGTCTCACCGTGTCCATTTCTTACGACGATAACCAATTCACAAGCATATTTTCTATAAACTATGAGTTTTTCGTTTTCCCCGCATCTTTCTGTTGAAAAGTACTTTTATGAAGATTGAAAGAAAACAAAAGCAAGCCCCCTAGCAGAAAGCCAAATAAGTAAATAATGTGAAATAGTTAAGATAATACACTTCAAATGCGTTTCGCGTTTTATTTGTATAGGAAATATGTGTAATAGGGCAAGTAGCAGGCACACGCCCTGAACCGCAATTGGTCTCTCCACGATTGTGGAATAGACTTATCAAAAAAAAAAAAAAAAAAAAAAAAAAGTAAAAAAAGAAGAAAAGTTTAACTACAGATTTAAGAACGAGGCTTTTACATTTAAAACTTTTCTGCTTCCTTATATTCGAAATGCTTTCTTTCTCTTTTTTTTTTTAATATTGTTTAACTTAACAAACCCAAATAATTCTTCGACTTGGCCGGCTCAGCGGAATCTGGGTTTCAACCTGTGTTGAATATGAACGGACTGACACGAGTTTACCGGTAAAAATCCGACTTCATATTTACGTCCCGTTTGGTTTAGACAAGGTAAGCTGGTTCTATCGCTTCTAATTCCCTCGGAACTGAGATCGATACAATAACGATGGAAATCTCCAAGTCAACATTTTCCTCAAAGAATAAACAGTAAAAAAAAAAAAAAAAGAAAAGGAATAAGGAAAAGCAATTCTTAAGTCTTAAGAACTATATCCAACCGAAATCTCTCTCTCTCTCTCTCTCTCTCTCTCTCTCTCTCTCTCTCTTTTCGTTTCATTGTTGTTTAGAACAAACAGGTTTATCGATATGAACGTAAAGTGTTCTATTGAGCCATAACCATACAGACACATCACGTGGCAGTAGACATCGTAGTCTTACACTTATTTTCCATTTAATAAATTTATACGAATACCAAAGAACTTCTGTTCGTGTCACTGTACTCATGCTAGCATAAAAACATTACACACCATCTTAAATCATCAATACGCATGCCCAACGTGCAATGTGCATTATATGTACTAACAAATGGTGTTTACGATTCTTTATTAATAATTATGTTTTTTTTTTCTAATTTAGATAAGGATAAAACAGGTTTTTTAATAATTAACTGCTCTGGTTATTAATCCGTAATTTTATTTCTTTCATAAATAATAGTTTTGTGTATGTATTCGCCCGAGCAGGATGTGATTCAAAAACTATTTTTAAGTGGAGTTTAACAAGTTTTTTTTTTACTTGACTGGTTACCATACCAAGATTTTAGATCACAGTCTATTTACCCATAGCTGGAGGGAGAGTAGTTGGATGAATACCTTTCCTAAGAGTATTGGCGCTATGAGGAAATGCTTCCATCCTCGTCCAGCGTTTGAAATCGTGTCGCTGCGTCTATTTCCAATGACGATATCCAATAGTTTTGTGTATAATTTCACAAGAAAGCTTTAAAGTTATCTCAATTTTTTTTTATAAAGGGGTACAATTTGCAGTGTATGCTAATGTTTATGAATGTTTATTGCTTTTGAAAAATACGCTGAATACTCAGCCTTCAGTTTGGCCGGGGCTTAGAATACCCCGACTGCACCTCTACAGAGGGGTAAAATTCCAAAAACATGTTTTCAGAATAAGCTTTTTTCATTTCTTTCTATTACTCATCTCTTGGAAATAACAGAAACAAACAAATAAATGAATAAGGGTTATTGGACCGGTACAGATTTAATGTTCAATTAATAATTATCGAGCATCTTAGTAAAATTAAATGATTTATTAACTTTCAAATTATTCATTTATGAAATATCACGTTATATATACCTTAACGTAAATTGTAAAATTCTGAAATAAGTTTTTTTTTCATTTCTTTCAATTATTCATCTCTCTTTCTCTTTTCTCTATCTTTCTCTTCTCTCTCTCTCTCTCTCTCACACTCACACACACACACACACACACACACACACACACTCTCTCTCTCTCTCTCTCTCTCTCTCTCTCTCTCTCTCTCTTCTCTCTCTCTCATTTGTTGTTTTGCCTCTCCCTATCTCCACTTATTCTCTTTTTTTCTTCCATTCTATTGAAAGATATGATGCAAACAGCCTCGTTCAGGTTTTAGATGCGGGTCGCCGGGACTATTTTATACTACGAAAACTATCCACACAACGAGCAACTCAGCTATGTATGAGACACCCAGTGAGACTCAATCTCACTAGTTATGGTTTGCCAGTCTGGATTTCTAATCATTACACTACGCGAGGCGCCTCTAGAAATATGTTTTGCGGAATTTTCTGAAATTTGATAAAATCAAGATAAAAACACCGTGTTTGATTGGATGTGAAGTTGAGACTTTCCATTTGTGGGGGAACATGCTTTTTTGTTTCTTGCTTTTTTTCTTTTTTGTTTTTGTTTGTTTGTTTGTTTTTGTTTTTGTTTTTTCGTGTGGTCCTTCAAGTTTTGACAGCAGAAATTGAGACATAATTTCATCTTAAAATCTCTATTTCATCTTACTTGTCAAGATGAAAAGTCCTGATACTTACCATAGATGTTTTAAAAACATTTTTGAAGAGCAATAATTCTAATGACGTTTTTTTTTGGGGGGGGGGGTAAATGAAATAAAAAAGAATAGATAAATATGTCACAACAGATAAAATGTGCACATATTGTTCTATGAAAAAGCAGTATGTGAAAAGGCTACAAGGATGGAAAAAGTCTTACTTGATAGGGATGGAGAATTAAGTGGTCATACCAATAGCAAGAGACAACGTTTTTACTGTTTAAATTAATCATTAATCATCTTAACAACAGCAACCTTGGGCAACTTTTTGATTTCCATGTTTTCTATTTAGCTTCAGCAGAACAGATAAATAATTATTTCTTTCATAAAAGTAAACAATCCAATTCGGACTGGAAGAAGACGTTTTCAATTCAGTTGTTGTTTAATTTCTATGCTACACTTTAAATTCCATAGTTAATTAAACAAGTTATTCAATTTGATGATCCGTACACTAAAATAAGATCATTAGTAATTTTTTTTTTTAAATACATAAAAAATCTCAGAAAATATGTTGTGCAAAATTGTGCATTTTAAAACTTAGATTTTTAGATAGATAAATTAAATCTTGATCTAGGGTTTAAGCATTAACTTTAACATAGCTTCTTCCAGACGTTTAAAATTCTTTATTCAATTTTAAGTGAATAAAAATAGGTTAATTGAATCAGAGAAAATAGTTTTTTCCCATCAATTCAATAGAAAAATATACGAAAAAAACAAAAACACATCTTATTATAATGGAGATTGTGTGTTTTTCTGTCTGTAACCGAAACTATATTCCTACTCAAGTCACAATTCTCTTAGTTATTGACATCACATTCTCCATGATTTTATTTTTATCTAAACCTCAATTATTAATAAAATTGTCTTACATTATTAATACTACGTCTACATACTGAAAACATGCAATTATATTTATATATACAACAAAATAGCAGTCTACAGTGTGAACGGGAAGGTTAATTTGCATATTAATATTAAAAAATCGAATTTAATAAATATGTGCTTAGTATTATTGATTTCTAACTGTTTGGTTTTATTTTAATGAATATAAGCAAAAATCTCTTCAATGAATCTTAAATGAAATCCATTAACAAGATAAAATAACTGTCATTTTATTTTTTACTTCCTCTTTTAACTAAATACTTAAATTAGAAAAATAACAATGAAAGACGAGATTGATGGAAGAGTAAGTTTCAGTTGTTCCATTTTTTATTATACTCCCTCTGTTTCAAATCTTTTATTATACTCCCTCTGTTTCAAATCTTTTTATCTGTGTTCTTATTTAGTTTCATTAGCCTTTCTAATTTAATACAATATTTTATTACATTAAAACTTAAATACTTGCTAGTTAGAATAATTATTTTTTAGTTTTAAGAAAAGGATTTTTAATTTTCAAATCACTTTTTTCAGGTATTAAATTTTTATTTATTTTTATTTTTTCTATATATTCTTCATGATTTGATCTTTCTAGAAATGTAAAAATTAAGAACCGGACATTTTTCTTTTCTTCAAATGACCAAAAGTCAACCCCGCCCTTAGATTCTGAATTGATATAAACCCTCTTTTTTTAAAGTTTGTTTTTAATAAAATAAGCTATTCATTAGAGAATTACGTCATTAATGAATAATTTAGTGAAAATTTTATTAAAATGGGACAATTCCCTGATTTTTGGTAATAGTTTGAAATTTTTTAAATGTGTCTTATACAAAGACGAGGGACAATATGTGTCACATACAAAGACGAGGGACAAATCTTATAAAAGAGCAAAAGATTACAGGGAAAGATTTGAGAAAGTAGGATTAACTACTCGACTAGAAAGAAGAATCAGATGTGATATAATTAGAAGTTTCAAGATAATTAATGGAATTTTTAATTATGGTAGACATGTTTTTAATATTTCTCCTCGAACCGGAAATTCACTGTCAAAACATATTTCAAAAACCGGGTCTATTAACTAATTGGATTCTGTTCTTTTTTTATTTTTTTATTTTTGCTAATAGAGTAATACATTTTTGGAACAAATTAACTAATCAGATCAAAAACTCCGAACGTATAAACAAATTTTAAGTTGAATTAGATAATTTAAAAAAAATAATGGCAAGACAAATAATTCAAGAGGGCATTTTTATGGAACTATCGGATGAATTACTTTGATCTGTGTATAAATATTGTATATGATTTGAGTCAAGATTCTCTCAAAAAACAAAAAAACAAATGTTGATGTGAAAAGATAGTAGAAAAGGGAGATGACAAAGGAGGCAT
>CM042147.1:79969512-79972012 GCA_023376005.1 Doryteuthis pealeii | reverse complement strand
TTAATAAATATGTGCTTTGTATTATTGATTTCTAACTGTTTGGTCTTATTTTAATGAATATAAGTAAAAATCTCTTCAATGAATCTTAAATGAAATCCATTAACAAGATAAAATAACTGTCATTTTATTGTTTACTTCCTCTTTTAACTAAATACTTAAATTAGAAAAATAACAATGAAAGACGAGAGTGATGGAAGAGTAAGTTTCAGTTGTTCCATTTTTTATTATACTCCTCTGTTTCAAATCTTTTATTATATCCTCTGTTTCAAAATTTTTTATCTGCATTCTTATTTAGTTTCATTAGCCTTTCTAATTTAATACAATATTTTATTACATTAAAACTTAAATACGTGCACCCGGAGGGTGCATATATTTGCTAGTATATATAATTGAATAGAATAACAAAATACGTCATTCTAACCAATTAAAAAATCCAAATAGATAGACAATTATGAGACTTTTCATTTTCATCCATTGTACTTTTCAGTATTCAAATTTCTTTTATCAATACGGTACTAATTGAGCATTGACTAATTTTCGCGATTTGATTGGTGACTGTTCATTACCTTTGTTTAATTTCCCAGGGAACGGTGGTACCGAGCCATTGGCGGCGACTGAAGTGGCCGTTGTGGTCACTCCGTTCGGGTCTGATTTCTTACATGCTGATTTCCGGCAACAACACACGATGGCCACGATACAAACCACAAAGATGATGATGCTGCCAATTGTTATCGCCACAGCGGCCGTCACACCAAGCGTCATGAAGCGATTAAGAACGCTGTCTGGAAAATTTAAAAAAATAAAACGAAAATACATTAAAATGAATTGACGTCATGAAATATAATCATAACAGAAAAAAATTGTTGCATTACTTCAGTGTACAAAGAGAAAAAAATTCGATGAAAAATCAACAATTTTACAAAAATCAAGCCATATGGGAAATGAATATATTAACTTAAATCAAGCTACACACCACACACACACACACACATACATACCACCACACACACACACACACAACATATATATTATATATATATATATATATATATATATATATATATTTATGCTTCCAATTGGTAGAGCACTGTAGGGGAGACATTTATTGAAATTTCACCGTTTAGCGTAAGCCGTTACTCGCCTGTTGTTGTTTACAGACTTGAGCTCACTAGTGATTTAAAAAATATATCCTGTAAGTATATAATTAATTGTTCACCCATGACTGACAGCTACTGATGGCCGCAAGGGTAAGGAACTTGGCAGACGAAAATTCTATCGGATTTTGATCACGGCTAGAGGTTAGGGTTAGGGGTTAGGTTAAAAAAGTCGAGCGCACTGATGAGAAGTAATTAAAATAACGTGTCTGTGATGACTGATATATTATATTTTATATATATATTATATGTGTGTGTGTGTGTGTGTGTGTGTGTGTGGTGTATATATTATATATATATTATATATATATATAATATATATATATATATAATTCAAGGTAGCAAAGAAAAAGTCAAGTTCTTTTTCTGTCTTATTAATTAACCCTAAGCCGGTCTTCATGGCTGGAATGAAATGATCGATCTGTATCCAAAGCCAAAGATTAATTTTTTTCTGATTAATTCCAAGAACTGATTATTTTTGTACAATGCACGGTGGGAAACCTTTTCAGCCAGTCGTGGCCGAATCTTGTATTCTCGTTCTGCTAGTTTGCTGCATTCGTTATTACGTGGTTGAACCTCTCGTCTTCTGTCTCCTCACATCTTAAATTTACTGTTCTGTTGTGCATATTATTATTATTATTACTAGCAAAATAAAAAAGCCCCGGCGATGTAAAAATAGATTTTTTGAAATTATTGCCTGAGGGGTGGGAGTAAAAAATTCAATGTCAGCGAGTTTGTACCTAAGTAAGTAAAATCATCAATTCATTAAAGGATTAAAAATAAAACAATTTGAAATGTAAAATTTAAATTTGTATTAAAATAAAACAAACTATAATATAGATAATAATACCAGTCATGTATTTTTTAAACTTGTTTTAAAAAGCATGAGGATGTCTAATGTTCACTGTTAATTTTTGAGTGTATTTATTCTATGTGTATGACGGATTTTTGGTAATGTGACGTGCGTGACGTAGTTTTTGTTACAGACAAACCGAGGCGAATCTCATTTTATTATTATTATTGATTATTACTTATTATTTTATTATTATTATTCTTATTAGCAAATTATGCAACCTCTGGGTGACGTATTGGAGTTAATGTAATAAATATCATTACTTAAAAGCTAAAGATTTTAGAATGCGATGATATATTTTACAAGAGGGGGGTAATAAAATTTCATTATAAATTTTCGCAAATTACTGTTTAGGTTTAAAATGGAATGGGGGAGGAGGAATAAGAATGAAATTAATTATCTTTCTTTTTAATGGATTTCTTTAGATGTTCCGGAGAATTTTTGCTCATAATCTTAATAAATAAAACAGAGACAGTAGAATCAATAACAGCAC
>CM042147.1:79964253-79969412 GCA_023376005.1 Doryteuthis pealeii | reverse complement strand
AAAAAAAAGAGAGATGGGCCTGGTTCAGTTGTGCTTAGCCAGTTGCTGTTGTTCAACCAACAGTGTACGGATTAACTGATTGATTTCAACTTTGTGTTAAATAGTATCACTTGGTCCCATTCAGACTTCAGTGAAAAACTACCAGTTAAAACTGGTGTGAAAAACTCGCAAGCAGTAAAATAATAATAAAAACAAACAAAAAACAAGACAAATATAATGCAGCAGTGTGTTAAATATTTTAGTTGTAAAACATACCACCGCGTTTTTTGAAGAACGAAAACGAGGCTAGGACCGCCATGATGAACGCTAGGAAAGAGACAATACTCCCCTCACCCGCCATTGCAAATTTGAAAATAAGAATAACGAAAAGCTAACAACTATTAGTGGTGCCGTTAGAAGTAGGAGGGAAAAAATTGCAAAAACTTCCAATCATTTTCTATTAGATTTTCTAAGGATTCCATTCTTTTCTTCGTGGGTTCCTTTCTTTGGGGGGTGGGGCGGAGATAGCTCTGTCCACAATTGGAAAGGGTAAATTAAGCTGAATCCTTTCAGTGTCGACTGAATTGTCCATTCTTCGTTTTCACACATTTTCCTCGTTATTTATTTATTTAAGTATTGTGTGCTTTACATCCACTCACCCGGCATATGTCGAAGACAGCACGCATGCGCGTGTGCAGTTGAAGAAAATAAAACCAAGTACAGCTAAACCCCTTCAAATATGTTTGAAATTAGTCTGTTTTTTTTTGTTTATTGTTTGTTTTTTGTTTTTTACAGATACCCCATTATTTTTCGTGTTATTCTTTTTATATTTATCACCTTTTTTTTTAAATTATTTATTTATCTATTTATTTATTTATTTTGCTTAGTCGAAGCGATTCGTCTGTTTCCATCTAAAAATGGCGGGAATCGTGTGAAAGGAAAGAACAATATGGAGGCGGGTTAGAAATGATAAGTGGAAGAAGAAGAAGGAAAGGAAGAAGAATTAGAGATATTACAGAGAATGAAATCGGCTTACATAGTGGAAGGGAATCGTGCATCTGTTGAGCGAATGTCATTATTTTGAACAATATGCATTCAGATTACGAAGAACAAATTAATTATAGAAAAATGAAGTAACCACTCTCCCATTTATACCTCATTTCACAAGCAGTAGCATAGAAAAACTATTGTCATAGTCAATTTATACAGAGGACAATCGACTTCACTTCTTCTCCACTTTTCATATATATAATATATATATATATATATATATATATATATATATTATAATTATATATATAATGAATATATATGTGTGTGTGTGCGTGTGTGTGTATATATATGTGTGTGTGTGTGTATAATATGTATGTGTATTTATATATATGTGTATATATATGTTTATATATATATATATGCGTGTATATATATATTATATTTTCCATATTACTCCCATATATATATATATATATATATATATACACACGAGAAACATTCAAAAAGTTCGAAGCCTCGCCCAGATATTTTAAAGTGCTCATTTTGTTTGTGGCCGACCACGCTTTTCCTATTCGTGTATTTACATCGCTTTCTGTGGACGAAATATTACTACCTAGGTATATTTTTTTTTACACTGAGAAGATTGGTTTCATACAGACATCTGTGAAAAATCTACCAGTTAACATTCGTGTGAAAAACTTGCATAGAGTAAAAATAATAATGATATAACAAACAAGAACCAGAAAAAAAAAAACACATAAAAATGAAACAACTTTTTTCTTATTAATAAGCTCAAAAATGAAATTTCAGTAACCGACTTTTTAAAAAAAAAAGACGTTTTCATGACCGTGTGATCTATTGTGAGATTTTTTGACTGTTGCTTTTTTGTCACTTCATTATTCCCCAGTGACACCTAGATCGACACTGAATTAATCGCCAAGCCGACGATTTCAGATTTTTTCTTTTTCTTCCAGCATTTCTTTTTCTATTTAAAGGAAGTAAAAAAAAAAGAGTCAATTCTTTTTTTTTTCAACAAAGACAAACTCGTCAGACAACCAATCAACATAACAAAATAGATAAAATGTTTACCAATTTTACTGACACCTGATTACTCAACTGATATGTCGTCCTCTGGTATTAAGAAATTTATATTTATTATCATCGTTATTACATCACTCCTTCTAAGTTTTTCACACAAGCGTCAGCTGGTAGTCTTTCACTGGTGTCTGAGTCGAAGCAAGTCTCTTTAGGCCTCCAGGACTCTTCTGAGTCTTCTAGCGGTTCTTAAAAATTCTGGTGTTGTCTAGATAGTCTCAATACTCGCTCTCACACATGCACACGCACTCTTTCTCTCTCTTTCTCTCTCTCTCTCTCTCTCTCTCTCTCTCTCTCTCTCTTCTCTCTATATATATATATATATATATATATATATATATATATATATATATATTATGAATAAAATGGAATTAATCCGACAGTATGAATAAGATATAATGAAAAACAAACGATGTTTACAACTGAAATAGGCTCATCAGAAGAGAAAGTATATATAGAATTATGCAAACATTACTGAGAAACATTAGGATTATATGTATTACAAACTCATCTATCTATATGCAAGCGTGTATATAATTATACTACAATATATAGATTTTCCATTATATATATATATATATATTATATATATATATATAATTTGCTTGAAGGCAACTACAATGCGAATATCGCATAAATTCGATAATTATAGAAGATAATAATAATGACAGTGAATCCGCAAAGAATCACTCGGCGTGTAGAATATCGTACAGACTGTTTCAACTTTATTAAGTCTCATCAGCGATATATACTAACGACTATATATATATATATAATATATATATATATTATATATATATATATATATATATATATATATATTAAAGATAGTCCTATGTATGTATTACCGTTCTGACACATTCATGCATATTTATCTACACAGGTAAATGCACATAATTACATATATTTTTTAAAACTAGGTTCAGGTCCTGCATATATATATATACTAGCAAATATATGCACCCTCCGGGTGCAAGTATTTAAGTTTTAATGTAATAAAATATTGTATTAAATTAGAAAGGCTAATGAAACTAAATAAGAATGCAGATAAAAAGATTTGTAACAGAGGGGGGTATAATCGAAAAATAGAACAACTGAAACTTACTCTTCCATCACTCTCGTCTTTCATTGTTATTTTTTCTAATTTAAGTATTTAGTTAAAAGAGGAAGTAAAGAATAAAATGACAGTTATTTTTTCTTGTTAATGGATTTCCTTTAAGATTCATAGGAGAGATTTTTGCTTATATTCATTAGAATAAAACCGAACAGTTAGAAATCAATAATACTAAGCACATATTTAATAAAATTTCATTTTTAATATCAATATGCAAATTAGCCTTCCGTTCACACTGTAAACCGCTATTTTGTTGTATATATAAATATAATTGCATGTTGTCAGTATGTAGATATGGTTAACAGTATTAATAATGTAAAACAATTTTATTAATAATTGAGTTTAAAATAAAAATACAATCATGGAGAATGTGATGTCAATAACTAAGGGAATTGTGACATAAGTAGTAATATAGTTTCGGTTACAGACAGAAAACCACAATTCCATTATAATAAGATATATATATATATATATATATATATATATAATATATATATAACACACACTCACATATATATATATATATATATATATATTTCGTATGTTTGCGAATACATTTTGATTTAAATCATACGTGTCACATAAACATATATATATTATATATATATATATATATATATATATATATATATATGGACTAATATATATAATTGTCAGTATTTATTAATCTATTAGGGACATATACAAGTGTGTGTGTAGAAGGTGGGTTTATGGGGCTTTCGCGTCCCGCACCGAACCCAGTTTCATTTCCTGTACAGGTCACCCTCTTTCAATACCTCACAAACTTTCATTCTGACGTCTTGCCCACCCCCTAATCTGACCTGCCTGTCCTTCGACTTCTGATCAAATATTTATGGAAATATACGAAATCCAATTTGCAAGGAAATGATTTTTGAATTGATTTACACAGGAACTGGAGAAACATATGTCTCTTCGGGAGTGAAAGAGGACTAGTAGGGTTTATTAGTACACAGGAAATTATACCTATCTATCTATCTCTATATTATATATATATATATATATATATATATAGCTCTGCTGATGAGGCCTAATAAGCCGAAATGTACATACACAGATTGATTTTTCTCGATTCGTTTAGCCTTACATTTTAATAGGTATGCCCGCCTAATTAATTAATTATTAATTAATTAATTATTAATTAATTAATTTTCAAAATTAGGTACGACTTCAATTGAGCACATATTCTCCCAATATATATATATATATATATATATATGTGTATGTGTATATAGAAATAACCTACTCAAGTTTCCCCATAAAGGATCTACAGGGTTAATTATAATGAATTAATCAAGATATTGATTACTTAGAGGCAATTGCGGAAGTGAATAATGCAATTATGACCTTTGAAAACAGTTTCAAAGTGAAGTTGAACGCTATATAATTGTAGAGAGCAGAGCAGAGGAGAGCAGAGAGAGAGAGAGAGAGAGAGAGAGAGAGAGAGAGAGAGAGAGAGAAGAGAGAGAGAGAGAGATAGACAGTGTGTGTGAGAGAGAGAAGTGGAAGAAAAAAAGAAATATGAAAAAGTAAAGATACATAGAAAGTGAAACCTAAGAAAAAGAAAGACAAACAGAAAAACAAAAGAAAGAAAAAAGAAAGAGACATTAAAAGCTACAAAAAGATAGATAATATTGAGAGAGAGAGAGAGAGAGAGAGAGAGAGAGAGAGAGAGAGAGAGAGAGAGAGAGAGAGAGAGAGAGAGAGAATAGTTATTCGTGCGGGTAGCCGATCAGAATAAATTCGATTAATTTGTACTGTAATGCGTTTCTCTTAGTATCAATCAATCAGCCTTTTAGCTGTATCGCAATTACATTGGCTTTCAAAGGAGAAAAGTGACCATTGTTTGACACAGTAGACGGTTCTATCAATCTGTGGACCCTGATAAATGGTTCTCTTCAGGTGCGTACGAAATAACAAAAAGAAACTATTCGAAAATCGTTTTGTTCACATGTCAAGT
>CM042147.1:79939253-79956753 GCA_023376005.1 Doryteuthis pealeii | reverse complement strand
ACAATTCTGGAACAAAGAAGGATTTAATTACGTTTTAACTTAATTCAATCACAAAGTCTAGACTTTACCATTGTAAACAATCGATGTTCATTGGTTTTTGTTTCACGGTGACAATCTCAGAAAATCATTGAATTTAACGAGCGATTTAAAATGGACATTTCCCCAAAGGTCTCAGTTTTCTTTTCTAGGCACGCAATTCATCCTAATTTAGAATACTGACGCACTACAATCTTCATTCTTACATTTGGACTTGAGATGTTCTAGGTTAACATCGTTAATTACACTTTGTAAATCTGGCAACTCTGATGAGATAAAGCAAGAATTCAACCAAACTGTAGCCGTGTAAGGGCTACTGTATGTCTGCAAAACTTGGAATTTTTAGAGATGGTTAGAGAAAAAGCTAGATGGAAACTACATGAGGATTCTGGATACTATCTTAAACAAATTCTGGAAGCAGCATCGCCCATAAAAACAGCTGTATGGTAACTTAACTAATCTATTTTCTATTTTCTTAAAAATTGAATTTTTATTCAGAGTTTGGAAGGGGCGAACTTAGCGAATGTGGAATCCGTGAAAGGTAAATTAGATTGAAACCGGGAGGAAAAAATATTCCATTATATAGTATTAGTAGGGGGGTGGATATTTTCATTGGCTCACGCCGATTCGAATTTTTGTAGTTTCATTTGTGGCAAAATGTGAAGACTAGTAGTACATAGCTTGCAGGGTGGCGGGAACATGCTGGATTCAAGTTGGGGTTGCTATCGGAGCCGATATATGCACAATAACCGGTAATCGGCGATGAAGATAGTGTATCACAGACGACCACCCTTTACGCATTCAAAATGTATCTTACGACTATAAGTAAGTTTCTGATAAGAATTTTACACAATCAGCCTCATCAAAAAATAGTGCTTACGGTCAAGTCATGTTGAAAACATGGATTCCCGCTAGATCACAGATGTTAAGCAGTGATGATCTTGTTCAATACTGAGATCGGTGACTATTTAAGTTAGAGCAGGTCCTGGAAGAAACTGAATATCAAAATGATTTGATATTGGCATTGAATGACCCCAAAAGGGTTTATATGCTGTAAAACCAAACAAACGGGCATCATCACCAAATAAATCGATTTTGTATAAAATTTCATAGACTGATCTAGGATATATCAAACACAGTGAATAAAATTTCTTTAGTGACCGAGCCGCGTCTTGAAAGCATCACTAAGATTTTATGGTTAGCGGAATGAGAACACAATACCCCCGTGAACTGAATAAAGGGTTGAGTTCAAAGTTCCGTGATGGCTCCCGATTACGTCAAGAAGTTTCCCGATTACGACAAGAAGGCTCCCAAGTTCGAAAAGAAGGTCGTCGAATCCGAGAAGGCTCCCGAGTCCGACGAGAAATACCGTAAGAAGGCCAGAGGGCACATCGACCGAAACGTTGTACAGATAACAATGAAGACGAGGACAATAGTCCGAATAATACAAATAATACTAATAATCAAGCCTTATCTCAAAAATTCAGAGAAATAAGATTTTTTTACTTTAAAAATATTTCCCATTCGAAAAGGTTGGCTTTAATCAAGAGGATGTCTTGACCAATAAATAACAATCAGTAGAACGTCATCTTGTTGCAAAACGTAACTTGATATCGGCATTAAATGACCCGAAACGGGTTGATATGCCGTAAAACCAAACAAACAGGAATCCTCACCAAGTAAGTCGATTTTTTAGAAAAGGTTGGTTCAGGCCTGTCTTCATTTCATAGACTGATCTAGTATATATCAAACACAGTGACTAAAATTTCTTTAGTGACCAAGCCGCATCGTGAAAACTAAGCCGATTTCCCTCGACCCTAAGACCTACGACGACCCAGTACTTTATTATAAAATATTTTTCAGTAGAGAAAAGTTCCTCCGGGCAACCCATGGTACACGGGGTGGTACCAGTGGCTCAAAGTAAAGGATAAAGCTTTTGGCTTCATTTCAGATTGTTAACCGATAGGAACCAATAATGTTTCTGGCGTCCTCATCCTGGGAAGAGGGCCAATATTCACTTTTAAAGTCACCCTTGCTCTTTTTTATCATTTTTTCTGCAATAACTTTTCCTTTGTCCCCACACACCAGCCTCCCGCTCTCCGACCCTCTATCGTCGTAGAAAAATTCCTTTCGGTGTCAAAATTATGAGGTTATCATGTGAGAGAAGAGGTCGAAAAGAAGAAGAAGAAAAAAAAGATATTGTCCTTTCGTTGATATTGAGTAGGAAATCAAGTAAATAATAGGAAATATTGGATAGTTTCTATGAATAGAAACACTTCAGGCCCAAACAGAAACGTGATAAAATATGGATATACGTATTTACCCAACCCATCCTCTTGGGCATAATGCGACGCAAGATCAATTTTTAAGTTTACCAAGATTGAAATCAGAGTGGTTGTATTTTTTTTTTTTTACTGCTAGACCGGTTGCCATATCAAGATTAACGCTTTGCCTTCCGAATTTCCCCTACGGCTGTGGCAAATTTTCTTCGTATTTTTTACCTGTATGATGGGACATCTTAAAGTTCACTATACACGCCAGAACTCATTCTATTCAAATAAAGTCCTATTATTGTAATCGAGATTTTTTGTGTCTCAGGTGGAGTTCCACACCTCCCCTTACCTCCCCATTTAACGCACAGAGTAGCTGTGCTACTCTTACGCAAAGTTGACGAAAGCCGGTATCGAACCTGAACTTTGGGTTCACTAGGCGGATGACCCTTCCGAAGGAACTAAACCAATCCGATTAGATTAAATAAGAAAAGAATATGTTGTCTAAAAAGCGTTTTTTTATATTTCTTTTTGACGAGGGAAAAATCTAAAATTTGATTCTTAGTATATTTTGTATTATTCGACTATTGTCCTCATCTTCATTTTTATCTGTCAATTTAGTAATCAAAATTAATTCAAAGTTCCGTGATGGATCCTGATTACGACAAGGTTCCCGATTACGACTAGAAGGTTCCCGAGTCTGAGAGGGTTACCGAATCTGATAAAGTTCCCGTGTCCGACAAGAAATACCTGAAGAAGGCCGGGGGCATATCGGCCGAAACGTTGTACAGGTAACAATGAAGATGATGATAATAGTCCGAACAATACAAATAATACTAATTATCAAGCCTAGTCTCCATAATTCAGAGAAATAAGTTTGATTCTATTCAAGAATTGACAACTTTAATTTAGAAAGAATAAAACCCAGCATAACATCAATATTTTATTGAAGCAATCCACTTTCAATTCTATAATTTAGAGGATAAAGTGGTTTCCAGTCCAACTTGTAAGAATTTTAATTTTTAATAATCCAAATGTATGATACACCATATATAACTAAGAAATAGCCAATTAAAATCTTCACGTCTATCATTCTGTTTGTTTTGTTTTTTTTGTTTAATGTCATATCAACCTCTTATGTCATATCAACCTCATTTAATCCCAAGCCATCCTTTTAGAAGAACAGTTGTGGTACTAAACCCATACCTGGGGCGTCAGGGTTTATACATTTTCTAATGGTATTCGTCCGAAAGTGAACGTAATTTTACGAGTGGAGTTCGAACTCTCTTACTACGATCTCGCAGTCGAGAACGTTACCTATTATGCCACGGAGATTCTCCCTGCCATTCTACACCACTTTAACAACAGGAACCGAGCGGGTTAGCAGATCGTCTAGTATGTATAGTAGATTAAATATGAGAAGAGATGAATATATGTCGAAGATGTTGTCTAAAAGTGCGGGCAACTTACGTGTGTAATGGTTGGAAAGCTAGATTCGCAAACCATTGTTAGTGAGTTCGATTCTCACTAGGCGCCCATACCTCTAGCCTTGTGCCACATCTAAGCTAGGCTTAGTAAATAACTATATGAATAATGTGACGCTGCCGACACTCGTGTTGTGTGAAAATGGCCGACCTCCATTTGATATATAAATAGGTACGGTACTGCTTGGATTGAAGGACTTACAATGATAGAATGGCCCGATACACATTGGTCTTTCAAGTGACTCTGAATTTCCCTCTGCAAAAACATGTGTTACTCATAAGTACTAATCTTTCGTTTATCTTTATTTCTGTTCCTTAATGTAGTTTTGTAATTAAATACACATTATATAGTTAAGATGTTGTCCTATTATTTATGTTATGTACATGTGACGTTACAATAAAGTGTTGTTTTTTTATTTTCTGTTTTTAATTTATTTTGAGATAGGAAAATATCTAAAAATTAGCTTCTTTTCGAGAATTTGACAACTTTTCTTCAATTTAGAAAAAAAAAAAAAATTTTTTCTTCAATTTAGAAAAAAAAATTTTTTTTTCTTCATTTTAGAAAAAAAATTTTTTTTCTTCAATTTAGAAAAAAAAAATTTTTTTTCTTCAATTTAGAAAAAAAAATTTTTCTTCATTTTAGAAAAAAAAAATTCCTTCATAAATTTTGTAAAATAAATTATTATAAAATATGTATAATTAACAAAAAATGTTTTATTTTTCATAAAGTCGTAAAGAAGAGATTTAAAAAAAAACTAAATATTTTACTCTGGAGAATAATAATAAAGATGTACTCTTGGTGTGAGAATATCCAAAAAGAGACCTCCCCCCTTTCCCAAAATGGCGCTGAAATGTATGATTTAAGTTTATTAAGGAAGTGGAAGTGAATGAAGCAAGACCAGAGGGTAGGTAACGGGTGTGTGGGTAGAGATTAGGGGCAACCTGCGCACTTGTCACTTGTCGTATTTGGTGTCTCATTAACGTAATCAGTGGTCGCTAATTGCCCGTTGGTGTCAACCATTAGTGGACTGGGGGGTGAGGTATAAAAAGAGATTTAATGAAGCCCAAGACGACGTCAAACAGAATGACAAAGAAGAAATAAATAGGGAAGAGGAAGGGAGAATGGAAAAGAAGAAAAGGAGAGAGAAGGTAGGAATGGAATGAAGAAGAAAAAAGAAGAAGAAGAAGAAGAAGAAGAAGAAGAAGAAGAAGAAGAAGAAGAGAAGAAGAAGAAGAAGAAGAAGAAGAATACACATATACAACTGAGAGATTAGAGTAGATAATGACGATACAAATGAGAAGCAGAAATGTAAAAAAAAAAAAAAGGAAGAAAAAGAAAAAAATAAAATTAGAAGAAGAAGAAGAATGAGAACAAGTTACGAAAAGAAAGAAGTGAACAAAAAAAAAAAAAACAAGAGAAAATTGTCGACTGCAGAATAAGAGATAATATAAAAGAAAGTAGAATGGAAATACAACAGAATACAGAAGAAAAAACGAAAAAGAAAAGGTTTTAGAAGAAGATAATAAGAAAAAGGGAACATATGACCTTTAGGCACCCCTTTTTGATCTCGATTACGAAAGGACATGTTTTTTTTACAACGTCAATATCCGGTTGTTTTAACAGGCGATTTTTAGATTTAAAAAAATTATAAAACTAACCCCTAACCCTAACTCTAACCCCTAACAAATATATGTAAAATTACGGATGAAATGATATAAATTAATGGTATAAGCAAGTCGGACCATATGACCTTTAGGCATCCCATTTTGATCTCGATTAAGAAAGGACATGTATTTTATTTACACCGTCAATATCCGGTTGTTTTAGCAGACGATTTTTAGATTTAAAAAAATTATAAAACTAACCCTAACCCCTAACCATAACCCCTAACAAACAACCGGATATTGACGGTGTAAATGAAAAACATGTTTTAACAGATGATTTTTAGATTTTTTTTAAAAATTATAAAACTAACCCTAACCCCTAACCCTAACCCCTAACAAACAACCGGATATTGACGGTGTAAATGAAAAACATTTCCTTTCTTAATCGAGATCGAAAAGGGGTGCCTTAAGGTAATATGGTCCAGAGTAAGAATAGTACATACATAAGCAAATGGACGAGGAAGAAGAAGAAAAGGCTTCAAAAGAGAAAGAAGAAACATTAGAAAAGGAAGAACAGAAGGAAGAGATGGCATTAGACTAGGAAAATAGATGACGAATAAGAAATAAATTGAACAAACTGACAAGGAATTTAAAGTCCAAACTGACTCCAATTAGCTGTCTATTTGAGAGAAGAGAAACAAAACGAAATGTGTCACTAAGTTAGTGTTTGGTTAGTTTACTTGCGAAACGGGTGTGTCGCAGTCATCGGGCGACGTCATAATAGCGGGAAAGACATCAGACACTGACGGTTAAAAAGATGTAATGACGGTTATTGTGCTAATTAGTGGTAGGGATCTAAGAGGGGGGGGGGGTCATGAACGCTTCCCTGTTTTTTGGTGTTGTTTTTTTTCTTTTTTTTTTTCTCTAAAGTTGTGGGACTGGAGATTTTATAACATGAATGGATGAATTGAAAAAGAGGATGGGGGGGAACTATATCATTATTCTTTGTGTCCAGCCTTGAAATATTTGCATCATCTATGTATTTTGGAGATTTTATTTTAGATTCTTTCAAACCTTTTTTTTTTCTTTCATTCGTTTTCATTTTTCGATTTCTTTCATTCGTTTTCTGATTTCATTCTTTCTTTCTTATCTTTTTTTAATATTCTTTCTTTCCTTCTTATCTTATTTCTTCCTTCTATCATTCTTGTTATTCTAGTTAATTCCTCTTTTTTTCTGATAGAATCTCTTTCTTACTTTCGATTCTATTTTATATATTTCTCTTCGCAAAAACCAATTGCCTTTTTCGTTCTTTCTTAGGTTCTTTCTTCGTTCTTCTTTCTTTCTTTCTTTCTTTCGTTCTTACGTTCGTTTGTTCTTCTTTCTTTCTTTCTTTTCTTTTTTTTTCGTTCTTCTCTTTCTTTTTTTACGTTCGTTCGTTCTTTCTTTCTTTCTTTCTCTTCTTTTACGTTCGTTCGTTCTTCTTTTCGTTTGTTCTTCTTTCTTTCTTCTTTCATTTTTACGTTGTTCTTTCTTTCTTTCTTTTTACTTCTTACGTTCGTTCTTCTTTCTTTCTTTCTTTCTTTCTTCATTTTTACTTCGTTCGTCTTTATTATTTATTTATTATTTATTTTCTTTCTTTTCTTTCGTCTCGTTCGTTTTTCTTTCTTTCTTTTCTTTCTTTCTTTCCTCTTTTTTTCTTCTTTCGTTCTTCTTTCTTTCTTTCTTTTTCTTTCTTTCTTTTCGTTTCGTTCTTTCTTTCTTACTTCTTTCTTCTTACGTTCGTTCTTTCTTTCTTTCTTTCTTTCTTACGTTCTTTCTTTCTTTCTTCGTTCGTTCTTTCTTCGTTCTTCTTCTTTCTTCGTTCTTTCTTTCTTCTTTCTTTCTTCTTTCTTTCTTTCTTTTTCTAACGTTCTTTTCTTCTTTCTTCTTTCTTTCTTATGTTAGTTCATTCTTTCTTACGTTTGTTCGAATCGAATTCATCTCTTTCCTCTTTCCTTCATAACTGCAATTGTTTTTTTTTTTTTTTACATTTATATCTTTCTTTTTTCTCTCTTCACGAATTATTAGTAAACTGGACTAGCTGTTTATTTATAGTAGATTCGATCCTCACTGGGTGGTTCATACACGGTGACCCAGAAAAAACAGAGCCCAAATTATTTATTTATTTTCCCATTAAACTAACCCTAAACCCCAACCTTAACCCCAACCCTAACCCTAAACCCTAACCCTAAACCCTAACCTAGTTTTTGTTTCAAGTGACACCGCTTCGGCTACGGACTTCAATCCTAGCGGGGTTTTTTTTTCAGCAGCCACCGGCTAGCGTTTTTGAGGCAGGAGGCCGGGACGAAACTGCGAATATACCCTGATAATATTTTAATTCTAATTCATTCTCATTTCATCAATCTGTTTCTCTATCGTTTCTTTAAAATTGTTTCGTTAACCACTCCTTCCAGTTTTGTTCCTCTTTCATTTAATCCTTGTTTCTTAATTTTTCTATTCCCGTCTTATATTTCTTTCAATTTTCTATTTCAAAAGATTCAACGCATTCCCTCTCATTCTCACGGGGCTTAGTGGTTAATGTGCTGTACTGCGACATCGCAGTAAGCGAGTTCGAACTCCAGTTGTGCTATTACAATCACTTTTGGACAAATACCCTTGGAAATGTCTGATGCTCCTTTTCTCCCAGCTATGGGTCAGATAGCATCGCAATTCCTTTAAAAGGATGTCTTTGACATTAAATAACCCACGAAGGTTTATATGCCGTTAAACAAAGAAACCAATTCATTTTTTTCTTTTTCTTTTGTTTATTGTTTATTTATTTCAAATTTTACCCATAATCCCTTTCGCCATGATTATGACAACAACAATAACAAAAAAGTAATAACAACAACAATAACAAGAAAAAATACCCTTGGAAAAGAACTGAAGCTCCTCTTCTCTCAGCTATGGGTCAGATAGCATTGCTGTTCTTTTAAAAGGATGTCTTTGACATTAAATAACCCATGAAGGTTTATATGCCGTTAAACAAAGAAACTAAACCAAACGTTATATTCTCTTTTCCCTGTATTTCATCTTAACATTATTTTCTAATCTTAATTCATTGTTGCTTTCTTTCCTTTTTAATTCTTTTTCTCGTCGTTTATTCCTTAATTCATTTTTTTCTTTTTCTTTTGTTTATTGTTTATCTATTTCAAATTTTACCCATAATCCCTTTCGCCCGATTATGACAACAACAATAACAAAAAAGTAATAACAAGAAAAAAAAAAACGTTGCGAATTTTGTCATTTTAGGTTTTGCATATTAAAACAGTGGAAACGTTTTTAGAAAATTATGCAAAGGAATTGATGCAAAGAAACAAACAATCAAAAAGAAGAAAAAAGAAAGAAGAAAAAAAAGAAGAAAGAAAGAATGAAATATATAATAACAATGATGAAAAGTATTATGGGTATTTTCATGTCAGACCAGTACTGTGTTATTTTGGGTAGAGGTCGAAGGTCATTTATGACATATTTGACATGTCAGTCGACAATTTAGTCGTATTGGACAGGCGCAGAGGGCGGGGAATTTACTGACTTTTGAAACCGTAAAGGGTTAAACGGAGGGACATAATTCAATTTAGCGACATATTTTGCATAGTCTATCAATAAGCTTTTATAATATTTGTATTCACGGCGCACTTGTCATAACAACGTCTTCGCAAAAAAAAAAAAAGAAAAAAAAAAAAGAAAATGAAAGAAAGGAGAAAAGAAACCGTATAAAATAAGTTCATGTCTACGTGTGTACTCGTGTCAAGTTTATTTTTTACTAAACTTAGCTTTGCATAAAACCAGAAGTATGAACCACCCAGTGAGGATCGAACCTACTATAAATAAACAGCTAAGTCCAGTTTACTAACAATTTTTTTTAACCCAGTGGTCAATTTTTGGCGTAAAAAAAAATTCGGGTCCACAAAAATGAATCTTTTTAAAATGGTCTTTCTAACACCATACAATAAAGCAAAGCAAAAATATGCTTAAAAATATACTCATCCTTTTACTTTTTAATGGCACGTCAGGCTTCGTGGGTTATCTAAGGCCGAATCCATCCTTTTAGAAGAACAGTAGCTGTACTATTAAACACTTAGTGGGGTATGAGGGGGTTCATACATTTCTCAATTGTATTAGTTCAAAAGTGAATTTAATAGCGTGACTGGAACTCGAACTCACTACGTCACTGTCCAGCACGTTAGCTATTAAACCACGAATAATCCCCTCCCAAAGAGGGTTCATAACTTTTCCAAGTACGAAAGTACTCACTAAGAAATAAAGACTTCAATAGTATCTGTTGTGGTTAATTTGCATACTGGTTTTAACAAACGCGGATTTAACAATAACTTGCGGTTAATTTGCATACTGGTTTTAACAAAAGGATTTAACAATAAATTAGTGGTTAATTTACATACTGTTTTAACAAAAGCGGATTTAACAATAAATTAGTGGTTAATTTACATACTGGTTTTAACAAAAGCGGATTTAACAATAAATTAGTGGTTAATTTACATACTGTTTTAACAAAAGCAGATTAATAATAACTTAGTGTTATTGATCTACAATAATATTGTGTTATTCTCCAATCTATTAAAATCAACTTATAAATGGTTTTATATACAAACCAATTAGATTATAATTAAAATAAGTGTATTCCTTTTATAATAGTTCTTATCTGATTGAAAACATTTTTTTCGTTTTTTTTAGATATCAAATTTATGTAGTTCATAGTTTCACAGGCTGAATGGCATTTTATCTATTTATATTTTTCTTTTTTTAATTATATCTTAAATATCTTTCTTTAAAATACCTTTTTTCTGAAGACGATATATTCATAAGATATTTGTGTTATCGACAAGTATGAGACATCTGGCGGGAGAAAGTTTATAGGAAAATGTATAAACTTAAGAAATCTTTTAAGACAAGAAAAAAATCAATTTAAAAAAACGCTGCTAAAAAGACCCTTGTCTGTTTTGTTATCAAAACATACTTAAGAGAACTACTGCTACCTATATATATATATATATATATATGTGGGTGGGTGTGTTGAAATGAAGAACAATAAGGATTTACTATGACGAAGGTCACTATTTCTTTGTATACTAAACATTTCTGTAGTTTTTTTCTATTATTACTATTTTATTCTATTTTGTATTTAAAATAATAATAGATAGAATACATGCATATATAGATAAACTACTGGCCGAAACACATGTCAGTAAAATAAAATAAAATGAATCTTATTTTATCCATTCAACATTTTCTTTCCTTTATTTTTAATTTCAACATACTGTCGGATTCGCATCCATTTTCAACTTACACACACACACACACACACACACACACACACATATATATATATGTGTGTGTGTGTTGGGTGTGGCATATATATATATATGTATTATATATATATATATATATATAAATATATATATACGTATGTATATATATATGCTTGTCTGTATATGCATATATATATACATGTTGTGTGTATGTATAAATGTGGTATATATATATACATAAATGGTGTGTGTCTCTCTCTGTATATATATATATACATATATACATATGTGTCTATATACATATATATATATATATATATATATATATAAAACGGTCTATATACATATTTATATAAATATATATGTATATATATAAATATGTCTATATATAAATCTCTCTCTCTCTCTCTCTCTCTCTCTCTATATATATATATATATATATATATATATATATACATATACATATATATATATATATATATATAATATATATAGTTATATATATACTTATATAATATATCTCTATATACGTGTTACATATATATCTATCACAATTCCCACACCCAAATGCTTCGATAAGGACTCTCGTGAAAAATATATGAGTTTTGTATAAAATCCTCGCCTTGCCCTAAAAACAGCAGGAATCCATTTTATTGTAAATTTATCTTAATGAGAAGCATTGAGGAGATTTTATGAAGAGGAGGGGACAGGCAAAAAGGAGCAGTTCTTTCAATCTCGACGCTTCCCTCACACATAATTCATTTCAAAGTGGTTTTAAAGTGGCCAAATATTTATTTAGTGTTTGGAATTTCAACGAGGTAACCGCCTCCACCAACCCTCACCTCTCAATAGATCTTCTTCTTCTTCTTCTTCTTCTTCTTTCTTCTTCTTCTTCTTCTTCTTCTTCTTCTTCTTCGTATTAATATCATTGTTGTTCTAAGTGTAAAGTCTGTTCCCATATGTAATTTTAACTGATGGCTGGCCCCAAGTTACGAGATGATTTCGGATTTTCTTTCCATGAGGAAATTAACAGCTACTCACACTTGAAGACTTTTCTTTTTTCTTTTCTTTATTTTCTAATCTTTTTTTTGGTTAAATCCTACTTAACGGACCTAAATTCCACCATCGTATGTAAACCTACCGAAAGAAAGAAAATACTAAAAATCAAGGAATTAACCGAATTTAATGAAGTTTTCAGTGTTGATATATTAGTAAATAAACAATATAATGCACCAGTTATTTTATTTGAAAAGTCTTACATTTTTTTCAGTTCAATTAACTTTTAACCTCGTATTTTTGAGGCGTAACACAGATTCAAAACATACGTGATTCAAAGCTAACTTTTAACCTCGAATTTTTGAGGCGTAACACAGATTCACAAACATACGTGATTCAAAGCTAACTGACCGGAAAAAATGTAAGAGTTTTCAAATAAAATAACTGGTGCATTATATCTTTTATTCATTAATGTATCAACACTGAAAATTTCATTAAATTCGGTTAATTCCTTGATTTTTAATATGGTGGAATTTATGTTCGTTAAGCAGGATTTAACTCGTGATCCCTTGTGTTCCTTAGTGTTAAGTAGAACCTTTGGTTCTTCCTTAATGAAGAATCGTTGGTTGTTCACCCCTTCGTACGTATTCGAGCGTGTTGATTGGCTGATTGAATCAACGCAGTTTTTAAATAAAATAACTGGTGCATTGTATCTTTTATTCATTAATATATCAACACTGAAAATTTCATTAAATTCGGTTAATTCCTTGATTTTTAGTATTTTTTCCCTTTCGGCAGGGTGACATACGATGGTGGAATTTATGTCCGTTAAGTAGGATTTAACCCTATTTTCTTTGTAGTTTTCTCCTCTGACGGTATTTTATTAAACTTGGCTTAGTCTGACACACAGTCATCGGGTTGCTTACAGCACCTAGTGTTCTAAGAGGCTACCCATTTCAGTATTGAACAGACTAATTACTGCTTATGTTGCATATCGTGCAACGGAAGAGAAATCTTCCGGCAAAAAGACAAAGAGAAAGATAAAGATATATATTTAAAAAAAAGGGAGAACGGAAGAGAGGTCTTCCGGTCAAGAAGCATGGAGAAGATGAAGAAATATATTAAAAAAAGGAAAACGGAAGCGGAGTCTTCCGGTGAGGAGTCGGAGAGAAAGATAAAGAAATATATAAAAATGTCTGTTATCAGATCAAAAGATAAAAATGCGTTGGCATATTTATCGTATATAAAGGCTAGCGGATTCGAAAGGTCAGTCAGTCAGTCCCCAGCGAGCAGCCGAAACCATAACCTCGTCGCCTCCCGTTAGCAACCTCCTCGGGTATTCCCATTGTGAACACTCATCGCCCCTCACCACCCACACACCAAAGAAAATAAAGACGGCTCATATTTTTATATACACGTGTCTGTGGTTTTATTGAAGTCCAGTAGTCGGCTATGCAACACTTAACTTCGGTGATCTGGTGGTACTCCACATCAGAAGCAAACACAATCTCCCTGGTCTAGCGCCAGCGAAGAGAGGGTAGACTTCCTCTCTGTCTAGCTGATACTGATTATTGGCCACTTTGCCGACTTTACTTACTACTTAATTCGGGGAACCTTGTGAGGATCGATCTCTCTACGTTATAGTTTTTGCGGTGAAAGACAATCTTGCTAACCAGCATACCACAAGAAAGTGTCAAAAGGAGTTGGAGTCTACCCCCTTTTTACTAGCGCTAGACCAGGGATATTGTTTTTGCACCCAAGGTTGGAGCCACACACCTACCACTTTATCGCATAGATCCAAGCAGTGCTACTCATTCGCTGATTTGGCGAAGGCCAGTATCGAACCCGGAACCTCGTGGTTCCTAGACGGACGCTCTACAGGCCCTAGAAACCTAAACCATACTGAGCACTTCCTGTCGTTTAATTGTTATCAAGCTATTGATCATTGCTAGTGATTTCGATTCTCACTGAGTGCTCATACTTTGTCAAACTAAGTAGAACATAGTAAATGACTAATTGTCGTTATTTGACCTATATCTTGTGCCGGACTAATCTAAGCTTAATAAATGACAATGATTACTGAGTAATGAGTTAGATCCTCACTGTGTGCTCTATAAATGTGGGTAATTTTCACCTTTAGTTGGCTAAATTCCTAGCATAAAATTGTGCGTGCGCATTATCTGAAATAAACTTAATTGTTATTAAAAACACATTTTATGATATTTTTGTGTTAAAGCATGCAGTTGTATTGTTTTCGAAAACTGATTTGTTTATTTCGCATGGAGACTTTCAAAATGGCTACCGGCTTGTTTCAAAGTGAAAGTTAGTTGGCTAAATTCCTAGCATAAAATTATCTGAAATGAACTTAATTGTTATTAAGAACACATTTTATGATATTTTTCTGTTAAAGCTGGCAGTTTTATTGTTTTCGAAAAAGTTTCTAAGATTTGTGTATTTCACACGGAAACTTTCAAAATGGCTACCGGCTTGTTTCAAAGTGAAAGTCAAGGGATGTTACTCTAATTGCCTTATTTGCTAGGAATTTAGCCAAATAAAGGTTAAAATTACCTAAATGTGACCTTGTACCAGAACTAATCTACTTTTGGTTTCACTGCCCAAATAACTACTCACAAGGTGTCTCATAATTATGGCCTTGTGCCAAATCTAAATGACGCCTCACGTGACGTAATAGTTAACAACCTAATGTAGTAGACCATTGTTAATGGTCTCGATTCTCAGTGAGGGTCCCATAACTATAGCTTTGTACAAAAATAAGTTAGATTTAGTATATGAATGATATATTAAATTTCTGTGACAATATTTATATTAACACAGTTTCTCGGGGCGGAGGTTCAGTGGCTTCTGCCTCTGGACCGGTACTGTAATTAACAGAGTGATCCCAGGGGGCCATCCCCCCAGGCAATACCCGCCCCCTTGATTTAAAGGGGCAGGGCTGGGTTTATTGCCCAGTGTCTGAGGCGCCACCTTTAGGGGAAATGCCGACGGTATCTACGCATTTTTGTGCCTACCATCCCAAGTGTACCCACATTAAACAACCTTGTGTCATACCCGCATAAATGAGATGCGAGGTAAATAAACACAGTTTCTGTTAAAATGGCGTATGAATCTGCAATTCTGTTAAGGATCAGGGTGTAGTATCTGTGCAGTCGTTCGAAGATCAATGGGTTACTCCTCTGTCAAAGTTTAGAGTGGAGTATCTCTGTCCATAAAATACTCAATTATTTAAAAAAGGTATTAGATATAAAACACTGTATATGACATATGCAGATGAAAATTCTTGTTTCAAAGAGGGTCAGGCGAACACGAAGTCTTTCTCCTCACAATAAAAACAAAATAAATATTTCAACTCAATTTCAAAATATGATTTATTTTAAGAAGGAATCATTAAAAATTAAAAGTATTTTTTTTTAACTATTTGCCTTTAAAAACAAAGTAAAACAGTTTGTTTTCATAATTTTATGGCAGTCGAAGAAAACGGAATTTCAAACCCTTCTATTGTCCCTGGGGTAACATCAGACACATTTAAAAAACATTTTCTCAGTCTCACTTGTGGAACTAAGGGCCCAAGTTGAGAGGCATATAATTTTGTTGAAATAATAAGGCACACCGGACTTATATTACTTAGAATCGCCCATCTATGGAATGAACAAGCTCATCTGTTTGAGAAGGAACCGCAGGTTTTAAGCGTAACTTGAGGTAGGTATCTACGTAACCTGTTCGCTTCGGATTTGGATGCAACCCAAGGACACAAGTATAAAGCACCCAGCGATGATCAAATGCATTACTCAGTAGTAATGGATTTGCGAAATAGCTTTACACCACGATGGGACGCCATAATGTAACTTGAAATAAAGGGCGCCAAGAGAAAAAGAAGCTCATTACCAATCGTATGCAACTGAACGTGATGTGTGTGAAAAATATACATAGTTGCAAATCCCACAAGAAAAAATTGTATGGGCACCAGTCTTCTATAACAGCGATCCCTAACCACCGGGTCGCGACCCGGTACCGGGCTGCGGGCCATTAGGTATCAGGCCGCACAGAAAGTTCGAATTTTTCTTTTTCGTTCTAAAATAAATATTTTCGTTTACTGAGATGTTGTTGATTATTAATTTATGAACAAAAGGTTGTTTATTGTCTGTTGATGTTTGCATTTGACATAAGACCACTGCGGATGATTTATTATTAGATTACGTCATTAACGATTATCGAGCAAATGTAGGCCGGAGCATATGAAGGCCGGTCCGTGAAAATATTGTCTTAGATGAAACCGGTCCGTGGCGCAAAAAAGGTTGGGAACCGCTGTTCTATAACACAAACCATCCGAGCGAAGCTACCAAAACATGCCAGACGCTACGCAGAAGCAAGGGTGAACTCATAAGTAACGTTCTTCAGTGGACACACCAACTTAGGAAGACCAGCACAAACGTACATATCACAGCTCTGTTCGGATTCTGGACGCTGTGCAAAAGACTTCCAAGGGGCGATGACCGATAGGAACGATTAGTGAATAGGATTTATGGTGACCCGTACTAACGGCAGGATCTGCTGATGATATAGATATTCGAACTATTTCGCATTCAGTTGGTGAAAATTGGTTTATGTTACATTTATATATATATATATATATATATATATATATATATATATATTGTCAGCATGTGTTATTGAATAACACGGAGTACTCTTATATATATATATATATATATATATATTATATATATATGTGTGTGTGTGTGTGTGTGTGTGTGTGTGTGTGTGTGTTATTGAATACATGTGTTATTGAATAACACGGAGTACTTCTTCATTATTTGGATCTGTGTCTTTTCAGTGTCTGGTGTTTGGATCCAATTGAAATAGGATATTTCCTTTACTGTTAGCCCGAGACTTTCGACAGTCGTCATCATGGGGTATATGAGTTGGTTTAGTTCCTTTTTGTAAGTCTTTTATCTATTTTTTTTAATATCTTTACTGTTCTTAATTTAGTTATAATATAAACCCAATAAAGACGGATGTCGTCCTCGTTGTGTAGTGGTTAACGTACATGACTGTGATATCGTAGTGAGCAAGTTCGAACTCTAGTAAGACTCCTTGTTCACTTTCGGACTAATACTTTTATGAAAAGTGAACTCTTCATGCTTCGCCAGTCTTGTGTTAAATTGTGCCACTACTGTATTTTAAAAGAACGGTTTTGGCATTCAATAACCACAAATTTTGATATGCCAAAAAAAAAAAAAAGCTAAAGCAAACCCTCAATAAACAGATTGTAATTCCACATCATGTTCAATGCCTGACGAAGTCGCATATACAAATATCTCATAAAATGGTGGCTCGTGTATATATATAATATAATATTATATATATATATATATATATATAATATATACTTCTTTCTGTGCATGTATTTCTACGTGGTATATATATATATATATATATATATATATTATATATATATATATATATACGAAAATGTAATTATTAGATAGCTTCGCTCAAGTACTTTGACGCAGATCTTAATTTAGGTAGGCAATCATTTAAAAAATGGAATATAATACTTTCGAAAATACAACCGCACACAATTCGCTTCGCACGAGGATATCCATTTATCAAATCATATATATATATATATATATATATATAATATATATTATATATATATATATATTATTGGTGTGTGTGTGTGTGTGTGTGTGTGTGAGTGTGTGTGAGTGTTGTGTGTGTGTGTCAGTGTGTGTTGTCAGTGAATTCTTAAGAATAAACAGACCCCATCACACTTGCA
>CM042147.1:79929253-79931753 GCA_023376005.1 Doryteuthis pealeii | reverse complement strand
AACAATATGCAAATTAGTCTTCTCGTTCAAACTGTAAACCGCTATTTGTTGTATATATAAATACAATTGCATGTTATTAGTACATAGATATGGTCAGCAGTATTAATAATGTAAAAAATTTTATTAATAACTGAAGGTTTTAAAGAATGAAATCATGGAGAATTTGACGTAAATAATTAAGGGAATTGTGACTTGAAGTAGTAATATAGTTTCGGTTACAGACAGAAAAACACACAATCTCCATTATAATAAGATATATTATATATATATATATATATTTATATATATATATATAATGCTAGTGTATGTGTGTCTGTTGAAAGAGAGAAGAGAGAGAGAGGAGAGAGAGAGAGAGAGATATGGACAGTCAGAAACATATATGTGTGTTTGTTTTCTGATCATACTTATTGCAATCAGGTTCAATGCAATAATATGTAATTAATTAATGTAAATGCACCGTTGCATATGTAAACTTATACTAATATATATATATATAATATATATATATAGTATAAATATATATATATAATTATATATATATTCAGTCGAGCAAAAGGATGTCGATATTTCAAGGCAGGTTACTCTGCCTTGAATATAAATATTCAGTCCTGATTTTTATCACCTAATTTTTATCACCTGGAATAGAAACGCGGATAATTACACCATTGGGAAATATACTGCTTCATCAGTACCCCTAGATAGATAGATAGATAGACAGATAGATAGACAGACAGCCGAATAGATAGATTGATATATAGATTAAGTTTCATGTAAATGTATTCGAACAGATCTTAGTATTGAGTAAATCAGTCTTATTTATACATTATAATTGATGAATTTAGCATTTTTGAAAAAACAAATGATGTTTATAATTGCTGACAGAAATCTGTTTCGACCACTTCAATAGATCATACATATCATCAGCACTTATTCTTATGGCTCTCTCGCCACCCATACCTATCGGTCATCGTTCTGAGTAGGTCTTTCACACGGCATTCAGTATCCTGACAGAGCTGATAGATGTACGTTTTTGTGAACGGTTTAAACTGGTGTATCAATGTGTAAGTATACACAAATGAACATCATTTATGAGTTCATTCTGGCTTCTCCAACTGTGACTAGCGTGTCGTATTCATCTTACTTATATGGTTTGTGTGATGGAGGTAAGTGACCGCACAGCTGCTTTGTTGGGTGCTGTTCCAGAATTTGTCAAAATTAGCACGCAACATTCTTGTTGTAGTTCTCACCCTTCATTCTCTCTCTCCTCCCCACTTTTCATTCTCTCCTCTTTCTCTCTCTCTTCCTCTATCTCCTCTCTCTTTCTCTCTCTCTCTCTCTCTCTCTCTCTCTCTTTCATCTATATCTATATATATATATATATATATATATATATATATATATATATGATATAATCGCACAAAATATAGTTATTCAATGCTGAAGCAAAATAACAGATCTGAAACACGCTGCTCGCTTATGTAACTAATATAATTTTTTTTACAAACATCAACCTTTTGCAAACCTTTTTTTTTTTTAAGAATATCTACATTTTCTCCCGTTGGACGCCATAACAAACACATTGTATCCTATCTATCTATCTATCTATGTATCTCTCTCTTCTCTCTCTCTCTCTCTCTCTCTCTATATTATAAAAAATTATATATATATCATATATATATATATATATATATATATAATACGTATGTTAGGTCCGAGTGGTCTTTTTTGTATCAGCCCGTACCAGCGAGGATCTATCCCCTTTCGCTAGCGCTTATCAGGGAGATGTTTTTGCTGAGGTGCGTCTCCACAACCTAACCGTCATCGCCACCTGTATCTGCACCGCAATCTGATTTACACAATCTTGTGCTACTCATACACTGAATTAATTCAAGGACGGTATCGAAATAGAAACCTTCCGATTCTAGCCGGTCCTACTGACTGAGCCTAAACCTAGCGTTGGAAATATATGGAATTATTAAAAACAGATGCTACAATTATTTTCCTATTGGATTATATTCGTTTACGTTGTATAAAACAGAAGCGGATCGAGAAAAATTAATTTGAAACATGCTTTAGTTCGCTCTAGTGTAACGCCAAACTACTCTTAATAAATATAAGAATATAACATGTCTAAGTTAGTGGGAGTAAATGAAATAAATGGATAAATAAGCGTGTATGTCTTTATCATATTCTCTGCATTAAGTTACTGATTATGATTGTAAAAAAGAGAGAAAGAATAGAGAATATAGGAAGCGATATGATTTGGAGGCAGGACAAAAAATAAAGATAAAAAAGATATATGTATATTATACACACACACACAACATAATTATATATATATAAATATATATATATATATGTGTGTTGTGGTGGTATATATATTATGAAATATGATAACTGAATGTGAGTGAATCAGGATGTTTGAGAAAGAAGAAAATACGAAACCAAGAGAAGACGAATGAAGAGGAAGGAGAGGAAAGATAAGAAAAAGCAAAGAAAT
>CM042147.1:79921240-79929153 GCA_023376005.1 Doryteuthis pealeii | reverse complement strand
TTATGATCAATATTTGAACAATCAGCTATGTCAGTTCGACAATTTAGTCGTATTGGACGGCGCAGAGGGCGGGGAATTTACTGACTTTTGAATACGTAATAGGGCGTTAAATCGGAGGGACAGGTATATTCAAAATTTAGCGACATATTTTGCATAGTCTATCAATAAGCTTTTATAATATTTGTATTCACGCGCACTTGTCATTAACAACGCTTTCTATCGCTAAATAAAAATTAGATTAGATTAATTATTTGAAATTGTAAAGATAGGAGATATTAAGAACCGTTTATAAAAATACAGTTCATGTCTAGATGTGTGTTAGCGGTCGTGTTCAATTGTTTACTTTTTACTTAAACTTAAAGTCTGGTGTGTGCAATTCATTAACCTAGTTATTATGTGATGGTTTATTTATTCAAACCCCATTTGTGAGAATCGAATTTCTATTTTTTTTTTCTTTATATGAATTTACAGGCTAAGTCCAGTTTACTAACACTAGAACATTTGTGTTTTTTCTTGAACGTTTGGTATTTTTTTAACAGCCAGTGTTTGAGTTCAAATTTTTTTTTTGGTTTGGTTAGAATTATAATTCGGGTCACAAAATGATTCTTTTTTTTTAATATGTTGTATCTTTCTAACACCATACAATAAAGCAAAGCAAAATATGCTTAAAAAGAGCTACGATAATCTTCATGTCCTTTTACTTTTTATCTTGTGAACTTGTCTTGCATGGTTTCTTACGTGGGTTGATCTTGGATGGTAGAGCCGATTTCATCCTTTTAGAAGAACAGCTATGCTGTACTATTAAACACTTAGTGGGGTATTGAGGGGTGGGTTCATTGGTTATTCCATTTCTCATGACGTTGTATTAGTTCAAAGAATGGAATTTTAAGGGTAGGTTTTCGTTCAGATGCGTGGACCTCTCTGGAGGGGTCACTATTCGTCACGTTCAGCCATTGGTTTAGCTTATTATTTTTGGCATTGATTGTGCCAGGATATCCCTCTTCCATAGAGAGTTGGTTGTGGCATAACTTTTCTCATGATGTTAGCCGAAGGTACTCACATTAAGAATAAGACTTCAAATAGTATCTGAATTGTTGTTAATTTGCATACTCGCTGTTGTTTGGTTTTTATAACAAACGCGGATTTAACAATAACTTAGTGGTTTAATTTTGCTATACTGGTTTTAAGCAAAAAGCGGATTTATCAATAAAGGTGGTTAATTTTGCATACTGGTTTTAACAAAAGAGGATTTAACAATAAGCTTAGTTGGTTAATTTACATACTGTTTTTAACAATAAGCGGATTTAAACAATAACCGGGCGTTTTATGTTGTTGTTTTAATCTTGGGCGGGTATACTTTGGTTTTTTTATTATCTATATATTATTTAGGTGCTCTCTATGCTTTTATACATATACATCTTAGTGGTCTTATTATTTGCAATACTGCGGTTTCTATAACAAGCACTAGGATTTAGGTTGAGAATATTACTTATTAGTGTTTATGTTGATGCCTCCATTTATGTATTATTTCGTGGATGTTTATTCTCTCCAATCTATTAAAATCACTCTACATGATGGTTTTTTTATATATTGTCACGATTCGCGGATTTTATCGGGTTATTTTATATATGGTAATAGTCAATAGATGGTATGGTTTTCTTATTTTTATATAGGAGTTTTAGTCTCGTGATTAGAGGCACATTTTTTTCTTATTTCTTTGGGCTCATTTTTTTTCGTGTTTTTTTTAGATATTAAAATTCATGTAGTTCATAGTTTCAAGGCTGAATGGCATTTTGACTTTTAGGTTTTTATATTCTTTTTCTTTTTTTCTTTATATTATATTCCTTAATATATTTTATTTTTCTTTTTTAAAATATGCTTTCTTTCTGAAGACGATATATTTTATAAGATATTTGTGTTACTCGACAAGTATGAGACATCTGCGCGGAGAAATTTTTATAGGTGTAATTGAGAATAAAGCATAGAATTTCTTTTTAAGACATATTTAATGTAAAACTAATTAATAATAAAATGCTGCAAAAGACCAGGTTTGTTACTAAAGATATTGGACTGTAATTGTTTTTATGGAACTTTACCTGGTCATACCTCTATATATATTTATTGCAGGTGCTGTTATTATATATTATTTGTCATGGGAATGTGGATATTATATAAGTGTTCTGATTAGGTCTTATCTCTATATTTGATATTGTGTGTGTGTGCTGTGTGTCGGTTGTGGTGTTCGCTGTTTGGTGTGTTGTCTGAAATGAAAAACAATAAGGATTTACTCTGTGAAGGATACATATTTCTTCTGTAAATGCTAAACTGTTATCTCTGTAGTTTTTCTATTATGAATGTGGCATTTTATTTTATATTTGTATTTAAATATATAATAGATAGAATACATGTATATATAGACGTGTTAAACTACTGGGCCGAAACTACAGTGTAAAATAGAATTCAAAATAAAACTTTTTTTATCCATTCACATTTTTACTTTTCCTTTTATTTTTCATTTCATATACTGTCTGGATTCGCTTCCATTATTCAACTTAACATATATATATTTTTACTATATATATAAGTTTAGTTATTTATATCTATTATACTATTTTGTGTGGTGTGTGTGTGTGTAGTGTTTGTTTGGTGTGTGTGTGTTTTTTGTTTTTTGTGTAGTGGTGTGCATTGTATGTATTCATACTTATTTTTCGTTTTGGTTGTATTAATCTTATATGGCTGTTGTGTGGTTTGTATGTTTAATTTTATGGGGTAGTTACTGCTTTAGGGTCGTTGGGTTCCATCCTCATTATATTATATTACTTCATGTTATATCTTCTGAGTGTGTTGTTCTTAGCTTATCTATTTTCTGAATGTCTTTGTTATATACAGTTGGGTCTTATTTAGGCCTTATATTACTAATCATTATGTAAGATTTTTTCCTCTAACGTTCTTTCATCCCTGCTCTTACGTCTCTTTGGCCCTCACTTACCCTTATTCTGTCTGGATCTACTCATCTCAATTTTCGTGTCTGATGTCGGCTCTGTCGTTTCCGGTATTCTTCTTCTCCCTGCTCACGGCGCTTCTTCTCCGGGTTTTCCCTCACTAGTCCTTGGAGCTCATCTGGTTTACCTACTAGTCAACTCATTTACCCTCATTAGGGGATTCTTATGTTCTCTAGCATTTCTCTTCAGTTGCTCATCATGGGCGGATGACGGGTCGTGCCTGCGTACCTGTATCTGCAATTTAGCCCGACTCCGGTGTTATTTTCTATATATCCCGCTCACTGGTCTTATATATTATTCTGGGTTTTTCTCTCGACCGTACTGCATTTCTCTCTATACCTTTACCCGCCTCTCTTCTGTGGGTGCTTGTACAACTGTTTGCTTTTCAGCCTACCTACGTCCTATATCTCCGCTCGCTATCATTTATAACTGTAATATAGTTATATAAATGTATATTATATATATTATAATATTAGCGCCTCAACTGAACTTGTCACCGCGGGTCTCAAACCTGGATAAAAATACCATATATGCACGTGTACTTTCTACGGACGCCACGGCCTTATCTGATACCGTTTCCACTTCTCTCGGGATGACTACTGCAGCCACTCCCTACTAACTTCTTATATGGACATTTTCAACCTTTCCGTCTATACCACCTTGGGATGGGTTTTGGTGCTTTTCCCTGTCTTCAACTCTTAGGTTTGCTGCTTTACCCTATGGGTTCTTTATCGCGGTTATTTAATATATTATGTTTTGCTTCACCATATACATATATATATATATATATATATATATATATATATATCATTTCTACTTTGTGCTATACTATGGTATATACTCACCCTACCCCCAGTATAAATATATCCCTCACTCACCCTATGACATTATTCTCCCGTGTTTACATATATACGTTGTTCCTCGCTTCTCTCACAATTCCACCACCCCAAATGCTTGCGCTAGTTGAAAGGACTCTCGTGAAAAATATTGACCGAGTTTTCGTTATTATGGTTACAATTCCTTCGGAGCATCTTTTGTCTCCTAAAAACAGACAGGACACATTTTGCACTATGTGTTATTCTTGTATTTCACTTTTATGTGGTCTTGAGATGAGGACAGCGGGCCTGCGCCTTGTAGGAGTGATTTGGTTCTTATGAAGAGTGGGTGTGTATTCTAGGGGCAACAATTATGGGCTGAGTTTGGTTTCTTTCATAGGGTCTCCGTGATCGCTTCCTCTGGCTTTTTCTTATGTGGGGTCTGGGTTAACTATAATCTATTTTCAAGATGTTGTTGGGTTTTTAAAGTGGTGCCATATATTTTTTTTATTTAGTGTTAGGAATTTTCAACGAGGTAACCGCTCTCACCTACTTCGCTCACCTTTGGTCAATATGTCTTCTTTCTTTTCTTCCTTTCTTCTTCTTCTTGGTGGCTTAATCTTCTTGTGGGTTCCTTGGTCTTCTTGGCTTCTTCTTCATTCTTTTCGTTTTATTGCTCGTTATTTTTGTTGTTTCTATAGATGGGGTAAAGTCCTGTTCCCAAATGTATTGAGTTTTTTGGTTGGAGATTGTATCGGGGGTTCGTTCGGCAGGTCCCTCAAGTTACTTGAACGATGATTTTCGGATTTTTTTTTCTTCCATGACGAGAAATTAACAGCTGACTTGTCAGGCTACTTTTGAATGCTTTTTTTTCTTTTTTCTTTTTTTCTTTTTTAGTTTCTAGGATCTTGGTTTTGTTAGGTTTTAAAATCCTACTTATATCGGATTCTTCTATAATTCCCACCAATCGTGTATGTACTAACCTACGAAAGTAAAGGAAAATACTAAAATCAGGAATTCAACTCGAATTTGGTAATGAAGTTTTGTTTTTCAAGGTGTGATAATATTTAGTAGGAATAAATTGTCCTTATTGATAATGTTTTTTGACACCAGTTTTTATGTTTTATGAATTTAATCTTTTGTACATTTTCTTTTCAGCTGGTTTTTTTTTGGTGTTTTGGTTTGTTTGTGTTTTTGTTTTCCTGTTTTGATTTTTTTTGGTGTTGGGGTTGTTCTTTTTCGGGGTAGGTGGTGTGGTTTGTCTGGTGGTGTGGTGTGATGTTATTTGTTGGGGTTGTTTTTGTTTGTTGTTTTTATATGTTTGTGAGTATTTAAAATCTTTTTAACCTCTTACCTTTGAGTCGTAACACAGATTTACAAACATACGTGGTTAAGGTAACTGACCGGAAAAATGTAAGAGTTTCAAATAAAATAACTGGTGGCTTATTATATCTTTATTCATTAATGTATCAACACTGAAAATTTCATTAAATTCGGTTTAATCCTTGATTTTTAATATGGTGAATTTATGTCCGTTAAGCAGGAGTTAACTCGTGATCCCTTGTGTTCCTTAGTGTAAGTAGAACTTTGGTTTTCTTCTTAATGAAGAATCGTTGGTTGTCACCCGTTTCGTACGTATTCGAGCGTGTGATTGGCTGATTGAATCAACGCAGTTTTTAAATAAAATAACTGGTGCATTATATCTTTTATTCATTATATATCAACACTGAAAATTTCATTAAATTCGGTTTATTCCTTGATTTTTAGTATTTTTTCCCCTTTCGGCAGGGTGACATAAGATGGTGGAATTTATGTCCGTTAAGTAGGATTTAACCCTATTTTCTTTGTAGTTTTCTCCTCTGACGGTATTTTATTAAACTTGGCTTAGTCTGGCACACAGTCATCGGGTTGCTTACAGCACCTAGTGCTTCTAAGAGGCTACCCGTTTCAGTATTGAACAGACTAATTACTGCTTATGTTGCATATCGTGCAACGGAAGAAGAAATCTTCCGCAAAAAGACAAAGAGAAAGATAAAGATATATATTTTAAAAAAAGGGATAACGGAAGAGAGGTCTTCTGGTCAAGAATCAGAGAGAAGATGAAGAAATATTTAAAAAAAGGAAAAAGGAAACGGAGTCTTCCGGTGAGGAGTCGGAGAGAAAGATAAAGAAATATATAAAAATGTCTGTTATCAGATCAAAAAGATAAAATGCGTTGGCATATTATGTATATAAAGGCTAGCGGATTCGAAGTCAGTCAGTCAGTCAGTCAGTCCCCAGCGAGCAGCCGAACCATAACCTCGTCGCTCCCGTTAGCAACCTCCTCGGTATTTCCCATTGTGAACACTCATCGCCCTCACCACCCACACACCAAAAGAAATAAGACGGCTCATATTTTATATACACGTGTCTGTGGTTTTATTGAAGTCCAGTAGTCGGCTATGCAACACTTAACTTCGGTGATCTGGCGGTTACTCCACATCAGAAGCCAACACAATCTCCCTGGTCTAGCGCCAGTGAAGAGAGGGTAGACTTCCTCTCTGTCTAGCTGATACTGATTATTGGCCACTTTACCGACTTTACTTACTACTTAATTCGGGGAACCTTGTGGGGATCGATCTCTCTACGTTGTAGTTTTTTGCGGTGAAAGACAACCTTGCTAACCAGTATACTACAAAAAGTGTCAAAAGGAGTTGGAGTCTACCCCCTTTTTACTAGCGCTAGACCAGGGATATTGTTTTTGCACCCGAGGTTGGAGTCACACACCTACCACTTTATCGCATAGATCCAAGCAGTGCTACTCATTCGCTGAGTTGGCGAAGGCCAGTATCGAACTCGGAACCTCGTGGTTCCTAGACGGATGCTCTACAGGCCCTAGAAACCTAAACCATACTGAGCACTTCGTCTCGTTTAATTGTTATCAAGCTATTGATCATTGCTAGTGATGTCGATTCTCACTGAGTGCTCATACTTTGTCAAACTAAGTAGAACTTAGTAAATGACTAATCGTCGTTATTTGACCTATATCTTGTGCCGGACTTATCTAAGCTTAATAAATGACAATGATTACTGAGTAATGAGTTAGATCCTCACTGGGTGCTCTATAAATGTGGGTAATGTTCACCTTTAGTTGGCTAAATTCCTAGCATAAAATTGATCGTGCGCATTATCTGAGATGAACTTAATTGTTATCAAGAACACATTTTATGATATTTTTGTGTTAAAGCATGCAGTTGTATTGTTTTCGAAAAGTTTCTAAGATTTGTGTATTTCGCACGGAGACTTTCAAAATGGCTACCGGCTTGTTTCAAAGTGAAAGTCAGTTGGCTAAATTCCTAGCATAAGATTATCTGAAATAAACTTAATTGTTATTAAGAACACATTTTATGATATTTTTGTGTTAAAGCATGCAGTTGTATTGTTTTCAAAAAAGTTTTTAAGATTTGTGTATTTCTCACGGAGACTTTCAAAATGACTACCGGCTTGTTTCAAAGTGAAAGTCAAGGGAGTTTACTCTAATTGCCTTATTTGCTAGGAATTTAGCCAAATAAAGGTGAAAATTACCTGATTGTGACCTTGTACCAGAACTAATCTACTTTTGGTTTCACTGCCCAAAATAACTACTCACAAGGTGTCTCATAAATTATGGCCTTTGTGCCAAATCTAAATGACGCCTCCACGTGACGTAATAGTTAACAACCTAATGTAGTAGACCATTGTTAATGGCTCGATTCTCAGTGAGGGTCCCATAAGTATAGCTTTGTAACAAAATAAGTTAGATTTAGCATATGAATGATATATTAAATTTCTGTAACATATTTATATTTAACACAGTTCTCGGGGCGGGGGTTCAGTGGCTTCTGTCTCTGGACCGGTAATGTAATTAACAGAGTGATCCCAGGGGGCCATCCCCCCAGGCAATACCTGCCCCCTTGATTTAAAGGGACAGGACTGGGTTTATTGCCCGGTGCCTGAGGCGCCACCTTTAGGGTAAATGCCGACGATATCTACCCATTTTTGTGCCTACCATTCCAAGTGTACCCACATTAAACGACCTTGTGTCATACTCGCATAAGTGAGATGCGAGGTAAATAAA
>CM042147.1:79888740-79911240 GCA_023376005.1 Doryteuthis pealeii | reverse complement strand
ATACAATTGCATGTTATTAGTACATAGAATATTGGTCAGCAGTATTAATAATGTAAAAACAATTTTTATTAATAACTGAAGGTTTTTAAAGAATGAAATCATGGAGAATTTGACGTAATAATTAAGGGAATTGTGACTTGAGTAGTAATATAAGTTCGGTTACAGACAGAAAAAACACACAATCTCCATATATAATAAGATTATATATATATATAATATAATATATATATAATATAGCTAGTGTATGTGTGTCTGATTTGAAAGAGAGAGAGAGGAAAAGAGAGAAGATCATGGACAGTCAGAACATATATGTGTGTGTGTTTTTTCTGATCATACTTATTGCAATCAGGTTCAATGCAATAATATGTAACAAAATAAAATGCACCGTTGCATATGTTAAACGATATATATATATATATATATAATATATATATATATATATATATATTCAGTCGAGCAAAAAGGATGTCGATATTTCAAGGCAGGTTACTCTGCCTTGAATATAATATTCAGTCCTGATTTTTTATCACCTAATTTTTTATCACCTGGAATAGAAACGCGGATATTACACCATTGCGGGAAATATACTGCTTCATCAGTACCCCTAGATAGATAGATAGATAGACAGATAGATAGACAGACAGCCGAATAGATAGATTGATATATAGATTAAGTTTCATGTAAATGTATTCGAACAGATCTTAGTATTGAGTGAATCAGTCTCATTTATACATTATAATTGATGAAATTTAGCTATTTTCTGATCAAAAAAAAAAATTATTATAAGTTTACATACGCGACACTGTGATTTTTCAGAATCTGTGCTATCTTTCTCAGGCATTGAATAACTATATTCTTTGTGCGATTATATATATAATATATATATATATATATATATATATATTTAATATATAGAGAGGAGAGAGGAGAGAGAGGGAGAGAAGAGAATGAAGAGAGAAAATGAAAGTGGGAGGAGAGAACAGAAGGAGAGAATGGAAAGGTGGAGAACTACACAAGAATGTTGTTGCTGCTTATTTTTGAACAAATTCGGAAAACAGGCACCCAACAAAAAAGCAAGCTGTGCGGTCACTTACCTCCCACACCACAAACCATAATAAGTAAGATGAATTATGACACGCTTTGTCACAGTTGGAGAAGCCAGAATGAACTCATAAATGAATGTCATTGTGATATACTTACACAAATTGATACACCAGTTTAAACCGTTCACAAAACGTACATCTCATCAGCTCCTGTCAGGCATACTGAATGCCGTGTGAAAGACCTACCGCAGAACATGATCGATAGGTAGGGTGGGTGAGAGAGCCATAAGAATAGTTGCTTGAATGATTATGTATGATCTATTGAAGCGGTCGAAACAGTTTGCAATTCATAAACATCATTTGTTTTTCAAAATGCTAAATTCATCAATTATAATGTATAAATGAGACTAATCACTCAATACAAGATCTGTTCGAATAACATTTACATGAAACTTAATCTATATATCAATCTATCTATTCGGGCTGTCTGTCTATCTATCTGTCTATCTACTATCTATCAGGGGTACTGATGAAGCAGTATATTTCCCATTGGTGTAATTATCCGCCGTTTCTATTCCAGGTGATAAAAATTAGGTTGATAAAAATCAGGACTGGAATATTTATATTCCAAGTGCAGAGTAACCTGCCTTGAAATTATCGACATCCTTTTGCTCGACTGAAATATATAATATATATATATATATATATATTATATATATTATATATTATATCGTTTACATATGGCAAGGTCATTTTACACATTAATTTAATTACAATATTGCCATTAACCTGATTGCAAATAAGTATGAATCAGGAAAACACACCACACATATTATGCTTCTGACTGTCCATATCTCTCTCTTTCTCTCTCTCTCTTCAACAGACACACCATACACTAAGCATATAATATATATATTATTATATATTATATATATATCTTATTATAAGGAGATTGTGTTTTTCTGTTCTGTAACCGAAACTAATACTACTCAATGTCACCAATCCCTTAATTATTACGTTCAAATTCTCCATGATTTCATTCTTTAAAACCTTCAGTTATTAATAAAAATTGTTTTACAATTATTAATACTGCCTGACCATATCTATGTACTAATAACATGCAATTGTAATTTAATATACAACAAATAGCGGTTTACAGTTTGAACGAGAAGACTAATTTTTGCATATTGTTATTTTAAAATTATTTTAATAAATATGTGCTTTGGTTATTATGATTTTCAATTTTGGTTTTTTATCTTAAGAAATATAAACAAAATCTCGTTGGATAAATCTTAAAAGGAAATTTATTTACAGAGAAACTTAACTGTTAATATTATCCTTTACTTCCTATTTAACTAAAATAGTTAAATTAGGAAACTTTACCAATGAAAGGGGGAAGTAATGGAAAAATGATGGAATAGTTTAGTTTCAAAGTTTGTTCTATTTTTCGATTATACCCCTCTGTTGCAGATCTTTTTATCTGCATTCTTAGTCAGTTTCGTTAGCCTTTCTAATTTAATATGATATTTATTTATATCAAAACTTAAAATACTTACCACCTGCGAGGGTGCTGCATATATTTCTAAGTATATATAATGTAGCATGGCGTTTACTATTTTCATTCAACTCATTGTGAAATACCTTAAATAGCTCAAAATAGCTATTTTAAATTTTTGAAAACCTATTTTCACACATCTCACATAGTCTTATGATAAATTTGCCGTTGACTTAGCCAAAACGATTGCTATGAGCTAGTTGCCCTTACTTTCTGACCTTGTGCCACAACTGAATTAAGCTAAAGTCTTGTACATGCTACTTTTACATTGATAAACATGTGTTATCATTGTCCCTACGTCCAAGCCCACATTCATTTCAATTTCTTATAAATTTCAAACCCCCTTTTTAAGGGACCGAATTCCGCCCGCAGAGGTTGACATTTTTAAGTTTGGAAATACTCCCCTAAATCTGAGCGCCTATCATTGGGTAAACATATTTAACTTTTTTTCTGTTAAACAATTTATGCAACATCCTGCTTATAGGAGTCAAGTTTTTTTAGAAGTGGGACGAATTTTGAGAAGAGAGGAAAATCATGGAGATATGAGCTCGTCAGCAAGATTTTAATAATAATGAGGACTCTGCCTTTTATAAGCGACATGACATAATTTAGAAAATAGTATTTTACCGTATTCTAATATTTTAAACCTACCAAGGCTAAAGAACCGACCCCTGGTCTAACATTTGCCTGCAGCATATGGATTTTTCTGAAAATTCTTTGAACAGGACGAGACGAAATAAATCTTGATGAAACTTGAAATAGATTCTCAGATTACATTATCACGCCTTCTTATATATATATATATATATATATATATATATATATATATATATATATAAAGAAATAACAAAAAAGATTAGAGATTTAGCATTATAGTCTATTTCAGGCGAGCTAGACTATAATGCTATTAGACTATAATGCTAAATTTCAAGTGGTTTTTATTTCTTTACTTAATATTTGCTCTGTGGACTCTAACATTAAGAGCACACATTGATTCTCAAACTGCGGACAGGGTTTTTTAAAATAAAACTCTTGTCCCGTAAGGATGATTTTTCTCTGAACCTTCTGGATTATATATATATAGTATATATAATATATATAATATATATATCCATAAATAAGTAACACTACACCTAATTATTCGTAAAAGTTTATATTTCTCTTAACCCAGGATTTTATTATTGTCTTGTAAATATTATAAAATTTCAAAACCTTATTCGTATTAATTTATTTCAAATTATTTTGAGAATTTGTAACTAAAAATGAACTTGCACACACACACACACACACACACACACACACACACACACACACACCACATATTATATATATATATATATATATATATATATATATATTATATATAAGGAGGTTTAATCATTTTGGGACTGCTGAATATCATTTGAACTAGCATAAATTGTAGAGTTTTGAAAATATAAGATATCAAATCCATGTTTTTTACATTGTTTGAATGTTTCAAGCTAGACTTAAAAAACAAAAACAAAAACAAATCCTGTATCTTTTGTTAAATGAAAATTAACTTTTTATTCAAAAAAAACAAATTGCCTTTATTGTCTGTTTAATGGCGTACTCTGTATTATAGAGTTTGTGCGCATGCGCACTTTCTTTTCTCTCAAATTTCTCTTTTCTTATTACCGTTAGTTTTCGATTACCTCAATTTTTCTTCGCTTTTTCATTTCATCTTTACGATCCTCTTGAATTTCAACCTTTCAAACTTATTTCAGCCAATGCTTTGTCACCTTTTAATAGAGTGACAGAAAATTAACCCAGACATAGAACAAAATGGTAAACAAATACAAAAATTTAAGAACTAAAACGTTTTGTTTTACAAGATGTACGGTTTCTTTGTCCTAAGTTGTTTGTAAAAAAGTAAAAAGTTCATCTAGATATTCTCTCTCTCTCTCTCTCTCTTTCTCTCTCTCCTCTTCTTCTCTCTCTCTCTTTCTCTCTCTCTCTCTCTCTCCTCTATCTATCTATTATTATATATTATAATATATTATATATAACATATAATATATAAACTAAAAAAAAAAAAAAAACATATACTAGCAAATATATGCACCCCTCGGCGTTGCAAGTATTTAAGTTTTAATGTAAATAATATATTATATTAAATTAGAAAGGCTAATGAAACTAAATAAGAATGAGATAAAAAGAATGTTGAAACAGAGGGGGTATAATTTCGAAAAAGAACAACTATTCATTTCCATCACTCTCGTCTTTCATTTGTTATTTTTCAAATTAAAGTATTTAGTTAAAAGTTGAAGAAAAATGGACAGTTATTTTTTCTTGGTTAACGGATTTCATTTTAAGATTTATTGAAGAAATGTTTGCTTATATTCATTAAAATTAAAAACCAAACAAGTTAGAAATCAAATAATTACTAAGCACATATTTATTAAAATCACATTTTAATATTCAATACTGCAAATTAGACTTCCCGTTCACACTTTTAAACCCCTATTATGTTGTATATATAAATACAATTGTATGTCATTTGTATGTAGATATGGCGTAACAGTATAATAATGTAAAATACATTTTATTAATAATTGAGGTTTAAATAAAATAAAAATCATTGAGAATGTTATATAAATAACTAATGGAATTGTGAACTTGAGAGTTTTAGTTTCGGTTACAGACGGAAAGCACACAATCTCCATTATAATAAGAATATATATAGTCAAACTTCTTTCTCTCTCTCTCAAGCTCCCAAGCCCCCTCTCTAGTCATACGTCTTTTCTTCTCCGACACACTCCACAACTCTCTCTTCTTCTCTTCGTCTCTCTCTAATATATATTATATACTATATATATAATATATATATATAGTCAAAACGTCTTTCTCTCTTTTCTCTCAATGTTCACATAGCACCCCCCCTCTCTCTTCTCTCTCTTCTCTCTCTCTTCTCTCTCTCTCTCTCTCACACACACCACACAAATACACCACAGACATTTCTCTTGCTCCGTTTCAAGCACTCATCATTTGCTATAATGGTTCTTCCCACCAAAATCACAACCAAGCCTGCCACCCCCACCAATGTCCCCCGTCTCAGGCCTTACCATTCTGATCATTCTGATTACTCTGAAATCACGAAGAATCGACCAAATTCCATCTTAGCACCAATTTACTGAAATCTTTACGCAGTTATTGTCAGGTTTTGTGGTGGGGTTGAAAACCAATCATCACCTCATTTACTCAAAATATTGGGAAGCACCACAAATGGTATTGATACAATACAATGTGATTTTTTTCCATAACCAATTAATATATAATTATATAAAATATATATATATAAATATATATATATTGAAATGTGTTTATATATATATAAAATATATATAATAATAAATATAATTAATTAAATAATATATTATATATATTGAAATGTGTATATATAATAATAATAATATTATATAATATATTTATTGAAATGCTTGTGTTATATATATATATATATATATATATATATATATGTTTTTATCTATCAATCGATCAACCAATCTATTGCGGCCCTTTTTAAAATCTATTATCTATTGCCATTTTCAGTATTTTTGAAAACAGCCAAACTATCAATCAATCAAATCTATCTTATATTATCTAATAGTTTCGGGATTTCAAATCAATCAGTCTGTCTATCATTATCTCTTACAATTATGTTCTTAACTATGTGTTAGTTTATACATTATTAGTCCGTAATATATTTCACGTTTCAAATTTTCTATTTCAATATATATATACATACATAAACTGATATATGTCTCTGGTCTGTCTATGTATTTGTATGCGTTGTTGTTTCTCCCCCTCTAACTCTCTATATATATAAATGTATATTCAAAATGTTTTTATATATCCGTTTCATACACCATGAAGCGTTTGCCCTTTATAATATATTCGGCAATCCCAATTCGTCTCTCCCTCTCTCTCTTTCTCATTTCTCTCTATATATATATATATATATATATATATATATATATATATATATATATATATAAAAATATATGTATATAAAAATTAAAAAATACTACTCTGATGAAGTCGCAAAATCTGTGTACGGAACATTTTTATGCATTTTTTCCCTATTATTATTTATCATCACATTTCAACTCCATTCTGATATTTTTAATTAATAATAATAACCGTAAAATCCGTATACATTTTGATAAACAGACCCGAAACACATGTGTACAGTTGATATGATAAAGTTGATATCGATAAAATTCATTTTATCCATCCTACATTTCTTTTCTTTACTCATTTTTTCCCATATTGTCGGATTCATTTCCCATTTCTCACACACACACACACACACCACACACACACACATATACATTATATTATTTATATATATTTTATATATATATATATATATATAGTATACATATATAATCACAATATGTGTTATATATCATAAAGCCATATTTTCGCTATGTTTCTACATTGCTTTCCATCCCATTCCTGTTCTCTTTTCCTTCTCCCGTTCTTCTTCGTATTATTGCCCTTTCTTATTTTTCTCTCTTCACCCATCTTCTTTTTCTTCTTCTTCTTCCCAGTTAAATGAAAATTTGCGCATTACCAATCTCAAACCTCTCCGTCTTGGAGCTTATTTTGCTTTTAGATTATTTTTTTATCTACACTAAATATGAGCCCAATTACGGAAATGCCAGAAATGCGAAAAGAAAAACAATGAAAATAAAAAGATTAGAAATAATATTCAACATTATTTTATTATAGTTCATCACACTATATATATATATATATATAATTATATATATATATATATGTAATATAGTGGAACATTAGAAAAGACACCAAGTCAAAAAGAGTTATGTTTCATTTTGCCAAAGCTGCAGTGTTTTCAATCTGTTTCATAGATTTCATCACAGATAACATATCGAACACTGCAGAGGTTGGCGAATAAACATAACTCGTTTTATGAACTTGTGTTTTTTCATTTCCACTATTTACATTACTGTCGGATTCACTTCCACTTCTCTTTCATATATATATATATATATTATATAATATATATTAAATAAGTAAAAGTAGTTCACACACAAACACATACATCACACACACACACACACACACATATATATAATATATATACTAATATATATATATATATAGTACCAAATATGCTTTCAAGAGGTGTACTCTTCCGAAAACCCTGACTCTGACGCGTTAATAACAGTCTCTCTCTGCGCGCGCGCGCGCTCGCGCTCGTCGCGCTCGCTCTCTCGCGCGCGCTCGCGCGCCACACACACACAGACAGAAGAGAGATAGAGTAAGGGAAAACGAGACGCAGGGACGAGGGGGAGAAGGAGTTGGCGTGCGAACGGGAGGGGCGAAGGGCGGCCAGCAAGGCGAGGAGTAGGGCCGGAGCAAGACAGGGGTAACAAGAGATAGAAGAGAGAGAGATAGAGAGAGAGGATAATGAGAGAGAGGGGGGGGGGGGGGGTGGGGGGCCGCGGGGCAGAAAAGCGGAGGGAGGGGAAACACAAGCAGGGAAGGGTGAGAAGAATAACATAAAGAAAGGGGAAGTAATGAGAAGAACTAAGACGCCAGGGATCGGGCGGGGAAGAAGGGCAAGCGGGGGGGCACAAGGCGAGGCGATGGTTCGACAAAAAAAGGATGGGGGCGGAGGAAAGCGGTTGAAGGACAGAGTAAAGAAGGGCAAGAGGGCGTGGAAGAAGGGGAGAAGGGAGCGAGGGAGAGGAAGAGAGGACATATAAAGAGAAGAAGAGAGGATAAGAGAAGGAAATGGATAGAAAGAGAAAGAGCGACGAGGAGAGGAAGATGAAGAGCGAGAGAGAAAGAGAAAGAGAAGAGAGAGAGAGGAAGAAAAGAAGAGAGAGAGGAAGAGAAAGAGGGAGAAGGCCCGGAGGGATGCGTGAGTGGGAACTGAAGGGAAAGAGGCGCGAACACGGACTGCAGCAGGAATGAGAGAAGAGAGGAAGAGAGAGAGAGAGAGAGAGAGAGTAGAGAGGGGGGAGAGGGAAGGCGAGCACAGGCAGGGGGGAAAGACAAAAGAAGAGGGAACAAGGGGGGGTGAACCGGCGGAGGAGGCTGAGATGGCGAGAGAAAAGCGCTGGGGCAGAAGGACACGGGAACGGAAGGAGGGGCCGGCGGGTGAGGAGAGAGAGAGAGAGGAGAGAGAAGAGAGATAGAGAGAGAGAGAGAGAGAGAGAGAGAGGGGGGGGGCGAAGAGGGCCGAGGGGCGGCAAAGCGCGCGGGGAAACAGAGCGATTGAAGGGGGGGCGAGAACAGGAACCAGTAAGGCGGGAGGCTGGGGCAGCGCGCGGCGCGCGCTCGCGCGCGCGCGCGGCGCGCGCGGCGCGCGCGCGCGGCGCGCGCGGCGGGCGGGCTGGCGGGCGGGCAGACAGGAACCACACGCGCAAACGCACGGAAAAAAAAAGAGCAAAAGCAGGGTGGACAGGGGAAGAGTCCGCGGACGGAAAGAAAAGAAAGAAAAAAAAAAAACAAAGCGGGGGAACGTGGGGGGAAAACGCTTAACAGCCGGTGGAAGAAGGGGCGACGGCGAGAGCCCAGGTCGGAGAAGGAGAGAGAGAGAAAGGGCGAAAAAGGCCGGGGCAGGAAAGGGGCCGAGGCCCCGAAAGGAAAAGACGCCGAAAGAGTGGGGAGATGACAGGGAAACAAAGGCGAGCAGGGGGGAGGAGAAAACAAGGGAATGGCTGGCCGGCGGGAAGGAGGCGGGAGAGAGAGAGAAGAGAGAGAGAAGAGAGAGAGATGTAGAGAGAGGGACCAACCCCGCCGCACGAGCAGGAGGGCAAACACAAAGGGCAGGTCGGCCAAAGAAGAAGTTCAAGGCCGGAAAAGACAAGAGAATCAGAAACCCTGGGCGCCAGAGGGAAGAGAAAAAAAGAAGGGGAAAAAAAGGGGCACGAAACAGAAGACAGAGTGGGCGGACAGGCGGTGAGAAGAGAGAGAGAGAGAGAGAGAGAGAGAGAGAGATAGAAGAGAGAGACCAACCCCGCCGGACGAGCAGGAGGGGAGACACAAGAGCAAGGCGGAAAGCGGAGGTGCAAACAGGGGAAGCGCAGAAGGGGGCCGGCGCGAGCCGGGCCTAACCCAAGGCGGAAGAGCGCCAGGCGGCCCACGAGGGAGCCAGAGAGGGAGGGAGAAGAGGAGGCAGACATGGCCCAAGCGGAGGAGCGCGAAGGGAAAGGCAATGACCACGGCACAGGAGGGGAACGCGGGGCGGACGAGGCCAGGGCCCAGGACGTGAACCAGTGGGAACCAACGCGCCGAGCGGAAGGGGAGGGAGTAGGACGGGAGAAAAGGAACGGGGAGTAAAAAAAACGTAAAGGGAGGGAGATGGGCGGGGCAAGCAGGCGGACCACGGGAGAGCCAGGGGGCGCAGGCGCGCTGGCGGGCGCGCAAGGGGCGCGGGGGCTGAGGAGGGGGGGAGCAAGGGGCGCAAAAGGCGGAGAGCCCAGGAAAGGCAGAACGCAGAAAAAAAGGAAGAAAATGATCAGGCCTGGGATCGGCGAGGTCCGCGCGAATGCGGCCAGCGAGAAGGGTCCCCGACACACCAGGAGCACGCCCAACCCGTACCGGCCGACCGCGTGAGGAGAGGGCCAAAGGCAACAAGCGCAGGGGCAGAACGCGTAGGCTGGCACGGGCTACCTCGAGAAACTGAGCGTGGGTGCCCGCGGGCCCGCGCGCAGGGGACCCAGAAGAGGGAGGGGGAGGGAACGATGCAAGAAAGAGGAAGGACGAGGGAAAGGGCAAGGGCAGGGGCGGTGAGGCGAATAAGGGCACGGACAACACGCACACGGACACACACAACACACACACACACACCAAACACACACACAGATATAAGGAGAGAGAGGATAGAGAGAGAGAGGAGGGGATAAAAGGAGAGCCGCGCGAAGGGAAGGGGGCGGCAGGGGAGGGCGAAAGGAGGAGAAGCAAGGGGAACATCGAGGCCGACCGAAAGGAAGAGCGGCGGCAAAGGACGGGAGCGAAGCGAGCGAAGAATGACAGGGCCGGAGAGATAGAGAGGAAAGAGAGAGAGAGAATGAGATAGAGAGAGAGAGAGAGAGAGGGGAGAGGGGAGACAGGGCACACGGTGCCAGACAGGGAGAGGGAAGGTCGGGCCGCGAAGGGGGGGGCGAGACAGACGTAGAGAGAGGAGGGATGACGCACGGAGAAATACAGAATCACAGAAATAAGAGAGAGAGAGAGAGAGAGAGATAGAGAGAGAAGATAGAGAGAGAGAGGATAGAGACAAGCCCCATGGAGAGGAGGAGGGGGAGAGTGGCAAGAGGGGCAGGCAGGAACAGGAGGGAAGAAGAAGCGAGGAGGAGGTGGGAGCGGGAAGGGCAGAGCAAAGGGGGCGGGGAGTGAAGGCCAAAAACCGGGGCCGAGGGAAAAAACAGGATGCCACAAGAGAAACCCACAGGCCGGCGAAGCAGGGGAAGGGCATAACGGGTCCCAAGAGGATGAGGCCGAAAGGAACGGTAGGAGGCGGACGGGTAGGGCGAAGGGGCGCACGACGGGAAACCACGACACAACGAGGACGACAACGCGGGAGGGCGGAGGGAGAACGAAAAAAAGAAAAGCCACAGAAGGAAGGGGCACCGGCGGGCCAAGGAGAAGCGAGGCAACCGTCCGGAGCCCGCAGGGACACAGGGTGGGCGGAAGAAGGGAGAGAGAAGCAAAAACGGGGCCCCCAGAGAGAGAGAGAGAGAGAGAGAGAGTGGGGCGTGGAGAGAGAGAGAGAGAGAGAGAGAAGAGGAGAGAGAGAGAGAGAGAGAGAAAAGAAGGAAGGGGAGAGGAGGAGGGCCACACGCAGAACGAAAGGGGCGGGGGTGAGGCCAAGCAGCAGAGGAGAAGGGGTGAGAGGCAAAAACCAGGGCCGGGAAAAAAAAAAGGGTGAGGGGGGAGCAAGGGAGGGTGCAGGCAGGAGGGAAGAACACGGAGGACGTCGGCAGGATGGGGATCGGGCGGGGCCAGGGCGGAGGCGGGGGGGGAGCCAGGGAAAGAGGAGAGGGCCGAGACGGGGAGCCGGCACTGGCGACGGGCTGCGGCAGGCCGCAGCAGGGGGGAGAGGAGGTGGCCGGCAGGCGGAGGGGGGCGGGAAAAAAGAGAGAAAATACCCGAAAAAAACGAACGAAAACCAACGCAGACACCCCAGGAGACCGACGGAAGAAGCAGGGCGAAAACCGCGCGGGCGAAACAGGAGGGGAAAGAGACGAGTGCAAGGGGAGCCAAAACACCAGAAAGAGCGCCAGGACGACGGGAAAAGAGACAGAGCCAAAGAAGGAAGAAGGACGCCGTGTGAGGCAAGAACACACGCCGGAAGAGAGAATAGAGAGTAGAGAGAGAAGAGAGGGGGGGTGGGGGGTGGTGGGGGGGGGGAGCATAGAGGGAAGACACGGGGAAGAACCGACGCGGGGGGCCCCAGAAGGACGGCAGGGGGAAAGCCACGGAGGAAGCAAGAGGGGCGCGAGAAAAAACAACACGAGAAGGGACGGCAAGGGACAGAGGAGGAACGCAGGGAGCGGCGAACGACGGCACAGAGTACGACAGCCCGGAGCCGGAACAGGAAGGGCAGAGGCAGACCGCCAGGGGAACAGAAAACGGGGGGGAGGGACGCGCAGCGCACGGAGGCGAGGGGACGGCAAGGGCGGGAGGGGGACACGGGAAGGGGAGCCACAAAAAGGGGAGAGAGCGGCGGCAGGAACCCGAAAGGGGGCGGCCGCCAGCACCGGGCAAGAAACCCAGGCCGGGCCCGGGAAGAGCAAGGGGCAGGGAGGCCGGGGGGGAGGCCGGGAGCACGCGGGGGAAGTACAGGACCGCGGCCAGAGAACAGAAGCCACGACCCCCGCCCGAGAAACGGGGGAAGAAAGAGGGGGACAGAAAGGGAAGAGAGCAGGCAGAGGCGAAGCGAACTGGATGGGGACAAAGCTGAGGACGGAGGGTACCCGCACGGAGGAAGCGAGACAGGAAACAAGGGCGACGACAGGAGGGGGAACGAGGACGGCACGGGAGGCGCATGGATGAGGTGGCAACAAGCCAGAAGGAGGAGACACCGGGGGAGGAGGGGAGGCAGGGAAACCAAAAGGAGATGAGGGCGGGGACAAGGGCACAAAGCAGGGAAAGGGCACCTGGAGGGCGAAGGCCGAGGCAAAGAATCCAAGGAGAGGAAACGCCCGGGACGGGGCACGGGGAAACAAAGCCGGGAGGCAAGGGGAAAGGCGCCGGGAGAAAGACACAAAGCGGAAACGGGGAAAACAAGACAACTGCATGCGGGAACACAAAAAGAGCAGAAATAAGGGGGACGGAAGAACAAGGAAGGGAGGGCAGAGAGCTGGAGGCGAGGAAATGGGAGCCAACGGGACGGGCACTGGGAAACAAGCCGGGAGGCCAGGGGAAAAGGCGCCCCGGGGCGAAAGACACAAAGCGGAGAAACGGGGCGAAAACAAGACAACGGCAGGCGGGGAACACCAAAAAGAGCAGAAAAGGGGGCGGGAGGAACAAGGAAGGGGGCAGCGAGAGAAGGCGCACCGAGGCAAGTGGAGGCGAGGAAGGGAGCCAACGAAAGGGGAACAGGACCCACAGGGAGAGAGCACCCAGGGAGGAGCGAACGAGGACGCAGGAAGCAGGGGCAGGAGAAGCGGAGAGAAGGCCGGCACAAAGAGAGAGGGCAAATAACGACGAGGAGCACAGGGACGAAGGGCGACGGAGGGGGACAAGGAGGAGCACGCAGGGAGAAGCGACAGCACGAAGCAAGAGCAAGGAGCGGGAGACAAGGAAAACCGAGACGAAGGGCGCAGGAGGGGGGAGGGGCGAGGGCCGGGGATAGCACCCGGCGAGGAACCACGAGGGCCGAGGGCGAGTACGCCGCTGCCAACGCAGCGAAGGAGGAGCACGGCGGGGAGCGAGGCCGAGGAAAGGGGGAGGGGGGGACGCCAACCGCGNCTACTTCGCACCAGCGTTACGAACCACCATGAGAGAGATGAAGGGGAACAGAAGCAGCGAATATATGAAGAGAAGAGCAAGAAATACAAAGGAAAAGAAAGAAAAAAGAAACTAATAAAAAGCAGAACGAAAAGTAAGAAGTAGAAGGTGTAAAGAAAAATACGTAGGAAGAGAATAAAAAGGAATAGAAAGAAGAAGAGAAAGAAAGAAAGAAAACAGAAAGGAGAATGAAGGAAAAAGAAGGGATAAGAAGTACAAAGAAAGATAGATAATTGAAAAAAGCGAAGGAAGAAAGGAAGAAGAACATTTAAAAAAGAAAGTAAGAAAGAAAAAGAATAGCAGATCAAGGTAATAGAAAATAATGGTAAAGAAAATAGAACAAAGAAAGAAGAAAGAAAGAAGAAAACGGAAGAAAAAACAACTTTAATAAAAAGAAAGTAAGAAAGAAAAACGGTAAATAACAGATGCGAACGGGTAAATAAAAAAGAATGGTAAAGAAAAGGTAGAAGAAGAGAAAGAAAGAAAGAAGGAAGAAAACTATTTAAAAAAGAAAGTAAGAAAAGAAAAAGAATACAGATCGAACGGTAATAAAAAGAAAGAATGACAGAAAGAAAGAAAGAAGAAAGAATAAGGAAAAGAAAGAAAGAACATTTAAAAAAAAGAAAGTAAAGCAAAGAAAGAGAATATAGCAGATCGAACGTAAATAAAAAGAATGGTAGAAGAAAGAAAGAAAAAGAGAAAGAGGAAGAAAAGACATTTACAAACGAAAGTAAGAAGAAAAGAAATACGATGAAGTAAAAAGAAGGAAAGAATTGAAAGAAGAGAAGAATAGAAAGAGGAGAATATAAAAATGAGTAATGAAAGAAACAGATTAAGAAAAAGAATCAAGAAAAAGAGAAGAAAAGAAGAAAGAAGAAAAAAATTAAAAAGAAAGTAAGAGAAGAAATCGATCGAAAGGAAAAAAGAAGTAAAGAAAAGAAAAAAGAAAGAAACAGAAGAGAGAGAAAGAGAATAAGTAAAAAGGGCGAGAAGATAATGAAGCAGAAAAAGAAACAATCGAAAGAAAATAAAGAAGGAAATGAAAGAAGAGGAAAAGAGAGATGACGAAAAAGGGACAAAAGAGAGAAAGGGAAGGGGTCAGCAAAATGAACCCGCGGGTGAAAAACAGAAAAAAGCAGCATGATATTTGGAAGAGTAGGAGTATAAGTAGTTTGGAGGAGAGTGTCTTCTGAGGAGATGAGAAAGAGAGAGAGAGAGAAGAGAGAGAGAGAAGAGAAAGAGAAGAGAGAGAGAGGAGGAGAGGAGGGGAGAGAAAAGTCAGAACAACAAAGGTAATATTACAAAATAACTATAAAAAAATCAGAAGGAAAAATACCCGAAAAAATAAGAGTTGAAAAAGGTTGAAACGAGAATGAAGATAGCAAAGTGGATCCAGCTTTGAAAAAAAAAAAAAAAAAAAAAAAGAGTAGCGGTCGATTGCAGGAAAAAAAAAGGGGTTTTTTTTTGTTTGTTTTGTTTTGTTCTTTTTTTACAAAAAAACTTGTAATCAAAAGAAAAAAAAAGGTGCCCCAAGGGAATATTGTAGGACGGTGTTCGTAAAAAATAAATAGATAAATAAATAAATAAATTAAAACCGCAAAAGTGTGGGAAAAAAGTCCCCCCCCCCAAAAAAAAAAAAAACACACCAAAAACGCCGCTCAAAAAACAAAGAAAAAGCCACGTGATACTAAAATGTGGGTGGAGGTACGGGAAGAAATCGTGCAGTGAGAAACAACTAAAAGGGCAATGTGAAAATACACGGTATCTTCAATGTCATCGGATGTCGAACAAGTCAATTCGCTACTGGGACCCTAGGCTGGGAGCCCTGCGGATTTGTCGGCAAATGTTACAACACTAATATTTAAACAGACAAAAAAAGAACAAAAAAGAGAAAAAAAGTAGCTGTCAGAACACACCCACAAGTTGTCAACTGTTATACATCATTATGAGGTCATGCTGACAGCACGGATTCCCGCAATGACTCTCTCTCTCTCATCCGCCCACCGGTACAGAATTCTTTCATCGCATCTGGTGATCCTGCTGCCAGTATCCAGTATCCCACAGAGGTTGATTATGCCTGATTTTACTGGTCGAACCTACACTGGTGTCCAGTGCAGGTGTTCTCTCTCTGCTTCTCTCTCTTCTCTCTCCTATTATATAATATATATTATATATATATATATATAGTATATATGAGTTATGAGTAAGGAAGTGAATCCACGGTATAACATATGATATAAAATATTTTTATTTTAACAGTATTGTGTGTTTTCATACCTTTTATCTCTCTATTCTTATCTCTCTCTCTCTCTCTCTCTCTCTATATATATATATATATATATATATATAATATAATAGTTATATTGTGTGTGTGTGTGTGTGTGTGTGTGTGTGTTCCCCACTCCTGGTGGTTTGAACACGATTTCTTGGAGGGGATTTTTCACTGGTGGCCGCCGACTAAGCTCAAAGACAACACCTTCCTTAAAATGGGTGGAGCACTCACTGGCGAACCTTTGCATATAATATATGTATGTATTTATCAGTTAAAATCCTTATCACAGTTTGTAGGTATTGATGGACCGACATGATAAATCGATCCTTTTTCCATCCCGGTTGGAGGATATGTGTGTTTATAATTTCTCTGAAAATATGAATTTTTTGTTGGCTTGCAACTACTATATATATATATATATATTATATATTATATATTATATATGTGGTGTGTGTGTGTGTGCGTGTGCGTGGTGTGTGTGTGTTCGTGTGTGTGTGTGTGGTATGCATGTCACAGAGCGGAGAATGAGAAAGTAACATTGAGTAAAACTCTCTCAAACTTCCATACTTGTCCTGGAAGAGCCAGAGCAGTAAGATAAAAGTTGTTACCTTTATTGTCAACCTGTAAATTGTTTATTACTATTTATATATTATAAGCATACCAGAGTTCTTAAAGTGAACTTGGGCAAAATCACTCTCCAATAACTATTTTTATCAAACCAGGACAGACAGCTCAAAGGCAAAAAGGCTGTTATTTCCATTGACAGTGTTGATTTAGCCGCAATCCGGTTCATCGTAACTTCAGTTACACGTACACACCCGATAGCACTCTGGGACTTGACATTTTCGAGTGTGTGTACAAGAATTTATGTTTTTTGCTTTTCTTACACATATGTGAATAAAAGCCCGCCTCGAATGTCTCATGGGAGTGCGAAAGTATGGATGACGAGAAATGAAACAACTGTCACGTTATGTTTTCTTTACCAACGTGAGTGAATCCTGCTGTAAATTATCAGCCTTTTGTTAGACGTAGTTCTCTCTTAAAATACTCCGACTGCATGTCTCTGTAGAGGTTAAACTGCCTTTTCTCGAAAAAAAAGTTTGTCCCTGCGTATCGACTAAGTGGTAGCTGCGGTGAATCTCCAGTTCTATGAGTTCAAAACAGTATCCCGAAGTTTGGAGTCATCTCTTGTTGCCATTGACTCAGCGGTATACTTTGACCAATAATGGTTTTGGTTTGGTTTCTTCATGGGTTATCTAATGCAAAATCCATCTCTTTAGATAAAACAATGGCGATACTATTAACCCATTCTGGGGGTGAGGGCTTCAATATATTTCCAATGGTATTTACTCCGAAAGTGAACGTATAGTGCCAATGATGTCTAAATTCGCTTATTAAATGTTGCGGTTCAGAACGTAGCCGATAGTGCCATAGGGATTCCTTTATTCGTAAGCGTCTCATCTATTGTTCACAATTAATAATTATCGGTCAATTAGTAAGTAATAATGATGAATATCTTTAAAGAATTCTAACTTCAAGTAATTATTCTTAACTATTGCACAGTTATATGGTTTCAAGTTATCCTATCTGATACAAATACATACACATGTTTTCAAGTATCTAGTTTCGTTAGCATGAAAACGTATGTTTACGCACATTCATGTGATCTCAAGTATTTAATCTAATACTAATAATTTCCACTAATTTTTAGATCCAGAGATGTGACCCAACAGAGTAGGCGAGATGGAAACGTTCTGGACTGCATTGCCCAGGCCTGAGCTGAGATCTAGGCAAACATTCGGAGAAGGGCGTTTCTTCATTCAGACAAACAGACCCCGCAAACGAAAAAAAGGTCTTTTAAAGTTGATGTTAAGTTTTGCATAGACAACGTATCACAGTTAAAGCTACATATGAACAACTGATAGTACATGGGTATACGTAAGGTATATTACATCGGGGTATCAAAGTTTAGGTCTTGAACATGTATGCCAAAGGGGGTCTCCTTAAAAAACAATATGTGATATTGTAAAATAGTATTGTTACCTCTAAAGGAGGCGCTGTCATTTGAAATGAGGTAACTGAGGCTCCCGCCCACTATTAGTATTTTTGTAATTTAACCATTTTAATTATTTTTGCCAATAAAATAGATAAAGATGATTCAAACCAATTATTATTCCGAAAATCCCTTGCAATCTATTCATTTCATCTGCCTATTGAAGGAGTGGTATATTTTATTAAAATTTTAAAGTCTTGATTATAGTTAAAAGTTAAAGTTAAAATCATAAATTTTAAAATGCTTGATTAGCTTAAGTTAAAAGTTAAAGTTAAAATAAATTAAAATTTTAAAATAACTTGATTAGTTAAGTTAAAGTTTAAAGTTAAATCAAATTAAATTATTAAAATGATTGATTAGTTAGTTAAAACCAAAATCTAAAAAAGAAACAATGACATCGTGACATGCATCTAAAAATGTTCAATAGTTTGTATAAAATTATTTGAATTATTATCTAGATATATAAATGCATTATCTCAACTATATCTACATAAGAGAATAAATGTTTGCTTAGTATGGGTACCATGTTACTTTTCACTATATACAATTTTCATTTCGGCATACATGTCGGGTACTAAACTTTGACACCTCTGATCATATGCTACTGAAGGGTCACAACTGGCTATTCAATGCAGAAAATATATGATAGGTGATAGGGCTTGATTGTCTAACTTGTTGATAGGGCTTGATTAGCCACTAAACCATAGGCTTGATAGGGCTTGATTAGTCCCTAACATAGCTTGATAGGGCTTGATTAGTCCTAAACTTTTTGGCTTGATAGGCTTTGATTAGTCCCTAACCATAGCTTGATAGGGCTTGATTAGTCCCTAACCATAGGCTTGATAGGGCTTGATTAGTCCCTAAACATAGGCTTGATAGGGCTTGTTAGTCCTAACCATGAGGCTTGATAGTCGGATTGATTAGTCCTACCATAGGCTTGATAGGGCTTGATTAGTCCTAACCATAGGCTTGATAGGGCTTGATTAGTCCCTAAACCATAGTCTTGATAGAGCTTGATAGTCCTAAACATAGGCTTGATAGGGCTTGATTAGTCCTAACAGTAGGCTTGATAGGGCTTGATTAGTCCCTAAACCATAGGCTTGATAGGGCTTGATTAGTCCTAAACCATAGGCTTGATAGGGCTTGATTAGTCCCTAAACCATAGGCTTGATAGGGCTGTATTAGACCCTAAACCATAGGCTTGATAGGGCTTGATTAGTCCTAAAACATAGGCTTGATAGGCTTGATTAGTCCCTAAAACCATAGGCTTGATAGGGCTTGATTAGACCAATCCATAGGCTTGATAGGCTGATTAGTCCTAAACATAGGCTTGATAGGGCTTTAGTCCCTAAACTCATAAAGGCTTGATAGGGCTTGATTAGACCCTAAACCATAGGCTTGATAGGGCTTGATTAGTCCCTAAACATAGGCTTGATAGGGCTTGATTAGTCCAACCATAGGCTTGATAGGGCTTGATTAGTCCTAAACCATAGGCTTGATTAGGGCTTGATTAAGACCCTAAACATAGGCTTGATAGGGCTTGATTAGTCCTAAACATGCTTGAATAGGGTTTGATTATCCCTAAACATAGCTGATAGGCTTGTTAGTCCTAAAGCCATAGGCTGATAGGACTTGATTAGTCCTAAACCATAGGCTTGATAGGGCGTTGATTAGTCCTAAACTTTGGCTTGATAGGGGCTTATTAGTCCGCCACCAAGTCTTATAGGCTTGATATGTCCTACACCATAGGCTTGAATGGGCTTGATAGTCCTAATACATAGCTTGATAGGGCTTGATTTCCCTACACATAGGCTTGATAGGGCTTGATTAGTCCATAACCATAGGCTTGATAGGGCTTGATGTAGTCCCCTAAACCATAGGCTTGTAGGGCTTGATTAGTCCCTAACATGGCTTGAAGGGCTTGATTAGACCCATAAACGCATCAGGCTTGATAGGCTTGATTAGTCCCTAAACATAGGTTTGATAGGGCTTGATTAGTCCCTAACCATAGGCTTGATAGGTGATTAGTCCTAACTAGGCTTGATGGCTTGATTAGACCTAACATAGGCTTGATAGGCTTGATTAGCCTAAACATAGGCTTGATAGGGCTTTGATTAGTCCCTAAACCATAGCTATCTATGAGCTAATAGAAAGATAGTAAATAGGCTTGATAGTAAGTCCTAACCATAGGCTTGATAGGGCTTGATTAGTCCAAACATAGGCTTGATAGGGTTGATTAGTCCCTAACATAGGCTTGATTGGCTTGATGTTCTAACGATTCATAAAAATGCAGGAAATTTTCCTGCCATCAGGTAGTCATGCGAGCGACTATAAATAATTAAAATCATATAAAAGGCGCCTCGGTTGCGCAAGTATTTAAGTTTAGTGTTAAAATTTATTTCAATCAAAGAGTAACGAAACTTAATAGATCGATAAAGATTAATTTTTTAATTTATTGCAATTGATTTAGTATAAAATTATACATAGATTGCTTTAATGTATTGAAATAAAATATTAAATTCAATTAATTTCGGCAAGGAGTACGATCTTAAACAGAGGCGTACAAAGTGGCTCATTATATATATAATATATATATATATATATTTAGTATATATATATGTTGTGTGTGTGTGTGTGTGTGTGTGTGTGTGTGTTGTAAGAGACCTATATTATATATGTGTGTGTGCATTAAGGACTTATATATATGTGTGTGTAGTGTATGTGTGTGTGTGTGCATAATTCACTCGCAAAGTGAGTAACTGACCGTTACCAAGTGCCACTGAACTTTATATTTTCGCTGCCCTATCAATGATATTGATCTCTCTTACTTATATATCATATATATAATATATATATATATATATATATATATAATATTGGTGGGCAAAGATCTAATGTTGGGACACTTGCTGTTGATAAAGTCGCTATATATGAAATAAGTTGATGAAACAGGTTTCATATATTAAACGCATAAACACGGAGTTTGAGCCCCCTTCTGCCTGTATATAAGTCTCAATGTGTGATTGTAATGAAATATAGGTCATGATTATTATATGCTTTATAAAGATGGGTCGATATTGACCCCATTATTACGTAAGCTTATACGCACTTGTAACCCACGAGGAATTGCAAAACTTTGCAATAAATTCTGGAAACAGGCAAACCCCGAAAAACGCATGCGCACGAACATAAATACACATACATATACACACAGACACTCACACACATGCATACTTACCCATCCATCCATCCAATCCATCCACACACTAACACATACACACACACACACACATCACACAACACACACATCAAACGATGATTAACATACAGTATAAAAAGTGATATGGAGAATGTGTTGTGAGAGACCTGGTCTGTTTTTTGATATAATCACAAATTACGACTAATTTAGATACCAATTAAAATGATTGTCTTTTCAAATATAACTCAATCCTAGAATAAGAATAATTTAACTAGAACTAGAACTAAGAATAATTTAGTATGATTTTCGTGTCTTTAAACTAAGCAGTAAAAAGCCATTAGGACACAAACATTGATTCCCTCAGCTTTAGTATAAGATAATAATAATAATAATAATAATAATAATAATAATAATAAATAAAGTCGGAGTGGTCTAAAGTCGGTATCAGCCAGACAACGAGGGGAATCTCTCCCTTTTTACTAGCGCTAGACTAAGGGGATTGCTATGGCGTCTGAGGTGGAGTGGCACATCTGCCATCAGCTCCTTACTTTACTGCACAGATCCCTGTGCTACTCATACACTGAGTAGGCGAGGACCGGTATCGAACCAGCTCCTTGTGGTTCCAAGTCGGACGCTCTACCGACTGAGCTAAACCGACCCTAATAAAAAAAATCGCGGGAATAAATGTATGGAAAAACAGAAAAAAACAGAAAAGAAAACAGAAAAAGGATTCATTGCAAAAAATAGGAAACATTCCCCAATAAAGAACATTTCTTCTTTTTTTATTGTAGTTTTTTGCTGCTTGAGAGAAATATATGCCCGTGTTGCAGTATGAACTTAGTTTTAAGGGGATTTCTTTATTTGATATTTTTTTTATCTTTAAATTCTGCTTGTTCTCTTAATCTCTTTTTCTGTATCCAGTTCTCCATTTCTTTACATCTGTGTTTAACACTCATACTCAGTGATACATATCGTTGTACCATTTCCTTCTTTCTTTTGAAAACACATATATTTATATTTATTCTTTTTATATTCCTTCTTTCTTTTCCTTGACATAATACTTCCTTGTATTTTTCTTTTTCTGTTTCTCTTCCTTTCTTTAATATTTTTTCTCTCTAACTCATTCACTTATTAATCATTTTTCTTTTCGGTTTTATTCTTTTTTTTGTTGCCGTCAAATTTCCTATTATTTTCTTTCTTTCTTTAATGCTCATATACATTCTTTCTTTCTTCTTTCTTTCTTTCTTTCTTTCTTTTGACCATCTCCCTTTTTGTTTTCCGTATTTTCTCTTATCCCCGCTTTCTCATTTCCACATTTCTTAACTTCTGCTTTTTCTCTGATTTCATTTTTCTTATTTTCCACCT
>CM042147.1:79846240-79866240 GCA_023376005.1 Doryteuthis pealeii | reverse complement strand
ATATATATATATATATATATATGAGAGAGAGAGAAGAGAGAGAGAGAGAGAGAGAGAGAGAAATGAGAATGAAATCGGTAAAAGCCGGGATTCTTACATTGGATTTTATCTGAGACCGAACTACAAATCCACTCCTCCAAAGGAGAGACACTTTCACGTCCATGTGCGAATGATTGGGTGTTAGGGCAGGAGGGAGTGTGAAAACTGAGGCGGTGGTGGGGTTAAAATGCTCCCCCCCCCTACCGCCATCACCCATCTTACCCAAGCACCTAAATCACCCCATCTCCATACATAGACATACGCAGACATTACCGGTACGAAGACATCCCGTCACATTCTGGACACATATGAACGCACGCTGTCGCTGCAGGGCGCGCATGCGTGCACAGAGGCCAAACGGCGATGCGGAATTTGAAGCGGGAATCCATTCATTAATTCGAAATTAGCCAGAAATCTAATTAATCTATCTTCGTTATAGTTGGAGTTTTTTTTTGTTTGTCTCCCATACGTTCTTGTCTCTTGTTTCTCCCTTCTTCGTCTTTATCCTCATCCTTTTTAGTCTCTCCTCTTCATCCTTTTTCTTCCCCCTACTCCATCTTTCTAATGTAATTTCTTCTTTCTGTATTACCGTCTCTTGCTTTTTGTTGGTTTGTTTTTGCTTTTACTACTCCTTTTTCTTCCTCCTCCTTTCTAACAATATACTCTTTTTCTTCGGTTTCTCCTTCCCTTTCTCCTTCTTCTTTACGTGCTCCATCTCCTTCAAGTTTTCTTCTGCCTTCTCTTTCTTTATCTTCTAATTTTATTATCTCATTCACCTTATTTTCTCATTATTATTATTATTATTATTATTATTATTATTATTATTATTATCATTATTATTATTCATTCCCTTCACATTTTCCTCCTCTTTCAATTTCTTCTTTTTCCCTTTTTTTGTCGTTTAATTTAACCTCTACTTTTTCTTTCGTATTCTTCTTCTTCCTTTCAACTTATTCAACTTGTTTCTTTCCTTTCTTCTTCCTTTCAACGTATTCTTCTTCTTCTTCTTCTTCTTCTTCTTCTTCTTCTTCTTCTCAACGTCTTCTTCTTCTTCTTCTTCTTCTTCTTCTTCTTCTTCTTCTTCTCTTTTCCAGTTATTCTCCTTTTCCTTTCCTCTTCCTTTCCTTATTCTCTTTTTCTTTACTGTCTCCTTCTCGTTTCTTTAATTTTTCTTCTTCTTTCTTTTACCTTCCTCTTCTTTCTCCTTACTTTCCCAGGTTTTCTCTCTTCCTTGTATTCTACTATTTTCTACAATTTTCCCTTCTTTCACTTCCTGTTCTTCTACCTTTTATCCTCTTAGTATTAATCATATTCATCTTTTCCCCTATTTCCTCCTTCTACACCCCCCGCTCTCTCTCTCTCTCTCTCTCTCTCTCTCTCTCGCTCTCTCTCTCTCTCTCTCTTCACTTTTATCTTCCTTTTCTTCCTCTTCTTTCTTCTTTCGAATTCGTCATGCCCCCGCCCCGCGAAAATTCTCTCCTTCCTTAAAACTTAATTTCTTCTTCTTCTTCTTCTTCTTCTTCTTCTTCTTCTTCTTCTTCTTCTTCTTTCTTCTTCTTCTTCTTTTCTTCTTCTTCTTCTTCTTCTTCTTCTTCTTCTTCTTCTTCTTCTTCTTCCTTTCGACGTATTCTTCTTCTTCTTCTTCTTCTTTTCTTCTTCTTCTTCTTCTTCTCATATTCGTCTTATTCGTCATGCCCCCGCCCCCGCGAAAATTCTCTCCTTCCTTAAAACTTATTTCTTCTTCTTCTTCTTCTTCTTCTTCTTCTTCTTCTCTTCTTCTCTTCTTCTTCTTCTTCTTCTTCTCAACGTCTTCTTCTTCTTCTTCTTCTTCTTCTTCTTCTTCTTCTTCTTCTTCTTCTTCTTCTTCTTCTTCTTCTTCTTCTTCTTTCTTCTTCTTCTTCTTCTTCTTCTTCTTCTTCTTCTTCTTCTTCTTCTCTTCTTCTTCTTCTTCTTCTTCTTCTTCTTCCTTTCGACGTCTTCTTCTTCTTCTTCTTCTTTGTCATGCCCCCGTCCCCGCGAGAATTCTCTCCTTCCTTAAAACTTAATTTGCAACAACTTAATTTACAGATTTATCTCGACCATCAATGGAAGACGAGAAATGTTTCAGCTTCGATTGATTGTTAATTGTTGGATTCTGATAACAACCACAACAATTGCAACCAAGAAATAAAAAAAAATCCACACTAATCTTATCAAAAGCGAAAAAGCAGAAAATGATGACTTTGTATAGGTTGGTTTAACGGCATATCAACACTTGTTGGGTTATTCAATACTAGCAGGACCTGAGGATATAAAACTGTATGATAATTTGATTATTACAACGTTTGATATGTTTACTTAAGAGTTATTGCAAATACTTCAATGCGTAAAAAATATAATAATCTTGATCTAACCCTCTCTTGCACTTTTGTCTTTCCTTCTTTTCCTTTTTTTCATTATGTTCGATTGAAACGGATTAGTGTTTTCACTTCCGCGCGCTCACCCCTTTCTCTATCTTCCCCATACTCTCTTTTCTTTCTTTCTTATATTTTTCTGTGTAGCATGTCTTTTTTCTTCTTCTTGTTTCTTTATAATGAAAACGGCATGGTCCATTATTTGGCTGAGTTGACGAGACTCAGAAAAAATAAGAATTCGGCGGATAAACAACACCAGATAATCAGGTTTTACATTCTTGCATTCCATCTTTGACGATTTGGACGGTCTCTTTTTTAAGTAGAGGGTGTTGCAAGACGTTAACGGATGTGATTTTAAGGAACGTGAGTAGTATTGATTATTTAATTAATATCGAAGAAATAACAATTCCTATAAAGTAATAACTATTATTTGTAAATTGTATTACGGTTATGTCACGTGATGGTTCCCGCGAGATCAGCGACATTAAGCAGCGAGGAGCTTGTTCAATATTTAGATGAGAGGCCATTTAAGGAAAAACAGATACTATAAAGTACTTCACATAGGAAGAAATAATTCAAAATATGAATACTCTATGAGAAAAAATTTCTCTAATGAAAGAGAAATACTAAAGGATATAGAGTTAGAAAAAGGGTGTGAATGGGGACCCGAATTAAAATTTTCCAAACACTAATAATAATAATAATAATAATAATAATAATAATAATTGGAAGAATTGAAACCATTCAGAACACTGCACTGCTGCAATCTGCCAGAATACTCAGAAGAGCCATGGAGACCTGAGGAGACTTGCTGTCACTCAGACTCTAGTGAAAGACCATTAGCTAACATTGATGTGAAAACTCAAAAGGAATAATAATAATAATAATAATAATAATAATAATAATAATAATAATAATAATATCCTTTCTTGGGCTCCAAACCACATTAGCAAATTCCAAATGAGGTCTTACCAATGCAATGAATAAATTTTTCAGCATTTCTTTATCTATGTATTCATATGACCTTCGTATTAATTCTAATACCTTGCTTGCTTTATTTACTTGTATGTGTTTGGAAAATTTTAATTCGGGTCCACATTCACACCCTTTTTCTAACTCTGTATCCTTTAGTATTCTGAATGGTTTCAATTCTTCCAATTATTATTATTATTATTATTATTATTATTATTATTATTATTATTATTAATATAAGAAACCGAATATCAAAATGACTTAATTCGGCATTAGACGACCCGAAAAATGTTGATATGCCGAAAAGTATAAACGTGCTAGGGCTTGATGTGAGCAGCTAATTGGTCGGGGGGCGGTCTCTTCAACCACCCGTCTAACGCTTTAGTGGAGTGTTGCATGTCATGGACTGATCAGGCACCAGGATTTCGTCCTTAAGCATCACATGTCACCACCTAATCTAATTGTCAGTGTATATATTATATCTGTCTTTGAATGTATATATATATATATTATATCAATATATATATATATATATATATATACATATATATATATATATAATATATATCGCCAACTCAGCGTATGAGTAGCAGAGGGATCTGTGCGGTAAAGTAAGCAGCTGACGGTAGGTGTGGCGCTTCACCTCAGACGCAAAAACAATCTCCTTGGTCTAGCGCTAGTGAAAAGGGGATAGACTATCTCGCTGATTGGCTGATACCGACTTTAGACGACTTTATATATATATATATATATATATATATATATATATATATATATGTGTGTGTGTGTGTGTATGTGTGTGTGTGTGTTATAATATATATATATATATATATATATATATATATATATATATGTGTGTGTTTATATTTATATATGCTTGTGTTATATATGTGTGTGTTATATATATATATGTTATATATATATATTATGTGTGTTATATTATATATATATATATATATATATATATATATATATGTGTGTGTGTGTGTGTGTGTGTGTGTGTGTGTGTGATATATGTGTTATATAACTAGGTTATAACTAGGTTGGATATTATGCAATGGATTTCATAATAATCACCTTTCTCCAACAAGGATTTTGTTAGACTCTGTGTCTATATATATATATATATATATATATATATATATATATATATATATATATATATATATATATATATATATATATATATATATATATATGTGTGTGTGTGTGTGTGGTATATATATACATATACATACATATGTATATATATATATATATATATATATATATATATATATATATATATATTATCCCGGAAAACGCCAGGTTATTCTGTTAGTATAAACTAATTTTGAATACTCGCCTTCTGGGGGGGGGCGGATTTTCTGCCAGTATGTATAATGTTACATTCTGTTTTATATATAAACAGACTTTTAGAAATGAATTAGGCCAGTAAATTCGTTCCGATATAATAAAGACAATACGCCTTATATTGTATTTCTTTATAAATTATATTTTTTTAAATTTCTTTTTTCATCTAATCCATTTATTATTATATCTCGCTTTTCCCGCTTGAAGGTCGCAGAAAGGGGAGGGCAAGAAAAACAAAAAGGAAATATTTAAATAACATTTTATTTTCTATTTCATGGATTTTAAAAACGAATTGTTTTTGTTTTTATCTTTTGAGTTTTATTGATATTTTTTTTTTTAAATATTTTTTTTTTTTAGAAACAAATGTTTGGAAAAATAAATACATTTTAAATGGTTGGCAGTGCAAAAAAGAAAAAACAAAAAAAAAAAATAAATAAATAAATAAAAACAAAAGACAAAAAAAACAAAAAAAAACAAAAAAACAAAAAATAAAATTTAAAAAACATATCAAAATTTATAGTGTGCTCGACTCGAAGCAAGGCTAAAATGCGCTGAGACCATTTAAAGACAGAAAAATATCAAGCCGCACCTCCATGAAAAAATAATAATAAAAAAAACAACATAAAAATGCTTAGTCTGTGCCATCAATCTAAAAATTATGGGCGTATTCGTTGGTATAAAGCTTGATGGTTATGACAAAGGATAAAAATTATTCTAATTATTCAGTTTTAGCCAAGCATTCTCATCATTAAATGAATAAAGAGTGATAAATAATTCATTTTGTCTTTTAAACAGACGCTTATTTGTAACAAATTGGTAAATGCTAGAAATCTGAAACTTTTTTTTAGATAAATAATGAAATCAATAACTGTCCATTATTCAGGGATGATATTCATACACACATCTCACCAACCCTGGTTGGTTGAGCTCTTTAGGGGGGATTTCGCTGACGGTCGGCAATTACGCTTAAAGGCAATGCTCTGCTATAAACCGGATGGAGTTCTCTCTAGCGGCTTTTACATACATACATACATACATACATACATACATACATACATACATACATACATACATACATACATACATACATTTAAATTGTCATTCTAATTTGCAAGTGACCAATAGTCCAGTGGTAAAGAACTATGACTGATGATAAATCGTTCGGGTTTCAATCGCAGCTGGAGGTAGCCTGCAAAGTCTAATCACATTGAAGAGACGTGATACGCCAGAAAACGGTGTCTGTGGATGGATGAATATATATATATATATATATATATATATTGTATATCCAATGAGAGAAATGTAAATATTTTATAATAAAAAAGCCCCGGAAAGTGTTTTGATTTTTTTTTCAATTATTACAATGGATTTGACACGTGTTTTGTATTTTTTTAAAATTCTCTTCCGGTAAATACCCTTATGCTTTGGGACTTATATAGAGAGACATGTTTAATGTGGAGAAATAATACTGGTTAATTCTAGTTGATTTCCTTACATTCGTCATGAAACAATATATATATATATATATATATATTATATATATATATATATATATATATATATACTAAAATTGAGATATCGTTGGGTGTCTGTGTGTTTCTAGTAAATACTTTAATAACTTAGTCATATTTTGTTTTTGGTCTAAAAATAATAGTTTCTTAAAATTATGTTGACATGAAGTACTGATTGATCGCTATGTAAGGGCCAGACGGGAGTGTTGAATGGACTACTCAGCCACCAGGACTTCACCCTTAAGCATCACGGGTCGTCCCTCACGGCCATTAAATGGCACCATTGGGGGTGGTGTCTTACCCCTCTAAAGTGATACAGTCGCATATTCTATAGCCCCAGCCGACAGGGTGCCGGATCAAATAGATATGTTTGAAAATTAATTGCATTAGCTAGAAATAATCGAAATTATATTACTGTGCAAAAAAGTAATTATAATTAAATGGGAATAGTTACCTTAAATCATATAGCTGTGCATAAATTATTAGTATCATATAAGAATACATGAAAGCATAAGTTGCCTAAAGCTATCATTATTTACAAATTATAATCATTAGTTACTTGGAACCATATGACAACATGAAAAAGACAAAAATATTGATTTAGATATTAAATTACTCAACAATACAATAACAAACAATTATGTATTGAATAAGCAACATACATACATTTTGCATTAGATACATACATACATTTTTTCAATATATTCGGTGACCAAAAGTATGATAAGATATATATATATATATTATATATATATATATATATTTACTTATATTTTTGAAGGCAATTACAATGCGTATATCGTATAAAATTCGATAATTATTGAAAATAATCATGACAAGCAAACCCGGCGAATAATGTACGCCACATGGAATACCGTACAGCTGTTTCAACTTTATAATAATAGTTTATGATAAAGTTGAAACAGCTGTACGGTGTTTCACGTGGTGCACGTTATTCGCTGGGTTTGCGTGTCATGATTATTTTCGATAATTATCGAATTTTTTACGATATACGCATTGAAATTGCCTTCAAAAATATAAATAATAATATACTTTACATATTTATCAAATTACACACACATATATATATATATATATATATATATATATATATATATATATATATATATATACACATACAAATACATTTAATATATAGATAAACACATACACATAGATATATACAGACATATACATTAAAACATATACATACATATACTCACGTATATATAATATATATATATATATATATATATATATATATGCACATATACATACATAAGAATATACACATATACATACATAGGAATATACACACATATGCACATACACACACATGTATATATATATATATATATATATATATATATATTTACAAATACATATATACATACATACGCACGCACACACACACACACATATATGTATATATATGTATATAGTTACAAATACATATATAGATGTATACGCACACACACACACACACGCAAACACACACACACACAAACACACAAACACACACACACACACACACACACACACACACACACATATATATATATATATATATATATATATATATATATACACAATCATATGTATGCCGAAAGGATAGAATACCGACAAGGGTTGACATGTCATATAACCAAACAGCTTCACTCTAAGTTCCTCTACGTATATGATTCGTTTTTGGGGGGGAGGAGGGGTTGAACTAGCCACATTGGAATTTAAAACTTGAAAATGAAGGAAGAAGAGCCAGAAAGAAGATAGGAAGGAAGGGAAACGGAGGAAGGAAGGAATGCTATTCTAAAAACAAATCTATTTAAATATATAAACAAAATTTATTAACTATCTTTAAATAGAAAGTTTAAATATCCATTTTTTAAAAAAAAAAGGAGCCATAATGAAATGAAGGGTGAGGAACGTTAGGAAATCCACTAAATAGAAGATGAAAATTTTGTCAGTTCAGAATTCTTTCTATGACTGAGCGGACATCATTAAAAATTTAGGCGCGATTAATATTTCTTTTTTTTAAATTTTTTTCTTTTCTTTTTTTTTTTACAGTGGGAAAATTCTTTGATTTCAAATAAATAAACAAATAGATAAATTAATAAAAAAAAGTGAAGCGAATAGAATTTTTAAGAAATCTAAAATATCTTTTAAGTGTTTTACCGTACATTATTCTCTCTTCCTTTTAAATCTATTTTATTTGCTTGTCCTTTAAATTTAAATTTCTTTTTCTAAATCTAATTTTGAAAAAATAAAAAAAACGAATTTTTAAATAAAATAAAATAAAGAGATAAATAAATTAATAAACAAAACAAAATGAATGAATAAAGAAATAAAAATAAAGACATTGCCAAATTCTAAATAAATCAAGTACGCCTGGATTTCCTTCGTATTGTAGTGCATTCTGGGATACGGAGGATCCGGATTTTCATGCCTATTTCCATTTCAGTGCATTTTTGAGGTCCTTTTTGTCTAATTCACAAACTTCTCATCCATTTATGAGTTTTGTGTCCCCCTGTTTAACCACGTGCAGTGGAGTGGAAATCTTTAAACTTCAATTTAAGCACCCTGACTCTAGTTCAACTTCGTAAAGTTAATTTTTTTTCTTAAAATCAGTTCAATTTACACAGAGAGACGTCACAATTAAGCTAAGGTCAAGGCTACTGGAAATATGAACTTAACATGCAGTCGTCGAAAAAAAAGACGTGCATTTAAGAATGTGAGTGTGTACGTGTGCTTAGTGTTGTGAATGTATTTACTCGGTTACCATAAAACATATGTACTTTTGAAAATTTAAAGGCTAGGATTTTTCTGAGAGAGAGAGAGAAGGAGGATGAGTGAGAGGAAGAGAGAAGGGGAGATAGATAGAGAGAGAGAGAGAGAAAGAGAGGCGAGAGAGAGAGAGAGAGGGGTGAAAGAGAGAGGGGCGAGAGAGAGGGAGAGAGGGGAGAGTAGATAGATAGATAGATAGAGATAGATAGATAGATAGAGAAAGAGAGAGAGAGAGAGAGGGCGGGAGAGAGAGGAAGATAGATAGAGAGAGAGGGGAGAGTGAGATAGATAGATAGATAGATAGAAAGAGATAGATAGAGATAGAGAGAGAGAGAGAGGGCGAGAGAGAGAGGGAGAGAGGGGAGAGAGGGAGATAGATAGATAGATAGATAGATAGAGAGAGAGAGAGAGAGAGAGAGAGAGAGAGAGAGAGAGAGAGAGAGAGAGAGAGAGAGTCAGAGTCAGTTGGATTGCGACATCGTAGTAAGCAAGTTCGAATTTCAGTATCGTTATTACATTCTATTTCAGACATATACCCTTGGGAAAGGTATGACCCACCTTATTATAGTTGAATAGTACTCCCACTGTTTTTCTACAAGGATGGCTTTGACATTAAGTAACCCACAAAGGTTGTTATAAAATTAAACAAAGAAACCAATCCAAATCTACCTCAAATCGTTTATGAAAAAACAAACAAGACCATCCCTATAATCATTATAGATTTTGTCTACTTATTCATATGAGAGATGCACCTCAGAACCTAATAATAACTTTAGCATAAATACCATTTGTTATATTTTCCTGAATTTTTTTAGATGAGACTTAATAATTTGTATTATCTAGATTTTTTCGTACAAACAAAGTCAGGTGATATTGTAAGATACTTGTGAGGTTCTACACAAAACTTCACCGCTATAAACAAATCACCTGTATTTCGTCTTAATCATTATCGACCATCGAATAAATGTACACACACTACTCTCATTAGACAGATAGATAAGAATGTAAAGATAGATGACAAAGATAGCGTTTATAGCTCAGAAATATACACATTTCAAAGTTAAATTTTCACCCTTTTAATTACGAAGGATTTTCGGATTACCTGTTTTTATATCATATATATAAGCGTGGGCTTGTTGTTAGAGTCGTGGAAAATGGACTCGTCGATTCGAGTTCAAATCCTAGACGAAGCTGTTGGCATTTCACATAGCGCCAATACCCTTGGGAAAGGTATGAATCCATATATTCTCCCTCCAGCTATGGGTTAAATAGTAGGGCAGACTGGGTCAGACCTTGGGTAGGTAACCAGTCTAGGAGAGGGACAACTCTGAATTCAAAATTCCCCCCAGCTATGGGTTAAATAGTAGGGCAGACTGGGCCCTTCAACCTTGGGTAGGTAACCAGTCTAGGAGAGGGATAACTCTGAATTCAAAATTCCTTAGGTCGGTCGTTGATTGGGTTTGTGGCAACCCTTGATGCACCAATTCTTTCCTATCGACTGTGCCAAAAAGTATGGATGGTCCAACATAAGCCTACACCACTATAAACAAATCACTGTGTGGGTGTTCATTGTATGAACACTCATACGTCGATCGATGGGAGATTCCATTATATATATATATATATATATATACTAGCTAAAGTACCCGGTCCATGACCGGACTAAAATGAAATTTGGATCACCAGGGAGTGAGAGAGAAAGTGGAAGACAGTAGTTAGAGAGGGGGTAAGAGGAAAATAATTCTTGAAACTAAAATCATTGAGAATTTGTATATTTCAGGATTTGTATTTTCTGTTTATAGTTTAAAATTATTTCATATTATTATACAACAAATTGAAAGTATTCGTTTGTATATTTGTTTGTTATTGTTTTAAATGTTTTGTACATGACAACAATTCACATTTAGTTCTTAATTGCATGTTGAGTTTAAAAAGAAGCTGAGAATCGAAAATTTAAATTCTTCGTATTGCAATATCTATTTTTGCTAAAACCTAAGATAGTATTATAGGGACCACCAATTGATCAGTTTAGGCCATCTTGAATAAAACGGAAATATTTTGTTATTATTTATAATTAATTGATTTTTCATAGAATTTAAAAAAACTCTTATCGTAACTTGTTTTTAGCTACGTTAATTTTCTGTTGATTTAACAGTGCAAAAATGAAAACATTGTTTTTCAATCATAATTTTCATTATTTCCGTAAGCTGAAAAAAAGTTTAAAAAATCATCAGGAGTTTATTTAATGTTTTTTCTTTCAAATGGAAAAATTTTTTTCAAGAAAATATTAATTTTTCTGCAAGTTTCATAGTGTTAAATATAGGGGGGAGGGGTAAATTTCACAGGGTAAAATTGGTGGTACCTAGTATTTTAAAAACATTGTTTAAAAACGTTTTGGTGGACCTGATTATCTGGACCCCCCCCCCACATCTTTTTTCCCTTCAGTTGATTATTATCGATTACACACCAATCTATCAGATTGCAAAAAATTCTTAAAAGTTCTTTATTATTTGAGTATTCACGGGTGCTCATTTCCTCGTATAAGTTTATAGTAAATTGATCCCCCATATCGGAACCGCTTGAACGGAACCCAAATTATTTATTTATTTTCCCATTAAACCCCCCCCCTAACCCTACCCCACCCTAGTTAAAATTAAGTTTTATTACAAAATTTATATTAATTACAAAACATCAATTTTCATAAAAGTTCAAATGTCACCTATGAAATCTCTATTTAAACATGCCAATTTTTCAGAACTGAAAAGTTGCACTATAAACTCAGCGATGTTTATTGACTTCACAATAAAGAGTAAAATCATAAAACTTAAAATTTAATTTGTAAGGCAAATTCTGAGGAATATTTTAAATTGTATTTTGAATAATAATTTAAATGTTGGTTGTTAGTTGTTTGTTTTTATCAACTTTTCGGGTAATTTACTAACGAATCATGTCATTTTGATAAACAAAGCGCTTACAATTTTTCGTACTTACATATAAATTTTTTTTGAAATGTTCCAATAACTGGATATTGTCGGATAAACTTGAAATAAATTTTGTCTTACAAATAATTGACTACTTATCGCCTTCGACTAAAGAAAAACACCGGATTTTGTCCGTATTAGTAACCTTTGTTTTTTTTTTTTTTTATCGTGGTTTGAGAAAATAATTAGTTAAACGAACCAAAAGAAAAACAGTTTCTAAGGAAATTCGTCAATCTTATTGTTGTTTTTAACCCTTTAAAACTCTAACAATAAAAATTAATAAATAAATTAAAGAATTAAAAGTCATTTTATTCGAATGAAAATCTTAGTTTAATTTATACAAATATGTAACCGTACTTACGACGTAAACTGATTTTCATGATACTGTTACTTAGGATTAAATATTTTTTTAATAATGTAATCGTAAAGCGTACAATTTGATTTTCTACAATTTTTTATGCATTATAAAAATTAAAATGAGTGCACTGTACAATTTAAGAATATGGGCAAACTCGCTGTAAAAAATAATTTAATCTATAAAAACACATACAAATTACATATTCAGAAAGACTAAGAGATTCCGATTCGTATTATCGCCTATACGGAGTATTTTTTTTTTTTTTAACTCGCTGTAAAAAAAAAAAAATCTATAAAAACACATACAAATTACATATTCAGAAAGACTATTTCATCTTATTACTAAAGATATAAATATTTTAAAGATTTGATCCTAAATAGGTAAGAGATTCCGATCTGACTGATATAGACTGCACTGCTTGTATCGCAATAATCATAGGCAGCGTGGCTATCCGAAGCCATTTTTTAATTTTTAACTCGCTGTAAAAAATGATTCAATTGATAAAAACTCACACAAATTACATATTTTGAAAGAGTATTTTTATCTTTTCTAACGATATAAAAATATTAAAGACTGGACCATAAATAGGCCATAAATTCGGAGCTGAACGGCTTAGACTGCAAAATTAATTCATTAAAATCAAAACTTCGCTGCTGTTATCGCTTTAACAATAAGCAGGCAGAGACAATATTTTATTATCAGGAGGGGCTGATATACGGACAGTTCCGCAAATTGGGTGATTTTGGATTAATTAATCGATTAAATCCCTTAATCAGTAAAAATCAATAACCAAATTTGGAATTTTTCTTAGTTAGAACGATATCAATGTGTATGCAAGATTTTGAATCTGAGTGACCTCCCGTTTTTTTGTTATACGTCGACACGTACATACCAAAATCTCTGTTTTATATATTAGATATGTAAGAGGGTGACTTACCGGGGAATATAATATTGAGTTAGTCAAAAATTCGACCGTCGATAAATAATAAACCGGATAAGTGGGGTTATATAGAATATAGGAGTGCTCAATCCATTAGTAGAGTGGATTTACTAAAGTTATAGACAGAAAACCTACTTCAGTTTCGCTCAAGGATCATCAGGCTTAACTGCAACGAATTAATTGAAATAATTAATTAAAAGAAAAATTAATCAAAAGAACTACGTTTTTAAAAGTTGGTAAATAATTATTATCTTATCAAATGTTTAGATTTTTTCTTTGGCTAATAATTTTTTACAAACGGGATTTGTGGATATACCACTATATGATAATTCAATTATTACAAAATTTGATACGTTTACTCAAGAGCTATTGCTAAATAGTTCACTATGTAAAAAGTATAATTACATTGATTTAACTCTCTCTCTCTCTCTCTCTCTCTCTCTCTCTCTCAACCATTTTATTTTCCTTCCTTCTAATCATTATGTTCGATTGAAACAGATTAACATTATCGCTTCCGTGCGTTCACCCCCTCTGTGTTTCTACTCTCTTTGTTTCTTTCTTATAACATTTTCCTGTGTAGCATGTACATTTTATTCCCTTTCTTTCTTTATAATAAGAACGGACCGGTTCATTATTTAGGTGAGGTGACGACACTCATGAGAAATAAGAATTAGGCGCACAATCAACACTAGATAATCGGGATTTACATTTTTGCATTTAATCTTGGACGATTTTGACGGTCTCATTTTTAACCAGAGGGCGTTGCAAGATGACAACAGTCGTAGAATTAAGGAACACGAGTATTACTATATATATTTTATCAATTTCTCTAAATGTTTAGATGAGACTTGAAGATTAGTATTATCTGCGTTATTCGGACTATTGTCACCATCTTCACTGTTATTTGTACAACGTTTCGGCCGATATACCCTCCGAAGTTCAAAGTTCCGTGATGGCTCCCGAATACGACAAGAAACTTCCCGAGTTCGAAAAGAAGGTTCCCGAGTCCGAGAAGGTTCCCGAGTCCGACAAGAAATACCTGAAGAAAGCCAGAGGGCACATCGGCCGAAACGTTGTACAAATAACAATGAAGATGGGGGACAATAGTCCGAATAACGCAGATAATACTTATATTTTATCAATTTTTTAATTTATTTTATTTGGCTAATGAACTTGTGTGTAACTGAAATTATTTTCCATTTCAACTTGCAAACATATCCCTCAGATTTCAAATTTCTACTATAGGAGCCGTGTGACTCCCATTTGAGAATCTCTATTCCAGCCTCTTTTCCTTTGCAGCATCCTTCGCTTCCTTCCTGTCTTCCCTCTCTTCTTGCTTACCGTTTTTACTAACATAACTTCTCTGATCCTTCTTTCCTTCTTTCTTTCTTTCTTTCTTTCTTTCTTTCTTCTTTCTTTTCTTTCTTTCTTTCTCTTCTTTCTTCTTCCTTCTTTCTTTCCTTTCTTTCTTTTTACTCGTTTTCTTTCTTCCCTTCTTTCTTTCTTTCTTTCTTTCTTTCTTTCCGTTATATAGACTTCTACGATTCCTTGAATTGACAACTGTATAACTCTACAGTGCACTATCTTCAGCATCCCGACCAATTTTTTTTTTTCACTCGTCACACCCCATTTTTATTTCCGAAAAACTCGAACCCTGAAAAGCCCATATCCCAAAACATCTGGCCAGCGCTCTGGTGGAACCTGATCGGGATGTTCGCGTCGACAGTATTTTCTTTTCCCTCATTGTTTTCCTTTCTCTTCTGAAAGCATCCAGATTTAGAGTTTCAAAATAATCAACCATTTCCGTAAACATAACCTCTTCCCTTTTTCCCGCCAAACTTTACCTCAGGCGCCTCCCCACAACCACACCCACACCCACAAACCCAGTCTCTCACCCGACGCGTTTCTTTCCTCGTCTAACTCACTTAAAATAAATTCGGTTTTCTTTATTTGACCTGAACATCGTAACTTCTTTTTTTTTTTGCTTTCTTTCTCTATTTTTTTTGGTCCCTTTTCTATTTTGCCGTCTCTTCTTTTTACCTTTTCTCTCTCTTTTGCACTCTCTCTCTCTCTCTCTCTCTCTCTCTCTTTTGTCTACTCTCTCTCTCTTTCTCTCTTACATTATCTCTCTTTTGCCTTCTTCTTTTGCCTCTCACTCTCTCTCTTAACTTTTCTCTCTCTTTTGCCATCTCTCTCTCTTTTGCCTTCCATCTCTCTCTTTTAGCTTCTCTCTCTTTTGCCTTTTCTCTTTTGCCTTCTAACTCTCTCTCTCTCTTTTAACTTTTCTCTCTTTCTTTTGGCATCTCTCTCTCTCTCTCTCTCTCTCTCTCTCTCACACACACACATTCTCCCTCCCTTCCCCCCTCTCTCTCTCTCTCTCGTAATCCTCTTCTTTTTGTCCTTCTCTTTTTGTCGCCTCTCTCGTTTTTGCCTTTTGTTGGTCTCTCTCTCTCTCTCTCTCTCTCTCTCGTTAGCATCTTGCTTTTTTGTCCTCTCTCTTTTTTGTCATATCTCTTTTTTTTTGCCTTTTCCGTTCTTGCTCTTGTGCACAAATCTTTTTTTTTTTGCCAATCGCACCTTTTTTTCTGAGATTTGCCTATTTTAAAATATATTTTATCATATCGATAAAATATCTCACCAGACATTCCCGGAAGTGGAGAGGGGGTGCCTTGGCACAGTAGCTAACGTGCTGGAACGATGGAATGCAACTTCGTAGTACGCGAGTTCAAACTCCAGTCAAGCTATAACTTTGAAACTAATACCATCGGGAAACGTATGAAAACACCATTCCCAGGTATAAGTTAAATATATCACAACTGTTTTTTTCTACAGGGATGGATTTAGCATTAAATAACCCACCATGGTTAGTGTAGAAACTGATTTTGATTCCAGGTGTTGTTGAATTCAAATCTTAGCCGTTAGGTGATTGATGTGAGATAACCCTAGCACAGCCTTTTTTCCGGTTACGGAAATGGTGGTAAAAGAAGGTTCAGTTAGCTTAGAGGCAGTTAAACAGTTAGACGTCTTAATGTAAGCATGGACCGGGCTTCGCTCTGCGTGGCCTCTGAAGTTAAAAAAATATATATGCCTTGCGTTGTTTCTAAGAACAACCTTGGAATCATCAGATCAGTCAACAAAAAACCAGTTAGAATAAGCCATGAAGATAGCTACTGACTACAAAAAAGAAGTAAGATACCACCCAGTACGCCAGAAAGTAAGTAAAGATTGAAATATGAGGGCATAACCACGGGTGTCTCTCATAAAAAGGATAGATAACTAGACACGGATCCCTCAGTATACATAACCAGACAGACGGCTATATAATAATTTTTCAGTAGCTTAGAAATTATTTAAATATGTTGATCCAGTGACCAGTGTAGGAGGTGGACTCGGCTACACGAGTTCAAATCCTGAACGAAGCTGTTAACATTGGGATAGGTAGGTAATTACCCGACTCGTTCTCTACGAGTTGGATGTAGACATCAACATGTTATTCAGTAGTAATGGATCTGCGAGACTAGTTTGCTAACCCTTAAACCATGATAGGAAGCTCTAACTATGGGAAAGGCATGAATCCGACTATTGCCCCTATGGATGAATAGTTAGACAGGTTTGGCTTTTTTAAAACCTTGTTAAGACAACCGGTCGAGAAGAAGGAAAATAAATTTGAAAAAAAAAGGGGATTTAACGCAAAATAAACTCAGCCTTGTCCTAAATTCGAACCTGGATCGCCGATTTCATATTTCTTCGATCATTACTATTACACCACCCGCATATAGCTATTACAAACTGCGAAAACATGACTACATGGTTAGTCAGGCAGTCGAACCATAGTGTAATGGTTATAAAGCTAGTCTCGCAGATACTACTGAATAGTGAATTCGACCCTCGTGGAATGATTCATACTTGTGACCCTGTGCCATATCCTACGCATGGCGAACGTGTTGGGTAAAAAAAAAGGACGCCCATCGTGGTGTAATGGTGAGCAAGTTAGTCTTGCAGATCCATTAATGCTAAATGGCGAGTCCAATCCTTGCTGGATGTCCCATATTTGCGACCTTGCTACACATCCTGTAGCAAACGAGATGGGTAAAGACCTACTACATGGCGAGGCATCCACAGATATAAGGGTGATTTCACTAAGGGTCAGGTTTAACTCAGCTGGTGAGAGCATCCGCCTAGGAACAGCAAGGTTCCCTGTTCGATTACGGGCCTCACCAACACACCGCATAAGTAGCATGGCTTGGATCTGTGCGGTAAAGTAGGAAGCTGGTTGTAGGTGTGGTGCTCCATCTCAGACGTAAAAACAATTTCCCTGGTCTAGCGCTAGTGAAAAGGGGATAGACTCTCTTAAAGTTCTGCTGATACTGACTATTGGCTACTCTGCCGACTTTACTTTCAACCCACAAGGAGTTGATGTGCCGTTAAAAAAAAAACAAGTTAAAACAATCAATCAGAGAGACGTTTCGTTTCTCGCCCTTTGGTATCACCGTAGTCTAGCACTAGTGAAAAGGGGATAGACTCTCTCGCTGTCCGTCTGATACCGACTATAAGTCAATTCGTCTACTTTACTTACTTGCGCCAGTCTAGGAGATTAGTCTTTTTTATAAAGTCTTCGCGAAAAGCCAAGTGTCTGAGCACACATGCGCCCCGCCCTCCAATATTAGCGCAACCTGGGAGGGCCGTTAAGTTGAGAAGCCATGACTTAACACGTCATTCAGGAACTTGCTGTTCGCCAGTCCTGTCGTTCTAATAACAAGCTTCTTACTTATCCTTTCACCGACCGCGCCCATCCCCCTCGCCACCAAACGCGCTCTCAGTCTCATAATCCTATTCTATCGCCTGTGCTCCTACGGTTTTTGACGCTGCGTATCGTCAACAAAACAAACTCCATGCGGTACGCTATTAACACCTCCTGAATTCGCCTTGTTACTTGGGATAATCTTGCTTTTTAAGTCCTGACACACAGTCTGCTTGACCCCCCTCACCCGAAACCCACGCAGCTACGCAGCCCTTCCTTGCTTTTAAACGCCTTAGAAAAATGCTTTCCCATGCTGATCCTCTGAAGCCGTGAAAGATTTAAGGCTTAGACCGGTAGTTGCCATACTTTTCGCGCTCAGGGTGCACTTTAAGAATAATAGATACTGGCGCGTTTTGTAAGTAAATAATAGTGACTAGCAAAAATATGCGCCACCAAGCGCAAGTATTTCAGTTTTAATGAACATATATCTTTATTGTTAGGTGTACTTGTTTATGGGATATACTATAAAATACTTGTTTATGGGATATACTATAAAATACTTGTTTATGGGATATACTATAATATCAATTTTTATTGATTACAGTCATGTCCCAATGAAAGAACTGGAAAAATAAAATAAATTGAAATAGATCACTAAGTTTCTATAAAGACAAACTGAGAGTTGTTATAACAAGCAACAGAATAAGTTAAAAGAAGAACTAATTTATAAGCTCAAAGTCATATCATCTATTATTTACAAGCCAGACAGAAATAGTGAAGACTGATTAAAAAGAAAAAAAATATTTTGGTTGGTAGATTAAGCATAAAAATTGTCACTAGTGTTTGTAGTTGTGAAATTCCAATGGAAAACACATTAGAATAGTAAATAAAAGTTTGTTCCAGCATGTGCATCAGTTGAGCCAGTGTTTTTGAGTAGACATGTTACTGATACAGTCTGGAAAATTAAGTGCCCTAATTAATGGAAAGAATATTAAAACTTATTTTTATTTATTGGTAAACATGCTTGCATGTAGAAAACACACAATGTTTACTCAATTACAACAAAATAAACTGTTAGTGAGTTTGATTCTCACTGGGAGGTCACATTTTTGGCCTTGTATCAACGCAAGATAAATAACTTACTTAAAAAAAAAATTAAAAAAAAAAAAAAAGACACAAACCTGTTATGACATCTTAGCAGACCTGATGAAACTAAAACATCCATTCGTTAAAACAATTTGCAAGAAATAAGCTACTGTAAACATATTTCCACAAAAAATGCTTAAAGCATAAAAGCAAAAAAAAAAAAAAAAAAAAAAAAAAATTACTATATCATTACTAATAATTACTATAATGCTTCATCAAAGAAAACCAGACAATTTCAGACTGTTATATCAACTTCTACTTGTCTTATATTAAAACTTGGATAATGGTTGTAGCTGTATAATAAGCAACAAAAATAAGATAAAAGAAAAACTAGTCAAAATCAATTACCACAATACTTCCTTAGAAAATCTGAGTGCCCTGCCTAGTGATAGATAATAGATAGGCTGAATTTGATATGTAGTATAATAGCGCAAGTATTTCAGTTTTAATGAACATGTATATCTTCTAAATTAGAAAGACTAAACAAAACTAAACAAGAACGCACACAAAAATTAAACTTATTAAAAAATTAAACTTATTAAAAATTAAACTGTAACATTTCCAAAAAATTAAAAAATTCATTTAACTAAAAATGCTATAACAAGACGACAACTACTTCAGTTCCAGTGTTCTTCTGAAAAAGAGATTTTATCTCGAAATATCAAGAATAAATCACAGGTTAACAAACAACACCATTGTTACCTTATTATTTTTTCTTTACACCTGCATTGTGATAGCCTTCAATATCAACCTCCAAACTAAACTTATTTCGTTTGTTGATTGGT
>CM042147.1:79803740-79838740 GCA_023376005.1 Doryteuthis pealeii | reverse complement strand
TGATGTAGTATCAGTTTTAATCCTTTTCCGGTTACCATTCCTTAGAGAGTTGTATAATCCTCGTCTGTTGGTCGATTTCTGCAGCGAATAATTCTAGGACAATTCATCAACCCCTTTAAATAGTAAATTAGATACATGTTTGGCTTTTTGATTGGCCAAATCAGTCACCGCTGTTTTGGAATAGTTTATAAATATATGTTGTGATCTTCAGCACACCTTATACCAAAAATATGTCAACACCTAACCAAGGTTAAAGAGTCCTATTAGCTGGAAGAAATTATTTCTTTTTTTATTATTCCTTCTTCTTTTTACTCTTCTTCTTTTTCCTTTTCATCTTCTTTTTCATCTTCTTTCTTCTTTTTATAATTACTTTTCTTTAGTTAAAATCAATTAATCAATGAATAAAACAAAAATAAAAAAAATTCTGAGCCGGAAAGATTTCCTTCCTATTAAACTTACGTTATATATATTTACCAACCCCTCCGTACGAGTAGGATATGGCACAAGGTCAATTTTTTAAGCGTTCGACAGAGTTTTCCTTCGCCTAGACCGGTTGCCTAACTAAGGTTAAAGAGCCAAGTCTGCCCTACTATTTATCCATAGCTGGAGGAAGAGTAAGATTCATACCTTTCCAAAGGGTATTAGCTTTAAGTGAAATGCAATTACCACCTCCAGGATTTGAACTCGGGGCGACGAGTCCATTTCCCATGACTTTAACCATTACACCATGCGTTTCCTTCAGACTTACGTTATACGAATCTGCTGAACATATCCAATTCTATTTTTTTAATATAATCTTCAGAAAAAAACATCATGGAATATTGAAAGTAGTTTTGCGTTGAGTTTACTACCCGAAATATTGCATTTTTCTTGTGTCAGAAAATAGAATTCAGTGAAGATTCCTGAAACGGAAGCGAACTTGACTGTTGAGACGGAGTCATCTTCTTACCAGAAAAGGAAACGATTATAGCAGACTCTACACTGCTTAACCTATATTCAAATTATTGTTCTATTGGCCACCCCTTCCTTTAAAATATCCCCGGGGTAAATAAACATGTCATGTACGAATTGACGGGATGTTAGTTTTTTCTACGGATTGTTGGCTTTTGATTTAGGATCTAAAAATGAACTAAAACATCTTTACCCAAACTCAAACACAGAGACAGACAAAACTACAGACGTACACGCATATATAATACATACTTCCAAACCCAGTAGAGCTCTATGGAAGGGAATTTTAGCTGACGGCCACCGTATTTCGTATATATATATATATATATATATATATATATATATATAAAGATAATCTAATGAGTCAGACGAACCTACTATTAGTTTCGCATAAAGCTCTTCAGGGCTAAAATCTATGCGAAACTAATAGTAGGTTCGTCTGACTCATTAGATTATCTTTATTATTGGCCCTACTTAGGTATCGAGCACATTTTTACTTATTAGCTTTCTCCTAGCGGTTATAAGAATATATATATATCTTATATACATATATATACATATAAATTGTTTTTTTCTTTTGGCCAAATACTGTACCATTAGATTATTTTTTATTGGTACGTATATCTTGGTCCTTCTTTTTTTCAACATTTTTTTCTTCCTGGTTGATGTTTGGTAGTATATTTTTACAATCAAACTTTCTGCTGTTTTTTTTTCTCTCCGCAAGGATCTACCAACACGCTTGGTATATATATATATATATATATATATATATATATAATATATATATATATATATATAAATTGCTCTAATTACGTATTGAGCACTTTATGTTTGTTATATCGCTGTCTTGACATGGTAAAACTTGTATCAACTAGCCATTGAGACCAATTTCAGCGGTAAGTCATCCCATTTCATATATATATATATATATATATATATATATATATATATATATATATATATATATATATATATATAATAGTATTTTGCTTTTGAAGCATTGTTAAGTGAAGTATATTATTATTATTTATTTTTGAAGGCAATTACAATGCGTATATCGTATAAAATTCGATAATTATTGAAAATAATCATGACAAGCAAACTCAGTGAATAACGCGTGCGACGTGTGGAACACCGTACTGCTGTTTCAACCTTTTATAAGTATATATACATAGTAGTGAATACCTATATACACTGCTGCGTTATTCGCCGTGTTTGCATGTCATATACCCATTGTAATTTCCTTCGAAAATAAAAATAACATATATAAGTCATCCACAGACACCATGTTTCAGTGTTTCACACCTCTTCTGTGTGGCAAGACACAACAACTACCTCTGAGCAGGAGCGAAATCCGACTGACTTTTTGTCATATATATATATATATATATATATATATATATATCTTATTATAATGGAGATTGTGTGTTTTTCTGTCTGTAACCGAAACTATATTCCTACTCAAGTCACAATTCTCTTAGTTATTGACATCACATTCTCCATGATTTGATTTTATCTAAACCTCAATTATTAATAAATATGTCTTACATTATTAAAACTGTTAACTATGTCTACATACTGACAACATGCAATTATATTTATATATACAACAAAATAGCGGTTTACAGTGTGAACGGGAAGGCTAATTTGCATATTAATATTAAAAAATCGAATTTTAAAATATGTGCCCAGTGTTATTGATTTCTAACTGTTTGGTTTTATTTTAATGAATATAAGCAAAAATCTCTTCAATAAATCTTAAATGAAATCCATTAACAAGATAAAATAACTGTCATTTTATTCTTTACTTTCTCTTTTAACTAAATACTTAAATTAGAAAAATAACAATGAAAGACGAGAGTGATGGAAGAGTAAATTTCAATTCTTCTATTTTATCGATTATACTCCCTCTGTTTCAAATCTTTTATTATACTCCCTCTGTTTCAAATCTTTTATCTGTATTCTTATTTAGTTTCATTAGCCTTTCTAATTTAATACAATATTTTATTACATTAAAACTTAAATACTTGCACCCGGAGGGTGCATATATTTGCTATATATATATATATATATATATATATATATATATATATATATATATATATTGTCTGATTTGCGTGTTGCCTCGATTATAAGAGTATATTTTTCCTAATGAGCACGCCGATGTTTTTCTCTTTTTCTCTCAACCAGTTGTGAAAGTCATCGTTTCAAGTCGACAAGAAATTGCTGCTAGAAAACTTACGTTCCGCACATATACACATACGTACACATGCGCGTTCGTGTGCACACGTGTGCGCGCGCGCAAACGCACACATACACACTTATACTTGTATGTGTAGCTGTTTAGATTGAATCATGTACAAATAAACAGACTTCCTTTTTTGTACCTGACCAAACGAAAGTGAAATTCTCAAATTGCTAATGTCTTCACCCCCAAATTTAGATTAGTCTTAGCAACAGATTAGAAAATCGACTCTCTTGGACACAAATCGTTCCACTTGAAGAAGAAGAAGAAGAAGAAGAAGAAGAAGAAGAAGAGAAGAAGAAGAAGGAATAATAAAGAAACTGAAGAAGAAAGAAGAAGAAGAAGAAGAAGAAGAAGAAGAAGAAGAAGAAGAAGAAGAAGAAGAAGAAGAAGAAAAGAAGAAGAAGAAGAAGAAGAAGAAATAATAAAGAAACTGAAGAAGAAAAAGAAACTGAAGAAGAAGAAGAAGAAATAATAAAGAAACTGAAGAAGAAGAAGAAGAAGAAATAATAATTAAAAAAACTGAAGAAGAAGAAGGAATAATAAAGAAACTTAAAAAGAAGAAGGAATAATAAAGAAACTTAAAAAGAAGAAGAAGAAGAAGAAGAAGAATTAATAAAGAAACTTAAGAAGAAGAAGGAGAAGAAGAAGAAAGAGAAAGAATAATAAAGAAACTGAAGAAGAAGAAGAAGAAGAAGAAGAAGAAGAAGAAGAAGAAGACTATATAAGAAAAACAGGAGAAATGATAAACAAACTAAAGAAGAAGGAAAAAAAGGAGATTACAAAAGAAAAAGAAGGAGAACGAATAAAGAAAATAAAGAAGCAGCTTCAGAATGAGAAGAAGGAGAGGAAATAAAGAAGCTACTTAATAGTAATAATAATAATAATAATAATAATAATAATAATAATAATATAATAATAATAAGAAGAAGAAGAAGAAGAAGAAGAAGAAGAAGAACAAGGAGAATGTATTCAAAGCAAACAAAGAAATCAGGAAGTTACGTTGTAACTTAAAGATATTCCTTTTCCTCCGACAAACGACAAAACGCATTAGATTTGACGGTTGCGTTTAAATAATAAGAATATTATTCTTTCGCCGTGAATTTCGGGAAAAGGAATTAGATTCAATTAGGGGCCAAAAGAAAACTGTGGATGGCACGTGTTATTTGTTGATATGAATGTCTGTCTGTCAGTCAGGTTGCTACGGGTGAAAAAATCTGGGTTGGGTGCAGAATTATTGCTTTGTTGGCCATCCATATCGCAGAGGTAGGGAATACCCCACAGATCTTTCCCAAGGATTGACATTCGAGACTTTTTCCTCCTCTATCTTTTCATTTTCTTCTCATTGCGTTCAGTTCTCACAGCAGGAGGATCGGGTGATTCTCGTTGAAGTTCAAGTGACAGCAAGTCTACTTTATACTACAGCACATTCAGTTGAAGATTGTTACGATTTCTGTGGCCATTTTAGGCTTCAAGTGAGAGTATTTACAGTGGAGATATCCTGTGTTTAGCAGAGGCTGATCCTTAGTGAAGAAACCTTTGGTTGTGTCTTGGTGTCACTTGGTGTTGAGTAAAATCCTTTGGTTGCTCCTTGGTATCCCCTAGTGTTGGGTAAAATCCTTGGTTGCAGGTCCGTTTGTCGGTGGCGCATACTTGCAAATGAATGGCTTTTTATATCGGTGATTAAATAGGTAACTAATAATGTATTCGAGCTGTTGATTGGCTGGTTTTAATCCACGTGCCTACGCAGAGTCTATAAGTTAAGGTGGTGTATTCCAGCACACCTATATGCATTATAAAGGGATCTTCATGTGGTTAGCAAGTTAGATTCACTGATAATTGTTAATGAGTTCGATTCTCATTGGGTGCCACACATACTTCTGGCCTTGTGCCACATCTGAGCTAAGCTTAATAAATAAAAGGGCACCTCACGTGGTGTAATGGTTAGCAAGCTAGATTCGCAAACCATTGTTAGTGAGTTCGATTCTCATTGGGCGCTCTTTATTTCTGGCCTTGTGCCACATCTAAGCTAAGCTTAGTTTTTAAAGGGCACCTCACGTGGTGTAATGGTTAGCAAGCTCGCTTCGCAAACCATTGTTAGTGAGTTCGATTCTCATTGGGTGCCCCATGCTTCTGGCCTTGTGCCATATCTAAGCTAAGCTTAGTAAATAACTATATGCATTATAAAGGGATCTTCATGTGGTTAGCAAGTTAGATTCACTGACAATTGTTAATGAGTTCGATTCTCATTGGGTGTCCCATACTTCTGGCCTTGTGCCACATCTAAGCTAAGCTTAGTAAATAAGTATATGCACAAAATAAAGGGCACCTCATGAGGTGTAATGGTTAGCAATCTAGATTACCTGACCATTGTTAGTGAGTTCGATTCTCACTGGGTGCCCCTATTTCTGTCCTTGTGTCACATCTAAGCTACGCTTAGTAAATAAATATATGCACAAAATAAAGGGCACCTCATGTGGTGTAATGGTTAACAAGTTATATTCACTGACCTTTGTTAGTGAGTTCGATTCTCACTGGCACCCCACAATTTGACCTTGTACCACATCTAAGCTAAGCTTAGTAAATAAGTATATGTACAAAATAATTCAACAGCATAAGCTTACATTGCTTTCGTGCTCCGTTTCCAGTGGCTTCGGCCTCTGGACTGGTATGTTATATACTGTTACTGATCCCAGAGGGCATCCCCTAGACAACACCTGGTCCCTCGTCTAAAACTAAGTCAGGTCTCGATTTATTATCAGATGTCTAAGGCGCATCAAAAGAGGAATACTTAGAAGCTTTTGAGCCATCCTGGAGCCCTCAAACAAGAGCGCTTGTCCAGTGGAATTGGATCCTTGATAAAGAGTCCTTCGATAATGAATCCTTTGGTTCCTCTGGTAAAGAGCATTTTTTTCCTGGTAAAGAGTCCTTCGATAATGAATTCTTTGGTTCCTCTGGTAAAGAATCCTTAGTTCCTTCATCAATGGTTGCAAGTATACTGTGAAAGAACCAGTGCTTAAGTAATGTAACAGCCACGCAGTATGGTCAGTGACTGGCTAAGGAATAGATCACGTGACTTAGGCCAGTCTATAAATCCTGGTGGGGAATTAGAGCACACCTTATATTACAAAATATTCCAACAAATACCAAAGGGACACACGGCATTTCTACACTAGCAACTACCTGAGCTTCAGTTTGTGCGTGGCACCCTACAATAATTGGACTTTGTGTTCATCTGACGTGGTTGGATGTCAGAAAGTACTTATTGTCGGCATCCTTTCGTCTATTGAAGAAGATGGCGTAGTGTTCACTTTTTTTAAAAAAATCTACAAATGCATGAGTAGCTGAACAGACCAATTTTTGAATGGCAATCTCTGGTGCAGTGATTGCAAACAAAAGGTGATGCTTGCTGGAGTTGCTGTTGTCTCTCCTTCCTTTTAGCTCTCTTTTCTGCGGCGGCTTCTTTCCTCTCTTTTTCGCTTCATTTCGTTCCTTGTTTGAGGAGGAGGCGCCAGGTCGCACGGTCTTCTGCATAAGCCTCCCATGTGTTGATGTCGATGTGGAATCAATACTTACTCCAGTGCATTCGTCGGTGTTCGTATTGATCAGGTGGGGGTTGCAGTTGGACCAACGCACGGAGCATGGACTCGTTGATCCGAGTTCAAACTACGATTACTACTGAATAGCGAGTTGGATCCTCGTTGGGTGCCCACATACTTGTGACCTTGTGTCACATCCAACCCGTGGCGAAAAGATTGGGTAAATGTATATTTACCAACCCCTCCGCACGAGTAGGGTGTGACACAAGGTTAATTTCTTAAGCGGATTTTAACAGGTTTGAATTTAAAAGTTTCCTTTTCCTAGACAGGTTGCCAAACCAAGGTTAAAAAGCATAGACTGTCCTGCTAGAGGAAGAATAGTTGGATTGATACCTTTCCCAAGAGTATTAGCGCTATGGGAAATACAAACAGCCTCGTCATGGATTTGGTAAATATATCTGGCAAATACCTACTTCAGAAATTTGCAAAGTAACACCAAGTGTCTAGTAATTGTTCCTGGTGATCGTGTGACTGCCAGTCTCACTTCATCAGTTTTCTTACTGACCCCACCGCTCTGGCGGTGGGGCATTCTAATTCCAGGCTGCACCTCTGCAGAGGGGTAAGACTCATCCAAATGGGGTCACCTGTTGGCCATGGGTGGCGACCCGTGATGCTTAAAGACGGAGTCTAGGTGGATGAGCAGTCCATGACCTGCAACACTCTACTTAGATCCCATACTTAGGCTAGACGTGCAGTCGGAGAGGCCCCCTCCGATCAATCGGCTGGTCACGTCAAGCCCTAGCACCTATATGATTTCAACAACACTACCCCCTTATGGCAAGCCCCAACCCTTTTGTCATATGGATGCTAGAAGGCGGTGGTTGTGGGTCTACATATCTTGGGAATGAGGTTAAACTCTATGAGGTTCCAGTTTTAGAGGTCTGGGGAGTTTGAGCATCCCTTCTTCACCATTGCTTCCTGGTCCACACTGACCCGGATTTGTAGAACCTGTTAGGGTCCCATCTATGGGTTAAATAGAAAAATGTATTCATAAAAAAAATTGTGTATCCATTAAGAATGATTTTATTTCAAAACTTTATTGGCATTAAATGACCCACTGAGGTTGATATACCGTAAAACAAAACAAACTAAACCAAACCAAAACTTACTGACCCCAATGCTGACAGTTTTTGCAGTCCTTCTTTTTCAAATCTCCAGGGTCCCAGTCCCACCACTGGGAAATGGGAAATTTCCACATGCGTCAATGATCATATGAACGAGACTGATCCTATGTTCCACAGCTTCTTCGTTTAAATTTAAATTTAAATAGAATGTCCTGTATTTCTATTTGACAAATCTGGCAACCTTAAACAGGGTTTTTTAAAAAAGAACCAGCAGAAAGAAAAACAACAAAAAAAGAAATAAAGCGAGAAGGGATGAAAAATGAATAAAAGGGAGAGATGGAAAACCGCCACCCTGCTTGACGTCTCTAACTCCACTGAGGTTTTGTCTTCATCGTCGTCGACGACGACGACGTCTGGGCTACAGAGTGGAAGTTGACAGCCCGTGTCTGGTAGGGAATGAAAAGCATCTGCTGTTTGCGTTTAAATAGAAGTGTGTTAATTTCACACTAGTTGTCTTAAAGATCTCGCCTCAACCAGAACAACCTTGGCAAAAAAATAAAAGAATTTCAAATTTGACTTGTAAAGTAACACACACGTGTATATATATATATATATATATATATATATATATATATATATATATATTTACATGTGTGTGTGTGTGTGTGTGTGTTTGTGTGTGTGTTTGCGTGAACAAAGGAAGAAGAACGAAATCAACGTTCGTATATGTGCAGATTTAACGGGCTCTAAAAGAATTTACCATTCCTCGCCTGAAAAGGTTTACATAAAAAGAAAATCTCCAAGACTTAGTAGCTCAAACGTTGATTAAAAAGTCAATCTGTTTATATACAACGCTATATATATATATATATATATATATATATATATATATATATATATGAAGAGAAAGATGGAAGTGAATCCGACGGTATGTAATATAATGAAAAAAAGGTGAGACAACAGCATCTCAAGCAAGCATCAACGTTTGTTTGCGGTCACTGCACCAGAGATTGCCATTCAAAAATTGGTCTGTCCAGCCACTAGTGCAGTTGCAGATAAAAAAAGTGGACACTACGCCATGGTCTTTAGTAGACGGAGGAATGCCAACGATATATGTCAATTTAAAGTGGTATTCCTTTTACAGGAAATAATAGGAAATCAAGGAATTGAGGGTTAATGCTGAGGATATAAAAACTAAATAGAGATTTAGAATGCACAAAGCTTGGATTATTTTAGCACAGGTTCCTCAAAATTCCACAGGGGAGTCCCTGGGACGTAACGGCTAATATTGATAGTGCAAGGGTCAGCTGAAAAGTTCATAGTCGTACCAATATACTTCCATGGAATGTGACCAAATTGACCTCCTTTTTTTAACAAAGTCCATCTTGCAGTCAATACATCAGTGTTGCAGCGCTTAGATTCCATTGGTATGGAAAAAGTGGACACTACGCCATCGTCTTTAGTAGACGGAAGGATGCCAACGATATCTGTAAATTTAAAGTGGTATTCCTGTTACAGGAAATTATAGGAAATCAAGGAATACGTTTATTTTATGACGTCATCATCAATAAGTTCATATGATGACGTCATATGAACTTTTCAGCCCATTAATTTTTCACCCAACTTTCGTACGTTAATATGTTGCTTTTGGTTTTTAGAGAAAAAATTTCTTATATTTATTTGTGCGTTGCGATTTTATAATTCCAGCGGATAAAGCTATTTATTTTTGGTGGGGTTGGAAGATGTGTCAGAAGGCTTTTCAAATTTGAGAACGAATCATCTTTTAAAGATTTCGATGTGAATTCCCAGTCCCATACCACAACAGATAAAATATTAACGACAAAAGAAAATACTTAGGAATTAAAGATATTTTGAATTGTATATAGCGTTTGTTTTTTTCAACAAAAATTTAAAACAAAACATACTTGGAGGATAGAAAAATGAAGTTTATGATTAATTAAAAGGAAATATTTGTTTTCAAAGTTGTTCTTTTTTTTTTTTTTGTAATTCTAAGAATGTATTTTATCATAGCAGATATATCGACATCTTTGCTATGTCACTTTCAGAAGTTTCAAATATTTCAAAATTTTCATAATCTATCTAATTGTATACACATTCATTTATCTATCCTATTCTATAAAAAAGATCAATGCCTGACTACCTATCTATCACATCTATTAATAATGGAGATTCGTTTTTGTCTGTGACAAAAACTACGTCACTGCTTACGTCACATTACCCAAAATCGTCATAACAAAATTTGAACATGCAACATTAGACAGTCCTCATTGTTTTTTAAAACAGTTTTAATAAATACATGACTGGTCTTATATATATAATATATATATATATATATATATATATATATATATATATATATATATATATAGTTTGTTTATTTAATACATATTTAAAGTTTACATTTGAAATTGTTTTATTTTTTAATCTTTTAGTGAATTTGATGCTTTTACTTACTTAGGGTACAAACTCGCTGACATTGAATTTTTAACTCCCACCCCTCAGGCAATATGTTTCAAAAATCTATTTTTACATCGCCCGAAGGGGATAGTCACCTTCGCTGATTGGCTGATACCGACTTTAGACCATTTTTAGACCATTTTACTTTTACTTATCTATTATATATATATTTTACATCTCTCACACATACACGCCCCCTCTCCCTTTCACACTCACATACACATATGATCTTCTTCTTCTTCTTCTTCTTCTTCTTCTTCTTCTTCTTCTTCTTCTTCACTCTCTCTCTCTCTCTCTCTCTCTCTCTCTCTCTCCCTCTATCCTGCACACACACACACACACATACGATGACATATCTCGATCTCTCTCTCCTTGTCTCTTTATTCGTCTTTCTTTTCAAGCGCTAGTGAAAAGGGGATAGACTCCCACGCTGATTGGCTGATACCGACTTTAGGCCACCCCGATGACTTTACTTACTTACTTTTTATATCAATCTCTCTATCTACCTATTTATACCATTACATAAAAATCTATTTATCCCATACTATAAAAAATCTATCCCGTTCTATTAAAAATATTTATCAAACTATCCTTCTATCTATACGCAAATCTATCTAATTTGTGTATGTTTACATATTACTATAATGTACAGGCAATGAGGTTTTAAAACTCGCAAAAGAAACATCCTTAAAATTTTAATCTTTGATTTAAAAAGCAATATTTACGCACATATATGTACATAGAAAATATGCATTTAAACTCCCCATACATACATACATATATATATATATATATATATATATATATATATATATATATATATATATATATATGCGCATTCTATGAGAAAGAATTATGCAATATATATAAATGCATTTATCGTATTTATGATCGTTTCCGTTTAGCCTCGATTTGACATTTTCCTCCAACTCACACACCATCTATTTCTTGCCTTCATTTATTTCTTTATTTATCTCCCCTTCCATTTTATTTGGTTTCGTGTTTTTCTGGGTTTCTTTTTTATATAATTCCTTCCATTTTATTTCCTTCATTACCTCTGCTTGTTCGGTCAAGCGTTTTCAAATTCGGAATTCGCTGAATCATTGAAAATTTTTCTTTCCATTAAAAACGACAACAGCTCCAAATAAGAAATTGAATTAAGTTTAATTTTTTCTCTGCTTCTCCACTTCACTTTCTCCCCTTCCCACTGCTCTCTTTCTTTTCTTTTACTTTCTCTATTTCTATTTCTATTTCTTTCTTTCTTTCTTTCTTTCTTTCTTTCTTCCATCTCTCGCTTTCATCTCCTTTATTCTTTCCGTCTCTTTCTTTATCTTTTACTTTCTCTATTTCTATCACGCTTTCTTTCTTTCTTTCTTTCTTTCTTTCTTCTTTCTTTCTTCTCGCTTTATTCTTTCCCGTCTCTTTCTTTATCTTTTACTTTCTCTATTTCTATTACGCCCTCTATTTTCTTTCTTTCTTTCTTTCTTTCTTTCCATCTCTCGCTTTCTTCTCCCTTTATTCTTTCCCGTCTCTTTCTTTATCTTTTACTTTCTCTATTTCTATCACGCCCTCTATTTTCTTTCTTTCTTTCTTTCTTTCTTTCTTTCTTTCTTTCTTCTCCTTTATTCTTTCCCCGTCTCTTTCTTTATCTTTTACTTTCTCTATTTCTATTCACGCCCTCTATTTCTTTCTTTCTTTCTTCTTCTTCTTTCTCTTTCTTTCTCCCTTTATTCTTTTTATCTTTTACTTTCTCTATTTTCTATTCGCCCTCTATTTCTTTCTTTCTTTCTTTCTTCTTTCTTCTTTTCTTTCTTTCGCTTTCTTCTCCCTTTATTCTTTCCGTCTCTTTCTTTATCTTTTACTTTCTCTATTTCTACCACACCCTCTATTTTCATTCTTCTTTCTTTCCTTCCATCTCTCGCTTTCTTTTCCCTTTCTGCTTTCCCCTCTCTTTCTTTACCGTCCACTTTCTTTATTTCTATCACGCTCTTTCTTCTTTCTTTCTTTCCATCTCTTGCGCTCTTCTCCCTTTTTTCTTTCTCCCTCTCTCTCTTTCATGCTTTCTTTCATTCTTTCGTTTTTTTCTTTAATTTTATCTTTCTCCATTTCCATTTCCTTCTCTCATCCTTTTCTTCCATTCCACCCTCTCCTCTCTCTCTCTCTCTCTCTCTCTCATTATCTCGTTTTCTTCTTTACCCTTCTCTTTCTCTATTTCGCTCTCTTCTTCTCTTTCTTTTTTACTTCCTCTTTCCCCTCCTCTCTCCCTCCCCTTCATTCTCACTTTTTCTCTATTTTGCTCACTTCTCTTCTTTCTTTCTTTCCATCTCTCTCCCCCTCTGTGTGTGTGTGTGTGTGTGTGTGTGTGTCTTTTCTCCCCTCTGTCTTCCCATCCTACCCTCTTATATTTCTCAATCTCTCCCCATTCTCTACTTCCCATGAGCTCTCTTCTTCCCTATCCTAGATTTTCCCTAGAAAATAACTTGAATTGGCTTTTAAAAATATCTTTTTTTAGTTTTCATGTTTATTTTTGTATTATTGCTTCTACCTTTTAAATATTTTATGGAAAGAAAGATTTAAAATGATATGTTCAGGGTGAGTCTGTTCTACAAAACCGACTTTTCAGCCATATAAATTGTGGGTTAAAAAATACATGAATATCACATGGAAAACTATATTAGCTATACCGTATAAGACCGACGAAAAAAATGTTGAAATTGTAAGCTGAAATATTCTAAAATTCAACCAAATAGTGATATAGCATTCTTTCAAACATGTTAAGACAACTGTCTTGGAAGTAACGAGATATTTTATTTTATTATTCAGGTAGGCAACCCGTACATGAAATAAAAACATCTATTAATATTGGAGATTCGCTTCCGGGTTTTGTCTGTAACAAAATCTACGTCGCTGCTTACGTCACATTACCCAAAATCGTCATAACATAGAATAAATACACTCAAAATTTGAACATGCAACATTAGACAGTCCTTATTGTTTTTTTAAAACAAGTTTTAATAAATACATGACTGGTATTGTATATCTATATATAGTTTGTTTTATTTTAATACATATTTAAATTTACATTTCAAATTGTTTTATTTTTTAATCTTTTAATGAATTTGATGATTTTACTTACTTAGGGTACAAACTCGCTGACATTGAATTTTTACTCCCACCCCTCAGGCAATATGTATCATAAATCTATTTTTACATCGCCCGGGAGGTGTTTTTTATTTTACTAGTTTAGTTAATAAACATTGAATGTTAATGTTCTGCATAATCGCAGGCATCGCTAAGAATTTGTAAAGCAGTATCTTATCATAATGGAGAGTGGGTGTTTTTCTGTCTGTAAACGAAACTATATCACTACTCAAATAAAAATTCCCTTAGTTATTTACGTCACATTCTTCATTTTTTTCATTTTTATTTAAACCTTAATTATTAATAAAATTGTTTTACATTAATAATACTGATGACAATATCTACATATTAAGAACATGCAATTGCATTTATATATACAACAAAATAGCGGTTTACAGTGTGAACGAGAAGTTTAATATGCATATTGATATTAAAATTTGATTTTAATAAATATGTGATTAGTATTATTGATTTATAATTGTTTGGTTTTATCTTAATGAATAAGAGCAAAGATTTCGGGGGTAGATCATAAAAGAAATCCATTAACAAGAAGAAATAACTGTAAATTTATTCTTTACATCCTATTTTAAACAAATAGTTAAATTAGGAAAATTTAGCAATAATTTTTATTTTTGAAAATTAAAATTAAAAATACCACTCTGATGAAGGTCGTCAAAATCTCTCTGTGTACGGAACATTTTATACATTTTTCCTATTATTATTATCATCATCATTTCAACTCCATCTGATTATTTTAATAATAATAATAATAACGTAAATCCGTATACATTTTGATAAACAGACCGAAACACATGTGTAAGTGATATAGATTAAAAGTGATATCGATAAAATTCATTTTTATCCATCTACATTTCTTTTCTTTACTCATTTTTCCTCATATTGTCGGATTCATTTCCCATTCTCACACACACACACACACACACACACACATATATATATATATATATATATATATATATATATGAGGAGTGAAGGATTTGAATAAATCCGACAGAATGTGGTTGAGGATAGAGGAAAGTATGGATATAACAACACAGACAGTTGAATTCAGTTAATATTTCGCCTCATTGTATGAAGGTTTTTCAAAACTTTATAGACAAAAGTGCTTGTACATTTTTCTTATAGTGAAAAGATAAATGGGTGAGTGGTGGAAGAAATTCAACTGTCATTGTTGTTATATCCACACTTTCCTCTATTCTCAACCACACACACACACACACACACACACATATATATATATATATATATATATAACTCTGCTGATGAGGTCTAATAGGCTGAAATGTACATACAGAGATTGACTTTTTCTCGATTTGTTTACGGCTTACATTTAAACTGATATGCACGCCTAATTCATTTAATTATAACTAATTAATTTACAAATTAGGTATGACTCCAATTAAGCACATAATTTCCTAAAAATTGTCGGCTATTGCCATCTCAAACAGATTGTTTGTCTAATTCATACTGTCGTGCTGTAAGTCAACCAAAAAAGTGCGATATATATATTCAGTTTAAAAATAAACGAGAAATCTGGGTAAGCCAGCTTGGTGTAATGGTTAGAGTCTCTGCCTGTCAGTCTGACAGGTAGGGTTCAAATCACGCACAAAACACTGGCCTGTCTATAACTCTGCTGATGAGCCTAATAGGCTGAAATGTACATACAGAGATTGACTTTTTTCTCGATTTGTTACGCCTTACATTTAAACCGATATGCACACCTAATTCATTTAATTATAACTAATTGATTTGCAAATTAGGTATGACTTCAATTAAGCACATAATCTCCTAAAAATTGTCAGCTATCGCCATCTCAAACAGATTGTTTGTCTACTTCATATATATATATATATATAATATATATATATATATATATATATATATATATATATATATATTAAGTTTTAAAGTTTTTCAAAGATTGCTGCTAATAATGGGGGTCTGTTTGACGAGAAAACGTTATCGCTGTAGCATTCGACAATGTTTATTCTTTGTCTATTTCAAAAGGTCATGTGCTCTGAAGCGTCTAAAAAATAAGGAATCTTCTAAAAACATTAATATACATTAATTCCGTTAAGACTAATGACCTCATCTTCCCCGTTAAAATTACAGTTGATGGCCGTTATCTGTCGTGTTTGTCATAGTTGATAACCTTCAGGGAATTTTAGACGGAACTGTTTATTTAATCCAGGAGGGGTGGGTAGGTTGTTTTTCATTCCACTATCCACGTCAGACAAAATCGCGTACCACTTAATTCGTTCTTGTAATGCTTACTTTGCTTCTTCCGCCGAAACAGGCTCTATAGTTATTTAAGTTTAGCTTAGAGGTGGCACAAGGCCAGAAGAATGGGGGAACCCAGTGAGAATCGAACTCACTAACAATGGTCTGCTATTCTAGCTTGCTAACCATTAGGCTATCTGAGATGCTTATATAACTTCATAGGGATTGAACTCACTCAATCATCATCATCATCATCATCAAGGCGTGCTGACTGCACGAATTGCCTTGAATCTCTCTCTCTCTCTCTCTCTCTCTCTCTCTCTCTCACACACACACACACACACACACACACACACCATCAGTCCCAATAAGCTATATTAGGTTCTATATATAGGCGGTACCTAACGTCCACACGATTACAGCCCTGTTGGTGTATTGGCTAACGTGCTGGAGTGCAACATCGTATGAAGCGAGTTCGAACTCTGATTGCGCTATCAAATTCACTTTCAGACTAATGCCTTTTGGAAATGTTTGAATTCCCTTATCCCCCAGTTATGGGTTAAATATTACCATTACTATTCTTCTAGAAGGATAGCTTTGACATTAAATAACCCTGAATGTTTGATATGCCATTAAACAAAGAAACGAAAACTAAAATAAAGAATAAGGTCCCAGGGATAAACCGCAATCATAAATAGGAAGATAAAGGATGGCATTAGTCAAAATTGCTGATAATAATAATAATAATAATAATGATAATAATAATAATAATAATAATAATAATAATAATAATAATAATAATAATAATAATAATAAGAAGAAGAAGAAGAAGAAGAAGAAAGATGAAACATAATACTAGTCAAAATTATCAATAATAATGATTGATAAATCAATCGGAATTTGGAAGATGAAGGGTAATATCAGACAAACTTATTAATGATAACGATTGACAAAGCAACCCGAATGAAGAAGATTAAGGATATTACTATTAAAAAATATTGATAATAATAATTAACAAAGCAACTACGATTAGGACGATGAAGGATAATACTAGTCAAAATTATTGGTAATAATATTTGACAAAGCAAGTAGAATTAGGAATATGAACGATAATACTATTCAAAATTATCAATGATAATGATTGAAAAATCAATTACAATTAGGAAAATGAAGGATAATACTAGCCACACTTAATAATAATCATCGACAAAGCAACTAGATTTAGGAAAATGAAGGATAATATTAGTCAAAATTATTAATAATAATGATTGACAAAGCAACAAGAATTTGGAAGATGAAGTATAATATTAATAAAAATTATTGGTAATAATGTTTAACAAGGCAAGTAGAATTAGGGATATGAAGGATAATACTATTCAAAATTATCAATTATGATGATTGACAAAGCAATTATAATTAGGAAAATGAAGGATAATACTTGCCAAACTTAATAATAATCATTGACAAAGCAACTAGAATTAGGAAGATGGAGGATGATATTAGTCAAAATTATTAATAATAATGATTAACAAAGCACGTAGAATTAGAAATATGAAGGATAATGATTGACAAAGCAAATAGAAGAAATTCTGAGGATGAAGAATACTTACTAGTCAAAATTATTAATAATATTAATTGACAAAGCAACTAGAATTAGGATGATGAAGAATAATACTAGTCCAAATTAATGATAATGAATTACATGGTTTCATCTAAAAAAAAAAAACTAACTAAATACTCTTCTATTGTTAAAAAATGATATTTGTGTCAAAAGCGAAATGGTTTACGTAATATTAATGTTTTACCTATTAACAAATTCAAGCTTCTTCGTCAGATTTTACTAAAAAAAGAAAAACTTAAAAAAATCATAATCCCCCTTACTCCTGAATCCATCAAAGAAAATCGTGAACGCTTTGGGTTCATACGAACCCATGTTAGTGACCACTAGACTAGCATTTAAACTTTTAAAAATCTATCGGGAAGAAAAGAAAAAAAAAGAAAAGAAAAGAAAGCGTATTGGGTGCAAATTTGCTTTATTCACGGGAAAGCAATGTCGTTTTTATGGGAAAAAGAAAACTAATTTGTAGACGGCCTGGTTGGTCGCAGCGTACGAGTCAGTAACCTAAGATAAGTAAAGATAACAGCCACCGGAAATTCGTCTGCCATTTCTCATTAGCTAAATTCCACCAGGCCCTACGGATTTTGGCTGTGTTGTTGAAAAGAAGAATCCGCTCAAAGATCGGCCCATAAAGATGTTTCTTTTAACACTGTCATTTACAAAGCTTAGCACGAGGCCAGAAGTGCCTGGCACCCAGTGAGAATTAGATTCATAAAAATGGTCTGCTAGCCTAACTCACATGACACTCAATGAGAATTAGATTCACTAAAAATGGTCTTGCTAGCCTAACTCGCCTGACACCAATGAGAATAGATTCACTAAAAATGGTCTGCTAGCCTAACTCGCTAACCTTGAACCACACGGGGAACTCAATAGCTCGTGGCAGTTGTAACTCACTCAACCCTGCAAGGGATACGCCTAACGATACTCAAACGTTCTCATGCAACAGTTAGTACCAGTAACAAGGAGAGGACCTTACCAGACCCCATCATGCGATTATTATACATTAACGGTGTTTCTTCTTTTCAATAGACTTGGTAAATGCTCAGAAACTTTCTATTTCTCTGAATTTTAGAGATGAGGCTTGATAATTAGTATTATTTGTATTATTCGGACTATTGCCCTCATCTTCATTGTTATTTGTACAACGTTTCGGCCGATGTACCCTCCTTCTTCGGGTATTTTGTGTCGGACTAGGGAACCTTCTCGGATTCGGGAACCTTCTTGTCATAATCGGGAGCCATCACGGAACTTTGAACCTAACCCTTTATTTAGTTCACGGGGGTACAGTGTTAAGCTGTGTTAATTATTATTCTATGTTACTGCTGCCCCTGACCAGGATTGAACCTGCTTTCTAGAGATAAACTGTCACTTAGGAGTGTCTTAACTAACTCCTTTTATCCACTAGGCTATATGTCTAATTGGACAATCCAGTGTGAATTTTGGGAAATTCTAATCCTAATGTCATGTTTTGCCTAGAATATCTGCATATTCACTTATGTATAATTTTTCTACTAGACTCATATTAAGTGTTTTTTTTTTTGTTTTTTTTTTTTGAAAATCTAATCTTAGCCAAGTTAATTATAGGTTCCCATATTGTGTTCATTTCTAGCTCCGAAAATTGTTGCTGTTTGGTGAAGTTTAGTATTTTCTATTGCTTTCTTTTTTGCACTCGTCTAAACTCTTTTCCTACTTTAAGCCGCCCACAACGGCTTTCTCACCACTGTGATCAAATTTAAAAACAATGACAGTTAAGTCATTATAACTGAGCAGAAGGACTTAGATTACTATAATAATAGGACTTTATTTGAAAAGAATGGAGTTCCGAGGTGAATAGATAGTGGACTTTGAAATATCCTAATATACAGGTAAAAAATACCGGGAAAATTTGGTACAGCCGTGGGGAAAGTTTTGGTGGCAAAGAGTTAAGGTAAACACATGGTTACTCCCATCATTTAAATTTATTTATTTAAGCTATTTATATTGCCTTACATAAAACCTAGGAATGGACACACATGTACCTCTGAATCAATACGCAGCATGCCACCAGACGCACATGTACGCCGTCTTGTTAAACACACACACACACACACACACACACACACACATATATATATATATATATATATATATGAGTGTGTGTGTGTGTGTGTGTGAGGAAAATAGTAAAAAACAAGTATTCCAAAAAGATAAATTTATTATAGATGATGAAATTGACTTTAATATATATCGACAGTGGCAGCGTTTGTAAAATATTTGTAATAACGGAGAATTCCGATATCTGCGTTTAATCCCATCACGTGCCTTTGTAAATTTTAGAATCCATTTAGTTTCGATGTTTTCTAGATTGCGTTGTTGGAAATGCGTGTTTCTAATAAGATGCATTTGAGGTGTGTTAAGGTTGTGTGATAAGTGTTAAAATGAAGTGCTATTGCACTATGCGGGCGATTTGAGATTTATAGTGGATTTGTGGTTATTAGTCTTAGTCTAAAGGGTGTTGATGTTTCTCCCACATATCCACTATTTCTACATTGTGTGCAGTATATAATAGTAATAATGTTAGCGCTATCGCATGTTAGTGTGGTGGATGGATTGTTATGTTTGTGTAGGGTATTTTATTTCGGTTTCCGTGTGTATGTGGCTGCAAACTTGGCATCTAGGCTTATTGCATCGTTTTTACCTTTAAAATATTACTTTTAAATATATATATATATATATATATATATATTATATATATATATATATAATATATATATATAAATTTAGATGGTCTGATACAACGTATCACTACAGCTGCTTGCCAGCGTTGATGAATATAGCAACGCGTGTTTGGCAATAATTTGCTCGCTGCCGGAATACATGCTGTTCGCTCTGTCCGTGGGGCTTAGAATACGCTGACTTCATCCCCTGCCGATGAGTAAGACTTTCCCCCACTCAAAAAAAGGGTGTCCCGGGTATGTCATTAAACTGCATCTTATAGTGAGTCTGCAGTTCTGGAGCTCAGGGGGTATGAGTACTAATTCAAAATGGGTCTGCGGTCTCACTGTGTCTCGAAGTGTTAGTACATGTTAGTGTCCCATCTATAGATCGAATAGATATGCTTTTTTTAAAAAATTATTACCGGAAACTATATAGATATGTGCAAACAAAGGAATATTACCAAGTTAGAATAGTTACTGGAAACCATGCGTGTGTGGATAAATGATTTGTCTTAGATAGTCACTCTTGAAATCAAATAACTGTATGTATAATAAGTATTCGAGCAGATCGCTTGAAATCATATAACTGTATATATATATATATTTACCAAACCCCGACGCACGAGCAGGATGTGACACAAGGTCAATTTTTAGGCGCAATTTAACAGGTTTTAATTCAGAGTTTTCCTTCGCCAAGACTGGTTACCTAGCCACGGTTAAAGAGTCCAGTCCGCCCTACTATTTGTCCATAGCTGGAGGGAGAGAAGGATTCATACCTTTCCCAAGGGTATTAGCGCTAAGTAAAATGCAATTACCCCATCCAGGATTTGAACTCGGGGCGACGAGTCCATTTCCCATGACTTTAACCATTATACCACGCGCTTCCTACTGTATATAGTATTGAATAGGCACTTTTAGAATCGTATAACTATATATCATTAGTATTAGACATGAACACTTGAAATCATGAGTATAACTGAGTATATACCATTAGTATTAGATATACACTCTTTAAATCATATAACTGTGAATATATGATTAGTATTAGGAGGAACAGTTGAAATCATATAACTGTGTGCATATCATTAGTACGGTGCAGACGCCTGGACGATATACAAAGCAGATGCCTATAGACTACATGTCTACGACATGCGTCACTTGCGCAGCATATTAAATGTCAGGTGGTGGCAACATGTTCCAAACAGGACCATCCTGAAGAGAACTGGACTCCCTGGCATGCATGAAATACTTGTCCAACGCAACCTGAGATGGGCTGGCCACTTAAGCAGATTTGGGGATGACAGACTACCAAAGCAGAATCTGTACTCTCAAGTGAGAGAGGGATCACGTAGAATCGGTAGACCAAAGTTCAGGTAAAAAGACAACATCAAAAGATACCTGAAAGACTTGAATATCCCCATAGGCAGTTGGCAAGACGCAAGCAAAGACTGATTAAATTGGAGGAAAATGATTCGCGTGGTGTCATCGTCGGATGCGATGGACACCAAGTAGTTGTAAATATGCACTCTTGAAATCATAAAACCGTATATGAATTCAGTATTAGATATTAACACCTGAAATCATATAACTGAATATATATCATTAGTATTAGATAGACACTCTTTGAACCATATAACTGTGAATATATCATTAGTATTAGGAGGAATAATTGAAATCATATAACTGTGTGCATATCATTAGTATTAAATAGGCACTCTTGAAATCATTAAATCGTATATGAATTCAGTATTAGATATTAACACTTTAAATCATATAACTGAATATACATTATACGTTAGTATAAATAATACGTTAGTATTAGATTATTATCATTAGTATTATTGGGCACTCTTTGAACCATATAACTGTGAATATATCATTAGTATTAGGAGGAACAGTTGAAATCATATAACTGTGTGCATATCATTAGTATTAAATAGGCACTCTTGAAATCATAAAACCGTGTATTAATTCAGTATTAGATAGTAACACTTGAAATCACATAACTGACTATATATCATTAGTATTAGATAGGCACTCTTGGAATCATATTATTGACTATATATAATGTGTATTAGATAAACCCAAACATTTGACGATCTTTTTGCTTTCTTTCGTTTGTATTTTGTGGTCAACCGGAACGACAACATTTACTAGTTGACAAATATTTATTTCTCATTAATTATTACCAATTCTGGTCTTCTTGACGGTTTCGGGTGATTCGTTTGTATCTCAAAAATTTAAAACAATTGTATGGGTCTCTTTTTCTTGTATGAATTCTGTGTGGCCATATTCTATTTAGTTCTTTGATCTCCAAAAACTATTTCTATTATTTTTTATGGCTAAATAGTTTCAGTTACCGTAAGCAAAATTCGGATGGAATAACTTTTATAACATAACAATTTTTTTTACAGAGTTTTGTTAAGTATCTGGTCGGCATCCTTAGTTCCAGATGTAATGAGTAAGTAAGCAAGCCAATAAGAATCCGGTTTTAGAGTATTCTTTGTAAGTCCTACGTCCAAGAGAATCCAAGTGTCAATGACATAAGTTTAGAATGGTGCCTCTATTAATACAGCAGAACAGCAGCAGCAGTGCCAGTGATTGGACAATAGAAATCTACCCCAGGTCACGTGGTAGTCAACGAGTCTATATTTAGGAGTGACCATTTACCTCATGCCTTATATCCTAAAACATTCAACAAGTTTCTCAACATCATAATTATAATCATCATCATTACCCCGTGAAATTAATTACCGCGTTTGCCAGTGTATAAGACGCATCTATTTTAAGACTATTCAATGTTACAAATCACTGATATTATGGATAGGGAGTCGAGCATCACTAGCTCGCAACGAAGAGCTTGGAACTGAGGGACGTTAAGTTTAAAAGAAGTCAGCTCTAGATTGGTACCGGCACTAGATGCGTCTTATAAGGCGGAAAACGCGGTCACAACATGATATCAAAAGCACATTAAAACAGTATAAATAAGTATGAGAATCTGCTTGCCTGTGGATCCGTTTTTTCTTGGTTGGTTATGGGTTGAGGATGCATCAACTGAACAACAAAAGAAATAGAAGCCATGATATCCGCGATCTTTTAAGTATATATATATATATATATATATATATAATATATATATATATATATATATATATGGGTGATGCAAATATAAATTTGAAATTTAAAAATACACAATTTTAGGGAAATCTTTACTGTCTTTTAGAGTGTGCATATGTTTTAAGAATTTGTTTGTGCAAAAAATGTATCATTTTAATTAATTTCCCATAAAATGAAAATAAAAAAAAACACAAAGACAGTACTGTCTATAGAAATAAGAACATGTTTATTGAAATGCAATTAAATAAACAAAGGTAATAAAATAATGTTTTATGAGCAAAAAAATACCAGGATTTTATCATTTCTTGTGGAATAGTATACAATCAAAACGGATATTATTAGGTATTATTCATAGCCCAACTGTACAGCAGTGTAACCCTGTAAACAAATTATATATATGAAGCAGTCCAAGTACTTGCAGATTAGAAAAAAAAACAATGGTGATTTCAGGACTAAAGACTGCATATATTTTTTTTTAATATCAGTATCAAATTGGAATAATAAAAACCATATAACTGCTAAAAACATGATTACTACTAAATAAAAACCTTACAACTTAGAAAAAATTATTAATATCAAAAATGTTTACAAGAGTTTGATTAGAAATAATACCTAACAATATCAGTTTTGATTAATATATACTGTTCAACTAGAAATAATATCCTGGTAGAGTTGGTTTAAAAAAAAATAATGATGGGGTTGTGCTTCTTTTTTTTTTACTGTATAAAATCCACATTTGACACTTTCTATTATGAATGGTTGATATGAGAAAAAGAGCTTTTAAAGTTCGGCAATAGAGGTATGTAGAATATGTTAATAATTCAGTAGGTGCAAGAATGTGTAAGAAATTATATGAAAAGGTTTTTACAGAAAAGAGATTTTGAGACAAATAAAAAAGAACTTTCTGGAAGACCTCAACTGGTACTATTTCTCTGAATTTTTTATTATTTTTTTTATATTATTACTTGGATTATTCGGACTATTGTCCTCATCTTTATTGTTATCTATACAACTTTTCGGTCAATGTGCCCTCCGGCTTTCTTCGGGTATTCAGCTCCCGATTACAAGAAGGTTCCCGAGTTTGCAAAGAAGGTTACCGAGTTCCAGAAGGTTCCCAAGCCCAGCAAGAAATACCTGAAGGAGGCCGGAAAGCCCATCGGCTGAAACGTTTATATCAATAAAGATGAGGACAATAGTCTGAATAATCCAAATAATCCAAACCTACTTATACGTTGTAGGAAGTTACAGAAAAAATTGAAAAGAAAAAGAAAAGAAAAAGAAAAGAAAAAAAGATGTGCTTCACAAAAAAAAAAAAAGTATTTTTATAGAAAATAAAATCGACCAGTGATTTGTTTTATAATGGCATCTATCGTCTTTATGCTACAAATGCGACACAGTAAACGATCAGGAATATGAAACTGTAAGTTCTTCTGCATGCCGATAATTCTTAAAACATGTCACCATCAGGCGTTTGGCTTCATGCAGTACTCCTTCCCAAATACCGTACACACACGTGTGCAAAGATCAACAATTAGAGACCTAATGGCACTTCAAACTTTTTGGGTTATTTAATTCCAAAGCCATACTTGTAAAAGAACTCGTGGCTCTATCTAATCCATAGCTGCAAGAATGAAGAGACTTATGCCTTTCCTAAAGGTATCAGTCTAAAAGTGAAGGAAATAGCGCAACTGGATTTCGAACTCGGTTTGTCCGATATCAGAATCCAGCACAGAGATCAATTTCTTAAGCGGAGTTTAACAGGTTTACTTATAGCTGGAGGGAGAATTGAATTAAAACCTTTCCCTTTTCGCTATGTGAAATGCAAACAACTTCGTCCTGGATTTGAACTCCGGTTGACGAGTTCATTACAACTAACCATTACACCACTAACATCCATAGTTGTTATATATATATATATATATATCTTTTCTCTCCCCCTCTCTCTTTCTCATATATATATGAGAAAGGGAGAGAGAGAGAGAGAGAGAGAGAGAGAGAGAGAGAGGATGGAGAGAGAGAGAGAGAGATGGAGAGAGAAGAGAGAAGAGATAACAGATCTGCAGCATTTGTCTAATTGGATATTCCAATATGTGAAAGTATCCAAAGATAACCTTACACATAAAAAAAATTAAAATAATATTTCCATCAGTGCGAGCTGGGACAGATTCGTGCCTTTTACAATGGTATAATGGGTATGTGAAATGTAATCATCCTCAATCTGGATTTGAACCCGTGTGAACCGAATCCACTTTCTATGACGATAACCATTACGCAAGGAGCGTCTCCATCTTAAGCTATCAAAAATTCCGTAAATAATCCGGAAAATGAAAACTGGAATCATTCTTTTATAATGGACTACACAATCGAACATTTTTATATTCATGAAAAACTAGAAAAATAATCCGATACATAAATAATACCAATATAATATAACATAAAAAAAAACTTTAAAAAATCACGGATGTTTTTGCATCAACAGAATATATATATATATATATTATTATATATATATATATATATATATATATTTATTTATTTATTTTACAAAGTTTTCACAGATCAATGTTCATTATTAACAGCGACCCAGGTTTCATGCTAAATAGCAATCATCAGGTTGTCGAGCAAGATCCTATGGTGTTTGTTGAAGTTCTTTACTCAATGTCACATTTTGGATTGCAAATAACGTCGGTTAGTTCCGCGGACGCTATTATAGCTCGGGTTTACTAAAAATAAATTTTTTCAAAATGTTTTATTTTTTATTTTTAAATTAATTCCGTTTGGCAAAGGATGCATATGTCTTCAAAAAACCATTTTAATATATATGGTAGAGTCTTTTAAATTTTTTCCAACATAATATAAAGGTGGATGGTGTTGTTTCTTTGTTGAAAAATCATTTTTTCACTGTTGAAATATCAGATATCTTTGCAAACAATTGCGGAATCAAATAAAACATTTTTTTCAAAGTTAAAACAAATGTTCTATTTTTAACAAATAAAGGGAGGCAACTTCGTTGGCATTACTACAAAAAAATGCAAATTTTGAAAAAATTTATTTTTAGTAAACCCGAGCTATAATAGCGTCCGCGGAACTAACCGACGTTATTTGCAATCCAAAATGTGACATTGAGTAAAGAACTTCAACAAACACCATAGGATCTTGCTCGACAGCCTGATGATTGCTATTTAGCATGAAACCTGGGTCGCTGAATGAACATTGATCTGTGAAAACTTTGTAAAATAAATAAATATTAGCTCTTACAATTTGTGATTGAGCACTGTATTTTCTTTGTTTCATCACAAAAATTTTTTTTTGTTTTTACATATACCTATATATATATATATATATATATATTTATATATATATATATATATTTATTTATTTGTTGAATTTTTTAAATATATTTGTTTCCCATAGGAAATGCTTTGGATTTTATTTTTCAATTTTTCAATTTTTGCATTTTTTTTTAATAATTAAAAAAATGCAGAAATTGAAAAATTGAAAAATGAAATCCAAAGCATAAAGTGCGTCCACAATAATCAACCGACGTAATTTGCGGCCCAAAAACATAACAGCAAGAAATGTGTTCGCATAAACACCAGAAGAATTATTAGCAACCTGATGATGGCAAAATAACCTGAAACCTGGGTAGTTGCCTATGGAAAACAATTATATTTTTAAAATTCAACAAATAAATAAATAAATAAAGCTCCTACAAATTTGTGGTTGAGCACTGTGATTTCTTTGTTTCATCCCAAATTTTTTTAAAGATATATATCTATATCTATATACATATAAATCTATCTATTCTATCTATCTATCTATCTATCTATATATATATATATATATATATTATATATATATATATCCATCACAATATTTACTACATTTTCAAAATTATTTCTATCATCGATTTTTTTACATTAATTATATCTATGCAAACAAATCATATATTTTTTAATCAAACGTTTATTTATATGTGTTTAATTATATTTTTATTATTTATTTATATCGTTTTTCTATAAACATTCATCGGTTTAATATAATAAATAGCTGCAAAAAGAAGTTTAGCGAAACGTTTTAATTAAAAACAAACATCGGATTCGAAATTGCGGAAGCTATTTCCGCACCCCACACTACGTCACCCCCCCCCGCCCCGAACATCCTGCGATTCCTTCCCACCTTAAGAGTCACACTTCCGCATTTTGATTGGAAAGGTCCTTTGATCGATAATATTTACTCTCAGATCGATAAAATAATTATTCATGGATTATATATGGAACTACTACTTCTATTACAAGCGCGTGGTGTAATGGTTAAAGTCATGGGAAATGAACTCGTCACCTCGAGTTCAAATCCTGGACGTGGAAAGTGCATTTTCACTTAGTGGTAATAACCTTGGGAAAGATATAAATCCTACTCTCCCTCCAGCTCAGGTTAAATAGTAGGGCAGACTGGGCTCTTTCAACCTTGGTTAGGCAACCGGTTTGAGAGAAGGAAAACTCTGAATTCAAACCTGTTAAACTCTGCTTAAGAAATTGACCTTGTGTCACATCCTGCTCGTGTGGAGGGGTTGGTAAATATATACTTCTTCTATTACAACTACTTCTCCGTCTTGTCGGCTGAGACAGAAAAATACGCCGACTGCAGCTCTGTTGAACGTGGGTGGCGACCCCTGATGCTTAACGACGGAATCCTGGTGGCTAAGCAGTCCACAACATGCAAAATTCCCCTTTGGCCCTTACTTAAACTAGACGTGCGGTCAGAGAGGCCCCCTCCGATCAATCGGCTCGTCACCTCAAGCCGTAGCATCTATATTATTGTCCCTATCCTAATGCCCTTATGGCGAAACTCCAACCCTTTTAAACATATGTACTACACGGTGGTGGCTGAGGCTTTAGTGTTTTATGGCCGGTTTAATTCAGTTGGTAGAGCGTTGGGCTAGGAACCTCAAGGTTCCTGGTTCGATATCAGCCCTCGTCAACTCAGCGTATAATAAGCACAAAGATCTTAGCGGTAAAGTGAGGAGCTGATGGTAGGTGTAGCGTTACGCCTTAGACGCTAAAAACAGTCTCCTTGGTCAAGCACTTGTGAAAAAGAAATATACTCCCTCGTTGTCTGGCTGATACCGACTTTAGGCTACCCCGACGACTTTACATCTAGTTATGATGTTCAAATTCTGGAGTTTTAGGGAGCGCGGGGTGTCCGTTCATCACCATTATTCCCAGTTCCACCCTGACCCGAACTGTTAGGGACACATCTATGTGTTATATAGAAAAAAATAAGTTTAAAAAATTTTAAATTTAAGAACTGAATTGGAAAAAAACGATTACTCATAAATAATTAATAAAACAAAACGTCTTCGGCTTATAATAACCCAGCAAGCGTTGACACTCCGTAAAATCGAATCAACCAACAATTACTTCCGCTTCTGTTGCTGTTGGTCCTGATAACACAAACTAGATGATTTCGTTCGGTTCGCGTTCTAACAGCGTTCAAAGATGGCAATAAAGCTTACGTTTTCATGGGCCATCCTTTAGGCTTCAAGCAAGAGCGCTTTTCCAGCGGAAATCCTTGTTAAAGAATTCTTTGGTTGTTCCTTGGTGCTCCTTAATATTGTAAGTTCCTTCGTCAATAATTGCAAATGGACGTCTGTCGGTATCAGTGATTAAGCAGTCAACCAGCCACGCATTATGGCTGTTGATTGGCAGAGGAATAGACGACCTGACCTCGCCCAGTTTATAAATTTAGGTGGTGAATTGTAGCACACCTTATATACAAAATTTATTCCAACAATTTTGGAAGCAGAAAAAAGACTTCAATAACATTTCATAGTTATTTACTTTCTATCGATAAGAGTTTTCCCTCTCCTAGACAGGTGACCTCAGCAAGGTTAAAGTGTTAATCCCGCCCTACTATTTACCCATGGCTCGAGGGGAAACACTGTTCTCAAGGGTATTAGCGTTACATGGAATACAAATAGCCTCGTCCAGGATTGGATCTTGTGTCTACGAGACCATTTCCTTCGACGATGAACAAAATTAAATTTTTCGTATTGTCTTTTTTCTCATACCGTATATATATATATATATATATATATATATATATATATATATATATCTTAGGTTAGAAGTGGAAATGGAGTCAACGGTGATTGGTAACTGACAGTCCGGTTCAAAAATCGCATAGGCAAGAAACTGTCGATAACCAAGCGCCGTTGACTTCATACCCATGCTACCCTAAGTTAGATATACATGCTCTATCAATGATATTGAACATTATTTACTTCTACTAGCAAATATATGCACCCTCCGGGTGCAAGTATTTAAGTTTTGATATAATAAAATATCATATTAAATTAGAAAGGCTAATGAAACTGACTAAGAATGCAGATAAGAAGATCTGCAACAGAGGGGGTATAATCGAAAAATAGAACAACTTTGAAACTAACTATTCCATCATTTTCCATTACTCCCCTCTTTCATTGGTAAAATTTCCTAATTTAACTATTTAGTTAAAATAGGAAGTAAAGGATAATATTACAGTTATTTCTTCTTGTAAATAAATTTCTTTTAAGATTTATCCACGAGATTTTTGTTTATATTTCTTAAGATAAAACCAAACAATTAGAAATCAATAATACCAAGCACATATTTATTAAAATAAAATTTTAGATATCAATATGCAAATTAGCCTTCTTGTTCAAACTGTAAACCGCTATTTTGTTGTATATATAAATACAATTGCATGTTATTAGTACGTAGATATGGTCAACAGTATTAATAATGTACAACAATTTTTATTAATAACTGAAGGTTTAAAAGAATGAAATCATGGAGAATGTGACGTAAATAATTAAGGGAATTGTGACTTGAGTAGTAATATAGTGTCGGTTACATACAGAAAAAAACACAATCTCCATTATAATAAGATATATAGCAAACTATATATATATATGGTCATCCACAGACACGTGTTTGGACTTATCAAGTCTCCTCAGTGTGGCTAGACATTTTGTAAGCTACCTACAGCCGGAATTGAAATTCGATCGGTTGGCTGTCAGTCCAACACCTTAACCATTAGGGTGTCATCACTTACAGAACGGGAAATGGATTTTAACTGTTTTAATACATACATCGCTTTGTATGTAAAGGCCGTCATAGAGTGGTCTATTCCTTATATACAGAAGAAAAATTCAATTTTGTTCATCGTCGAAGGAAATGGTCTCGTCGACACAGGATCCAATCCTGGACGAGGCTTTTTGTATTTCATGTAACGCTAATACCCTTGAAAACAGTATATATATATATATATATATATATATATATATATATATAGAGAGAGAGAGAGAGAGAGAGAGAGGGAGAGAGAGAGCGAGAGAGAGAGAGAGAGAGAGAGAGAGTGTGTATGAGATAACAGGCATGAAGAATTTGGCCAAAAGATTAGAATTGAAAATTGAAGACGTGAAACTATCCAAAAGATAACCTTACTAAGATAAAAGAAATATTACAGAGATTGCAGGTTTAATGAAAAGACCTGCTGTCACTTGATCTCTGCCAGACGCCAACCAGACCCCCAACCCACACCCCGATATTAATTCAGTCATTGCCAGTCACCGGTTTCCAAAGTCACGTGTAACATTTCGGAGACGTGCGAACAAAGTAACCGATTAGCCAAAATATTAAATACCAGACAGATTATCTTTTTTTTTAAATCCAACTATCAAGGCCGTCCCGATGACGTTATAGCGACAGGAACCAATCGTAGACGTGTAAGCATGCGCAGTGCCACACGTGAATGTTAGAAGGTTATCTTACATTCCGACGCTAATGTAAACAGCATTTGTTTTCTTTTGCTACGTTAATAATGTTGATTTTATCAACATTCCTCTGACCCTATTCTTCTCTTTCTTCGTCTCTTTCTTCGCCTCTTTCTTTTAATCATCACTTGACGGTGCGTTAAACCATTGGGTTCCCGTTGTAACAGGGTGAGTCACCGTGGAGTAGTGGCCAACGTGTTGGACTACGGCATCGTACTTTCTTACTGCCTTGGTTTGTTTTGTTTTGTTTAACGGCATATCAACCTCGGTGGGTCTTTAATGCAGACAAAGTTGGGAAATAAATCCATTCTTAATGCATAATACAATTTTTTTATAAACTCATGTTTTTCTATTCAACCCATAGATGGGACCCTAACAAGTACTACCACTCCGGGTCAGAGTGGACCAGGGAGCAATGGTGATGAAGGGGTGCTCCACATTCCCCAAACCTCCAGAACTTGAACCTCACCATCAGATAGAGTTTAATGTCATTCCCAGGACATGTAGACCCTCAGCCACCGCCTTCTAGCACCCATATTATAAGAAGGATTGGGGGTTGCCATTCGGGCAATAGGGTTGTGACAATCATATAGGTGCTAGGGCTTGACGTGGCCAGCCGATTCATCGGAGGGAGGCTCTCCGACCGCCCGTCTAGCCCAAGAAAAGCCTAAAGAGGAATATTGCAAGTCATGGACTGCTCAGCCACCTGGGCTCTATCCTTAAGCATCACGGGTCGCCACCCACGGCCAACAGGTGGCCCCATTGGGGGAGTCTTACCCCTCTGCAGAGGTGCAGTCGGTGCATTCTAACGCTCCAGCCGACTGGGCGGTACGGCATCGTAGTAAGCAAGTTTGGATCCATATGACCTTTAGGCACCCCTTTTTGATCTCGATTAAGTAAGGACATGTTTTTCATTTACACCGTCAATATCTGGTTGTTTTAACAGATGATTTAAAAAAAATTATAAACTAACCCCTAACCATAACCCTAACCCTAACCCTAACCCCTAACAAACAACCGTTTGAGATAGACAGGTAGACAGAGAGATGCTATGCATACGTTACTTTCTCTGTCTCTTCATCTAGCCGATCGCTATTTCGTTGGTTGTTCGTCTTTGATTCATTTCTTTTTCTTCTTGGTCAGTCTTTTTGCCAAGACATGCATCAACCAACAACACCATGTTATTTCTTTAAACCTTTATTTAGTTAACTAAACTAACACAGCCGCGTGTGCAAGTGAGCCCATGCTTCGCATCTGACGTCTGAGCAGGCACTGATGAGTTAACTATCTCTCACGTGACTTCCCGTGATTCTCGGCTTTCCCGCGTCTCGGGTCAAAGGTCTCCAACGGCCTGTATCTTTCCATGCAAAACCGCTGCCCGTGACATGAAAAACACCATCCCTGCAGGACTACAGGGTGTTGCCAATAATCTATGCCAACCACATAGATTATGCAACACAGAACGTTAAGTAACAATGAGAATCCAAATCATCATCAGTCGTGCTTTTTTTGTAATATATTTTTGTAATATATATTTACCAACCTCTCCGCATGTGCTGGATGTGAAACAAGGTCAATTTCCTAAGCGGAGTACAACATGTTTGAATTCTAACCAAGGTTAAAGAGCCCAGTCTGCTCTACTATTTATCCATAGCTGGAGGGTGAGTATGATTCATACTTTTGCCAAGGGTATTAGCGCTAAGTGAAATGCAATTAGCACACCAAGGATTTGAACTCGGAGCAACGAGTCCATTTCCAATGACTTTAACCATTACACCACGCGCTTCCTATATTTTTGTAATATTCTATTTGCAAACGTCTATGTATTCGTAACCTTGCTGGTGTCTTTTTTTTTTCGTTTGTTCTATTCTCGTTTGTAGGCCATTCCAGTCATCTCAAGTTGCCCCACCCCTGTTTGCATAGAAAGTCCCCCAACCCCCCGAGTACCATTGTTTTCTTCATGCTTAATAGCAAGTCTTTAACGGAAACACTCAACATCTTGAAAATTTCATCTAAACATTACGTCGTTCTGAATTTGTCGACGATGACGCCAACTAATGTTGCACCAACAAAATATACTAACAAACATTTGGTTGATTTATAGTGTTTTTTTTTTAATTTATTTCATTTCTTTAAAAGTAAAAGGGACAGTTTAGCTCAGTCGTTAAAGCGTTCGGCTAAGAATCACAAGGTTCCACGTCCGATACCGACCCTCGCCAACTAAGCGTAAAGTGAGGAGCTGGCGGTAGGTGTGGCACTCCATCTCAGATGCTAGAATAATCTCCTTGGTCTATTGCCAATGAAAATGAAAAGAGGATATATATATATATATATATATATATAACAACCCCTCCGCACGAGCAGGTTGTGACACAAGGTCAATTTCTTAAGCGGAGTTTTAACAGGTTTGAATTCAGAGTTTTCCTTCTCCTAGACTGGTTACCTAGCCATGGTTAAAGAGCCCAGTCTGCCCTGCTATTTACCCATAGCTGGAGGGAGAATTGGATTTATACCTTTCCCAAGGGTATTAGCGCCATGTGAAATTCCAACAGCTTCGTCCAGGAATTGAACTCGCGTTGACAAGTCCCTTTCCTACGACTCTAACCATTAGACCACGCGCCTCCATAACGAAAAGGGGATAGACTCTCTCGCTGTCTGGCTGATACCGACATTAGGCCGCCCCGACGACTTTACTTTTATTTCTTTACTTCCTTTCTTCCATTCCTCCTTTCTTTTACTTTTATTTCCTTCTTACCTACCTAATTTTCCTCTTATTGTTTTTAGGAACAAGTTGACTACGTAATAGTTGAACTATTTAGCAATAGCTAAATAATTCAATATGTAAAATAAAATAGTATCAAACTTGTAATAATCAAATTATCATACTGTGGTATATCCACAGGTCCTGCTAGTTATTATTATTGCGAATTTTTCACACCAGTTTTCTGGTGGTCTTTCACTGGAGTCTGAGTCCTCAGGTCTTTTCTGAGTATTCTACCCAGTCTTATTGTTTAGATGAGTTTTCACATCAGCATTAGCTGATGGTCTTTCACTGAGTCTGAGTGACAACAAGTCTCCTCAGGTCTCCAGGACTCTTCTGAGTATTCTGGCAGATTGCAGCAGTGCAGTGTTCTGAATGGTTTCAATCCTTCCTCTGATTCCCAAACTTTCCAAACCCTTTTCGAATCCTTTTGGGACTGTTCCAAGTGCACCAACTACAATTGGTATCACTTTGACTTTCGTATTCCATAACTTTTTCAGTTCTCTGGCAAGGTCCAGATATTTGTCCATTTTTTCATTTTCCTTTAGCTTCACCCTGTGATCTGCTGGCACTGCAATATCCACCAGTTGACAAGTTCTTTCATTTTTGTTTATCAACACTAGGTCTGGTCTTCCTGCTGGAATAAGGTGATCCGTTTTTATTTCAAAGTCCCAGAGAATTTTATGCGTTTCGTTCTCAAGAACAGATTATTATTATTATTATTATTATTATTATTATTATTATTATAATTATGATAAAGAGTTCGATAAAAAAGGCTTGTAATGGAACGTTGAAAATATAGTTATTGTTATAATCAAACCTTTACAGATAGAACACATTTCCACATAGGCTTGTTTAGCTCAATCAATAGAGCGTCCACTTAGGAGCCACAAAGTTTCGGAGTCGATACCGACCCTCACCAACTCAGCACATGAGTAGCACAGCTTGGATATGTGCGGTAAAGTGGGAAACTGTTGGTCGGTTTGGCGCTACACCCCAGACACAAAAACAATTCTCCCTGGTCTAGCGCTAGTGAAAAGGGGATAGACTCCCTTAGAGATCTGCTGATACTTACTATTGACAACTCTGCCGACTTTACTTGCGACCCATAAGGAGTTGATGTGCCATAAAAAAGCTAAAAGCATCTAGTAGTAAGACGTATCGGTCCTTATCTTCATTAGATACTAATGGATAAGGACCGATACGTCTTACTTAATGACCCTGTTAGAATAATACACTTTATTTTAGACGCCAATCTTTCCTGATATTT
>CM042147.1:79763740-79796240 GCA_023376005.1 Doryteuthis pealeii | reverse complement strand
TAAAGGAATTAGAGCACTTCTATGACGGCTTACATACAAAGCGATGTGTGTATTAAAACAGTTAAAATCCATTTCCTATTCTGTAAATGATGACAGCCAATTGTTAAGGTGTTGGACAGACACCCAACCGATCGAATTTCAATTCCGACTGTACGTAGCTTACAAAAATGTTCTAGCCACACTGAGGAGACTTGATAAGTCCAAAACACGTGTCTGTGGATGACCAATATATATATATATATATATATATATTACTATATATATATATAACATAGTTTGCTATATATAGAAGTAAATAGTGTTTAATATCATTGATAGAGCTTAATTATTCTTAAACCTAGGGTACTGGATAATGGAAGTCAACGGCGCTTTGGTTACCGACAGTTTCTTGCCTATGCGATTTTTGAACCGGACTGTCAGTTACCAATCACCGTTGACTCCATTTCCACTTCTAACCTAAAGATATATATATATATATAAATATATAATATATATATTATATATATATATACGGTATGAGAAAAAGACAATACGAAAAATAATTTTGTTCATCGTCGAAGGAAATGGTCTCGTCGACACAAGATCCAATCCTGGACGAGGCTGTGGTATTTCATGTAACGCTAATACTTCTGAGAACAGTATGCAATCCAAGTGTTTCCCCTCCAGCCATAGCGTAAACAGTAGGCGGACTTAACACATTAACCTTGCCGACGTGACCTGTCTATGAGAGGGAAAACTCTTATCGATAGAAAGTAAATAACTATGAAATGTTATTGAAGTCTTTTTCTGACTTCAAAAATTTTGAATAAATTTTGTATATAAGGTGTGCTACAATTCACCACCTAAGTTCATAAACTGGGCGTGGTCAGGTGGTCTATTCCTCTGCCAATCAACAGTTATAATGCGTTGCTAGTTGACTACTTAATCACTGTACTGAACCGACGTACATTTGCAATAATTGACGAAGGAAATTACAAGCAAAGGATTCTTTACCAAGACTCCACTGGACAAGCGCTCTTGCTTGAAGCCTAAAGGATGGTCCATAAAACGTAAGCTTTATTGCCATTTTGATCGGTGTTAGAACGCGAACCGAACGAAATCAATCTAGTTGTGTGTTATCAGGACAATAGCAACAGTAGCGTAAGTAATTGTTGGTTGGTTCGATTTTACGGAGTGTCAACTCTTGCTGGGTTATTATAAGCCGAAGACGTTTGTTTATATTCTTTATGGGTAACGTTTTTTTCCCCAATTCAATTTCTCTTTAAAAGATTTTTAATATTTTCTATATGATACATAGATGTGTCCCTCAGAGTTCGGTCATAGTGGAACTGGAATAATGGTGATGAACGGACACCCCGCGCTCCCTAAAACTCCAGAATTTGAACAATCATAACTAGATGCAAAGTCGTCGGGGTGGCCTAAAGTCGGTATCAGCCAGACAGCGAGGAGTATATTTCCTTTTCACAAGTGCTTGACAAGGAGACTGTTTTAGCGCTCTAAGGCGTAACGCTACACCTAGCATCAGCTCCTCACTTTACCGCTAAGATCTTTGTGCTATTTATACGCTGAGTTGACGAGGGTGGATTGAACCAGGAACCTTGAGGTTCCTAGCCCAACACTCTACCAACTGAGTTAAACCGGCCATAAAACACTAAAGCCTCAGGCACCGCCGCCATAGCACATATATGTTTAAAAGGGTGGGGTTTCGCCATAAGAGCATTAGGTAGGGACAATATATATAGATGCTACGGCTTGAGGTGACGAGCCGATAATCGGGGGGGGGGCTTTCCGATCGCACGTCTAGTTAAGTACGGACCAAAGAGGAATGTCGCATGTTGTGGACTGGTCAGCCACCAGGATTCCGTCATTAAGCATCACGGGTCGCCACCCACGGTCAAAGAGCTGCAGTCGGCGTATTTTTCTGTCCCAGCCGACAAGACGGAGATAGTAATTGTAATAGAAGAAGATATATTTACCAACCCCTCCACACGAGCAGGATGTGGCACAAGGTCAATTTCTTAAGAGAGTTTAACAGGTTTGAATTCAGAGTTTCCTTCTCCCAAACCGTTGCCTAACCAAGGTAAAAAAGAGCCCAGTCTGCCCTAACTATTTAACCTGAGGCGGAGGGAGAGTAGGATTTATATCTTCCCAAGGTTATTACCGCTAAGTGAAAAATGCAATTGCCACGTCCAGGATTTGAACTCGAGTGACGAGTTCATTTCCCATGACTTTAACCATTACACCACGCGCTTGTAATAGAAGTCGTAGTTCCATTATAATCCATGAATAATTATTTTATCGATCTGAGAGTAAATATATCGATCAAAGGACCTTCCAATCAAATGCGGAAGTGTGACTCTTAAGGTGGGGAAGGAATTGCAGGATGTTCGGGCGGGGGGGGGGTGACGTAGTGTGGTGGGGCGGAAATAGCTTCCGCAATTTCGAATCCTGTGTTTGTTTTTAATTAAAACGTTTCGCTAAACTTCTTTTTGCAGCTATTTATTATATTAAACCGATGAATGTTTATAGAAAAAACGATATAAATAATAATAAAAATATAATTAAACACCATATAAATAAACGTTTGATTAAAAAAATATATGATTTTGTTTGCATAGATATAATTAATGTAAAAAAAAATCGATGATAGAAATAATTTTGAAAATGTAGTAAATATTGTGATGGATATATATATTATATATATATATATATACTATAATTATATATATATATAGATAGATAGATAGATAGATAGATAGATAGATAGATAGAATGTATATAGATATAGATATATATCTTCAAAAATTTTGGATGAAACAAAGAAATCACAGTGCTCAACCACAAAATTTGTAGGAGCTTTATTTATTTATTTATTTGTTGAATTTTTAAAATATAATTGTTTTCCATAGGCAACTACCCAGGTTTCAGTGTATTTGCCCATCATCAGGTTGCTAATAATTCTTCTTGTGTTTATGCGAAGACAGTTCTTGCTGTTATGTTTTTAGACCGCAAAATACGTCGGTTGATTATTGTGGACGCTCTTTATGCTTTGGATTTTATTTTTGATTTTGATTTCTGCATTTTTTAATAATTTAAAAAAAATGCAGAAATTCAAAAATTCAAAAATAAAATCCAAAGCATTTCCTATGGAAAACAAATATATTTAAAAATTCAACAAATAATAAATACATATATATATATATATAATATATATATATAATTTATATATATATTCTGTTGATGCAAAAACATCCGTGATTTTTTAAAGGGTTTTTTTTATGTTATATATTATATTGGATTATTTATGTATCGGATTATTTTTCTAGTTTTTCATGAAATATAAAATTTTCGATTGGTAGTCCATTATAAAAGAAGGGTTCCGGTTTTCATTTACGGATTATTTACGGAATTTTCGATAGCTTAAGATGGAGACGCTCCTTGTGTAATGGTTATCGTCATAGAAAGTGGATTCGGTCCGCCCGCGGTTCAAATCCAGATTGAGGATGATTACATTTCACATACCCATTATACCATTGTAAAAGGCACGAATCTGTCCCGCTCGCACTGATTGAAATATTTTTTAATTTTTTATTTGTAAGGTTATCTTTGGATACTTTCACATATTGAAATATCCAATTAGACAAATCTGCAGATCTGTTATCTCTTTCTCTCTTTTCTCTCCATCCCCTTATCTCTCTCCATCCTTTCTCTCTCTCTCTCTCTCTCTCTTCTCTCTCTCTCTCTCTCTCTCTCTCTCTCTCCTTTCATACATATATATCTATATCTATATATGAGAAAGAGAGAGAGGGAGAGAATGGATATATAATTATATAATATTATATATATATAAATATAATATAATATATATAATATATAATATATTTATATATATATATATATAACAACTATGGATTTAGTGGTGTAATGGTTAGTTGTAATGAACTCAACCCGAGGTTCAAATCCAGGACGAAGTTGTTTGCAGTTCATATAGCGAAAAGGGAAATGTTTGAATTCAATTCTCCCTCCAGCTATAAGTAAATAGCAAACTGTGATCTTTAACCTTAGCTATGCAACCAGTCTAGGAGAAAGAAAAACTGAATTCAAACCTGTTAAACTCCGCTTAAGTAATTGACCTCTGTGTTGGATTTTTGATATCGGATTAAACCGAATTCGAAATCCAGTTGCGCTATTTCCTTCACTTTCAGACTATACCTTTAGGAAAGGCATAAGTCTCTTCATCTTGCAGCTATGGATTAAATAGTGCCACGAGTTTCTTACAAGTATGGCTTTGGAATTAAATAACCAAAAAGTTTGAAGTGCCATTAGGTCTCTAATTGTTGATCTTTGCACACGTGTGTGTACGGTATTTGGGAAGGAGTACTGCATGAAGCCAAACGCCTGATGGTGACATGTTTTAAGAATTTCGGCATGCAGAAGAACTTACATTTCATATTCCTGATCGTTTACTGTGTCGCATTTGTAGCATAAAGACGATAGATGCCATTATAACAAATCACTGGTCGATTTTATTTTCTATAAAAATACTTTTTTTTTTTTGTGAAGCACATCTTTTTTTTTTTTTTTCTTTTCTTTTCTTTTTTTTCAATTTTTCTGTAACTTCCTACAACGTATAAGTAGAATTGTATTATTTGGATTATTCGGACTATTGTCCTCATCTTTATTGATATAAACGTTTCGGCCGATGGGCTTTCCGGCCTCCTTCAGGTTTCTTGCCGGACTTGGGAACCTTCTGGAACTCGGTAACCTTCTTTGCGAACTCTGGAACCCCTTGTAATCGGGAGCTGAATACCTGAAGAAAGCCGAAAAGTTGTATAGATAACAATAAGATGAGGACAATAGTCCGAATAATCCAAGTAATAATATAAAAATAATAATAATAAAAAATCAGAGAAATAGTACCAGTAGATATCTTCCAGAAAGTTCTTTTTTCTTTGTCTCAATATCTCTTTCTGTAAAAAGCTTCCCATACCATTTCTTACACATTCTTGCACCTACTGAATTATTAACATATACTACATACCTCTATTGCCGAACTTTAAAAGCTCTTTTCTCATATCAACCATTCATAATAGAAAGTGTCAAATGTGGATTTATACAGTAAAAAAGAAGTACAACCCCATCATTATTTTTTAAAACCAACTCTACCAGGATATTATTTCTAGTTGAACAGTATATAATAATCAAAACGGATATTGTTAGGTATTATTTCTAATCAAACTCTTGTAAAAATTTTTGAATTAATACATTTTTTCAAATTGAAAGTTTCTATTTACTACTAATCATGTTTTTTAGTAGCTATATGGTTTTTATTATTCCAATTTGATACTAATATTTTTAAAAAAAAATGCAGTTTATTCCTGAAATCGCCATTGTTTTTTTTTGTAATCTGCAAGTACTTGGACTGCTTCATATATATAATTTGTTTACAGGGTTACACTGCTGTACAATTGGGTATGAATAATACCTAATAATATCCGTTTGACTGTATACTATTCCACAAGAAATGATAAAATCCTGGTATTTTTTTCTCATAAAACATTATTTTATTACCTTTGTTTATTTAATTGCATTTCAATAAACATGCTCTTATTCTATAGACAGTACTGTCTTTGTGTTTTTTTTATTTTCATTTCATGGGAAATTAATTAAAATGAAACATTTTTTGCACAACAATTCTTAAAACATATGCACACTCTAAAAAAACTATAAAGATTTCCCTAAAATTGTGTATTTTTAAATTTTCAAATTTTTATTTGCATCACCCATATATATATATACTTAAAAGATCGCGGATATCATGGCTTCTATTTCTTTTGTTGTTCAGTTGATGCATCCTCAACCCATAACCAACCAGAAAAAAACGGATCCACAGGCAAGCAGATTCTCATACTTATTTATACTGTTTTAATGTGCTTTTGATATCATGTTGTGACCGCGTTTTCCGCCTTATAAGACGCATCTAGTGCCGGTACCAATCTAGAGCTGACTTCTTTTTAAACTTAACGTCCCTCAGTTCCAAGCTCTTCGTTGCGAGCTAGTGATGCTCGACTCCCTATCCATAATATCAGTGATCTGTAACATTGAATAGTCTTAAAATAGATGCGTCTTATACACTGGCAAACGCGGTAATTATTAATCACGGAGTAATGATGATGATTAATAATATAAGTTGGGAAACTCTGTAAAAAAATGTTTATGTCATAAAAGTTATTCCATCCGAATTTGCTTACGGTAACTGAAACCATTTAGCCATAAAAATAATCGAAATAGTTTTTGGAGATCAAAGAATATAATATGGCCGCCTAGAATTCATATAAGTAAAAGAGACCCATTCAATTGTTTTAATTTTTGAGATACAAACGGATCACCCGAAACGTCAAGAAGACCAGAATTGGTAAGATTAATGAGAAAGTTATTTTGTCGTTCCGTGACCAAAAGTGCAAACGAAAGAAAGCAAAATGATCGTCAAATGTTTGGGTTATCTATCATATATATATGTCAATAATATGATTTCAAGAGTTCTATATAATACTAATGATATATACTCAGTTATGTGATTTCAAGTTTTACTATCTAATACTGAATTCATACACGTTTTAGGATTTCAAGAGGCGCATTTATTACTAATGATATGCACACAGTTATATGATGACACCAGCGAATCATTTTCCTCCAATTTAACCAGTCTTTGCTTGCGTCTTGCCAACGGGATATTCAAGTCTTTCAGGTATCTTTTGATGTTGTCGTTTTACCTGAGCTTTGATCTACCGATTCTACGTGATCCCTCTCTCAGTTGAGAGTACAGAATCTGCATTGGTAGTCTGTCATCCCCAAATCTGTTTAAGTGGCCAGCCCATATCAGGTTGCGTTGGACAAGTATTTCATGCATGCCAGGGAGTCCAGTTCTGTTCAGGATGGTCCTGTTTGAAACATGTTGCCACCACCTGATATTTATATTGCTGCGCAAGTGACGCATGTAGTAGACATGTAGTCTATAGGCATCTGCTTTGTATATCGTCCAGGCTTCTGCACCGTACTAATGATATGCACACAGTTATATGATTTCAAACCGTCCTCCTAATACTAATCATATATTCACAGTTATATGATTTAAAGAGTGTATATCTAATACTAATGTAATACTCAGTTAGACTCATGATTTCAGGTGTTCATGTCTAATACTAATATATATAGTTATACGATTCTAAAAGTGCTATTCAATACTATTATATATACAGTTATATGATTTCAAGCGATCTGCTCGAAATACTTATTATACATACAGTTATTTGATTTCAAGAGTGACTATCTAAGACTAATCATTTATCCACACACACATGGTTTCCAGTAACTATTCTATCTCGGTAATATTCCTTTGTTTGCACATATCTATATAGTTTCCGGTAATAATTTTTTAAAAAGCATATCTATTCGATCTATAGATGGGACACTAACATGTACTAACACTTCGAGACACAGTGGAGACCGCAGACCCATTTTGAATTAGTACTCCATACCCCCTGAGCTCCAGAACTGCAGACTCACTATAAGATGCAGTTTAATGACATACCCAGGACACCCCTTTTTGAGTGGGGGAAAGTCTTACTAATCGGCAGGGATGAAGTCAGCGTATTCTAAGCCCCACGGACAGAGCGAACAGCATGTATCTCGGCTGCGAGCAAATTATTGCCAAACACGCGTTGCCTATATTCATCAACGCTGGCAACAGCTGTAGTGATACGTTGTTTCAGACCATATAAATTATATTATATATATATATATATATATATAGTATATATAAATATGTTGTAAAGTCAATTTCATCATCTATAAAAAATTTATCTTTTGGAATACTTTTTTACTATTTTCCACACACACACACACACTTCAATATTATATATATATATATATATATATATATATATATATATGGTGTGTGTGTGTGTGTGTGTATGTTTGTGTGTGTGTGTGTGTGTGTGTGTGTGTGTGTGTGTGTTGTGTGTTTAACAAGACGGCGTACATGTGCGTCTGGTGGCATGCTGCGTATTGATTCAGAGGTACATGTGTGTCCACCTTTAGGTTTTATGTAAGGCAATATAAATAGCTTAAATAAATAAATTTAAATGATGGAAGTAACCATGTGTTTACCTTAACTCTTTGCCACCAAATTCCCCACGGCTGTACCAAATTTTCCTGGTATTTTTTACCTGTATATTAGGATATTTCAAAGTCCACTATCTATTCACCTCGGAACTCCATTCTTTTCAAATAAAGTCTATTATTTATAGTAATCTAAGTCCTTCTGCTCATTATAATGACTTAACTGTCATTATTTTTGAAATTTGATCACAGTGTGAGAAAGCCGCGGTGGGCGGCTTAAAGTAGGAAAAGAGTTAGAAGAGTTCAAAAAAGAAGACAATAGAAAAATACTAAACTTCACCCAATAGCAACATTTTCTGAACTAGAAATGAACACAAATATGGGAACCTATAAATAACTTGGCTAGATTAGATTTCAACAAAAAAAAAAAAAACAAAAAAAAAAAACACTTAATATGAGTCTAGGTAGAAAAATATACATAAGTGAATATGCAGATATTCAGGCAAAACATGACATTAGGATTAGAATTTCCCAAAATTCACACTGGATTGTCCAATTAGACATATAGCCTAGTGGATAAAGGAGTTAGGTTAAGACACTTCTAAGTGACAGTTATCTCTAGAAAGCAAGTTCAATCCTGGTCAGGGGCAGCAGTAACATAGAAAATAATTAACACAGCTTAACACTGTACCCAGCTATAATTAGCGAATGAGAACAGGATACCCCCGTGAACTAAATAAAGGGTTAGTTCAAAGTTCCGTGATGGCTCCCGATTATGACAAGAAGGTTCCCGATCCGAGAAGGTCCCCTAGTCCGACACAAAATACCTGAAGAAGGAGGGCACATCGGCCGAAACGTTGTACAAATAACAATGCAGATGAGGGCAATAGTCCGAATAATACAAATAAACATAATTATAGCCTCATCTCTAAAATTCAGAGAAATAGAAAGTTTCTGAGCGTTTACCAAGTCTATTGAAAAGAAGAAACACCGTTAATGTATAATAATAGCATGATGGGGTCTGGTAAGGTCCTCTCCTTGTTACTGGTACTAACTGTTGCATGAGAACGTTTGAGTATCGTTAGGCGTATCCCTTGCAGGGGTTGAGTGAGTTACAACTGCCACGAGCTATTGAGTTCCCCGTGTGGTTCAAAGTTAGCGAGTTAGGCTAGCAGACCATTTTTAGTGAATCTAATTCTCATTGGGTGTCAGGCGAGTTAGGCTAGCAGACCATTTTTAGTGAATCTAATTCTCACTGGGTGTCAGGCGAGTTAGTCTAGCAGACCATTTTTAGTGAATCTAATCTCATTGGGTGTCAGGCGAGTTAGGCTAGCAGACCATTTTTAGTGAATGTAATTCTCACTGGTGCCTGGCACTTCTGGCCTCGTGCTAAGCTTGTTGTAAATACAGTGTTAAAAGAAACATCTTTATGGGCCGATCTTTGAGCGGATCTTTCTTTTCAACAACACAGCCAAAATCCGTAGGGCCTGGTGAATTTAGCTAATGAGAAATGGCAGACGAATTTCCGGTGGCTGTTATCTTTTACTTATCTTAGGTTACTGACTCGTACCCTGCGACCAACCAGGCCGTCTACAAATTAGTTTTCTTTTTCCCATAAAGACGACATTGCTTCCCCGTGAATAAAGCAAATTGCACCCAATACGCTTTCTTGTTTTTCTTTTTTTTTCTTTTCTTTCTCCGATAGATTTTTAAAAAGTTTAAACGCTAGTCTAGTGGTCACTAACATAGGTTCGTATGAACCCAAAGCGTCACGATTTTCTTCGACGGATTCATGATTTTTTAAAAATGTTCTTTTTTAGTAAAATTTGACGAAGAAGCTTGAATTTGTTAATAGGTAAAACATTAATATTACGTAAACAAATTCGCTTTTGACACAAATAATATTTTAACAATAGAAGAGTATTTAGTTAGTTTTTTTTTTTAGATGAAACCATGTAATTCATTATCATTAATTTGGACTAGTATTATTCTTCATCATCCTAATTCTAGTTGCTTTGTCAATTAATATTATTAATAATTTTGACTAGTAAGTATTCTCATCTCTCGACATTTCTTCTATTTGCTTAGTCAATCATTATCCTTCATATTTCTAATCCTACGTGCTTTGTCAATCATTATTATTAATAATTTTGACTAATATCATCCTCCATCTTCCTAATTCTAGTTGCTTTGTCAATGATATTATTAAGTTTGGCAAGTATTATCCTTCATTTTCCTAATTATAATTGCTTTGTCAATCCATCATAATTGATAATTTTGAATAGTATTATCCTTCATATTCCTAATTCTACTTCCTTGTTAAACATTTTACTAATATTATCCTTCATCTTCCAAATTCTTGTTGCTTTGTCAATCATTATTATTAATAATTTTGACTAATATTATCCTTCATTTCCTAAATCTAGTTGCTTTGTTCGATGATATTATTAAGTTGGCAAGTATTATCTTCATCGTTCTAATTGTAATTGCTTTGTCATTCATTATCATTGATAATTCTGAATAGTATTATCGTTCATATTCCTAATTCTACTTGCTTTCAAATATTATTACCGAATAATTTTGACTAGTATTATCCTTCATCGTCCTAATTGTAGTTGCTTTGTTAATTATATTATCAAATTTTTTAATAGTAATATCCTTAATCTTCTTCATTCTTGTTGCTTGGTCAATCGTTATCATTAATAAGTTTGTCTGATATTACCCTTCATCTCCAAATTCTGATTGATTTATCAATCATTATTATTGATAATTTTGACTAGTATTATGTTTCATCTTTCTTCTTCTTCTTCTTCTTCTTCTTCTTCTTATTATTATTTATATATTATTATTATTATTATTATTATTATTATTATCAATTTTGACTAATGCCATCCTTTATCTTCCTATTTATGATTTGCGTTTATCCCTGGAACCTATTCTTTATTTTAATTTTGGTTTCTTTGTTTAATGGCATATCAAACATTCAGTGTATTTTATGTCAAAGCTATCCTTCTAGAAGAATAGTAATGGCATATTTAACCCATAACTGGGGGATAAGGGAATTCAAACATTTCCAAAAGGCATTAGTCTGAAAGTGATTTAATAGCAGATTAGAGTTCGAACTCGCTTCATACGCGTAATCCCAGCACGTTAGCCAATACACCAACAGGACTGTAATCGTGTGGACGTTAGGTACCGCCTATATATAGAACTAACAAGAGCTATAGCTTATAGGGACGATGGTGGTGTGTGTGTGTGTGTGTGTGTGTGTGTGTGAGTGAGAGAGAGAGAGAGAGAGAGAGAGAGAGAGAGAGAGAATTCAAGGCAATTCGTGCAGTCAGCACGCCTTGATGATGATGATGATGATGATGATTGAGTGAGTTCAATCCCTATGAAGTTATATAAGCATCTCAGATAGCCTAATGGTTAGCAAGCTAGATTAGCAGAACCATTGTTGGTGAGTTTCGATTCTCACTGGGTTCCCCCATTCTTCTGGCCTTGTGCCACCTCTAAGCTAAACTTAAATAACTATAGAGCCTGTTTCGGCGGGAAGAAGCAAAGTAAGCATTACAAGAACGAATTAAGTGGTACGCCGATTTTGTCTGACGTGGATAGTGGAATGAAAACAACCTACCCACCCCTCCTGGATTAAATAAACAGTTCCGTCTAAAATTCCCTGAAGGTTATCAACTATGACAAACACGACAGATAACGGCCATCAACTGTAATTTTAACGGGGAAGATGAGGTCATTAGTCTTAACGGATTAATGTATATTAATGTTTTAGAAGATCCTTATTTTTAGACGCTTCAGAGCACATGACCTTTTGAAATAGACAAAGAATAAACATTGTCGAATACTACAGAGATAACGTTTTCTCTTCAAACAGACCCCCATTATTAGCAGCAATCTTTGAAAGAAACTTTAAACTTAGTATATAATAATTATATTATAATATATATATATATATATATATATATATGAAGTAGACAAACAATCTGTTTGAGATGGCGATAGCTGACAATTTTTAGGAGATTATGTCTTAATTGAAGTCATACCTAATTTGCAAATCAATTATTATAATTAAATGAATTAGGCGTGGATATCGGTTTAAATGTAAGGCGTAAACAAATCGAGAAAAGTCCATCTCTGTATGTACATTTCAGCCTATTAGGCCTCATCAGCAGAGTTATAGACAGGCCAGTGTTTTGTGCGTGATTTGAACCCTACCTGTCAGACTGACAGGCAGAGACTCTAACCATTACACCAAGCTGGCTTACCCAGATTTCTCGTTTATTTTAAACTGATATATATAAATCGCACTTTTTTGGTTGACTTACAGCACGACAGTATGAATTAGACAAACAATCTGTTTGAGATGGCAATAGCCGACAATTTTTAGGAGATTATGTGCTTAATTGAAGTCATACCTAATTTGTAAATTAATTAGTTATAAATTAAATGAATTAGGCGTGCATATCGGTTTAAATGTAAGGCGTAAACAAATCGAGAAAAAGTCAATCTCTGTATGTACATTTCAGCCTATTAGGCCTCATCAGCCAGATTTATATATATATATATATATATATATATATATATTATTATATATATGTGTGTGTGTGTGTGTATGTGTGTGTGTGTGTGGTTGAGAATAGAGGAAAGTGTGGATATAACACACTGACAGTTGAATTCTCTCACCCCTCACACATTTTTCTTTTCACTATAAAAAATATACAAGCACTTTTGTCTATAAAGTTTTGAAAAAGCTTCATACAATGAGGCGAAAATATTAACTGAATTCAACTGTCTGTGTTGTTATATCCACACTTTCCTTATCCTCAACCACATTCTGTCGGATTTATTCAAATCCTTCACTCCTCATATTATATATATATATATATATAATGTCTATAATATATATATTGGGATTTGTGTTAAATTCTATTTTTTTCATTCAATATTTTGGAAGTGTGAGCCTTCTTTATCAAGAATTCTAGACCAACTCCTTTGTGTGTTCTTATATACTAGCAAGAATATGTCACTCTGGGCGTAAGGAATTAAGTTTTAATGTAATGAAATATATCAAATTAGACAGAATAACGAAATTAAATAAGAACGCATACCAAAAGATTACACTTATTAATTATATCATAATCTTATTATAATGGAGATTGTGTGTTTTTCTGTCTGTAACCGAAACTATATTCCTACTCAAGTCACAATTCTCTTACTTATTGACATCACATTCTCCATGATTTTATTTTTATCTAAACCTCAATTATTAATAAAATTGTCCTACATTATTAATACTGTTAACTATGTCTACATACTGACAACATGCAATTATATTATATATACAACAAAAATAAGCGGATTACAGTGTGAACGGGAAGGCTAATTTGCATATTAATATTAAAAAATCGAATTTAATAAATATTATTGATTTCTAACTGTTTGGTTTTATTTTAATGAATATAAGCAAAATCTCTTCAATGAATCTTAAATGAAATCCATTAAAAAGATAAAATAACTGTCATTTTATTCTTTACTTCCTCTTATAACTAAATACTTAAATTAGAAAAAATAACAATGAAAGACGAGAGTGATGGAAGAGTAAGTTTCAGTTGTTCCATTTTTTATTATACTCCCTCTGTTTCAAATCTTTTATATACTCCCTCTGTTTCAAATCTTTTTATCTGTATTCTTATTTAGTTTCATTAGCCTTTAATACAATATTTTATTACATTAAAACTTAATACTTGCACCCGGAGGGTGCATATATTTGCTAGTATATATAATTGCTTTTGATATAAAATCATTCATATGAATTATTTTAATACGTTGGAGAATGAAACAATAATATTAGAAATCCATTACGCCAAGTAGTTATTTATTAAACCCGGTTTTTGTTAAAACCAGTATGCAAATTAAACAGCCACATATATATTATGGCTTTAAAATCCTTCAATGCTTGTCTTATATATTACAATAAAATAAAGGTTTACATTAATATATGGGGTGGTTATTTGCATACTGCTTTTAACACAAACCGGGGTTAATAAATAACTACTTGGCCCGTAATGGATTTCTAATATTATTGTTTCATTCTCCAACGTAATTAAAATAATTATATTGAAATGATTTTATCAAAAAGCAATATATATTATACTGAGCAATAATGACACCCTCCGGGTGCAATATTTAAGTTTTAATGTAATAAAATATTGTATTAAAGGCTAATGAAACTAAATAAGAAATACAGATTAAAAAGATTGAAACAGAGGGATATAATAAAAAAGATTTGAAACAGAGGGAGTATAATAAAAATGGAACAAACTTACAAACTTACTCTTCCGATCACTCTCGTCTTTCATGTTATTTTTTCTAATTTAAGTATATTATTATAAGAGGAAGTAAAGAATAAAAATGACAGTATTTTATCTTGTTAATGGATTCATTAAGATCATTGAAGAGATTTTTGCTTATATTCATTAAAATAAAACCAAAACAGTTAGAAATCAATAAATTTATTAAATTCGACTTTTTTAATACTTAATATGCAAATTAGCCTTCCCGTTCACACTTGGTAATCCGCTATTTGTTGTAATAATAAATATGAATTGCATGTTGTCAGTATGTAGACATAGTTAACAGTATTAATAATGTAGGACAATTATTAATAATGGAGGTTTAGATAAAAATAAAATCATGGCAGAAGTGATGTCAAATAAGTAAGAGAATTGTGACTTGAGTAGAATATAGTTTCGGTACAGACAGAAAAACACACAATTCTCCATTATAAATAAGCATAAGATTAGATATAATTAAAATAAGTGTAATCTTTTGGTATGCGTTCTTATTTAATTTCGTTATTCTGTCTAATTTGATATATTTCATTACATTAAAACTTAATTCCTTACGCCCAGAGTGCACATATTCTTGCTAGTATATAAGAACAACACAAAGGAGTTGGTCTAGAATTCTTGATAAAGAAGGCTCACACTTCCAAAATATTGAATGAAATAAAATAGAATTTAACACAAAATCCCAATATATATATTATAGACATTATATATATATATATATATATATGAGGAGTGAAGGATTTGAATAAATCCGACAGAATGTGGTTGAGGATAGAGGAAAGTGTGGATATAACAACACAGACAGTTGAATTCAGTTAATATTTCGCCTCATTGTATGAAGCTTTTTCAAAACTTTATAGACAAAAGTGCTTGTATATTTTTTTATAGTGAAAAGAAAAATGTGTGAGGGGTGAGAGAAATTCAACTGTCAGTGTTGTTATATCCACACTTTCCTCTATTCTCAACCACACACACACACACATACACACACACACACACATATATATATATATATATATATATATATATATATATATATATAACTCTGCTGATGAGGCCTAATAGGCTGAAATGTACATACAGAGATTGACTTTTTCTCGATTTGTTTACGCCTTACATTTAAACCGATATGCACGCCTAATTCATTTAATTATAACTAATTAATTTACAAATTAGGTATGACTTCAATTAAGCACATAATCTCCTAAAAATTGTCGGCTATTGCCATCTCAAACAGATTGTTTGTCTAATTCATACTGTCGTGCTGTAAGTCAACCAAAAAAGTGCGATATATATATATCAGTTTAAAATAAACGAGAAATCTGGGTAAGCCAGCTTGGTGTAATGGTTAGAGTCTCTGCCTGTCAGTCTGACAGGTAGGGTTCAAATCACGCACAAAACACTGGCCTGTCTATAACTCTGCTGATGAGGCCTAATAGGCTGAAATGTACATACAGAGATGGACTTTTTCTCGATTTGTTTACGCCTTACATTTAAACCGATATCCACGCCTAATTCATTTAATTATAACTAATTGATTTGCAAATTAGGTATGACTTCAATTAAGCACATAATCTCCTAAAAATTGTCAGCTATCGCCATCTCAAACAGATTGTTTGTCTACTTCATATATATATATATATATATTATATATAATATATATATATATATATATACTAAGTTTAAAGTTTCTTTCAAAGATTGCTGCTAATAATGGGGGTCTGTTTGAAGAGAAAACGTTATCTCTGTAGTATTCGACAATGTTTATTCTTTGTCTATTTCAAAAGGTCATGTGCTCTGAAGCGTCTAAAAATAAGGAATCTTCTAAAAACATTAATATACATTAATCCGTTAAGACTAATGACCTCATCTTCCCCGTTAAAATTACAGTTGATGGCCGTTATCTGTCGTGTTTGTCATAGTTGATAACCTTCAGGGAATTTTAGACGGAACTGTTTATTTAATCCAGGAGGGGTGGGTAGGTTGTTTTCATTCCACTATCCACGTCAGACAAAATCGCGTACCACTTAATTCGTTCTTGTAATGCTTACTTTGCTTCTTCCCGCCGAAACAGGCTCTATAGTTATTTAAGTTTAGCTTAGAGGTGGCACAAGGCCAGAAGAATGGGGGAACCCAGTGAGAATCGAACTCACCAACAATGGTCTGCTAATCTAGCTTGCTAACCATTAGGCTATCTGAGATGCTTATATAACTTCATAGGGATTGAACTCACTCAATCATCATCATCATCATCATCATCAAGGCGTGCTGACTGCACGAATTGCCTTGAATCTCTCTCTCTCTCTCTCTCTCTCTCTCTCTCTCTCTCTCACTCACACACACACACACACACACACACACACACACACCATCAGTCCCTATAAGCTATAGCTCTTGTTAGGTTCTATATATAGGCGGTACCTAACGTCCACACGATTACAGTCCTGTTGGTGTATTGGCTAACGTGCTGGAGATCTACGCCGTATGAAGCGAGTTCGAACTCTAATTCTGCTATTAAATTCACTTTCAGACTAATGCCTTTTGGAAATGTTTGAATTCCCTTATCCCCCAGTTATGGGTTAAATATTGCCATTACTATTCTTCTAGAAGGATAGCTTTGACATTAAATAACACTGAATGTTTGATATGCCATTAAACAAAGAAACCAAAATTAAAATAAAGAATAAGGTTCCAGGGATAAACCGCAATCATAAATAGGAAGATAAAGGATGGCATTAGTCAAAATTGATAATAATAATAATAATAATAATAATAATAATAATAATAATAATAATAATAAGAAGAAGAAGAAGAAGAAGAAGAAGAAGAAAGATGAAACATAATACTAGTCAAAATTATCAATAATAATGATTGATAAATCAATCAGAATTTGGAAGATGAAGGGTAATATCAGACAAACTTATTAATGATAACGATTGACCAAGCAACAAGAATGAAGAAGATTAAGGATATTACTATTAAAAAATATTGATAATAATAATTAACAAAGCAACTACAATTAGGACGATGAAGGATAATACTAGTCAAAATTATTGGTAATAATATTTGACAAAGCAAGTAGAATTAGGAATATGAACGATAATACTATTCAGAATTATCAATGATAATGAATGACAAAGCAATTACAATTAGAACGATGAAGGATAATACTTGCCAAACTTAATAATAATCATCGACAAAGCAACTAGATTTAGGAAAATGAAGGATAATATTAGTCAAAATTATTAATAATAATGATTGACAAAGCAACAAGAATTTGGAAGATGAAGGATAATATTAGTAAAATGTTTAACAAGGCAAGTAGAATTAGGAATATGAAGGATAATACTATTCAAAATTATCAATTATGATGATTGACAAAGCAATTATAATTAGGAAAATGAAGGATAATACTTGCCAAACTTAATAATAATCATTGACAAAGCAACTAGAATTAGGAAGATGGAGGATGATATTAGTCAAAATTATTAATAATAATGATTGACAAAGCACGTAGGATTAGAAATATGAAGGATAATGATTGACTAAGCAAATAGAAGAAATGTCGAGGATGAAGAATACTTACTAGTCAAAATTATTAATAATATTAATTGACAAAGCAACTAGAATTAGGATGATGAAGAATAATACTAGTCCAAATTAATGATAATGAATTACATGGTTTCATCTAAAAAAAAAACTAACTAAATACTCTTCTATTGTTAAAAAATTATATTTGTGTCAAAAGCGAATTTGTTTACGTAATATTAATGTTTTACCTATTAACAAATTCAAGCTTCTTCGTCAAATTTTACTAAAAAAAGAACATTTTTAAAAAATCATGAATCCGTCGAAGAAAATCGTGAACGCTTTGGGTTCATACGAACCTATGTTAGTGACCACTAGACTAGCGTTTAAACTTTTTAAAAATCTATCGGGAAGAAAAGAAAAGAAAAAAAAAGAAAAACAAGAAAGCGTATTGGGTGCAAATTTGCTTTATTCACGGGAAAGCAATGTCGTCTTTATGGGAAAAAGAAAACTAATTTGTAGACGGCCTGGTTGGTCGCAGGGTACGAGTCAGTAACCTAAGATAAGTAAAGATAACAGCCACCGGAAATTCGTCTGCCATTTCTCATTAGCTAAATTCACCAGGCCCCTACGGATTTTGGCTGTGTTGTTGAAAAGAAAGATCCGCTCAAAGATCGGCCCATAAAGATGTTTCTTTTAACACTGTCATTTACAAAGCTTAGCACGAGGCCAGAAGTGCCAGGCACCCAGTGAGAATTACATTCACTAAAAATGGTCTGCTAGCCTAACTCGCCTGACACCCAATGAGAATTAGATTCACTAAAAATGGTCTGCTAGACTAACTCGCCTGACACCCAGTGAGAATTAGATTCACTAAAAATGGTCTGCTAGCCTAACTCGCCTGACACCCAATGAGAATTAGATTCACTAAAAATGGTCTGCTAGCCTAACTCGCTAACCTTGAACCACACGGGGAACTCAATAGCTCGTGGCAGTTGTAACTCACTCAACCCCTGCAAGGGATACGCCTAACGATACTCAAACGTTCTCATGCAACAGTTAGTACCAGTAACAAGGAGAGGACCTTACCAGACCCCATCATGCTATTATTATACATTAACGGTGTTTCTTCTTTTCAATAGACTTGGTAAACGCTCAGAAACTTTCTATTTCTCTGAATTTTAGAGATGAGGCTTGATAATTAGTATTATTTGTATTATTCGGACTATTGCCCTCATCTGCATTGTTATTTGTACAACGTTTCGGCCGATGTGCCCTCCTTCTTCAGGTATTTTGTGTCGGACTAGGGGACCTTCTCGGATTCGGGAACCTTCTTGTCATAATCGGGAGCCATCACGGAACTTTGAACCTAACCCTTTATTTAGTTCACGGGGGTATCCTGTTCTCATTCCGCTAATTATAGCTGGGGTACAGTGTTAAGCTGTGTTAATTATTATTCTATGTTACTGCTGCCCCTGACCAGGATTGAACTTGCTTTCTAGAGATAACTGTCACTTAGAAGTGTCTTAACCTAACTCCTTTATCCACTAGGCTATATGTCTAATTGGACAATCCAGTGTGAATTTTGGGAAATTCTAATCCTAATGTCATGTTTTGCCTAGAATATCTGCATATTCACTTATGTATAATTTTTCTACCTAGACTCATATTAAGTGTTTTTTTTTTTTGTTTTTTTTTTTTTTGTTGAAAATCTAATCTAGCCAAGTTAATTATAGGTTCCCATATTGTGTTCATTTCTAGTTCAGAAAATTGTTGCTATTTGGTGAAGTTTAGTATTTTTCTATTGTCTTTCTTTTTTGAACTCTTCTAACTCTTTTCCTACTTTAAGCCGCCCACCGCGGCTTTCTCACCACTGTGATCAAATTTCAAAATAATGACAGTTAAGTCATTATAACTGAGCAGAAGGACTTAGATTACTATAATAATAGGACTTTATTTGAAAAGAATGGAGTTCCGAGGTGAATAGATAGTGGACTTTGAAATATCCTAATATACAGGTAAAAAATACCAGGAAAATTTGGTACAGCCGTGGGGAAATTTGGTGGCAAAGAGTTAAGGTAAACACATGGTTACTTCCATCATTTAAATTTATTTATTTAAGCTATTTATATTGCCTTACATAAAACCTAGGAATGGACACACATGTACCTCTGAATCAATACGCAGCATGCCACCAGACGCACATGTACGCCGTCTTGTTAAACACACACACACACACACACACACACACACACACACACACACACACAAACATACACACACACACACACACACATATATAATATATATATATATATATATATATATATATATTATATGAGTGTGTGTGTGTGTGTGGAAAATAGTAAAAAAAGTATTCCAAAAAGATAAATTTATTATAGATGATGAAATTGACTTTACAACATATATATATATATATATATATATATATATATATATATATATAATTTATATGTCTGAAACAACGTATCACTACAGCTGTTGCCAGCGTTGATGAATATAGGCAACGCGTGTTTGGCAATAATTTGCTCGCAGCCGAGATACATGCTGTTCGCTCTGTCCGTGGGGCTTAGAATACGCTGACTTCATCCCCTGCCGATTAGTAAGACTTTCCCCCACTCAAAAAGGGGTGTCCTGGGTATGTCATTAAACTGCATCTTATAGTGAGTCTGCAGTTCTGGAGCTCAGGGGGTATGGAGTACTAATTCAAAATGGGTCTGCGGTCTCACTGTGTCTCGAAGTGTTAGTACATGTTAGTGTCCCATCTATAGATCGAATAGATATGCTTTTTAAAAAATTATTACCGGAAACTATATAGATATGTGCAAACAAAGGAATATTACCGAGATAGAATAGTTACTGGAAACCATGTGTGTGTGGATAAATGATTAGTCTTAGATAGTCACTCTTGAAATCAAATAACTGTATGTATAATAAGTATTCGAGCAGATCGCTTGAAATCATATAACTGTATATATAAATAGTATTGAATAGGCACTTTTAGAATCGTATAACTATATATCATTAGTATTAGACATGAACACCTGAAATCATGAGTCTAACTGAGTATATACCATTAGTATTAGATATACACTCTTTAAATCATATAACTGTGAATATATGATTAGTATTAGGAGGAACGGTTGAAATCATATAACTGTGTGCATATCATTAGTACGGTGCAGAAGCCTGGACGATATACAAAGCAGATGCCTATAGACTACATGTCTACTACATGCGTCACTTGCGCAGCATATTAAATATCAGGTGGTGGCAACATGTTTCAAACAGGACCATCCTGAACAGAACTGGACTCCCTGGCATGCATGAAATACTTGTCCAACGCAACCTGATATGGGCTGGCCACTTAAACAGATTTGGGGATGACAGACTACCAATGCAGATTCTGTACTCTCAACTGAGAGAGGGATCACGTAGAATCGGTAGATCAAAGCTCAGGTAAAACGACAACATCAAAAGATACCTGAAAGACTTGAATATCCCGTTGGCAAGACGCAAGCAAAGACTGGTTAAATTGGAGGAAAATGATTCGCGTGGTGTCATCATATAACTGTGTGCATATCATTAGTAATAAATAGCCACTCTTGAAATCCTAAAACCGTGTATGAATTCAGTATTAGATAGTAAAACTTGAAATCACATAACTGAGTATATATCATTAGTATTATATAGACACTCTTGAAATCATATTATTGACTATATATAATGAATATTAGATAAACCCAAACATTTGACGATCATTTTGCTTTCTTTCGTTTGCACTTTGTGGTCAACCGGAACGACAAAATATACTTTCTCATTAATCATTACCAATTCTGGTCTTCTTGACGGTTTCGGGTGATCCGTTTGTATCTCAAAAATTTAAAACAATTGAATGGGTCTCTTTTACTTATATGAATTCTAGGCGGCCATATTTAGTTCTTTGATCTCCAAAAACTATTTCGATTATTTTTATGGCTAAATGGTTTCAGTTACCGTAAGCAAAATTCGGATGGAATAACTTTTATGACATAAACATTTTTTTACAGAGTTTCCCAACATTATAATTATAATCATCATCATTACTCCGTGAAATTAATTACCGCGTTTGCCAGTGTATAAGACGCATCTATTTTAAGACTATTCAATGTTACAGATCACTGATATTATGGATAGGGAGTCGAGCATCACTAGCTCGCAACGAAGAGCTTGGAACTGAGGGACGTTAAGTTTAAAAGAAGTCAGCTCTAGATTGGTACCGGCACTAGATGCGTCTTATAAGGCGGAAAACGCGGTCACAACATGATATCAAAAGCACATTAAAACAGTATAAATAAGTATGAGAATCTGCTTGCCTGTGGATCCGTTTTTTCTTGGTTGGTTATGGGTTGAGGATGCATCAACTGAACAACAAAAGAAATAGAAGCCATGATATCCGCGATCTTTTAAGTATATATATATATGGGTGATGCAAATAAAAATTTGAAAATTTAAAAATACACAATTTTAGGGAAATCTTTATAGTTTTTTTAGAGTGTGCATATGTTTTAAGAATTTGTTTGTGCAAAAAATGTTTCATTTTAATTAATTTCCCATGAAATGAAAATAAAAAAAACACAAAGACAGTACTGTCTATAGAAATAAGAGCATGTTTATTGAAATGCAATTAAATAAACAAAGGTAATAAAATAATGTTTTATGAGCAAAAAAATACCAGGATTTTATCATTTCTTGTGGAATAGTATACAGTCAAAACGGATATTATTAGGTATTATTCATAACCCAATTGTACAGCAGTGTAACCCTGTAAACAAATTATATATATGAAGCAGTCCAAGTACTTGCAGATTACAAAAAAAAAACAATGGCGATTTCAGGAATAAAAACTGCATTTTTTTTTAAAATATTAGTATCAAATTGGAATAATAAAAACCATATAGCTACTAAAAAACATGATTAGTAGTAAATAAGAAACTTTACAATTTAGAAAAAATGTATTAATATCAAAAATTTTTACAAGAGTTTGATTAGAAATAATACCTAACAATATCCGTTTTGATTATTATATACTGTTCAACTAGAAATAATATCCTGGTAGAGTTGGTTTTAAAAAATAATGATGGGGTTGTACTTCTTTTTTTACTGTATAAAATCCACATTTGACACTTTCTATTATGAATGGTTGATATGAGAAAAAGAGCTTTTAAAGTTCGGCAATAGAGGTATGTAGTATATGTTAATAATTCAGTAGGTGCAAGAATGTGTAAGAAATGGTATGGGAAGCTTTTTACAGAAAAGAGATATTGAGACAAAGAAAAAAGAACTTTCTGGAAGATATCTACTGGTACTATTTCTCTGAATTTTTTATTATTATTATTTTTTATATTATTACTTGGATTATTCGGACTATTGTCCTCATCTTTATTGTTATCTATACAACTTTTCGGCTTTCTTCAGGTATTCAGCTCCCGATTACAAGGAGGTTCCAGAGTTCGCAAAGAAGGTTACCGAGTTCCAGAAGGTTCCCAAGTCCGGCAAGAAATACCTGAAGGAGGCCGGAAAGCCCATCGGCCGAAACGTTTATATCAATAAAGATGAGGACAATAGTCCGAATAATCCAAATAATACAATTCTACTTATACGTTGTAGGAAGTTACAGAAAAAATTGAAAAAAAAGAAAAGAAAAGAAAAAAAAAAAAGATGTGCTTCACAAAAAAAAAAAAGTATTTTTATAGAAAATAAAATCGACCAGTGATTTGTTTTATAATGGCATCTATCGTCTTTATGCTACAAATGCGACACAGTAAACGATCAGGAATATGAAACTGTAAGTTCTTCTGCATGCCGATAATTCTTAAAACATGTCACCATCAGGCGTTTGGCTTCATGCAGTACTCCTTCCCAAATACCGTACACACACGTGTGCAAAGATCAACAATTAGAGACCTAATGGCACTTCAAACTTTTTGGGTTATTTAATTCCAAAGCCATACTTGTAAAAGAACTCGTGGCACTATTTAATCCATAGCTGCAAGAATGAAGAGACTTATGCCTTTCCTAAAGGTATCAGTCTGAAAGTGAAGGAAATAGCGCAACTGGATTTCGAATTCGGTTTATCCGATATCAAAAATCCAACACAGAGGTCAATTACTTAAGCGGAGTTTAACAGGTTTGAATTCAGTTTTCTTTCTCCTAGACTGGTTGCATAGCTAAGGTTAAAGATCACAGTTTGCTATTTACTTATAGCTGGAGGGAGAATTGAATTCAAACATTTCCCTTTTCGCTATATGAACTGCAAACAACTTCGTCCTGGATTTGAACTCGGGTTGAGTTCATTACAACTAACCATTACACCACTAACATCCATAGTTGTTATATATATATATATATATATATATATATATATATATATATATATATATATATTATATATATATATAATATATATATATATATCCATTCTCTCCCTCTCTCTCTTTCTCATATATAGATATAGATATATATGTATGAAGAGAGAGAGAGAGAGAGAGAGAGAGAGAGAGAGAGAGAGAGAGAGAGAGAGAGAAAGGATGGAGAGAGATAGAGGGATGGAGAGAAAAGAGAGAAAGAGATAACAGATCTGCAGATTTGTCTAATTGGATATTTCAATATGTGAAAGTATCCAAAGATAACCTTACAAATAAAAAAATTAAAATAATATTTCAATCAGTGCGAGCGGGGACAGATTCGTGCCTTTTACAATGGTATAATGGGTATGTGAAATGTAATCATCCTCAATCTGGATTTGAACCCGGGCGGACCGAATCCACTTTCTATGACGATAACCATTACACAAGGAGCGTCTCCATCTTAAGCTATCGAAAATTCCGTAAATAATCCGTAAAATGAAAACCGGAACCCTTCTTTTATAATGGACTACACAATCGAAAATTTTTATATTCATGAAAAACTAGAAAAATAATCCGATACATAAATAATACCAATATAATATAACATAAAAAAAACCCTTTAAAAAATCACGGATGTTTTTGCATCAACAGAATATATATATATATATATATAATATATATATATATATATATATATTTATTATTTGTTGAATTTTTTAAATATATTTGTTTTCCATAGGAAATGCTTTGGATTTTATTTTTGAATTTTTGAATTTCTGCATTTTTTTTAAATTATTAAAAAAATGCAGAAATCCAAAAATTCAAAAATAAAATCCAAAGCATAAAGAGCGTCCACAATAATCAACCGACGTAATTTGCGGTCTAAAAACATAACAGCAAGAACTGTCTTCGCATAAACACAAGAAGAATTATTAGCAACCTGATGATGGCAAAATAACCTGAAACCTGGGTAGTTGCCTATGGAAAACAATTATATTTTAAAAATTCAACAAATAAATAAATAAATAAAGCTCCTACAAATTTGTGGTTGAGCACTGTGATTTCTTTGTTTCATCCCAAAATTTTTGAAGATATATATCTATATCTATATAACATATCTATCTATCTATCTATCTATCTATCTATCTATATATATATAATATATATATATATATATATATATATATATATATATCCATCACAATATTTACTACATTTTCAAAATTATTTCTATCATCGATTTTTTTTTACATTAATTATATCTATGCAAACAAAATCATATATTTTTTTAATCAAACGTTTATTTATATGGTGTTTAATTATATTTTTATTATTATTTATATCGTTTTTCTATAAACATTCATCGGTTTAATATAATAAATAGCTGCAAAAAGAAGTTTAGCGAAACGTTTTAATTAAAAACAAACACAGGATTCGAAATTGCGGAAGCTATTTCCGCACCCCACACTACGTCACCACCCCCCCGCCCCGAACATCCTGCAATTCCTTCCCCACCTTAAGAGTCACACTTCCGCATTTGATTGGAAAGGTCCTTTGATCGATAATATTTACTCTCAGATCGATAAAATAATTATTCATGGATTATATATGGAACTACGACTTCTATTACAAGCGCGTGGTGTAATGGTTAAAGTCATGGGAAATGAACTCGTCACCTCGAGTTCAAATCCTGGACGTGGCAATTGCATTTTCACTTAGCGGTAATAACCTTGGGAAAGATATAAATCCTACTCTCCCTCCAGCTCAGGTTAAATAGTAGGGCAGACTGGGCTCTTTTTTTACCTTGGTTAGGCAACCGGTTTGGGAGAAGGAAAACTCTGAATTCAAACCTGTTAAACTCTGCTTAAGAAATTGACCTTGTGCCACATCCTGCTCGTGTGGAGGGGTTGGTAAATATATACTTCTTCTATTACAATTACTTCTCCGTCTTGTCGGCTGGGACAGAAAAATACGCCGACTGCAGCTCTGTTGACCGTGGGTGGCGACCCGTGATGCTTAATGACGGAATCCTGGTGGCTGACCAGTCCACAACATGCGACATTCCTCTTTGGTCCGTACTTAAACTAGACGTGCGATCGGAAAGCCCCCCCCCCCGATTAATCGGCTCGTCACCTCAAGCCGTAGCATCTATATAATTGTCCCTACCCTAATGCTCTTATGGCGAAACCCCAACCCTTTTAAACATATATGTGCTATGCGGCGGTGCCTGAGGCTTTAGTGTTTTATGGCCGGTTTAACTCAGTTGGTAGAGTGTTGGGCTAGGAACCTCAAGGTTCCTGGTTCAATACCACCCTCGTCAACTCAGCGTATAATAAGCACAAAGATCTTAGCGGTAAAGTGAGGAGCTGATGCTAGGTGTAGCGTTACGCCTTAGACGCTAAAAACAGTCTCCTTGGTCAAGCACTTGTGAAAAGGAAATATACTCCCTCGCTGTCTGGCTGATACCGACTTTAGGCCACCCCGACGACTTTGCATCTAGTTATGATGTTCAAATTCTGGAGTTTTAGGGAGCGCGGGGTGTCCGTTCATCACCATTATTCCCAGTTCCACTATGACCGAACTCTGAGGGACACATCTATGTATCATATAGAAAATATTAAAAATCTTTTTAAAGAGAGAATTGAATTGGGGAAAAAAAACGATTACCCATAAAGAATTAATAAAACAAAACGTCTTCGGCTTATAATAACCCAGCAAGAGTTGACACTCCGTAAAATCGAACCAACCAACAATTACTTACGCTACTGTTGCTATTGGTCCTGATAACACAAACTAGATGATTTCGTTCGGTTCGCGTTCTAACAGCGATCAAAAATGGCAATAAAGCTTACGTTTTCATGGACCATCCTTTAGGCTTCAAGCAAGAGCGCTTGTCCAGTGGAAGTCCTTGGTAAAGAATCCTTTGCTTGTAATTTCCTTCGTCAATTATTGCAAATGTACGTCGGTTCAGTATCAGTGATTAAGTAGTCAACTAGCAACGCATTATAACTGTTGATTGGCAGAGGAATAGACCACCTGACCACGCCCAGTTTATGAACTTAGGTGGTGAATTGTAGCACACCTTATATACAAAATTTATTCCAACAATTTTTGAAGCAGAAAAAGACTTCAATAACATTTCATAGTTATTTACTTTCTATCGATAAGAGTTTTCCCTCTCATAGACAGGTCACCTCGGCAAGGTTAAAGTGTTAAGTCCGCCCTACTGTTTACCTATGGCTGGAGGGGAAACACTTGGATGCATACTGTTCTCAAGAGTATTAGCGTTACATGAAATACCAACAGCCTCGTCCAGGATTGGATCTTGTGTCGACGAGACCATTTCCTTCGACGATGAACAAAATTAAATTTTTCGTATTGTCTTTTTTCTCATACCGTATATATATATATATATATATATATATATATATATATATATATATATATCTTAGGTTAGAAGTGGAAATGGAGTCAACGGTGATTGGTAACTGACAGTCCGGTTCAAAAATCGCATAGGCAAGAAACTGTCGGTAACCAAGCGCCGTTGACTTCATATCCATGATACCCTAAGTTAGATATATAAGCTCTATCAATGATATTGAACACTATTTACTTCTATATATAGCAAACTATGTATATATATATATATATATATATATATATATATATATATATATATGGTCATCCACAGACACGTGTTTGGACTTATCAAGTCTCCTCAGTGTGGCTAGACATTTTGTAAGCTACCTACAGTCGGAATTGAAATTCGATCGGTTGGGTGTCTGTCCAACACCTTAACAATTAGGCTGTCATCATTTACAGAATAGGAAATGGATTTTAACTGTTTTAATACACACATCGCTTTGTATGTAAAGGCCGTCATAGAGTGCTCTATTCCTTAATAGAGAAGAAAAATTCAATTTTGTTCATCGTCGAAGGAAATGGTCTCGTCGACACAGGATCCAATCCTGGACGAGGCTTTTTGTATTTCATGTAACGCTAATACCCTTGAAAACAGTATATATATATATATATATATATATATATATATATATATATAGAGAGAGAGAGAGAGAGAAAGAGAGAGAGTGAGTGAGAGAGAGAGAGATAACAGGCATGAAGAATTTGGCCAAAAGATTAGAATTGAAAATTGAAGACGTGAAACTATCCAAAAGATAACCTCACTAAGATAAAAGAAATATTACATAGATTGCAGGTTCAATGAAAGACCTGCTGTCACTTGATCTCTGCCAGACGCCAACCAGACCACCCACCCCCACCCCGATAATAATTCAGTCATTGCCAGTCACCGGTTTCCAAAGTCACGTGTAACATTCGGAGACGTGCGAACAAAGTAACCGATTAGCAAAATATTAAATACCAGACAGATTATCTTTTTTTCAAAAATCCAACTATCAAGGCCGTCCCGATGACGTTATAGCGACAGGAACCAATCGTAGACGTGTAAGCATGCGCAGTGCCACACGTGAATGTTAGAAGGTCATCTTACATTCCGACGCTAATGTAAACAGCATTTGTTTTCTTTTGCTACGTTAATAATGTTGATTTTATCAACATTCCTCTGACCCTATTATTCTCTTTCTTCGTCTCTTTCTTCGCCTCTTTCTTTTAATCATCACTTGACGGTGCGTTAAACCATTGGGTTCCCGTTGTAACAGGGTGAGTCACCGTGGAGTAGTGGCTAACGTGTTGGGCTATGGCATCGTACTTTCTAACTGCCTTGGTTTGGTTTGGTTTGTTTTACGGCATATCAACCTCAGTGGGTCATTTAATGCCGACAAAGTTGGGAAATAAATTCATTCTTAATGCATAATACAATTTTGTTTATAAACTCATGTTTTTCTATTTAACCCATATATGGGACCCTAACAGGTACTACAGGTAGACTCCCTCGCTGTCGGCTGATACCGACAATAGGTCACTCCGCGTTTCTTAAGCGGAGTTTAACAGGTTTGAATTCAGAGTTTTCCTTCTCCTAGACCGGTTTCCTAACCAAGGTTAAAGAGCCCAGTCTGTCCTACTATTTATCCATAGCTGGGAAGAGAGTTGGATTCATACCTTTGTCAAGTGAAATGCAATTGCCACATCCAGGATTTGAACTCGGGGCGACGAGTCCATTTCCCATGACTTTAACCATTACACCACGCGCTTCCTATATTTTTGTAATATTCTATTTGCAAACGTCTATGCATTCGTAACCTTGCTGGTGTCTTTTTTTTCGTTTGTTCTATTCTCGTTTGTAGGCCATTCCAGTCATCTCAAGTTGCCCCACCCCTGTTTGCATAGAAAGTACCCCCAACCCCCCGAGTACCATTGTTTTCTTCATGCTTAATAGCAAGTCTTTAACGGAAACACTCAACATCTTGAGAATTTCATCTAAACATTACGTCGTTCTGAATTTGTCGACAATGACGCCAACTAATGTTGCAACCAACAAAATATACTAACAAACATTCGGTAGATTTATAGTGTTTTTTTTAAATTTATTTTATTTCTTTAAAAGTAAAAGGGACAGTTTAGCTCAGTCGGTAGAGCGTTTGTCTAAGAATCACAAGGTTCCACGTCCGATACCGACCCTCGCCAACTAAGCGTAAAGTGAGGAGCTGGCGGTAGGTGTGGCACTCCATCCCAGATGCTAGAATAATCTCCTTGGTCTATTGCTAATGAAAATGAAAAGGGGATATATATATACCAACACCTCCGCACGAGCAGGATGCGACACAAGGTCAATTTCTTAAGCGGAGTTTTTAAACAGGTTTGAATTCAGAGGTTTCCTTCTCCTAAACTGGTTACCTAGCCATGGTTAAAGAGCCCAGTCTGCCCTGCTATTTACCCATAGCTGGAGGGAGAATTGGATTTATACTTTCCAAGGGTATTAGCGCCATGTGAAATTCCAACAGCTTCGTCCAGGAATTGAACTCGCGTTGGACAAGTCCTTTCCTACGACTCTAACCAATTAGACCACGCGCCTCCATAACGAAAGGGGATAGACTCTCTCGCTGTCTGGCCGATACCGACATTAGGCCGCCCCGACGACTTACTTTTATTTCTTTACTTCCTTTTTCTTCATTCTCTCCTTTCTTTTACTTTATTCCTTCTTACCTTACCTAATTTTTCCTCTTATTTTTTTTTGGAAGCAAGTTGACTACGTAATTGTTGAACTATTTAGCATAGCTAAATAATTCAATATGTAAAATAAATAGTATCAAACTTGTAATAATCAAATTATTCAACTGTGGTATATCCAACAGGTCCTGCTAGTTATTATTATTGCGAATTTTCACACCTGAGTTTTCTGATGGTTTTCACTGGAGTCTGAGTCTCCTCAGGTCTTTTCTGAGTATTTTTCTACCCAGTCCTTATTGTTTAGATGGTTTTCACATAAGCATTAGCTGATGGTCTTTCACCTGGAGTGACAGCAAGTCTCCTCAGGTCTCCAGGACTCTTCTGAGTATTCTGGCAGATTGCAGCAGTGCAGTGTTCTGATGGTTTCATCCTTCCTCTGATTCCCAAACTTTCCCAACCCTTTTCGAATCCTTTTGGGAACTGTTCCAAGTGTGCACCAACTACAATTGGTATCACTTTGACTTTCAATTCCATAACTTTTTCAGTTCTCTGGCAAGGTCCTAGATATTTGTCCATTTTTTTATTTTCCTTTAGCTTCACCCCTGTGATCTGCTGGCACTGCAAAATCCACCAGTTGACAAGTTCTTCATTTTTGTTATCAAACACTAGGTCTGGTCTCCCTGCTGGAAATAAGGTGATCCGTTTTATTTCAAAGTCCCAGAGAATTTTATGCGTTTCGTTCTCAGAACAGATTATTATTATTATATTATTATTATTATTATTATTATTATTATAATGATAAAAAGTTCGAAAAAAAGGCTTTCAACGGAACGTTGGAAATATAGTTATTGTTATAATCAAACCTTTACAGATAGAACATATTTCCACATAGGCTTGTATAGCTCAGTCAATAGAGCGTCCGCCTAGGAGCCACAAAGTTTCGGAGTCGATACCGACCTTCACCAACTCAGCACATGAGTAGCACAGCTTGGATATGTGCGGTAAAGTGGGGAAACTGTTGGTCGGTTTGGCGCTACAGCTCAGACAAAAAAACAATATCCCTGGTCTAGCGCTAGTGAAAAGAAGATAGACTCCCTTAGAGATCGGCTGATACTGACTATTGACAACTCTGCCGACTTTACTTGCGACCCATAAGGAGTTGATGTGCCATAAAAAAGCTAAAGCATCAGTAGTAAGACGTATCGGTCCCTTATCTTCATTAGATACTAATGGATAAGGACCGCACGTCTTACTTAAATGACCCTTGTGAATATACACTTTATTTTGACGCAAATCTTTCCTGATATTTCTTGCCCAAAGTGCTTGCTTATAACTGACCAAGTTGAAAAGTTAACCATTCCATGTCCTTCAGCACCGCGCACCCCCGTTCCAAGATTCCAAAAACCACACCTGATGTCTTTGTCGAGGTTTCACCTACCACCGTATGTTTAGCTTATTCCCTTGTTTACTTATCTCCTTGCACACCTCTGTATATTTACGTGTGGGGCGTTTTTCTTCTTCTCTTTCTTGTTGGACGAGACGGGGAGACGTGGACGATTTTTTTCAGAATTTGGGACCGGTGGAGAGATTTGCTATTGAATCAGATGCACCCCAGATAGCTCAAAAGTGACCCTTCCTTCTACCCCGTCCAATTTGCTCTTCCCTTTTACAGGGCGATTTGGTTTTTACCCTCTGTGAAAACATAACTCATATGTTGTACATGGGCCATACGGTTTTTTACCCAACAGCTGGTCTCGCTCTGACCGACACACGGCCCAAATTTCTGCGAAAAGATCCGGCTGGAAAGAGCCTTTAAAAAGCTCACATTAACACACCACAGAGACAACACAAACGCACACATGGCGTTGAAGAAAATGGACGTGATGACCCCCCGAATTTATTTCCTGTACGAAGCCGTTTGAGTTTACTTCTTGAACAAGGCATGAACCATCTCTTCTTTACCTGGCAAACCTATTTGGTCGTTGCGGG
>CM042147.1:79738740-79758740 GCA_023376005.1 Doryteuthis pealeii | reverse complement strand
TCGAAACACGTGTCTGTGGATGACTATACATATATATATATATATATATATATATAAGTTTTTTCTTCTCTGAATGGAAGAAAAGCTAGCCATTGCATCCTATACTAATACAAAATAATTATTAAATCAAAGAGCGGAGGTTTTGAACTGATGTAGGCACAAGAATAAATGGCGTCTCGACCTTTAACTATCGTAGCGCGTGTTCCGATTCTCTTCATTCTCTAGGGCCTTATGTATATTTCCGTTTGTAATAATCATTTTCAGTTTTCCTCTATATCTATCTCGGTAAATCCTGGGTAGATAACTTCTACTATTGATTCAATAATTTAAAACACCTCTATGTATGTATTGAGCACTATTATACATTGTTTATTATTCCGACTTATTCATTTAAAAAAGTTTTTCCAACTGTCAAAATTGTGAAACAAACCTAAAATGCATTATGGTGAAAATTCTGATAGATATTTGTTTTTTATGTATAGTTCAATTTTATGAAATAGGAAATATAGATAGTTTTTTTTCAATACACATTGTGCTGTAGTTTTCCAATTAAAGCGAGAGAGCATGGTAGAAAGAGGTTGGTTGGGAGAGGTATCACTGTGAAGGAGAGGGAGAGAGAGACAGAGACAGAGACAGAGATGATGATGATGATGATGATGAGATATTCTAAGAATGATTTTCAATACGTTGTCCTGTGTAGTAAAGAACCAATGTGAACGGATATAGTGTTTTAGCATTATCTATCTCTTTTCATTTTAGCGTGATGCACACCAAATCATGAGGGTGAATTTAGGTAGGTACTGCTCCCCTTCTCTTACTACTCCCGTGACCTTGTTTATTGTTGGTCGCTACTTATCTGGTAAGCCTTGGACAGGAATAGTCTAGCAAGGCCCATTCCTCTTCCAGATCTACAACCTGTTTTGAATTCAGATTTTTCCTTCTCCTAGAACCGATTGCCATGCTATGGTTAAAGAGACAATACTATTCACCCATAGCTAGAGGGAGAATAGATTTCATACCTTTCATAAGAGTATTATCGCTCTGAGAAATGCAAACAGCTTCGTTCAGGATTTGAACTCGGGTGGCCGAATGCACTTCCTAAGACGATAAACGTCACACGCCAATACTTACAACGGCATTAATATCTTGTTTTATGTTTATTTTCTTAAAGAGTTTTTTTCTTGTTTGTTTGTTTGTTTATTGATTTTAACGGCATATCAACCCGTATGGGGTTATATCATGTTAAACGGTTAGGAAGTGATACATATATGTATTTATATTTATACTTTTTAGTAATTGTTTTTTAACAATGTGTTAGCAATATTGGGGATTATGTTGTATGGTATTGAATTGTTTCATGTCTATATTCTATGGTTTAATTTTGTTTCCCTCAAAAAAGAGAGAATATCCTCCATGTTGACATTTTCAAACAGATCTTTCATATTGTTTGCTTTAAAATGATGTGAGCAAAAAACTGCATTCAATGAATAAGTGTTTAACTATCAAAGGTGTTTGGCATGTTTCACATTGTAGTTGTTGTTTTTGTTTGAGTATATAGGAGTGCGTTAGTCTTGTATGACCAATGCGTAATCGGGATACAATGACTTGTTCCTTTCTAGACTTCCTTAAATTGGTCTCCAGCCTCCCAAATTGGGTTTGATTAGGAAGAGTCTATTGTAGATGTTGTTATTCCAGTGTTGCTGCCATTTTGTATGAAGGAATCTATTAATTCTAGGTTTCAAATTAGTATATGGTATCTTGAAATTGTCGGGGATCAAATCTAGAGCCGATTTAGCTGCGGAGTCAGCCCTTTCATTTCCCCTCACTCCTATATAGCGTTTTTCTTGTGGAGATTTTTACTATTTCTGGACTGCAGTGTACAAATCCTAAAAGTTCCCTAAATATGTTATGTATGAGAAAAATATATTAGAACTACAGGAAGAAATCTCCTCAGGTGCAAGAAATATCGAGAAAAAAACGTGGGAGAAAAGAAGGAAATTGTATGTAGGAAGTACACACGCATGTGTGTTTTAGGGGTGTGAGAATGAAGGTTGTGTTGAATAAGAAATTAGGATAATCGGAAGAAATGAATTATATATATATATATATATATATATATATATATATGTATTATGTATATATATATATATATATATATATATATATATATATGTATATATATGGGTGTGTAGTTAGGAGGGAAATGAGGTGGGCTGTGCAAAGGTCACGCGACTGGAGTCTACTTTATAAGCAATTTGTATGCTTGTCCATTGACTATTACGGTCATTTCTCGTGCCCAACTGCTGCTGATCACGAGCATTTGCGTTGGGATAGGGATTTAGGTTTAGTTGTTATCCGTATGTCGTTTAAAAAAGAGGAGGAGGAGGTCGTGAAGAAGAGAAGAGGGAGGAAGGAAGAATATTGTAAAGAGAGAGAAGGGTGGGAAAAAGAAAAAAGAGGAAGCGGGGTGGAGAAGAAGAAAATTATGAACAAGTAGGAAGAGAGGCTGGGAAGAAGAAGAAGAAGAAGAAGAAGAAGAAGAAGAAGAAGAAGGTTGGGAAGAGAAAGAAAAGGAACAACAAAATTGTGATCAAGAAAGAGGAGGAAGCTGCGAACAAGAAGAAAGAGGAAATGAAGGTTAGGAAGAAGACAAAGGCTGGAAAGAAGAAGAAGAAGAAGAAGAAGAAGAAGAAGAACAACAACAACAACAACAACAACAACAACAACAAAATTGATAAGAAGAGGAAGAAGTTGGGAACAAGAAGAAAGAAAATGAAGGTTGGGAAGAAGAAAAAGGCTGGAAAGAAGAAGAAGAAGAAGAAGAAGAAGAAGAAGAAGAAGAAGAAGAAGAAGAAGAAGAAGAAGAAGAAGAAGACATGAAAATCTAAGAAAAAGTATTGAATGAAAAACAGATATAAAGAAATAACGAAGGAAATAGAGAAATATGAACAAGAGATAAAAAAAAAAGATAAGGGGGAATAAGAAATAGAAAAAAAGAAAGAAAAAATTAAGAAGAAAAAACGAAGGAGAAAAAATGGAATTATGAAGAATCCTAAAAATTATTTCCTGGAAAGCTGTCTGTCATTTATTCATTTATTCTCGAGGGATAAACACCAAACCTCAAGTGTGTAGAAATCAGCAAGCCCTAACCAGAGGACCAAGCCTAGCGTTAATATATATATATATATATATATATATATATATATATATTATTATTTATATATATATATATATATATATTTGATCCGATTAGACTAGATTGCTACCAGTTCAGAACTATGGGATACCGTAGATTACTGAACTTACTAAAAATGGTACGCAGCGAGACTAACTAATTATTAGACCATATAAGGTACACTATATATATATATATAATATATATATATATATATATATATATATATGTGAAGAAACACCCCGAATCCCACGCATGTGAATATCTATATCTTGCGATTTAAGTACAATCCAGGAAATGACATCACCAACTCACGATGCAATATCCTGCCAAAAATCAGATATTTCTATAATTGCTATGATCCACAATTTTTCAGCGTTGACGGCCAGGCTGTGCAACACAGCCTCTATCCCTGCAAAGAGTACGACTCTCAAAGGCACAAAATGGGTTGATTTGGATTTGACGCTAAGCTACATCCATTGGTAAGGCGCCAGTTCTGGATCTCTTGGAACTGTGGAGTCAACTTGTCAGTAACGTTAATCCCAGGTCCACCCTGAGCCGTGGTGGTAGTACCTGTTAGGATCCTATCTATGGGTCAAATAGATCCGTTTGAAAATTATTTATATTAAAAATAAAATCAAATAACAGTACAAATTATTAGTATCGAAAATTTACAATAAATAAGGAAAATAATTGCATTCATACATTTCCCAATGGTATTATCGCTAACGGAAAATGTAAACGGCCTCGCCCAGTATTATGACGGTTCACCGTGTATATTTCTATTGGAAGATAACCATTTTACTAACAAGTGCCTCCTTGTATATGTGTATAGTTTTATTTTTCTTCTGATCAACTTTTTTATGTTAAATTCCATAGCTAGTATCAATTCCACTACACTAAATTGTTTGTCGATAGAAAGTTCTTGCTAACCGTACAGAAAAGTCGGTGTACCAAGTAGAGTCTTGTCTATAGCCTCGATGATCCGGTTAAGAAATTGACTGTGTCACATCCTAGTCATGTGAACGGGTTGCTAAATATGTATAGCCTCTATCGGACACAATTGATTTTCTTGGGAAGATATCTGGGTCCGAGTGGCACTAACTCTTTTGGTCCTCTATGCGTCACTCCCAACCACTTTGAACCTTCCAGCTGGGAAAATTTGGCTCAGGACAGCCCTCGGTGGCGTCAGGCTCTCCGTTGAGGACTGTTCATATCAGAAGTCACGCTGCCGCAACACAATGAAGCTAAGAAGTCCAGAAGAAAGCAGCGAACAACAAGCACCGGCACATCAACATCTTCAATGACAACCTTCACATGCGACATCTGTGATCGAGAATGTTTTTCAAACATTGGACTTCGCAATCACAGGAGCGCTGTAACTTTCAGGGACGCAAAAACTATATTATAGTCGTCCGAGTCTGAAATGCCAATAATAATTTATAGGTGTGAGGGGGAATGAAAGAGTAGACTCCACAGCTAAATCGGCTCTAGATTTAATCCCCGACAATTTCAAGATACCATATACTGATTAGAAACCTAAAATTAATAGATTCCTTCATACAAAATGGCAACAACACTGGAATAACAACATCACAATAACTCTTCCTAATCAAACCCAATTTTGGGAGGCTGGAGATCAACTTTAAGGAAGTCTAGAAAGGAACAAGTCATTGTGTCCGGATTATGCATTGGTCATACAAGACTAACGCATTCCTATATACTCAAACAAGAACAACAACCACAATGTGGAACATGTCAAACACCTTTGACAGTTAAACACTTATTCATGGAATGCAGGTTTTGGCTCACGTCAGAACCGTTATTTAAAGCAAACATACGAAAGATCTTTGAAAATATCAACATGGAGGATATTATCTCTTTTTTAGGAAATAAATTATACATAGAATATAGACATGAAACAAATCAATACCATACAACATAAATCCCCATTAATGCTACACATTGTTAAAACCAATTACTAAAAAGTATAAATATAAATACACGATATGTATAACTTCCAAACCGTTAGGCATGGCATAACCCCATACGGGTTGATATGCCGTTAAAATCAATAAACAAACAAACTAAACCGAAAAGAAATTGCATCAGCTGACATGGCAGTAATAGTGAAACTAGTCTAATAGTTTTTCTCGTACATGTATAGACATAATACTTGGAATGTTTGGCTTAATGACAATTTTTCCGATAAAGAGAAACATCTAACCAAGCGTGAAAATCAATGATTGAAATTCTTTTTGTCTCAGTTCACACGAAGTCTATTAAATCTACAGGGAAAAACATTTGTTTATCTAAATAGAAATTCACCACCGGAAGAATACGTCTACAACTTCAGATTTCGTAAATGAAGATGAAAAAAAAAATTAGTATACTATACTCTATGACAGGACGGCCCATCGTGGTGTAATACGAGATAAGTCAAAAAGTAATGCCATTTTGTTTAGGACAGCTATGATTGATCATACATCAAAACCCTGCTTCATGGGGCCGAAGAGAGGCAAATATTATTTGAGTGACGAAGAAGTGAAATCTGTAGAGAAGAAGCGGCTCAAAGAACAGTCAACAGAATTTTACAGGGCCGGGATACATGCCCTCATTCGGAGGTGAAACATTGCTATTGAGAGAAACGTTGACTATGTGGAGAAGTAGGGATGTGATCCAATAGAGGACCTGCTTCATTTTGATGTATGATACATGTTCCTGTGTTGGTAATTATACCTGTCCAAAAAATGGTATTACTTTTTGACTCACCCTCAATAAGCAAGTTAGTCTCACAGATCCATTACTAATGAATAGCGGAATAGCCAACGTGATGTATGATTAGTAAGGTTAGTGAGCTTGACTCTCACTAGAGCTCTATTACTGTGCTTCTGTCTTAAAATTATATAAAATGCAAGCATCTCTCTCTCAACCCCCCACACAAACAGACAAGTCAATGGAGTGAACCATTTGGAGTTAGAGTCTCACCCATATATGTGCTTTCTTTGACAGACCAAATTCTAGAGAAAATCTCTCTAATGTTGTCATCGATAGATCACACACGCATTCTCCGGGCTGATATTTTTAGCGCTCATCATTCCATATATTGACAGCAGTCATTCATTTACCATTTTTTAAAATCAAAAGTCAGTTAACGATGTTTTCTTGTTTGTTGTTCTTTTCTTTTTTTTTCCTAATTTTTATCTGAGTCTGCCGGTTGTTTTGTCGATCTGTACGCCACTGTAAACAGTATTTTTCAGACCTCAAACCTCGGGCACATTTTCACCTGCAGAGTTACTTAAAAGCCGAAATACACGCCAGATCTTCGGTGCTTTGCACCATTAAAAGTTTAATTCATTTTATTAAAGAGGAATCAATCAAAGTCAATTTCGAACGGTGTTCCTAAATTAAGAAGACGATCATCATTAACACAGAATTTCAAAAGAAATACATTATTTAGACTAGCAAATATATGCCCCCTCCGGGTGCAAGTATTTAAGTTTTAATGTAATAAAATATTATATTAAATTAGAAAGGCTAATAAAAATAAAATCGAAAATTAGAACAACTGAAACTTACTCTTCAATCACACTTGTCTTTCATTGTTATTTTTTCTAATTTAAGTATTTAGTTAAAATAGGAAGTAAAGAATAAAATGACAGTTATTTTTTCTTGTTAATGGATTTCATTTAAGATTCATTGAAAAGATTTTTGCTTATATTCATTAAAATAAAACCAAACAATTAGAAATCAATAATACCAAGCACATATTTATTAAAATCACATTTTTAATATCAATATACAAATTAGCCTTCCCATTCACACTGTAAACCGCTATTTTGTTGTATATATAAATATAATTGCATGTTGTTAGTATGTTGATATGGTTAACAATATTAATAATGTAAAACAATTTTATTAATAATTGAGGTTTAAATAAAAATAAAATCATTGAGAATGTGATGTCAATAACTAAGGGAATTATGACTTGAGTAGTGATATAGTTTCGGTTACAGACAGAAAAACACACAATCTCCATTATAATAAGATTATTCTCACTAAAAGATCCTTGATTTTGGTTTTAAATTGCATTTTGAATGGCAAAAAAATCCCTTTTTTTTTTAACTTATAAAATTCCCCCCTTTTTTAGGACTGTAGAACAAATAATTCTTACATGTGATTTTCATTCAGTTTATTTCCCGCCTTTTTTTATATTTCATTCTCCTTCACGTTTCTACTTCTTTACTGTTTTTTTTCTTTCTATTCCCCCACCCATTTGAAAGAAATATTAGATTTCTCATTTAACTTTACGAACGATGTCGAAATTTTAACTCGACCAATAAATTTCCTCTTAGCAAATGAATCATTTTAACAGATTCATTATCAGCGGAAATGGCAAGAAAGCCAATACGCATGCGCTCGATTCGGTACTTACTCCTCTATCTCAAAATATCCCTTAGATGCGCTTGCGATGATAGCTGTAATGTGCTCCTTGATACATAGTAGTGATGTTTCTCTTCAGCAGTTGTCTTGCGTATTATTGAATTCGGTTAAGGTGATACGAAGCTGTCTGGGATGAAATGGCTCTTCGAATTAACATTCCTTTTTAACACCAACTCACACATGCGCGTCGGAAGGTGTGGCTTTAAAAAAAAGGCAGAAGTTAAAGTGATTTGAAACATCATGGCCGCGTGTTTTTTAAGCCGCATAAATAATTAGAGAAGGAGAGAAACATTGATTGCGATCTGGGCTAACTAAACACCAGTATAAGTCCGCTTGTGGAAATGAATTCTAGCATCCCTTTTTATCTATCAATGAGTTGCACCTTTGTATAATTGTAGCGTACTTGGTCTTCGTTTCTAATATATGGGCTCGTTTCGTCGTTTGTGAAAACGACCCTTAAATTAAGATCCCGGTAACCCTGTGCTGGCTTTTAAAAACAAACTTGAGCGCAAGTCATTTTTGCGGTATATTCGCAGAGTTCCGTCCCGACCCCCTGCCTCAAAAACCGCTAGCCGATGGCTGCTGAACCCCAGCTACAATTAAAGTCCGTAGCCGAAGCGGTGTCACTTGACAAAAAAACTAGGGTTAGGGTTAGGTTTTAGGGTTAGGGTTAGAGTTAGGGTTGTGTTGGGGTTGGGGCTTAGGGTTAGTTTAATGGGAAAATAAATAAATAATTTGGTCTCAGTTTTTTTTCTGGCTCACCCTGTATACAGGGTGACCCAGAAAAAATAGAACCCATAAATTTGTAATAAAACTATTAATTTTAACTAGGGTGGTTTAGGGTTAAGGTTTAGGGTTAGGGCTGGAGTTAGGGTAGGGTTTTCGGGAAAAACGCTCTAAGTTCATTGTTTTTTTTGTTGTTTTTTTTTCAAGTGACACCGCTTCGTCTACGGACTTCAATCGTAGGTGTTTTTTGAAGCAGGAGGCCGGGACGGAACTCCGCGAATATTACTCTTTTTTGTCAACAAATTTATTTGGCTGTGGTTGTCCTATCAAAGAAAGTTAGAGAGATAATAATATAATAACAGAATCGGCATAATCAGAGCTAGTAAATTTATCACTTCAGCCGGTGAACCAATTGTCAAAATTGGAAGAAGAAAGAATGAAAAAAAGAAGGAACGACTGTTTTTCAGCTAAGCTACGGTCGACGACGTGTTGCGTCTCCAGTTCCTTTCTATCCTCAGTTCGAATACTCGACCTCTCTTTTATAATTACCATGAATCAGCTGATTTTTTTTCTGTTTATTTCTGTATATTTCAATTCCATTTTATATTGTGATATTGTATTATATAAGTACATTGGAATTTTAATCAAACAATTCAATATTCATTTAGCCAGATTTTTCCTTTCAAAATGTTTTTAATTACCTCGAAAATATCTAACATCGGCATTTTCTCTGGTTGGAATTCAAGCTGCATTTCAAAATGCATTCAAGCCAGACTGTTCCTTTCAAAGTATTTTTCTTACTTTTTCACCCGTAATTTTTTCTAAAACTGATTCTTTTGCAACCTTTAATTATCCAAGCTCCTTAACTATGTAACATAAGCCGCATCTGAGAGATGAAAAAAATCCATAATTTAAAGAAAAAAACCCTTCTTATCATATATGTGCTAGAAGGTGGTGGCTGAAGGTCTTAGAGTCTTGGGTATGACATTAAACTGCATCTAGCGGGGAAGTTCCAATTTAGGAGCTCTGGGAAATATGCAGTACTCCATAAACAGTACTCCCAGATCCACTCTGACTAGGTGTGTTAGTACCTGTTAAGGTCCCATTCATGGGTTAATTAGAAAAATGAGTCTAAAAATGTGTTTAAAAAAGAGTTAAAAAATCAAAACCCAACTAGAAAGAATAAAACAAAAAGTCCATAGCATAAAATAACACAATAAGAGTTGACATGCCATAAAAACCACCCAACCAACCACCCAACCAACCACCCAACCAACAGACCCTCTGTTTTCTATCTAAAAACTGGGTCTTAGACTCTCGACTTATCCACGAGTCGATAAGTCATCTTTTATTTTTATTTTCATCTGACGCTATTTCCTTTTCTTCCATACAAAGAACTTGTCATTATTGGAATTATTAAAAAAAATGATAATTATTTTCTAGAACCGTGAAAAGTATTCAGTTTTCGTTTCTTAAGACTTCACCTTTCTCTTTCCGTTATCTCATATTTTCAAAAGCAATATTCAAAAGCTAAATTCCGCTTATTGAAAACGAAGCCGTGCATTTCAGAAGGCAACGATCTAATTTAGGACGTTGGGTCTGTGGAGAACATTTCCTTTTTGTAATTAAAAAGGGAAATCTTTCTTAGAAATAAAAATTAGAATTAAAGTTTAACATTCAATTCTGCGTCATCGAATTTATCTACCCTCTCTTCTCTGGTTCCGAAAAAAAAAACATACAAAAAAAAGTAAAAAAGAGTCTAATCATTCCGATGCATAAAAAAATGAAGCAAAAAAGAATGGAATGGTAGTTGTTGGGAGTTTTGAAATCTATGGAAACGGTAGCAAAGAATGAAATTGAAGAATATTTGGACTATTCTTGTGTTTCTCTTGGAAACACTCAGCTGAGTCATTTCAATATAAAGAACTTTATAGAATGTCTTATTTCCATTTCCGTTTTCTTCTTTTTCTGGTTCTATTTTATTTATTTATTTGATTCTGTTTTTTTAATCATTTTATTATTTATTTTTCTATTTATTTTGATTCTGTTTATATTTTATTTCTTTTTTTTATTTTATTATTTTTTTTTTTTTTTGTTTCTTTTTTATTTTTATATTATATTTATATTTATTTTCATTTTTTCTTTTTTATTTTCTTTTTTATTCTCTTTATTTCTTTTAATTTTGTTCTTTTTATTCATTTTTTTATTTTTTCTATTTATTTTTTATTATCTTCTTTTATTTTCTTTATTTCTTTTTTTTTGTTTCTTTTTCTTTATTTATTTTTTCTTTTTATTTTTATTTTTATTCTTTTTTCTTTCTTTATTTCTTTTTAATTTTTGTTTCTTTTTTATTTTTTTCCATTTATTTTTATTTTTTATCTTCTTTTTTCTTTACTTCAATTTTTAAATTTTGTTTCAATTATATTTACTATTTTTCTATTTTTTTTATATATTTGATTCAATTTAATCTTTTATTTTTTTTTTAGCTTTTCTTTATCTATTCATTCTTTTATTTACTTTTTTTCTTTCTTTTTTTTTTTTTTTTTTTTCAAATTTTCCATCAGTCTGTTCATTTTCTTTTCTTTCTTTTTGAGTTTTTATGATATATTGTATAACCAATTCTTCCTGGCGTTTTCAAATTTTATCAAATATTCCTTGAAAATGTCTTTCTTTCTTTCCTTATTTAATTCTTACTTTTTATTTGTATTTGGGCTTTTCTTTTCTTTCTATCTCTACATTGTTCTCCCGAAAGATCCTCTTTATAGTTCTAAGCATATTCCTTTTTTTCCGTTCCCTCATTCTTTCTTTCTTTCTTTCATTTTACTTTCATTGTATTTTGGCTTGTCTTTCTTAAAGTATCGTCTTTATAATTCTTAGCCTAATTATTTCTTTCTTTCATTTTTCCTTTCTTTCTTCCTTTCTTTCTTTCTTTTTTCATTCATTTTTCTTTTCTTTCTTCATTTCTTTCTTTCATTCATTTTTTCTTTCTTTTTTCTTTCTTTTTTTCTTTTCTTTCTTTCTTTCTTTCATTCATTTTTCCTTTCTTTCTTTCTTTCTTTCTTTCTTTCTTTCATTCATTTGTCCTTTCTTTCTTTCATTTTTCCTTTCTTTCTTTCTCTCGTTCTTTCATTTTTCCTTTCTTTTTTTCTTTCTTTTTTGTCTTATCTTATTTCTTTCTCTACATTGTTCTCCTAAAATATCTTTAAAATTCTTGGCGTATTTCTTCCGTTCGTTCATTTCCTTTTCTTTCTTTTTTTGTTTGTTCTTTCTTTCGTTATTTATCATTTCTTTTTCGTTTCTTTTCTTTTTACTCCTATTCCTTTATTATTTGTATTTCTGCTTATTTAACTTTTTGTTTCTCTACATAGTTCTCCTAAAATCTTTAAAATTCTTAGCGTATTTCTTTCTTTCTTTCTTTCTTTCTTTCGTTCTATCTTTCTTTCTTTTCTAGTTTCTCTCTGTCCCCATTCCTTTACGTTAAATCAGCGTTACTTAGTATCGTCTTCAAATCTTTTATCTATTAAATTCTTTCTTTTAGTCCTAAAATGATTTATTTACTCCATTCGTTATTTTCCATTTAACTCTTCTGACTTTATTTCCTTTCTTCGTTATTGATTTCCTTTTTAACAATATTAAAACGTGACTATAGACGATTTCTTCTGACCTACACTTATATAACAAAGGCGAGAACAGAACGGTTTCAGTTTGTTTATTTCTCTCTCAATCGAATTACAACAGTTGATCGTTGCGTATTGATAAATTTCAACCTATTTCAGCTTCGATTTCTGTTATGTTATTCTTTCTTTTAAACTGTTCATATCCTCATATAAATGAGCTAATTTATTCTTTAAATCACAAATACACACACGTACACACTCACACGCACAATATATATATATATATATATATATATATATATATATATATATATATATATATGAGTGAGAGTTTTATAATTTGCTTGAAGCATTGTGTATATATTGGTTAGGAGGTTGATTTTGAAGTCTATCACAATGCAGGTGTAAAGAAAAAATAATAATACGGTAACAATGATGTTGTGTGTTAACCTGTATTTAATTCTTGAATTTTCGAGATAATATCTCTTTTTCAAAAGATCACTGGAACTGAAGCAGTCTAGTTATGGCATTTCTTTTTAAATGAATTTAAAAAAATATTTTTTCTTTGAAAATGATGGTATTTTTATATAACTGTATTCTCGTGTTGTATGTTTACGTGAATGCGTTTTTTTGTACTTTCACGTAAACATACAACACGAGAATACAGTTATATAAAATACCATCATTTTCAAAAAAAAAATCATTTAAAAGGAAATGCCATAACTAGACTGCTTCAGTTCCAGTGAGATATTATCTCGAAAATTCAAGAATTAAATACAGGTTAACACACAACATCATTGTTACCGTATTATTCTTTTTTTCTTTACACCTGCATTGTGATAGCCTTCTAAATCAACCTCCTAACCATATATATATATATATATATATATATATATATATATATATATATATATATATATATATATATATTATATATATATATATATATATATATATAAGGAAGTTTGGTATGTACGTGTCGACGTATAACTCAGAAAAGAGGAGTCACTCAGATTCGAAATCTTGCATACACCTTAATATTCTTCTAATTAAGGAACACGACAAATTTGGTCATTGATTTTTTTACTGATTAGGGGATACAATTAATTAATTAAACCAAAGTCAATCGATTTGCAGAGCTTGCTTTCTATTATAGATATACCAGCAGTTTAGTTTAATTTTAGTGAACAAAATCGCATCTAAGCCGTTCAGCTCGCCTATTTATGGTCTAATCTTTATATATATTTCGGTCATGGACCGGGTACTTTTGCTAGTATATATATATATATATATATATATATATATATATATATATATATGCTGTAGATAGAAGGAAAGTGGTCAAGAAATGATCAACTCAAAACAAGTCACAGGGTGATACGTTTCGTCTGTATTCACAGACGTTTCGTCTGTATTCACAGACTGAATACAGACGAAACGTATCACCCTGTGACTTGTTTTGAGTTGATCATTTCTTGACCACTTTCCTTCTATCTACAGCATATCGTCGGATCCTAAACCCATCCACCCTTCCTTCATATATATATATATATATTCTTTGTTGGGGTACCAAGTTTCTTGGTACAAGAGTAATAGTATTGTTGTAGACTTCAGGTTCCGTATGAGAGCTCAATGTTTAATTTTTATAAACAGAGCAAATTTATTTGTGAATAAAAAGGCCTTGAATACCAGGGGTATATATATAATATATATATATATATATATATATATATATATATATATATATACGTTTGAAGGCGGGAATCAATCTGATGAGACAGAATTGGAAATTAACACTCAACACCGTATTATATTCAAACGATTCTAAACTGGATAGATCCTAGGAAGATACAATTTAGAATAATAACATAATAAATTAGAATTCTTGAGCTCTATAAAAGCTAACTTCTTGCTTATTTTTACTTTGTTCCCTAAAGCAATAAGTTCAAGGTGAACACTTTATGGGGTATATATATATATATATATATATATATATATATATATATATATATATATATATATGTGTGTGTGTGTGTGTGTGTCCGTGTATGTGTTTGTGAGATTTAAAGAAGAAATTAGGTCATGGATTCATTGCCCAGTGCCTGAGACGCCTCAAAAAGAGGAATGCCGAAGTGATACACGTAATTTTTAACACTGACCACCGCATGAGCTTCGGTTTGCGCGTGGCTCTTCACGTTCCCCTGACATGGTTGTATGTCAGTACATAACTTATTTAGTTTAGTTATTCTTTCAAATTTAATACAATATCTTATTATATTTTTGTTAGTGTGTACAATTGAATAAAAATATAAATTTATCGTTTAGTCTTTCTCTAGTATGAAAAAGAAAAGAAAATAGAGGGGGAAAATAAATTCGCTTGTTGAAGAGAGGGGGGGTCAACAATGTCGTCGCCGTCACAAAATCTAAGGCACAAAAAATCCGTCGTCGTCGTCGTAAAATCACCGACTCAAATATCTTCAGCAGCTGAAAAATCGCAACTGCTTGCTGTCGTCACCCCACTTCTACTTATACAAGTTTTTCCTTCAACATCCGGATGTCTGCACCCCACGCACGAGATTCCCGAGCCAATCTCGGCTGCCGGAATCCTCGTAGCCATCATCCGGGCACCTGGCGCTTACATCCGGCAGTAGTATCTTGAATTCAGTGCCAATGTGTCGCCCGTTCGCATTCCGAAGGACGCGGGTTCGATTCCACATGCCAGGCAAAGCCTAGCCCGCTTCCTTCGAGAATACGGCAGGCCACTCACCTCGTGTTCTCTGTCACACTTTCTTCTCTTACAACCAACTCCATCGTCAACAGGAATCTTTTTTTTTATTGTTGTTGTAGATATTAATGATACCCATCTCCTGTCACTGACGAATCAATTTCTGATCCCGTGGCCCAACAGAGAAGAGGCTTTGATAATGAATGTTAGTTCAGAAAACGTTACTGACATTTCTTTAGTGAGAAAATGGCCCGGAATCTGTAGTCATGAATGGGGGAACGCGTGCAACTGAAAGATATTCAGGTTCGTTGCTTGATTGATGGAATATGAGTCCGTTGGTGTTTTTTGAAGTTGGTCGTTAAGGGTTAATAACGACTACGGGTCTATTCACGGCTTTCTTATCTTCGTATTTTGCCAGATTTTTCGATTTTATGGCAATTTCATTGATTAGGCTTTACTCAGCTAACGGCATTATGTTAGTTGTTATCGTTGTTGATATTATTATTGTGGGTTTCTGTATTAGTTCCTGCCTTTGAAAGGTTTGCTTTGTTCTTAGTTGTTTGAAGTCCCGGAATGGATTTAAGTATATAAATAATCTTACTTTTTTTTCTTTTATTTCCATCTATTTACCTATCTATCGTTCTTGTTTCTGTCTATCATTTTTTATTCTTCCTTTCTTCTGGTTCACTCTTTCTTTCTTTCTTCTTTCTTTCTTTCTTTCTTTTCTAGCATTTTGCCACATCTTCCTTAAGTTATATTTTCACCCTTTGTTATCATTTCGTTTTAGCATCTTTCTTTCTTTCTCTTGTTTTTCTTTTGCCATCACTCTTTTTTTATTACTTTTTTCTGACTTTTGCCATCACTTTCTTTCATCATCATCATCCTATCTTTTTTTTTTACAAATTTTGCTATCAATTCTTTTTGCTACAATAGGTTAATATAATTTCACTTTTTCCGGGCTTTTTTTTTTTTACTTTCTATCTTCCTTCCTATTTGCAATTCTCCGTTTATGTAATTTTTATTTCTACGTTCCTTTTTCTAATTCTGTTTTTTTTTAATTTGTCCCCCCCTCATTGAGACTTCTTTTATATTTGTTTAATTCCTTTGCTTTTTCTTCTTTTTTTCCCCATACTTTCTGTCCTCCTTTTTTAATTAAGAAATATTACATAACCATTTCATTTCTTTTCTTTCTTTCTTTCTTTCATTTCCCATCTATTCTCCCTTTTGTACATTTCTTCTTTCCTTTTTTCAGCTTTTTTTGTTTCTTTTTCTTACCTCTCCCATTTGCCCTCTATCTATATTCATTTAATTTCATGGCTTTTCTTATCCTGTCCTTTCTTTCTTTCTTTTTTTAATTATGAAATATTACTTAACCCTTTATTTCTTTCCCGTCATTTTTTTCTTTTTTGTACCCATCCTTTCTTCCATTCTGTTTCCTTTTTGTTTTTGTATGTTTTTTCTGGACCATATTATCTTTAGGCACCCCTTTTTGATCTCGATTAAGAAAGGACATGTTTTTCATTTACACCGTCAATATCCGGTTGTTTGTTAGGGGCTAGGGTTGGGTTAGGGTTAGGGGTTAATTTTATATTTTTTTAAATCTAAAAATCGTCTGTTAAAACAACCGGATATTGACGGTGTAAATGAAAAACATGTCCTTTCTTAATCGAGATCAAAAAGGGGTGCCTGAAAGGTCATTTTCTTTTTTATGATCCCTTTATTTATATCTATTTAATTTCTTGGCTTTTCTGTCTTTCTTTTGCTATCCTTTCTTCGTTTTCTTTTTTTTTAATTATGAAATATTATGTAACCCTTTTCCTTTCTTTCTTTCTTTCTTTCTTTCTTTCTCACTTTTTTCTTTCCCATCGGTTTTCGTTTTTATACCTTCCTCCCTTTCTTCCATTCTTTCTTAAAGTTTTTTTTTTTTTTTTTTTTTTTTTTAGTTGTTACATTTTTCATTCCCCCCATTTATTCTTTTTATTTATTTATTTTATTTCTTGCCTTTCTTTCTTTGCCAGCATTTACTTCCTTTTTTCTTTTTGAATTATTGGATATTACGAAACCATTTTTTCTTTCTTTACATTTTACGTGTTTAATTTTTCCTTATTTCTCTGCGTTGTATCAAAATATAAATATACATAATAGTATATTTTCTTTCTGTCTTTCTCTCTACTCTTTTATCCCCACCTCTTCTTTTCCACTATTTCCTTTTTCTCTTTCTATCTTCCTTTTCAAACCCCAACTTATTCTTTCCTCACGTTCATCCACTTCGTTTCACTTCTACTCCACAATCTTTTTTTTATATCAACTAATTTACATCGTTTATTTATCGAGTCTCTCTTTATTCTTATCTTAGAATATTAGTTTTCTTTCAATTTTTTTCTTTCATTTCCTTCATTCAAAAAATCTTCCAATTTATTTATATGTTCACTTTATATTTTTCATTTTCTTTTCCTTCCCTTTCTCTCCTTCCACGCTTTTTGTCTTTAACCCTTTCCGCCATTTTATCAATATTACTCTCCACCCGTGTCAGCCCACGGTATTAATATTGGAGATTTCACAGCATTTTTTCTTTTTTATTATAATAATTATTATACCTATTTTTTGAAAAATCTGGGCACAAAAGCCCACACTCTGTATACATCAATAAAATTCTCTAATAACTCGTTCCAGCAGTGTTCATCATTTTTCTCCCGCCAAGAATTGATTTCTACGTCAGGGTTTCTTTGGGTGCAAATTTGAACAGTTAATTCACGATTCTGCCAAAGTTTAATCCAAATATTTCTATCGTAACCAAATTCATCAAAACAACAAACAAGATAAATACTTACGTATACATCATATAATAATAGTTACACACATATATTTGATTAATATATTTGATTAAGAAGAACTAGTAAAAAATAATATTATTCGAGACGAATCGGTTAAGATAAATTACATTCTAGCCGAATCTATTAAAATTATCTTCTAGAATAATCTGTTAATATTAATGATATTATGGACGAGCCTGTTAAGATTAATTATATTCAAGACAAACATGTTAAAATCAATTAATTTCAAATATAATTCGTTTTAACATGGTCGTCTAGAATGAAGAACATGTTAAAATTAATTATATTGAAGACGAAGCTTTTAAAATTAATTGTTTTAGACGAACGTGTTAAAATTAATTATATTCGAGACAAACATGGTAAAATCAATTATATCGGACCAAGTTACCTTTAAGCACCCCAGGGGCGACCTGGATTCAGAGGGACATGTTTCGCTTTGCAATGTCAACATCCGGTTGCTTGTTAGGTTTAGGATTAGGAGTTAGGGTTAAGGTTAGTTTTATAATTTAAAAAAAAAGCGTCTAAAAATTGTTTGGTAACAAACAACCGGACGTTGACGGTGCAAAGCGAAACATGCATCTTTGAATCCAGGTCGCCCCTGGGGTGCTTAAAGGTAACTTTGTCCATTATATTTTAGACGAATCTGTCGAAATTGATTATTTTTTAGACGAACCCATTAAACTTAATTATCATCCAGAATAATCTGATCTATATGCTTGGAAAATAGTTCATCATAGACTGTTATTACCGTTATGATCACACAAACACAGATTATTATACTAAAGCTGGGTGAATCCATGATTGTTTGCTAAAGGCTTTTTTCCTATTCAGTTTAATGACACAAAATACACCCAAAAGGTTCCTTAGTTTTGAGATTAAGTTATGTTGAAAAAAATTCCGTTGTATTTGGTTTTAATCAGTCGTAATTTGCAATGAAGTAAAAAATTTCACCCGTCTCTTACTCCACATTCTAACTGTCACTTTCACCCTCTCTATATTTATCTTGACTAACTACTCCCTATATATGTTAGTTTTCTCTGTGAGTGTAAAGAGAGAGATTGAAGAATGTGAGAGATAGATTGAACTATTCGTATGTTAATTTTAAGCAGCTAACGACTGGCTTATAATAATTGTAAATTTTAGGAAAATGCTTTTAATGATTTTTCTCATTTGACGGCCGTATTGTTTTTAAAAAGTTTCATTCGTTTTTTAAACTAACTTTCTTCCGAATCACAATTATCTACCAGAGCTCAATAAGTGACACAACGAGTCACGTCTTTTTTATTATATATATATATATATATATATATATAATATATATATATTATATATTATATATATAATGATTTATCTATATTGAGAAGGCAATTACAATGCGTATAAAAAAATAAAATATTGTTCAGTGTCTAATCAATTTCGAAGGAACTTCATACTCAGAAACTGTTTTTGAATAATATACTTAACAATGCTTCAAGCAAATTATCAATTATTTATATATATATATATATATATATATATATATATGTGTTGTGTGTGTGTGTGTGTGTGTGTGTGTGCGCGTGTGTGGCAGAAAATAGAGGGAAAAATGCGGATAGAACAGCGAAAATATAATTTGAGTTCAGTTGTGTTGATTTATTTGCATTTTTCCACTATTTTCAATCACAATTTGTCAGATTTACCAAATCCATTACGCCTCACACACACACACACACACACACACACACACATATATATTATATATATATTATATATATATATGTGTGTGTGTGTGTGTGTGTGTGTGTGTGTGTGTGTATGTGTGTGTGTATAAAAGGAATCTGAAATATTTTCAACAATAAACAAAGTGACAATTATACGTAAAGTAATGGTCATTAGGTTCGTCATTAATTTAGCTGTCTGCAAAATCACTCGTTGTAGACTTATTGACATTGGGAAGTTGGTCACCCACCTCAGTTCAAATATTGTTTGACAAGATATTCGTTTTGTCTTCTGAGTATTTTATTTTTGCTTACGATATATACTTGCCAAGCACTCTCCATTCCGGGTGGAATATGACCCAAAGTCAAATTTTAAGAGGAATGAAGCTGTTTTTAATTCGGAATTCTTCTTCTTCTAGGGTGGAGCTGACGCAGAGATGGATTCCTGCCGTTCCAATGGGCATTAGCGCAAAAGTGAAACGCAAACGGCCTCGTGCAGGAAATTGAGCTCGATTCCATTTCGTACAACGATAACAGTTACGCTAAACGTGCTTATATTACGACACCTTGGATGTGCGTGGTGTAATGGTTAGAGTTATAGGAAATGGACTCGTCGACCAGAGTTCAAATCCTGGACAAGCTGCTTGCATTTCACATAGCGCTAATACTCTCGCTCCAGTTATGGGTAAATAGTAGGGAAGACAGGTCTCTTTAACCTTGGGTAGGTAACCAGTCTAGGAGAAGGAAAACTCTTAATTCAAACTTGTTAAACTACGCTTATGG
>CM042147.1:79664984-79736140 GCA_023376005.1 Doryteuthis pealeii | reverse complement strand
CAAGAGAGAAGATTCTACCGCATAAGCTTTTTTGCACACATCAATGTTTCGTTTGAACTTCATATTATTTTCGTCTCCATCTCTCGATGAGTCCGGAGTAAAAACAAGCTTCTGAATGTGATTGTTATGCAATCGAATATTGTTCAATATTAGCTATGAATATGATTTAAAATGTTTTCACTTTAACACCTTTTGTATTGTTTTCAATATCTTTTATCTATACCATATATATATATTATATATATAATTATATATATATATATAGATATAATTACTTGCTGGTTAGTAGTGGCAAGCGAGAAAATCGAGGAGGTGAAGAAAGTGCATTACTTAGGAACGGATTGGTAATATCTTCGGGGAAAATCCTGATAGATTCGCTATTGCGTGAAACTGCAGTCGGAATATTTAAACCATTCGTTTTTAAACGTATCATATATAGTATATATATATATAGTATATATATATATATATATATATATATAAAGGTCCGAAAAAAATTATTGATTTTAAAATTTCTTTTAAAATCTAAAAAAAAACATATTCATTTTGCTGACCATTTTTATAAAATATTTCATTTTTCTCGTTGGACGCCATTAAAACACTATATATATATATATATATATATATATGCATGCTGTTCTATGTAAATGTATGTATGTATGTATAAGTATTGCTAATGGACTCTTAGATTTGAATATATATTTGGTTTTAAATCGTTTGGTTTTCAAACAAGGAACCATATTGCAAGAAAAGCCAACTTTCATTGCAATCAAATCAATAAAAGAGTAGAGAGAGTGGGTAAAAACCGAAAGAAACATAGTGAGATTAAAGAAGAGAACAGAGAAAGAGAAAGAGAAAGAAAGAGAGAAGAGAAAGAGAAAGAGAAAAAAAAACTATAGCCAACAAAGAAGACGTTTAGTTAATTTCATTCTTCTCCATGTTTACACCGAACGGAAGAAACTCACAGCACACTTCACAGCCATCCCCCCCTAAAAACTGAAAACATGGTTTGTCCTACACGAATATAGGGACGAACATCGGCGGGAGGGGGGGTCTCTAAAGGAGAGGTTGACGCAGAGAAAGGTTTCGAACACAGATGCTTTTTTCAGCCACCTATCTGTGTAGACAGGTAGGGAGCCACCCAAATATTTGCCAGTGCCAAATGAGGTAATTATTCACTGGCAAAACTCCCAAAGTATTTCTGCCTTTTGGCGAAATGTGTGGGGATTGTTGTCAGAAAGTGCAGGCGTAATCGAAGGGTTGGTCATGGCGCACGGGGTTCAGATAAGGAGAAAAGGAACACGAGAGGGCGAGACGACTTTGTGGGGCGGGACGGTTAGGAGATGCGGAAAAAAAAAGAAAAGAAGAGGGAGAAAAAAAACCTTCGAAGTAAAGACGAGAAAAAAGATAAAAGAAGAAGAAGAAGAAGAAGAACAAAAGAATGGGAGGAGAGAGTGGGAGGAGAGCGTGGGGAGGAGTTGAAAAATGGAGAGATTTTTGAAGAAAAAAAGAAAAAGATTGAGAACAAGAAAGAAATGAGAGGTGGAAGAAGGTTGACAGAAAAAAGTAGGAGTTGGATTGGAAGAAGAAGAAGAAGAAGAAGTTGAATGAAAAAGAAGAGATAACTAAAAGAAGAAGAAGAAGAAGAAGAAGAAGAAGAAGAAGAAGAAAGAAGAAGAAAGAAGATAAGAAAAGAAATAATTCAAAGAAAGAAGAAGATGAAGAAGAAGAAGAAGATAAAAGAAAAGAAATAATTCAAAAGAAGAAGAAGAAGAAGAAGAAGAAGAAGAAGAAGAAAGAAGAAGAAGAAGAAGAAGAAGAAGAAGATAAAAAGAAAAGAAATAATTTAGAAAGAAGAAGAAAAGAAGAAGAAGAAGGAAGAGAAAGAAGAAGAAAGAAGATAAAAAGAACGAAATAATTCAAAAGAAGAAGAAGAAGAAGAAGAAGAAGCAGAAGAAGAAGAAGAAGAAGAAGAAAGAAGATAAAAGAAAGAATAATCAAAAGAAGAAGAGATGAAGAGAAGAAAGAAGATTAAAAGAAAAGAAATAATTCAAAAGAGAAGAAGAAGAAGAAGAAGAAAGAAGAAGAAGAAGAAGAAGAAGAAGAAGAAGAAAGATGAATAAAAATAAAATAATTCAAAAGAAGAAGAAGAACGATGATAAAAAGAAAAGAAAGAATCAAAAAAGAAGAAAAAGAAAGAAGAAAGATGATAAAAAGACAAGAAATAATTCGAAGGAAAAGAAGGAGAAAGTAAGAAATAAAATAATAGGAAAAACAAAGAAGAAAAAGAAGAAAGTTGATAAGGAAAATTAAATGAGAATAACTCCAAAAAAAGAAAGAGGTAATAAATAGAAGAAAAAGAAAAAGAAATAAGGAATAAAACAATAATAGGAAAATTAAAGAAGAAGAAGAAGAAGAAGAAGAAGAAGAAGAAGAAGAAGAAGAAGAAGAAGAAGTGTTAATAGAGTAGAAGAAAGAAATGAGATAATGATATAACATAAGAAAAAAATTGAAGTTGCACAAGAAGAAGAAAGAGTAGAAGTAGGAGTAGGATCCAGAATAGAATGAGAAAAAGACGTGAAAATGAAGAAGAAATGTGAGAAAAAGTTGCGAACGATTAGGAAAAGGGAAAGAGGAAAGGTGGAAGAGGGACAACATAACAAAGAGAAAGAATGAATGAAAAAAAAAAAACTTAACGAAAAAAGAAAAGAAAAAAAAAGAAAAAAAAGAAAAAAAAAGAAAAAAGAGAAACATTTCAGAAGAAAGGGAGGAGTAAGAGGCGAAGAAGAACGTCGAAAAGTGCAGGTGAAAATAAATAACGTTAAATGTCTGAGTGTAAAAAAAAAAGAGAATGAAAAATAATGGGTCGAAATTAGCAAAAGAATTCGAAGAATGAAACCTAACAAGATAGAATGTCTAAAAGTCAGGATGACCGCTGACATTCGACTTTGTTGGATTTCACAATTGAAAAAAAAAAAAATGAATAAAAAAAGAAGTAAAAAAAAAGGATAATCGAATGCCGATTTTAAAACAGACATACCCACCCAGCCCGGATTGTAAAGCTGACCTCCATATAATCCGCCCATTCTCACTTTTCAATCAAGTTGCCCTTATGAAACGTTAGGGAAGTCTTATAAAAAAAAAATAAGAAAAAACGATTTCCAATAGAAGTAATGGGACAATCCCCATGACGTAGTGACTAAAGCACCGGACTGCGACATCGTAGTAAGTATGTTTGATATCCAGTGGCGCTGTTACGTTCACTTTTGGTCTGATAGTCTTGGGAAAGGTATGAACCCCTTCATTACTCCAGCTATGATTAAATAGTGCCACTACCGTTCTTCAAGGAACGGACCTACAACACTGAGGAACACCAAGGAATAACCAAAGGATCATACCTAATATTAAAGATACCAAGGAGCAACAAAAATTCTTCACTAAGGATAGCGCCCTGCTTAACACAAAGGATCCGCTACTAACAGTGCTCTTGCTTGAAGCCTAAGGATGGCCACAAAAATCGTAACACGCACACACATTATATATAAATATTATATATATTATAATATATATATATATATAAATATATATATATAAATGGCTCCCGTCAACTTTCGACGTATGAGGGTTCATACACACAATGAACATCCACACAGGGATTTGTTTATAGTGTGAAGGCTTGTGTTGGAGCCATTCACACTTTTGGCATAGTCGATAAGAAAAGAATTGGTGCATCAAGGGTTGCCACAAAACCCAATCAACGACCGACCTCAGGAATTTTGAAATTAAGAGTTATCCCTCTCCTAGACTGGTTACCCTAACCAAGGCTGAAGAGCGCCAGTCTGCCTACTATTTAACCAATATATATATATATATATATATATATATTATAATATATATTATATATATTATATATAATATATATATATGATATATATATATAATCCGATACTTCATTCAAGCAATGACAATTGTGTTCGGGGACTTTAGATTTGCTTTGTCTGTCTTTCGAATCCATTATACCGTCTCTTTCCGCGGCATTGTATATATATATATATATATATATATATATATATATAATATATTAAGAAAAAATAAATTATATATATATATAATTTTATTTTTTCTTATATATTTCTTTATATAATTTAGCATAAACACCCTCACTTATGACATAAGAACATATACATATCCATAGGAAAAACACATTTTTTGTCAAAATGAGTACTGAAGAGAGTCTGTTCACTAAAAAGTGTATATATGATGATGAAGAAGAAATCGTAAATATTATTAAGGAGGAGGGGATAACTAAGAAGAGGAAGAGAAAAAAAAGGAAGAGATCAGGAGAAAAAAAATAACGAAGAGAAAAATGGAAAAAAACGAGGGCAAAAATGAATGAGTTAAAAAATAGAAGGACTGATAACAAAGTGGAACACAAAAAATATATGGAAGAGAAAGAGAAAGCGAGAGAAAGAAATAAAACGCAATAAAATCACTTTATATATATGTATATATATATATATATTATATATATATTATATATATATATATTATAATATATATGTGTGTGGTGTGTGTGTGTGTGTGTAAGAAGTGACAGCGACAGACGAGAGTGAGATGACTTTGGATGGCGGGGGAGAAGTTACTGAAAAGGCAACAAGGAATAAAGAAGACCTATGAAGACAAAAAAGATAAAACAAAAACAAAAACAAAAAAAAAAAAAAAGAGAATAGAGAAGAAAGAAGAAGTAAAGAAGAAGAAGAAGAAGAAGAAGAAGAAGAAGAAGAAGAAAGAAGAAGAAAGAAGAAGAAGAAGAAGAAAGATTATGTTGAAAGAGAAAGAGAAAAAATAGAGAGATTTGTCGAAGAAGAACTAAAATAACCGTTGTCTATGATTACGTAAAATTATATTAAAAGAAGAAACAAGAGCTGAAGAGAAGAAAGAAGAAGAAGAAGAAGAAGAAGGAAGAAGAAGAAGAAGAAGAAGAAGAAGAAGAGAAGAAGAAATATTATATTGGAGAAGAAGAAAAAACGAAAGATTATGTTGAAGAAGAAGAAAAAGAAAATTTGTTGAAGAAGAACTAAATAACCGTGGTCTATGATTACGTAAAATTATATTAAAAGAAAGAAACAAAGAGCGAAGAAGAAGAAGAAGAAGAAGAAGAAGAAGAAAAGAAGGAAGAAGAAGAGAAGAAGAAAGAAGAAAGATTATATTGAAAGAAGAAAAAACGAAAGATTATATTGAAGAAGAAGAAAAAGAAAAATAGAGAGATTTGTTGAAGAAGAACTAAAATAACCGTGGTCTATGATTACGTAAAATTATATAAAAGAAAGAAACAGAACTGAGGAAGGAAGAAGAAGAAGAAGAAGAAGAAGAAGAAGAAGAGAAGAAGAAGAAGAAGAAGAAGAAGAAGAAGAAAGATTATATTGGAGAAGAAAAAAAAACGAAAGATTATGTTGAAGAAGAAGAAAAAGAAAATTTGTTGAAGAAGAACTAAAATAACCGTGGTCTATGATTACGTAAAATTATATTAAAAGAAAGAAACAAAGAACTGAGGAAAGGAAGAAGAAGAAGAAGAAGAAGAAGAAGAGAAGAAGAAGAAGAGACTCAGTATCAAAGAATATGGAGGAGGCCAGTTAGAAATTCTTCTAATCGGATTTTCAAAAGGCGGGACTTAAGAATATCTACCAGGGAATTTTTAATCCTATTCCCAGTTTGATTTTTATTTTTCATTTCAGTCCTTTTTATTGAATGACGAACGTTTGACTCAGTGTTTATCGTAATGTGGTCAGTCGAGGTAAGAAGAGCTCCAATAACCAAAATGAATTATTCTCCATAAAGTAAATAGAGAAAGAAAATCAGTCTAGTCTCTCGATTTATTGTTCATCGAATTTCGAAACGACGGGTTCTTTGCTCAGAATAATTTTTTTTAGTTACTGTCTGAACTTTCCTTATCCAAAATAGCAAACAGCGAAAAATTGGTTTGGAGATTGTTTCACGTCACTCTTCCAAGTGGTATGGGTCTGTCTCTCTAAATAAAAATTTGAAATTCGAGGTATGATAAAAAAAAAAAATAATCACAACTAAATATTATAAATTTTATATTTTCTTCTTCTTCTTCTTCTTCTTCTTCTTCTTCTTCTTCTTCTTCTTCTTCTTCTTCTTCTTCTCTTCTTCAGCTCTTTGTTTCTTTCTTTTAATATAATTTTACGTAATCTTAGACCACGGTTATTTTACTTCTTCTTCTCTCGATTTTTTCTTTTTCTTCTTCAACATAATCTTTCTATTTTTTTTCTTCTTCTTCAACATAATCTTTCTTCTTCTTCTTCTTCTTCCTTCTTCTTCTTCTTCTTCTTCTATAAGACCTGGGAACATCTGAGTGACATACCTTATTTGACGGCATATAGGACGCAATGTTTTCCAAAAATATGGTTCAAGAAATTACCCTTCGTCTTATACATCCTAGATGAAATGTGTGACCTCCCGTAGGAGGTATGATGTTATTATTATTTCCTGCTATTGGGATGTCTTGTGTATGCTTATTGCTTGCCTGTACTGCCAAATTGCTTTTATACGGCTATGTTTCTGCTTGTGTAGTTAGACTGTTTTCAACAATACGGCATATAGGACGCACTTTTATTTCAAAATTTTGGCTCAAGAAATTGCCCTTCGTCTTATACATCGTAGATGAAATTTGTGACCTCTCGTAGGAGGTATGATATTGTAGCGTTAGTTTCGTATTTGCCTGGGAGAGTTGTCTGCCCGGTTTAGTTTGCTGGTGCCCACTAGGGGAATTAGTATTTAAGCGGCTGGTTCAAAAGGCTTCTCACTCTTTTCCTGTTCCAGTAACTACGAGCCACATGGAGTAGATACGGTCTACTCCTTCTCGTTGGGGCTTTTGGCCCCACTTACATTACTGTAAGTTCTTCACACAGCATGGACTATCCCTAGTCTCATGTCTGTACTTTTATATGTTATTCAGTACCATTCATGAATGTGTCTTCATCTTTATTTATGTACTCTTTGTTTATGTACCCTTTTACCTATGTACTTTGTATCTTGTCATATCCATGTGCTGTATTATATTAAATGTTTTGTCTGTTAACCTCGTCGGAGTTTTGTATATCAAGTATATAACTTTGAACCATTCTTACAATATTATTATTATTATCATTATTATTATTATATTATTATTATTATTATTATCATTATTATTATTATTATTTCCTGCTATTGAGATGTCTTGTGTATGCTTATTGCTTGCCTGTACTGCCAAATTGCTTTTATACAGCTATGTTTCTGCTTGTGTAATGCACAGCTAGACTGTTTTCAACAAATTATGCTTGAATACACTAAAAACTTTTTTTCCTGAATCTGACCTGCTGAAATGGGGGTGCGTCTTATATACCCGTGCGTCTTATATGCCGTCAATTACGGTATATAATAAAGAGATGAGTTCCAAACGTCTAGACATGGGCTAGCTGGCTGGTTAAGTTTTACGGCATATAAACTCTTAGTGGATTATTTTATGTCGAAGATATGTTGTTTTATTCATTCTTGATTCAAACGCTTTGAAAACAAAGTTTTAAAACTTATTTTTAAAAATATTTAACCTATATATGGTACCCTAACATGTACTACCACTCTAGAAATGTTTTTTCTTGTTTAATAGGTTATCTAGTGCCAAAGTCATTCAAGTACAGTGGTACTATTTAATCCAAAGCTGTGGAGTGAGGGAATTTATATCTTTCCCTAGGTCATTGGTCCGAAAGTGAATCTAATAGCGAGACCGTAGTTCGAACTCACTTACTAGACGTCTAGACAGTTATCTAGATGAGCCAGAGCCAATTTGAAGTAAAACAAAACAAAAGAAAAGAGAAAAAACTATGAAGTCAGTCTTACTACATTTTGATAAGTAGTTTCTGGCGAAAGATATTTTGTCAAAATGTCTGGTGATGCGAGTAAAAGTGGACCTATGTCTTTCTTGAAGAAGAAGTAGATATATGTCGTGAGGAAGAAGAAATATGTCTTTCTTAAAGAAAAAGAAGAAGAAGAAGAAGAAGAAGAAGAAGAAGAAGAAGAAGAAGAAGAAGAAATACGTCTTTCTTGAAGAAGAAGATGAAATACGTCTTTCTTAAAGAAGAGAAAAAGAAGAAGAAGAAGAAGAAGAGAAGAAGAAGAAGAAGAAGATATATGTTTCTCTCTCGTTCTCTCTCTCTCACCTTCTCTATAAGAAAAAGAAAAAGTATCTGTGTTTTTCTGGAAGAAGAAGAAAAAGAAGAAGAACAAAAGAAGAAGAAGAAGATATATGTCTCTCTCTCTCTCTCCCCCCCTCTCTCTCTCTCTCTCTAAGAAAAAGAAAAAAGCATATATGTCTTTTTTTTTTTTGAAGAAGAAGAAGATATATGTTTCTCTCTCTCTCTCTCTCTCTCTCTCTGTCTAAGAAAAGAAAAAAGCATCTATGTCTTTCTTGAAGAAGAAGAAGAAGAAGAAGAAGAAGAAGAAGAAGAAGAAGAAGAAGAAGAAGAAGAGTGAATCTATGGCTTTCTATGAAAGAAAAATGAATAAAGAAAGAAAAAGAAAGCCAAGCATAAATAAAGGAAAGCCACAAGAAGAAAGTGTATCTCTATCTTTCTTAAAAAATAAGGAAAAGAAGAAAGAAAGCGAAGAAGAAGAAAAGGAGATGATAACGAAGTCGGTTTCAATACATTTTCTTAAGTAGTTTTTTGGCGAAAGACAGGGCAACAAGCTCCATATGCACCAGATCTAATTCCCCGCGATTTTTCCTTTGTTTACTTAAATGAAAATTGATCCCAGGGTTACGATTTGAGGACATTCAAAAACAAACAAGAACTGTAAGCAAAATACATTTGCGCAAATATATAGGTGTACTTAGTTTTTGGTTGCTACATATTTTATTTTATGATCTAGAAAAATAGATTGAGGATAGATTTAAGAGGGAAATTTAAGAAAGACAGGAAGAAAAAACAAAAAAGATTTCAAGAAGGAAATAAGATAAGTTAAAATAAGTAAAGAAAAGAAGACTAGAATAAAAAGCTAAGGAAAAAAATGAAGAAAGGAAAATAAATAAGGAACTAAGAAAGAAAAATGAATAAAGGAAAGAAACATAGAAAGGAAGAAACAACGAAGAAAAGAAAGATAGAAAGAAGAAGAAGAAGAAGAGAAAGAAGAAGAAGAAGAAGAAGAAGAAGAAAGAACGTGTTTCTTGAAGAAGAAGAAGAAGAAGAAGAACACAACAACAACAAAGAAGAAGAAATACGTCTTACTTGAAGAAGAAGAAGAGAAAGAAGAAGAAGAAGAAGAAAGAAGAAGAAAGAAGAAGAAGAAGAAGAAGAAATACGTCTTTCTGGGAAGAAGAAGAAGAAGAAGAAGAAGAAGAAGAAGAAGAAAGAAGAAGAAAGAAAGAAGAAGAAGAAGAAAGAAGAAATACGTCTTTCTAGAAGAATAAGAAGAAGAAATACGTCTTTCTAGAAGAAGAAGAAGAAGAAGAAGAACAAGAAATACGTTGTTTCTTGAAGAAGAAAGAAGAACAAGAACAAGAACAAGAACAACAAGAAGAAGAAATACGTCTTACTTGAAGAAGAAGAAGAAGAAGAAGAAGAAGAAGAAGAAGAAGAAGAAGAAGAAGAAGAAGAAATACGTCTTTCTTGAAGAAGAAGAAGAAAGAAGAAGAAGAAGAAGAAGAAGAAGAAGAAAAAGAAGAAGAAGAAGAAGAAATACGTCTTTCCTGAAGAAGAAGAAGAAGAAGAAGAAGAAGAAGAAGAAGAAGAAGAAGAAGAAGAAGAAGAAGAAGAAGAAGAATATATAGGAAATAATAAAGTAAATTAATAAACACGGGTTGAAAAAGGAAGGAAAAACAATGAAAGGAAATGAACAAAAAGTCACGAAAGCAAAAGAAAAATGGAGGAAAGTGTGATAGACATTCAACGAAGGAGAGATGAAAAACAAAACTAGAAAAAGAAGAAATAAAGAGAGATAGAAGTGAAAGAAAATAACCGATTTAAAAAAAAGGCAGAGAGCCAGACTTCTAGAAAAAGAATGTGAAGGATGAATAAAGGAAAGAAGAAAGAGTGCCACACTTCTGGAAAAAGAAAGAAAAAGAAAGCCAAGAATAGATAAAGGAAAGAATACAGAAAATCAGATTTCTAGAAAAAGAAAGAAAAAGAAAATGAAGGAGATATAAAGGAAAGGAAATAAATAAATCAAGGAAAGAAAAAATAGAGCTAGACTTTTAGAAAAAGAAAGTAAATGATTAAAAGAAGAAGGACAGAATGCCAGAAATCCAGAAATCCAGAAGTGGAAAGTGAAGGAGAAATAAAGTGAACAAGACAGAGAGACAGAATTCTAGAAAAAGAAAGAAAAAGAAAGCAAAGAATAAATAAAGAAAAGAATACAGAAAGTCAGATTTCTAGAAAAAGAAAAGGCAGAGAGCCAGACTTCTAGAAAAAGAAAGTGACGGGTGAATAAAGGAAAGAAGAAAGAGTGCCAGACTTCTGGAAAAGGAAAGAAAAAGAAAGCCAAGAATAAATACAGGAAAGAATACAGAAAGCCAGATTTCTAGAAAAAGAAAGAAAAAACAGTGAAGGAGATATAAAGGAAAGGAAATAAATAAATCAAGGAAAAAAGAAATAGAGCTAGACTTCTAGAAAAAGAAAGTAAAGGATTAAAAGAAGAAGGACAGAATGCCAGAAATCCAGAAGTAGAAATTGAAGGAGAAATAAAGTAAACAAGACAGAGAGACAGAATTCTAGAAAAAGAAAGAAAAAGAAAGCCAAGAATAAATAAAGAAAAGAATACAGAAAGTCAGATTTCTAGAAAAAGAAAAGGCAGAGAGCCAGACTTCTAGAAAAAGAAAGTGAAGGGTGAATAAAGGAAAGAAGAAAGTGCCAGACTTCTGGAAAAGGAAAGAAAAAGAAAGCCAAGAATAAATACAGGAAAGAATACAGAAAGTCAGATTTCTAGAAAAAGAAAGAAAAAGAAAGTGAAGGAGATATAAAGGAAAGGAAATAAAGAAATCAAGGAAAGAAAAAATAGAACTAGACTTCTAGAAAAAGAAAGTAAATGATTAAAAGAAGAAGGGCAGAATGCCAGAAATCTAGATGTAGAAAGTGAAGGAGAAATAAAGCAAACAAGACAGAGAGACAGAATTCTAGAAAAAGAAAGAACAAGAAAGCCAAGAATAAATAAAGGAAATAATACAGAAAGCCAGATTTCTAGAAAAAGAAAGAAAAAGAAAATGAAGGAGATATAAAGGAAGGGAAATAAATAAATCAAGGAAAAAAGAAATAGAGCTAGACTTCTAGAAAAAGAAAGTAAATGATTAAAAGAAGAAAGACAAAATGCCAGAAATCCAGAAAAAGAAAGTAAAGGAAAAATAAAGTAAACAAGACAGAGAGACAGAATTCTAGAAAAAAGAAGGAAAAACTGATAGATGAATAAAAATCGAGAAAAAAGAAACAAAAGAAACACAGAATACAATTAATAAAAAAAAAAGGATAAAACGAATGAAACCCCGAATAAAACGAAATATCAAGAAAAGTTTATATAAAAGGAGAGAAATTAAAAAAAAGAAAAAAGAACAGTAAACAAACAGTGACTAACACTGAAAAATAAAAAAAAATAAAATAAAAAAGTGGATCTATGTCTTTCTTTAATACATTAAAAAAAGTTAAACCAAATAATCGTAAAAAGAAGAAAAAAATTATTTTCAAAAATATATAAAAAACTTTAAAAAATAGTTTTTTTTAAATATTAAAATTCCATAATAATAAACCTATACACTAAAAATAAATAAAAAATAAAAACTTTAACCTTCTTCCGTTATTCTGTAAGGAAAGATTATTGGAAGATTTGCTGGCCATTATTGATGTGTGGGGGAGGTGGAAATTGGGCTGGGTGTGTGTGTGTGAGGGGGGAACAGAACAGAATTTAAGCAGAACAGAAAGAAGCCCGAAGCAGCGTTTAGTCAGTCGCACTGTATCTCGGAACCCCCACCCAAAAAACATCTCTTCATCCCTTGGGAGTAGGATAGATATAAAGTGAATATACAACATGGAGGAGGATAAATAGATATATAGATAGATATGAACTGATGAGATAGATATGAATTGAATAGACAAAGAAGAAGAAGAAGAAGAAGAAGAAGAAGAAGAAGAAGAAGAAGAAGAAGAAGAAGAAGAAGAAGAGAGAAAGGATAGATATAAAGTGAATATACAACGTGGAAGAGGATGAATAGATATATAGATATATATAAACTGATGAGATAGATATGAATTGAATAGACAAAGAAGAAGAAGAAGAAGAAGAAGAAGAAGAAGAAGAAGAAGAAGAAGAAGAAGAAGAAGAAGAAGAGAGTAAGAGAAACTAGGAAGAATGAAAAGAAGGAAATAATAGACGTAATAAATGAAAATATAAAGAAGAAATAACAATAACAACAATAAAATGAGGTACAAAAATGGGCTCAACGGTAAGTTTTTTGGTGGTCCTCCATGACAGTTTAACTACAGTCTATGAATGAACTTTCTGCAAATTGGGTTACGGTTTAGGGGTTTGGGGATTAAGGTTGTTTTTATTACGTATTGCTTAAAAAAAACCCAAATTACTATACATTTAATGTTGAAAAATATTTTTTTTTAAACCAAGTTTAATTGAAATTATACATTGCAATACTAACACAAACAACTGAGACTAATGTGTCTACCGTTGGCTTCAGTAATTAATTTTAATGGCTAATTAGATGTATAGTAATTTTGTTTTTTAAGCAATACATAATTAAAAACCACCTTAATCCCCAAACCTCTAAACCGTAACCCAATTCGCAAAAAGTTAATTCATAGACTGTAGTTAAACTGATGGGACCACCAAAAAACTTTTAATGCAAGTTTAGCCCAAAAATGCTACTCTAAATTAAGTTTGCGGGTAGATAAAAGAAAAATAAATATATTTCATGTGTAATAAAACATTTTCAAAGTTAAAAGAAGAATGACAAAGAATGTTTAATTAATCCTTTGAAACTAGGATATACATATGCGTATTGTGTTGTATAATGCTATATTAATTTATCTGTCTGTTTTGCCCTTGCGGTATTATCATATCACAAAGAGACTTACGAACTCACTATTCAGACAGACTAAAACCTTTGAGAAAGGGGAAGGTACCTCAAAATATAAGGAAAATAAATCAGTTTAAGAACACAATATTCATCATTTTGATTCTGATCTTTACTCTTTTCCATGCTTCTAAGACAACCAACATTTTTCCAAACACTCACTATATATATATATATATATATATATATATATTATATATATATATATATATATATATATAGAGAGAGAGAGAGAGAGAGAATCAAAGATACTAACAGACAGACCAATATAAAAAAAAGATTCGACCTTCATCAGAGTGAACATTTATTTTGAAAATAAATGTTCCCTCTGATGAAGGTCGAATCTTCTATGTGTGCGAAATATTTTCACACACATAAACTGACCGAAACACATGTGTAAGTGATATCGATTAATGTGATATCGATTAAATTCATTTTATCCATCCACATTTCTTTTCTTTTCCTCACACACACACACACACACACACACACACACACACACACACACACACACATATATATATATATATATATATATATATATATATAGATAGATAGATAGATAGATATAGAGACAGATAAGAGAGCTTGTAATGTATAGAGTTAAATACACACAAACACACACACACACTCTCTTTCTCTCTTTCTCTTTCTCTCTCTCTCTCTCTCTCTCTCTATATATATATATATATATATATATATATATATATATATATATATAAGAGAGAGAGAGAGAGGGGGGAGAGAGAGAACAGTGGATATGAACAAAGTTAGATAGCTAGACGCATATAAACAAACTGGGATAGATAGATAGATAGATAGATAGATAGATAGATAGATAGATAAAGTGTCATATTTCTCTTTAAAGAGCTTGTCATCGACAGATGGTGTCACTGGAGGCTACTGTTTTGCATTCCTTTGAATTGGACATCAACATTCAACTAAAGCGTGTTAACAAAGACCGCAGGTAAATTTGAATTACACGCTTTCCGCTGGGTGTGTCTATAAAATGGGGGAACAAATTGACAGCCTTATTGGCGGAACATAGCCTGACGTCAAATAAAAAGCAACCAAGAAAATAGCAGCCGTAGTGCGGATTAAATTATATTTACGTCGAAGGCGCAAAAGTTTTGAAAACAAATGAGTTTGCTTCGTATTCTGAGGCTACAAAAAAGTTTTAAAATAAGGAAACAAAGACAATTTTCTGATATTTTCATGATGATTGTTTAAACCTTTGAAATGATGTACGAGATACTTTTATAAAGTAATAAGACTTTTTTTCAGGTTGGCAACACTCATTGAATTTAATGTTTAGTTTGGTATATTTGCTTAATGACATATCAACCTTTGTGGGTTATTCAATGCCGAAGCCATTCTTGTAGAAAACGCAGTCGGGGTAATTTGTATTATTTTGATTTATCAGACTATTGTCCTTATCTTTATTGTTATTGATATAATGAATATGTAAATACCTTGGTACCCCATCACTATAATCTGATTGGACAGTGTCATGTATAAATAGTCGACACTGTGTTGGTTCTCTGCCTAATGCCTTACAAGTTAACTTTACTCGGTAGACGACACCACGACTGCTCGAAGACGGATTACTATTCAATGTACCAATTACTACTGCGATAATATACCAAATACCAACTTCAAGAACATACCCCTTAACCTGGATATATCAGTTATATACACAACGTTTCGGTCGATGTGCCCTCCGGTCTTCATGTATTTTTGTTGCTTTTTAACTTGATTTATTTCATTATTTCAGAAATAAAGAGAAATTTGAGAAATTCATAAAATTGTTTTAAATGTAAATTTAGGCTCTCTTCTTAAGGATAAAAAATTGACAATTTACGTGTTCTAAATTTTGAAGAAGGAGGAAGATGCTATCGTAACTAAATTTTGGCCATACCTAGTATGGCTGATAGTACTGCTCAAAGGCATACCTCTCACCCTCTTGCGACTATTAGCGTCTGTATGTCATAAATTTTGCATCCGAAAAATCATTCTTGATTTTAAAAAAGCTTAACAGACTCAAATCCTTGTTTACCAAATTTCTTCTATGGCAGTACCACATTTTCATGTTATGTTTTTACCAAGTGAAGTGGCTCAAAGAACAGTCAACATAATTTTACGGGGCAGGGATACATTTTCTCATTCGAAGGTGGAACATTGCTATTGAGAGAAACGGGGACTCTGGAGAAGTAGGGATGTGATCATCGGAAGAACAGCTTCATTTTGATGTATGATACATGTTCCTGTATTAGTAATTATACCTGTCCTAAACAAAATGGTATTACTTTTTGACTTACCCTCGTATAAAAGAACTGCGTGTAGTTAGGTATGTACGTGTCAACTTATAAGAAAATAGATATCATTGAGCATTAGAATCGCGCATACACTTTGAAATGTTCATATTAAGGAAAAGTAAAAAAAAAAAAGAAAAGAAGATTCTTACTGATTAAATGATATAATTCAGTAATTAAAAAATTAATCGATTTGTGGAACACTTCATAGTTCTTTCAAGGTTCACTATCTATTCACCTGACAACTCGTTCTATTAAAAAATCTAATATAATTGTAAGCCGAGTTAAATTAAAATCAAAATTAAAGAATTATTTTAAATTTAAATACTGTACCTATTTTTATACTGTGCTTCTTTTTTCTTTTCTTTTTTTAAAAAAAAATATCAGTTTAACAAATCGCCTCATTTATATCTTTTTTTTACTATAGTTAATTATTGAATTAAAATTTCTTACTATATCGTTATATGTTATGTCATTTCTTCTACCCTGACGAAAAAAAATGCCCCCCACCACCACTCTCGACCAGGCCGGATTATAACAGAAAGTTTTTTTACGTGGGGATTTTTATGGGGCATCCTGTGAGGATTGAACTTGCTAATTCAGTAGTAATGGATCTGCAAGACTAAATTGATAACCATTATACAACGTTTATTCTTTTTTCCCCTTCTACCCGGGTTTTGAATTAATAATGTTATCTTTTTAAAGATTATTTATCGTTTTACATTAATTTGATTACTTTATTTATTTATTTATTTATCTATTTTATTTATTTTATTTTATTTTCGCCCCATCTATGGGTTAAATAGAAAAACATGAGTTTATAAACAAAATTGTATTATGTATTAAGAATGAATTTATTTCACAACTTTATTGGCATTAAATGACCCACCGAGGTTGATATGCCGTAAAACAAACCAAACCAAACTTTTTTTTTCGCTTTGAAATATTAATTTGAAATTTAGCAAATCGCGTCGTTTATATTTTACTTATAATGCTCAATTATAATAAAGTATCCATAATTTGTTGTACTTTGCTTACGGCAGGATTGCAGTAGAGGGAGAACCACTGTGAGAGACTTAAAGCAGGCAAATAATTTTTACGTATATTTTGGTATGGTAAGAAATATATTACTACGGTATGGCATTGCTGTTTTGTTACACATATACATGTGTAAATCGTAGTATTATAATGTAGGTATGAATATTATAAATTTGGGGTCTGCACGCGCGCCTTCGGTGATTACGTGTGTAATCTCACAGGAATCCGGAAATGCCTTGGCGCCCACATACCTCAACAATATAATTAGCGCATATCAGTTTGTTTGTTTGCCGTTGTCTTTCCCCTTCTCTCCGAAAAATCGCCCAATAGGTTCATTCAGTCTTATTCAGTCTCCCAAGAAGCCTGACCCGCTTAGAGAATCTTCAAAACCGCTCAGAAAAGTCGCACATCTTTTGTGAGCTTCAGGCAAAACTAAATCGCGCGCATGAACCACACAAAGTATACAAAAACAACAACAAAAAAAGTAGCTCGCATTGAGAGAAAACATCTTAGCGTCCACTCCTCCGCCATGTTCCCTAACATTTCGATTCTCCAGAGCTTAAAGAGTTCTACACGCCATCTGCGCAAATATGGGGCGTCTCTCCATTTTTTTTCTTCGTACTCCAAATTACGACTGTCGTTATCATCTGAATGTTGAGAATAATTAACAGACTTCCCTTTTGCCTCTGGCGCGGCAATGGACAGTTTTGTACGATTCTTTATGAAGAGGAACCCCCATCTTAATTTAGATTCAAATTCTTTTTTTTTTAATAGTTTTTTCTTTCTTCTCATTGATAGAGCTGATGACGAATATAAAGGCAAATATAATTAACTGATCGCCTCCCTTCGAAATGACGTTTAGCCGAAGGAATCTTCGACATTGTAATATCGACTCGAAGTAATTGGGCTTCGATTTCTATCTTCACTGGCCACTGAAAATTTTGTTCAGATTTTATCAACGTTGGTTGGTTGGTTGGTTGGATTTTTAGGCATATCAATCCTTGAATTATTTCATGCCGAAGACTTTTGTTTTATTCATTCTTTATTCAAAAGATTTAAACTCATTTTTTAAACTTATTTTTTTCATTTAGCCTACAGATGGGACCCTAACAGGTACTACCACCCAAGACATGGTTTGATTTGATTTCTTTGTTTAATTGGTCATTTAGTAACAAGTAAAAGAACAGTAATGGTGCTATTTAACCCATATTCATTCTTGTTGGGTATTCAATTTTTTATTCGACACATTTTCTTTTATACGCATTTTATTTTAAGTCAATTTAACCTATAGATGGGGCTCTAATAGGTGCTATGACTCCGATTCAGGGTGGACCTGTGAGTAATGGTGATGAAGGGGCACTCCACTCTCCAGAGCTCCAGAATTGGAACCTCACCACGAGATGCAGTTTAACGTCATACTCAGTACTTTCAGTCACCGTCTTTTTGTATGTATATCATAAAAAAAGGTTGGGGGCTTGCCGTAAGGACAATACGGTTGGGAAAATCATATAGGTGCTAGGGCTTGATATGACCAGCCGATTGATCGGAGGGGCCTCTCCGACCGCCCGTCTAGCCCAAGATAGGGCCAATTGGAGTATTTCAAGTCATGAACTGCTCATGAACCACCCACGGCTAACAGGTGGTCCCATTGGGGGAGTCTTAACACTCAGCAGAGGTGCAGTCGGTACATTCTAACGCTCCAGACGACAGGGCGGAATTCTGTTTTATTATATTTTATTATGTTTTTATACAATACAGTGCTATTTTTCCTATTTAAAAACTGTACAAAGAGAAAATTCTGTGTTTTTGACTCTGAAACGGATTAATGGCATTTCAGTTTATTTCAATAGGGAAAATAAATTTGATATAGAAGGAAATTGAATTACGAGCAGAGAAAATTAAACACTTAAGTCAAGGTACCTATGTATATACACATTGTTTTTCGCTAATTCTATTCCCAAAATCACCTTCTAAAGAGCAAGCCTGGGCACTCAATTGGTATCTAACAATATTGTTTAGTCTGTATGACTGGCTATACAAATATTCCCAAGATTTTATTTAAGTTTTCTATTTTATTATAATTTGCAAATGCATTCTATATCTCGGTACATCTTATATGTCGCAAAATATGATGCCTAATTGGAAAAGTTATGCAAAAGGAAAAATGCTTTTCTAGGAGTTTTATATCATACTTAATCAGCACTTTATCTATCAACCAGCTCAAAACGTGCCAAAAAATTGAAAATTAAATTTGAATTTAACTTGAAAGAAAATTTTTAATTTCCTTTACGTACCCTTTGCCGTCGAAGTCCCGTTCTTCTTTTCTGGTTTCGCTGAAAAGTAAAAAAAAATAAAGATAAAATAAAATAAAAATAAACAAAATGAAATAATTTTAAATGTTTAGTCGGCAATAATTAACATATACAACAGTTTTTGTTCCTGAATAGTATGTGTTATATCTTAATTGCTTATGTTGTAAAAGTTTGAAAAATGGCCATTATTCACTTCAGACTTTGCTTTGTACTCCGAGCAGTTTAGAAATTAATTTATTTTCTATAGAAAAACGTGCATATCTTCTCATTTGCGTAAGGTCTGAATAAAATAAAAATAATGAAAATTTACATGTATTTATATTAAAGTTATAGAAAAACTAACAAAAAAGTTTAATAAGATTTAAAATTCACTGTCAGGTATTCAGTACTGAGTCTACGGGTAATGTGCTGGACAAAGGGTACATTTGAAAGCTTCATTACACAGATCACAAAAGCAAAGTTTCACGATAGAATAGGTCTTTCATTTATTTTCGATATACACAATTGGGAAATAACACTTTCTGAACAAGAAAAAGTAATAGTTTATTATTAGGTTGTAACAAAAATAATGACAGATTGAAGTGCTTAGTTTTGTAATGCCATTTTTAACATAAAATTTGTTGTTTATTTCAGGTGAATTTTCGCATATATAATAATTAATGTGTGTTCAAAAAAGAAATTTAATTTATTTTCAGATAGAAAGTACTTTTGAAAAAATAGGAGCCTTTAAAGATGAGCATGCTTAAACATGACCTTCGCCTTCTAATGTTGCATGAGTTCAAGCTTGGGCACAATGCCTCCGAAACTGCTGCCAATATCAACAAAGCATGGGGAGATGAATCCACAAGTAATCGGACAGTACGAAGGTTGTTCCAGAAATTCAACAGTGGAGATGAGAGTCTTGAAGATGAAGAAGGTAGAGGACGGACATGCAGTCTTGACAATGAACAATTGCAGGCAGTTGTTGAGCAAAATCCACGACAAAGTGTCAGAGAGATGTCTCAGACACTTGGTGTCAGCATTGTAACAGTTTCACGCCATTTACAGAGTATTGGAAAGGTGAAAAAGCTCGATAAATGGGTTCCTTATGAGCACCGAAAATTTAGGCGGTTTGAAGTGTGCTCGATGTTCTGTTTGCGTAACACCAATGACCCCTTTCTTGACCGAATAGTCACTTGTGATACGAAACCTTACCACATCCTCCATATTCTCCCGATCTTTCACCTACTGATTATCATTTTTTAAAGCCTATTTTTAAATGGTAAATCTTTTTGATCTAAAGAAGAGGTGGAATCATCATTTAAAGATTTTGTTGCTACACAGCCAGTAACTTTTTTACCAACGCGGAATAAATGACCTTGTAGATCGATGACAGAGATGCATAGCTGCCCAAGGGTCGTATTTTGACTAATTTTAACATTTCTACTGTTAATGTTTCAACAATAAATGTATGTATTTGAAATCGGCCATAATAACAACCTAATATATACTAGAAGCAGCTACCGGTGTCGCCTGAGTAAAGGGAGGAGGTTAGTCTCGCAATTCCATTATTACTGAATTGCGAGTTCGATCCTCGCAGCATGCCCCATTAAAATCCCTACATAAAAAAGACCTTGTGTTGATCTGTCCTGGTATGGCACCAGAAAAAATGTACACAGACACTCTGAAAAAAAAAATCAGTGTCTCCTGTTTGAAGTATTAAACGCAAAAAAAAAAAAATCTATGATCTCTACTATTTTATTTTTATTTTTTAATTATCATCACGAATATAAATCAAATCCTTATTATTTTTGCTAAAAAAGCAATATCTGGTGATAGTGAATGTGTATATATATTTACTTTCTCATTAATCTTTTTATTTCCGTAGTTTCATCCGGACATACTTACATACACACCCATTACCCTTTATATATATATATATATATATATATATATATATATATATATATATATATATATATAGACTATTTGTAAACAAATTTTTGTTACAGCTGAATTTATATAGGATTTAAAAAAATAATGACATACTTTTATTGATCAGCAAATTTTGATAGAGTGAAAGAGAAAGAAAAAAAGGAAAAACTCAAGGGCCCTTTGGAACGGTGCGTTGTCAAAAGTAACGACCGCTAGATCGTTTTTCCCTCCCCATTTGCCTTCATATTGCCCCACCATTTTGTATGATTTAATCTCCATCTTTTACCAATTTAATATACATTGTGACTTTTAAACGATCTACCGGTCGTTACTTTTGACAAAGCACCGGTCGAAAGGGCCCTTAAGTTTTTCCTTTTTCTTTTCTCTTTCGCTCTATCAAAATTTGCTGATCAATAAAAGTATGTCATTAGTGTTTAAAAGACTATTTGTCTAATTTTTTTTTTTACATAAGGCTTAATAATTTGTGTTATTAGGACTTTTAGGACTATTGTCCTCATCTTTATTTTTATATGCATAACGTTTCGACCAATGTGCCCACCACAGGGCGCAACGGATATAAGGGTTGAGTTAATACAGTTCTAAGTGAATCATTTCTAGGTTACAGGTTCAATCTTGGACAAGGGCCATAATAACATGGAATACTTAACCTAGCCTAATACTTGTACCCAGTCATGGTTAACGGAACCAGAACAGTCTACCCTAGTGGATTGAATAAATGGTTCGGGTCGAAGTTCCACGACGGCTCCCGATTACGATATCATAGTTCCAGATTATATGAAGACTCCCAAGTTTGACAAGAAACACCTAAAAAAAGCCGGAGAGCACATCGGCCAAAACGTTGTGCATATATCAATAAGTATTCCATTAATTTTAACAAAATTTGTGTGAATGAAAAGATCCTGGCCAAATATATCGTAAAATGTATAAACAAATGTATGTATTTAATAGTTAAAACACCGTGCCTTAATGGCAGTTGTCGATGGCCTAGAAGGTAACGAATTGGATTGATGAAAAGCTATTCGGGTTTCACTCGTAGTCGGAGGTAATTGCTGTGTCTAGCCACACTGATGAGACGTGAAACGTCGAAACACGATGTCTGTGGATGACGTTATATATATATATATTATATATATATATATATATATATATATATATATATAATCCAAAAGGAAAACAGACCTGCGAATCTAGATATATTTTTTTTTTTGGTATCTTTGTTAGTTATGTTAAAGAGCAGGATATTCGATATCTGGTGACAACTGCTATATCCTTTATCAGTCCTGACAGAAGGGGCCTCACAGGTTTTTCATTTCTTACTCAGAGATTTTGAAAGGAAGGAAGTATACAAAGCTGGGACCGATGTGAAAGTGAACGTAAAAGTGGCGGAAATGAAAAGAGAGACAGAGACAGAGACAGAGAGAGAGACAGAGAGAGAGAGAGAAGAGACACAGAGACACAGAGACACAGAGAGAGAGAGAGAGAGAGAGAAGCATCTTCTGTTTTTGTCCACATCGATGCGCACAATTTGGTCAGTTGAAATACAAACAGAACAAACGAATTGCTGTCGACACTGACCACTGAACTGTGGCCTGTCGATAAGAAGAGGCCATACTAACGGTCATAAAGCGGCCAAGAGATACAAACACATTAGAGTTTATAGCAATTGATGGCCTAGTTAACGAAGGACGATACAGAAGCCCACCATTGGTCAGTGCGTGCTTTGTTTTAAGCGCAAGTGTTCAGGCTTGACTTGCAATGAGACCGACATTTGTTATTTGCAAATAGTGTCGATAAATATTAATGGGACTGAACGGGTATAAATTATTGATGGCAACAAAAAATTCTTGCAACTAAATGCCCAGTCTGGACTGCATTGGGCACACACTGAAGCCACTGGACAGGGAGAAAGGCGACTGACCCCTGAACAGGGAGGCATGAATTGAAAGTCCAGATTTAGTTTTGACTCACATGGTCGGGGGAAAATAACCATATTTGTATTTACCAACTTCTCTGCACGAGTAGGATGTTACACAAGGTCAATTTCTTAAGCGGATTTTTAACAGATTTAATTCAGTGTTTTTCTTTTTACTAGACCAATTGCCATACCAAGGTTAAAGAGCACAGTCTGTCCTACTATTTACCCAAGGTTGGATTCATACCTTTGCCAAGAGTTTTAGTGCTATCTGGAATGCTGTAATAGATATAGCGGTTTGAAAAAAGAACTCTCTTTTTCCTTCTTCTTTTGCTTCTTCTTTTTCTTCTTCTTTTCTTTCGCGCATTTTGTGGTAGTAGTGGGAGAGATAAATAATAGATAGTAGCATTCATGACGGGGGGAGATATATTGGTTATATATAAGCGTTGGAAGTGGCGGTAAAAAGAAGAGAGAGAGAGAGAGGGGGGGAAGGTGGTAGAAAGAGGTGTGTAAAGAGGAGGAGAGAGAGGGGGTATCGGCGGAAGAGTAATAACGCAGGGATGTGCTGTTTGTCGCTTCTGTTTTGTTTTACCTTTATGCCCCCACCTCTCCCCAAGCTAGTAATAAGTTTGAAAAAAAAATGGAGTTCCTCCTTTTGATTGTCACCCCACTTCACCCACACACACACTTCACACACTTTGCTGCACCGAGGGGATATTCAATAAAAGTACATGTTGAATACACAATTAAAGACTATCTACTTATTTATCCTAGTCCAGGATTTGAACTAGTATCACAGGATACGTATTTAGATAGAAGCAACATTATCAAAGTTTATAAAACAATTATGAGCAGTACAGAAAAATACAGTACTGTACTACAATTTATACTATCTAATAATGTTGTTTTTAACTAAAAAAGATTATTGAGATTGCATCAAACATATTAATAATGGCTAGACATTATAACTTTTGTATATAAGTTCGTCAGCTGTGCATAAATCTTCGTTTAGATTTTAAAGTTTTAAAAAAAATGAAGAGCATGAATCAACCGTTCATTTCCATTACTCTCAGGTCGACTCTTAGCTGGAGTTGTAGAAACTGTTAGGGTCTCATCTATAGTACAAATACTGAAAAGTATAATATATATTTACCAACCCCTCCGCACGAGCAGGATGTGACACAAGGTCGATTTCTTAAGCGGAGTTCAACAGGTTTGAATTCAGAGTTTTTCTTCTCCAAGAGCGGTTGCCTAACCAACGTTAAAGAGCCCAGTCTGCCCTACTATTTATCCATAGCTGGTGGGAGAGTAGGATTCATACCTCTCCCAAGGGGATTAGCGCTAAGTCAAATGCAATTACCACATCCAGAATTTGAACTCGGGGCGACGAGTCCATTTCCCATGACTTTAACCATTACATCACGCGCTTCCATACTGAAAAATATGTGTGTCCAATTGAAATGCTTGCAACCACATAACTGTCTTGAAACAAAACATTGAACAGTGCATTTAGAAAAATACAAAGAACCATTAAGAATATAGTTATACTAGCAATTATTAATAAATTAATAAAATTTTGGCTCTAAATAACCCGCTATGAGTTAATATACCGTTAAACAAATAAGTTATACCAAAGAAGCTTCAGTTTTAATAATTTTGGATCACACCTCACGTAAACACAGAAAAATACAGTGAGGAAGAGAGAAGACAGAGAGAGGTAAAAAGCGAAAAGAGGAAGAAGAACGAAAGAGCAAGTGAGAAGAGAAAGAGAGTGAGTGAAAGAAGAAGAAGAAGAAGAAGAAGAAGAAGAAGAAGAAGAGAAGGAAATAGAATATGAATAAGAGAGAGGTAAAGAAAGAGGAAGAAAGAAGAATAGAAAGAATCCGAGGATAAGCGAGAGAGATCGGAGGCAAGAGAGGGAGATAAAAGAATATCAAGAGAGAGAGAGAGAGAGAGAGAGAGAGAGAGAGAGAGAGAGAGAGAGAGAGAGAGAGAGAGGGGGGTAGAGGGAGAAAGAGAAAGAAACTACAGAGAAAGAAGTAGTTACAGAAGAGGTAAACTAAAGAAAAAGGGAGAACGAATAAAGAAGAAAAGAACGAAGAAGAGAAAGAACAAGAGGTCAAGAGAAAGAGAAGCGATAGAAATAGACTATGAGAGAGAGAGAGAGAGAGAGAGAGGGGGGGAGAGAGAAGAGAGAGAATGAGAGAGAGAGAGAGAGAGAGAGAGAGAGTAAGAGAAGAAGGCAGAGGTAAACCGGCCTAAGCCAAAGCTGATGATTGATGGGGCATCAGAAATAAGATTATCCTGACAATGTTAAACTACAACCAATAATATCGTTGTTTTCATTTTTTTTCATTTGACATTAGAAATCACTGCATCCCTACAATATGAAGAAATCGCCTCCTCAAAAAAGAGAGTATTTAGATGTAGCGAACTGGAAATAATTGCAATTTCCTCCGATAAGTATCACGATTCGACGCTATTCTGCGCCATTCAAACTCATGTCGCGGTTGACTTACGCTCAAGTCACGCTGAAATCACCGGTTCCTGTCATTTTCAACAAAGTTAAGCATCAAGGAGCTTGTTCAGTGCTCAGATGGGTGACCACTGTGGGATAAATCTGGATTTGATTGATTGATTTCCGATTGCTTTTTTTCGGGTGTTTACGAGTACATTTAATATTTTTTTGCAAATCTGATGATCCTCACCATTACCACCACCACCACAAAAGTGGGGGTGATATTTGTTTTGTCGGGTTATCCCCCTCTGTTTCGCTGGAAGAGTTATCTTCCCTTGTGTTTCTGGTATTGACCACCAGGCGCCTTGACTATTTAAGCAGACAAGCGCCAGATTCGAATCTGGCGCTTGTCTGCTTAAATAGTCAAGGCGCCTGGTGGTCAATACCAGAAACACAAGGGAAGATAACTCTTCCAGTAAAACAGGGGCGGATAACCCTACAGTTTTCTATAAGGAGATCTGCGGCTGAAACCCTCAAGAATCTTTGAAGCCTTAGGGTAAAAAAAATGAAAAAAAGTACCGTATATTTCGGACGATAAGGGGCACCGGATTATAAGACGTGTAAGTAAAACTGATTAAAATATCCTATATTATCCATTCTATACTTTCTTTCCTTTATTCATTTTTTCCACATACGTCGGATTCATTTCCAGTTTCATTTATATATATATATATATATATATATATATATATATATATATAGTGGTACATTGACATGAGTGCTCCAGCATATGGGTTTTTCAGGTTACGAGATATCATTCTGTTGATATTTTGCTTTGTGACGAAACTAAAATTTGACGTATGGGCGAGCTTCAGATTGGCTTATGTTAATAATTTCATTACAAACATTTAAGTTCCTAAATTGATTACGCCAAAGAAATATTTGATCTATAAAAAACAAACATTAAAACATATTACAGAACATAATTCATTACATTGGATTTTATTATGTTTTAATACAATACAATATTTTTTCTTATCTAAAAATCGGAGCAAAATAGATAGGGTTGTTTTTTGGTGGATGCTGGAACGGATTAATGGCATTTGAGTTTATTTCAATGGGAAAAATTGATTTGATGTACGAGGAAATTGAGTTATGAGCAGAATTAATTAAACTAGTAAGTCATGGTATGAATAATTTTGATGTTTCGGACTGTTGTCCTCATCTTTATGGTGGTATGAATAAACACAGCATTAAAACCCTGGAGAAAATAAGAGATGTTAAAATGCTTACCGCTCGTGACCGCTGTTATTATGAATTTGAAGCCTCTACCGACGGGGCCTGATTCATCCGTCCTGCAAATAACAAAACAAAATAAAAAATAAGAATTGAAAAAAGTTTGAGAAAATAAACAAAAAACGAGTCTACTTTGGTATGCGACCCACGTGTGATGAAATTGATTTGGTATGTGATCTACCTATCCCCCATCCCTAACCCAATTCGTTTCATTTTAATTTATTCTAATAATAAATGATATAATTTGTCCTCATCTATTTAAAAAAATATTTTTGGTTTATGTATATTCAATTTGCCTACAAATTTAATAAATTATTTTCAAATTTGTATAATTTTAATCTTTTAAAAATAAATGTATAAAAATATGATTTTTTTTTTATTCAAGCCAGGATAAACAAATGATATATTTAGATCACATACTAAAATAAAATTTGACTTTTTTAGATCACGTTGGCACATAGATCGCATACGAAAGTTGCATCAAATAACAAACTTGTATCAATAAGTATAAGATAGGACATTTTTAAAGGTTTAAGTTTACATCAGAAAATCAATATAAGTTCTTTCTATTCGAGAAATTTCACCTGGAAGTGAATCGCCATTCCCTTGGGAGAAGATGGGCCCTAATAGATTGCGCCAAAATACCTTTTGGTTTATTATTCCCCTTTAGACAAACCATTATAAAAAGTGCAGATCAGTAAAGACGTATTTTTCTGAAACTTTAACAAAATAAAACAACAAAAAAGTAACCCATCCTATAATGGAGCTAAAGGCGATATATACAGGGAGGTTTATAAAGGTTATGACCGTTAAGCTGAGGACAGCCCTCTCAGTGGTGCCTAGAATACAGTAACTGAATCTCTTGCAATGGCGAAATACGACTACCCACCCACCCAAAAAGGTGTATCCTTCGTTGGTGAGCTCTGTGTGGGAGTATGGACTCAAATCTTCATTACTATTAGTTTCACGTTCAATCTGATCCTGAGTGGTAGTACCTATTAGGGTATCATCTTAATAAAAATAAGTCTAGTATTATCTGCGTTATTCCTCATCTTCATTGTTATCTGTACAACGTTTCGACCAATGTGCCCTCCGGCCTTCTTCGGGTATTTCTTGTCGGACTCGGAAAACTTCTCAGACTCGGGAACCTTCTTTTCGAACTCAGGAACCTTCTTCTTTTCGAACTCGGGAACCTTCTTGTCGTAATCGGGAGCCATCACGGAACTTTGAACCTAACCCTTTATTCAGTCCACGTGGGTATCCTGTTCTCATTCCGCTAACCATAGCTGGGGTTTGATTGGACACATAGCCTAGTGGATAAAGGGGCTTAGGTTAAGACAGTTCTAAGTGACAGTTATCTCTTGACTGTAGGTTCAATCTTAGTCAGGGGCAGCAGCAACATTAATAATTAACACAGCTTAATGCCTCTACCCCAGTGTTTTCCTTCAAACTTGTTGCCTTCCCGGGGATAAAGAATCCAGTCGATCCTACTTCCTGTCACGTGCTACATGGAGAGGATAGAGGTACTGCCAAGTAACCTACTCATTTCCTTCTGAGATACCAGGAATGAGATTTGCTGACATTGTCCAACGACTGTGGTTTTAAGGGTTACATAACCCTTAAGGGTGTCCGTGCTACTACTCTTTTGTAAGGAATTGTTCAAGATAGCACGCAACATCCTTGTGTAATTTCCATCAAGCTTTTTTTCCAAGGCGTTTTGTTAGTCCAAGCGATGCACTGACACGTCTACAACTTGGAGATCAAATTACCATATGATCGATAATCTGTCTATATCAGTCCAAGTATATTGACATCGATTTTTGGCTAAACTTGCAAATCGGTCGGAAAATTAGGATGACCCAGAAAAAACAGAACCCACAAATTTTGTAATAAAACTGATAATTTTAACCAGGAGATTTAGGGTTTAGGGTTAGGGTTGGGGTTTAGTGTTAGTTTAATGGGAATATAAATAAATAATTTGGGTTCTGTTTTTTCTGGGTCACCCTGTATAAGGGTGACCCAGAAAAAAAAGATCCCACAAATTTTGTAATAAAGCTGTTAATTTTAACTAGGGGTGTTTAGGGTTAGGGTTAGGGTTAGAGTTTAGAATTAGGGTCAGGGTTAGGGTTGGTGTTTAGGGTTAGTTTAATAGGAAAATAAATAAATAATTTGGGTTCTGTTTTTTCTGGGTCACCCTGTAATATGTTTTAATTTTCCGACCGATTTACATGCTTAGCCCGATTTATGTAGATGAGAAATTACTACCAGGGTATGTAAACTCCAGAAAAAAGAAGCTGTACGGCCAATTTCCCCTATCACACAGACCATCCAAGTAAGACGAACAAGACATGATGGCTACTGCTGCGGAAGCAAGAACGAACTAATAAATGACGTTTCTCCTGAGAACACCTACACATTGACATACTAGCGTGGGCCAACCATCAAAATCCTACATTAATCAGCCCTCTATGGATTCTAGATTCCGTGAGAAAAGGATTTTCCCCGAACGATGACCGTTAGGGACGGGTGGCAAGAGAGATTCATGGGAATCTGATCTGTCGGCGCCACAGGGTGATGATGATGATGATGACAATGGTGTTGTACAACGTCAAACTAAAAGATTTGGTTTGGTTTGTTTTACGGCATATCAACCTCGGTGGGTCATTTAATACCGACAAAGTTGTGAAATAAATTCATTCTTAATGCATAGTACAATTTTGTTTATAAACTCATGTTTTCCTATTCAACCCATAGATGGGACCCTTACAGCTACCGGGTCAGAGTGGACCAGGGAGCAATGGTGATGAATGGGTGCTCCACATTCACCAAACCTCCACAACTGGAACCTCACCATCAGATAGAGTTTAACGTCATTCCTAGGACATGTAGACCCCCAGCCACCGCCTTCTAGCACCCATATGATGAGAAGGATTGGGGGTTGCCATAAGGGCAATAGGGTTGGGGCAATCATATAGGTGCTAGGGCTTGACGTGGCCAGACGATTGATCGGAGCGGGGGGGGGGCTGTCCGACCGTCCGTCTAGCCAAAGAAAAGCCTAAAGTGGAATATTGCAAGTCATGGACTGCTCAGCCACTTGGGTTCTATCCTTAAGCATCACGGGCGGTAAACTAAAAGAGGTTATAGGATATAAGGATAGTCATAATAAGCTTAGTTACTATGAAAAGGGATTTTTAAAATTATCATCTGACGCTTTATAAAAACTATAAGTGAATGGTAGTAATGATCGGCTTAACTCTTCTTTTAAACATTTTTTCTTGTTATATTTGATGGTTTGGGGAGAAGGTAATAGAAACCTTTAGAAACAGGCTAAGCAGCCTTGTCCCTTTTAAGCTATTGCCACGAAAGAAGAGATTTTTAGCTTGTATGAACGGTGATGTGGAATTAAGATGGCAGTTTGCGGGTGGTGGTAGGTAGGTTTAAGAGCGGCTGATGAGGAAGGCGGTGTTGGACGGTCATCTCTTTGTTGGCCACATCTTTGCCGGATTTGGTCATTCATCATCTAAATGACCAATCGAGGAGTTCTAATCCCGACCGTCATGTCCGACAAATTGTTTGGGTTATTGATGCCTTCCTGACTTGGTTAGACTACTAGCAGGGAGATTGAAAGTGCAATTTTATAAGAGGGGGTTTAGAGAACAGGGGATGGGAAAGAAAGGAGAAAAGAGAGAAAAAAAGAAACAGAAAGACTTTGAAAAAGAAGAAAAGAAAAGATAATCAGGACATGACAGCATAAGAAAGAGAAGAAAGAAAAAAGAAAGAAAGAAAGAAAGAAAAAAGAAAGAAGAAAGAAAGAAATGATCACAGTATTTGATAATAATTCAAAAGGAAAGAAACAAAAAAAAGAACAAAAATGAACGAAATAAAGACTTTAAGAAAAGTAAAAGATAAATTAGGACAAGACCAAATAAGGAAAATAAAGAGATAGATAGATAGATAGATAGATAGATAGATAGATAGATAGATAGAAAGAAATGATCACGGAATATTTGATAATTCAAAAAGAAAGATAGAAGAAAAGTGCACGAAAGAAAGACTTTGAAAAAAAAAAGAAAAAAAAAGAAAAATCAGGATATGGCCGAATAAAGATGTAAAGAAAGAAAGAAAGAAAGAAAGAAAGAAAGAAAGAAAGAAGAAAGAAATGATCACGGAGTATTTGATAATAATTCAAAAGGAAAGAAACAAACAAGCAAAAAAGGAAACAAAAATTAACATTTCGTTAATTTTTGTTTCCTTTAAGACATTAAGAAAAGTAAAAGAAAAATTAGGACAAGACCAAATAAGGAAAATAAAGAGATAGATAGATAGATAGATAGATAGAAATGATCACGGAATATTTGATAATTCAAAAAGAAAGAGAGAAGAAACTGCATGAAAGAAATAAAGACTTTGAGAAAAGTAAAAGAAAAACCAGAACAAAACCAAATACGGAAAAGAAAGAAGGAAAGAAAGAATGAAAGAGATAGATAGATAGATAGAAATGATCACGGAATATTTGATAATTCAAAAAGAAAGAAAGAAGAAAACTGCATGAAAGAAAAATTTTGAAAAAAAAGGACTAGACCAAGTAAAGAAAAGAGAAAATGAATACAAAAGAAAGAAAGAAAAAAAGAAACCAGAGAAAGAGTCAAGGGAAAGAAAGCAGAAAAGACAGAAAAGAAAGAGGAAGAAGAAAGAGTTGAATAAAGAAAAAATAAGAAGAGGGTTGAGAAAAGAGAAAATAAAATAAAAGGTGGTAGAAAAAAGGTAAAAATGAAAGAGAAATAAGTTTCAAGGAACAGCTTTAAAAAAGGAAGAAAAAAGAAGGAAATATTCAAGCAAGGGAAGATAAAAGAAAGAAAAGAAAAATAAATAAAGAAAACTCAAAGAAAAAGGACCAAAAGACTTGAAATAAATAAATAAATAAATAGATAAAGAAAGAAAGAAAGAAAGAAAGAAAGAAAGAAAGAAAGAAGAAAAGTGAACGAAATAAAGACTCTGGAAAAAGGCGAAAAAACAGGACAAAACCAAATAAGAAAAAAAAGATAAGAGAAAGAAAGAGTTGAAGGAAAGAAGGGAAAGAGGAAACGACAGAAAGAAAAGAGAAAGAGTTGATAAAAGAAAAAAAGAGAATTGAGAAAATGTGGAAAAAAGAAAACGGAAAACGAAAGAGGGTACAAAAGATTTAGAATAAAAGAAAAAATAAATTCTATGGAAGAGTTGTAAAAGAAAAAGAAAACAGAAAAGAAATATTTGTGAAAAGGAAGATAAAAACAAAAATAAAAATAAAGAAAGACAACGAAAGAAAAAAGGGACAAAAAAGAGTAGAAAGAAAAAACGAAAAAAGGAAGAAAAGAAGGTCAAGAAAAAATTGAAAAAGAAAAAAGAAAAAATTAGAAAAAATAAAACAAAAGGAAAAATTAGAATAACAAGGTGTTAAGTCATAAAAACGTGAAAATATGAATTTAAATTTTTAACGTAAAAAATGTCCCCGCCAAACCCGCAAAACCAATTGGTAAAGACATAAATAAGTGAAAATATGAATTTAAATTTTTAAACCCCCAAATCTCCCCTTGCCCACAAAAATAATTTAAGTCAAATGTGTGAAAATATGAATTTAAATTTCTAACGTAAAAAATGTCCCCCTTCACCAATTTTTTTTTTCAATGTAAAACATCGAGAAAAGATTAAATTTAAAAAAAAATCTCTAGTCTTAAAAACAATAAATCTCAACGTTTCCATTGAAAATGCTCAAAGACGGCTGAAATTGCTTGAAAAAAAAACTTTGGGACAATTTCAATACAACCTTGTGCGAATACAAGAATAAGTAAAAAGAATTAAAGTAGAACTTCTTTGTGGTCCTTAATATATATATATATATATATATATATCTTCTTATTATAATGGAGATTGTGTGTTTTTCTGTCTGTAACCGAAACTATATTCCTACTCAAGTCACAATTCTCTTAGTTATTGACATCACATTCTCCATGATTTGATTTTATCTAAACCTCAATTATTAATAAAATTGTCTTACATTATTAATACTGTTAACTACGTCTACATACTGACAATATGCAATTGTATTTATATATACAACAAAATAGCGGTTTACAGTGTGAACGGGAATGCTAATTTGCATATTAATATTAAAAAATCGAATGTAATAAATATGTGCTTAGTATTATTGATTTCTAACTGTTTGGTTTTATTTTAATGAATATAAGAAAAAGTCTCTTCAATAAATCTTATATGAAATCCATTAACAGGATAAAATAACTGTCATTTTATTCTTTACTTCCTCTTTTAACTAAATACTTAAATTAGAAAAAAATAACAATGAAAGACGAGAGTGATGGAAGATTAAGTTTCAGTTGTTCCATTTTTTATTATACTCCCTCTGTTTCAAATCTTTTATTATACCCCCCTCTGTTTCAAATCTTTTTATCTGTATTCTTATTTAGTTTCATTAGCCTTTCTAATTTAATACAATATCTTATTACATTAAAACTTAAATACTTGCACCCGGAGGGTGCATATATTTGCTAGTATTATATATATATATATATATATATATATATATATATATATATATATATATATATATGCGCGGAAATGGACTCGTTGTCCAACTTCAATTTCCGGGCGAAGCTGTTTCCATTTCACATAGCGCTAATACCTTTGGGCATGCATTTAACTACTCTCCCCTCCAGCTATGGGTAAATAGCAGACTGGGCTCTTAACCTTGAATAGGTAACCAATCTAGGAGAAGGAAAACACTAAAACCAAACATGTTAAACTCCGCGTAAGAAATTGACTATGTTGCATCCTATTCTTGCAGAGGGTTGATATATATATATATATATATATATATATATGTGTGTGTGTGTGTGTGTGTGTGTGTGTGTGTGTGTGTGAAAGGGAAATGAATCCGACAATATCAGAAAAAAGTGAGTAAAGAAAAGAAATGTAGATGTATAAAAATGAATTTTATCGATATCACTTTTAATCGATATCACTTACATATATGTGTCGGTCTGTTTATCAAAATGTATACGGATTTAATAATAATAATAACGTAAATCCGTATACATTTTGATAAACAGACCGAAACACATGTGTAAGTGATATCGATTAAAAGTGATATCGATAAAATTCATTTTTATCCATCTACATTTCTTTTCTTTACTCATTTTTTCCTCATATATATATATATATATATATATATATATATATATATATATGGTTTTAAAAGACCTCTTTAAAGATTCATTGTATGGAGAAAAAAATTAAAAAAAAAATTTTGATTCTTTTTTTTACAATAGTAGGAGGGTAAAGGGAAATAAAAACGAAGTATATATATATATATATATATATATATATATATATATATATATATTCGCATAGTTGGTCAATGTAGGTCCTTGGTGGGCGGCCCACATTTGCATGTCCATGTGTTGGCTTCCACAGGAGAACGTAGCTTATGAGCTCATCCTTGCTTCTTCAGTAGTGTCCATTATGCCTTGTCTGTCTCAGCCGGATAGTTTGTGAGAAGGGGGGGAAGTGGCTGTACAGTTGCTTCCTTGTGGGGTGCTGCTTCCACGACTTGTTCAAGACTGCACGCAGCATTCTTGTGCAGCTCCCATCTAGCTTATTCTCAAGACGTTTTGTTAGGGTCCAAGTGGTGCAGCCATATAGCAGCACTGACACAACCACAGCCTGGAAGAACTGTCGCTTCAGCTTGTCAGGGAGATCGGACCTCCATATGACTGATAATTTGTTTGTGGCCAACCATGCCTTTGCTATTCGTGTATTAACATCGCTCTCTGTCGATGAGCTACTAATTCTGTTCATATCTGCAGCTTTTTACCACTGAAAGGTTTAAAATGAACAGTCAAAGTGAAGAATGAAAAACAACAAATAATTGTTTCTTAAAGATGGATTTTCTTTCTTTCTTTCTTTCTTTCTTTTTCTTTCTTTATTTATTTATTTATTTATTTATTTATTTATTTTTCCCATTCACTCTGATACACATTTCGATAGCCCTGAGTAAAAACTTCATTGCGAATCTGAGTCGCCATTTTCACCATCACTAACAATTTCGCGAATTTTATTTTGTCTTTATTCCATCACGCAGATACAAATCTCATTTTATCGCCATTTCCGTGTTACTTTGACAGTTGACGGTTTTCAACGGATCTATTCAACTCTTGTATCGCTTTGTCAGCAGGGCTTAGAATACAACGGCAGCATCCCATGCTGATGGGACAGGTCTTGCGTATGAGACTAGACTGCATGCAGTGGTCAGGCTCCAGCTCTAATGAGTGTAGAGTCATCGCCTTTATCGCTATTACTCCAAGGTTCACTCTGACCTGGAATGGTAGCTGTTAATGGGTCCAATGTATATGTTTAAAGATAGTTGATAGGTTGGTTAGATTTTACGGCATGTCAACCTTTGTTGGAGTTTTTTTATGCCGTTTATTCCTTCTTAATATGTATTTAAACGTTTTATTTTTATTTTCAAACTATATTTTAAAGACATTTTTAACTCATTTTTTCTATTTAACGCATCGAAGGGACTCTAACAAATACTACCTCCCCGAATCAAAGTGGAGCTGGGAGTATTGGAGTTGAAGGGTACTCCACTTCCCTGAGCGCCAGAATTGGAACTTCAGCACTTGACGCACCATCAGCCACCGCGTTCTGGCATATATATGATAAAAAGGATTAGCAGCTTACCATAAGAGAAAAGGGTCGGGACAATCATATAAATGCTAGGGCTTGACGGGACCAGACGATTGATCGGAAGGGACCTCTCGACTGACCGACTTGACTAAGTAAGGACCAAAGTGGAGTTTTGTATAACCAGGATACCATCCTTAAGTATCATGGGTTGACAGCCACGGCCAACAGGTGGTCCTATTGGAGGGATTTTAACCCTGTGCAGTCGGTGTATTCTTTTGTTTCAGCTGACAGAGTAAAATATTTATAGTATCTGACATGAATATTTAATTGCGAGCAAAAAAAAAAATGATTTGTATCAAAGATTGCATACAAATGATTATTGATACCTACTTAGGATTATATAATTGCAAGAAAAAAGGATGGATTTGAGATTACATAACCCAACAAGGGTTTACACGCCATAAAACAAATCAACGAATCTCACATTCTCTCTGACAAAGGGGTTGGGGATATACATAGGCAACACTTTCACTCGCTTTGTAGTACTCTTGGGATAAGTATAGACTCATCTGTTTTCACCCAACTATGAATAAATAGTAGGGCAGACAATCAGTCTAAGATAAGTAAATACTGAATTCAAACCAGATATACCCCGCTTTAAAAATGACCTTGTGTCTCATCCTGTCCATGCAATACCTGCCCCTTGATTTAAAGGGGCAGGGCTGGGTTTATTGCCCAGTGCCTGAGGCGCCCCCTTGTGGGAGAATGCAGACAGGATCGACGCAATTTTTCCACCTGCCACCCATGAGTCTCGGTTTGTGGGTGGTCCCACATAAAAAAAAGAGACCTTGTGTTCAACCCATACAAGATGAGGTAAATATACTCATCCTGTCCATGACGGAGGGCATGTGTAAATACATACTCTACACCTCCTGAACATCATGAATAGATGCAGTTTAGTATCATAAGATACCCCTTTTATGGCGTGGGGGTCATACCACTCTGCAGGGGATATAGTCAGGGGGAGTTAAGGTTTTTCTGAAGTAGGTATTTACATAACCCGTTCGCCATAGTATGTGACACAAGGTCTCAAGTATGGAGCGCCCAGCGAGGATCGAACTGGCTTTTCAGTGTTAATTGATTTGCGAAACTAGCTTGCGAACTATTACATCACGATGGGCTGCCCATTTAACCAACACGTTTGCTACGGGTTGGCTGTATCCCAAGGTTGAAAGTATTGAGCATCCAGCGAGGATTGGACTGGTTTTCAGATGTAATGGATCTGCGAGACTAGCTTTGTACATTACATTACATCACCTTCGGATGCCGATTTACCCAACACATTCGCCATCGGTAGGATGTATCACAAGGTCACAAGTATGGGACAATCCAGCAAGGATTGAAATGGCTTTTCAGTAGTAATGGATATGCGAGACTACCTTGTTAACATCTTAAAAATGTATTGAATACTTTGTAATAATAATGCACATATTTACAACTAGCTTAAAAGCCGCTCTATCAGGCAGCAATTAAACTTAATCCTGTTGAGAGCTCATAATTTCGCCTTTTGTCTAACAATGAAACTTCATACATTGTACAAAAATAGGAAATTTGCACTGATACTCTTGGGAAAGGCATGAATCTATCTCTTCTCCCTTGCCCCGGCTATAGGTAAATAGGCAGACTGGGTTCTTTAGACAACCAGTCTAGAAAGAAAACTCTGAATTCACTACGGCAAGACGCCTAGGTTTTTCTGAAGTAAAATTATAAAAAAATCGTCAAGATCGTGTATGCTCAAAAGTGCACTTCTTAAAATCGCTTAAGTCGGGCGGCTCCCATTTCCTCTAATTTCTTGTTCTTTCAGTACTCTAGATATGTATTCAAGCTAAAGGTTTCCCAGTCCTAGATATAATTACTGTAATGTCTGCTTATCCGTCAAAACAGATTACGGCACCGTTGTACAAAGATAACACGTATACCGAAGAAAGTAGGCGCTGTTAAAACGATTCCTGCGTTTTGTGTGCAGCTAAGGAGACATGTGACATTAGCATGACATTATGCATTCTTGTGACTGTCTTGCAAGGCTCCTGACTGATTGTCCAGTTGACGCGGGCGGGGTCAGAGGAGACGGCGCCGCGGTGGGAGAGAGGTTCGACAATGTTGGTCCCTGATAAATGATGTAACCTCGATAACAAGGCATGTGTTAATCGACTTGACCGGAGAGGTCCACAAAGACGCTATGCATTCTTCCCTTTCCCGACACTTAAAAACATTTTACCCCTTTATTTCTATTTATTTATTTATTTATTTATTTATTTTCTTTCTATTATTTAAAGAGCTAACATTTGTCTTTTTTTTCATTTTCATATGAAGTAAGTAAAGTCGTCGGGGTGGCCTAAAGTCGGTATCAGCCAGACAGCGAGGGAGTCTATCCCCTTTTAACTAGCGCTAGACCAAGGAGATTATTTTTTTAGCGTCTGAGGTGGAGCGCCATACCTACCCTCAGCTCCTCACTTTACCGCACAGATCCCTGTGCTACTCATGCGCTGGGTTGGCGAGGGCCGGTATCGAACCAGGAAAATTGGGATTCCTAGCCGAACGCTCTACCGACTGAGCTAATGCTTGCCTAAGTATGATGTTATATACATGCGCACTGGAAAGATTATGTTGCGCCAGTCTTCACAGTAAAAAAGAACCAACTACGAAGGTTCGCTGATGAGTTCATACGACATTATATCTGCTGTTGATGATTTAGGCAAACGTAGGGATTCAAACACTGCAACACCGATGAAAGAAGTGTGTGGGTCGCAGGAGGGGGGCTATGTTGGAAAATAAACCTTATTTGGTCATAATAATGAGTTTGATCCTCACTGGATGCCCCATACTTGCGACCTTGTATCACATCTTACCCATGGCGAACGTGTTTGGTAATTACCAACCTCGTCTGGTCACATTAGCTCACCGTAGAATGATCGACTATGATCCACAAAGTTCCGGGTTCGATACTAGCCCTTGTCAACTCAGCGCATGAGTAGCACTGGGATCTGTGCGGAAAAGTGAGGAACTGATGGTAGGTATGGCACTCCACCACAGTGGTTCTCAACTTTTTTTAACAAACCTGTGGCCCCTTCCGGGTTCAATACTGGCCCTTGTCAACTCAGTAAAGTGAGGAGCTGATGGTAGGTATGGCACTCCACGGCAGTGGTTCTCAACTTTTCTTTTTTAACCTGTGGCCCCTTTGATTCCTTTTTCATTCTCGTGGAACCCCATAACCCTCAGATGTTTAAAAATCCTATTTTTTTAAAAAATCAAATATCTTTTGCTTGCCTGGACTCCAAAAAATGTTATATGGACCCAATGTGTCTATGTGGACCCCGGTTGAGAACCAGCAGTCTAGAGCTAGTGAAGAGGGGTTAGATTCCCTCGCAGTCTGGCTGATACTGACTTTAAGCCACCCCGATGACTATACTTACAGACTATTTTGGTCAGGCTATGAACTTTTCAGCTGACCCTGGTAACTGTCACAGTTGGAAGTACGCAACGGGCTCAGCTACGTAGGAGGTCCACATTTGTTTTTTGTTTTTTTTGTTTTTGTTTTTTTTACTATTTAACGTGCTTGTCTCTTTTTTGAATTTTGTTCAAAACAAATTATCTTATTTTGTTTGTTTTTTTTTTTTTCTGTCTTTCATGATTTTTCTTTTCTTATATCTTCGTTGACTTTTTTCTTTTTTTTTTTTTGCTTTTCTTTTACTTTTTTAAAAAACTTATTTATTTTCTTTGTCCTCTGCTTATCACTTTTAAGACATCGCCCAATTAGCGAAGCTTAGAATACACTGACTGTATCCCACTTTAAATACAAAGGGGGGTATACTGGTTATGTCACTAAACGCATCTGATGGTGAGGCTCCAGGACTCGAGATCTGGAGAGTGTTGATTTTGTTTTTGTTTTGTTTTGTTTTACGGCATATCAACCTCAGTGGGTCATTTAATGCCGATAAAGTTTTGAAATAAATCAATTCTTAATGGATAATATAATTTTTTTATAAATACATTTTTCTATTTAACCCATAGATGGACCCTAACAGGTAATACCACTCCGGTCAGAGTGGACCAGGGAGCAATGGTGATGAAGGGGTGCTCCACATTCCCCAAACCTCCAAAACTGGAACCTCACCATCAGATAGAGTTTAATGTCATTCCCAGGACATGTAGACCCACAGCCATCGCCTTCTAGCACCCATATGATAAAAAGCGGTTGGGGCTTGCCATAAGGGCAATAGGGTTGGGAAAATCATATAGGTGCTAGGGCTTGACGTGACCAGCCGATTAATCGGAGGGGGCCTCTCCGACCGTCCGTCTAGCCCAAGATAGGGCCAAAGTAGAGTATTGCATGTCAGGAACTGCTAATCCACCTGGGTTCTATCCTTAAGCATCACGGGTCGCCACCCACGACCAACAGGTGGCCCATTGGGGGAGTCTTACCCCTCTGCAGAGGTGCAGTCGGTGCATTCTAACGCCCCAGCCGACAGGGTGGTATGTAAGTTGAAAATGGAAGCGAATCCGACGGTATGTTGAAATAAAAAATAAAGGAAAGAAAATGTTGAGTGGATAAAACAGAATTTATTTATTTTTGTAGTTTTTCCATTATTGTTATTGAGGGGTGGGAGTAAAAAAATTCAATGTCAGCGAGTTTGTACCCTAAGTAAGTAAAATCATCAAATTCATTAAAGGATTAAAAAATAAAACAATTAGAAATATAAACTTTAAATATGTATTAAAATAAAACAAACTATATATAGATATATAATACCAGTCATGTATTTATTAAAATTTGTTTTAAAAAGCAATGAGGACTGTCTAATGTTGCATGTTCAAATTTTGAGTGTATTTATTCTATGTTATGACAATTTTGGGTAATGTGACGTTAGCAGTGGTGTCATTTTTGTTACAGACAAAAACCGGAAGCGAATCTCCATTATTAATTGTATTAGATAAAAATACTTTATACCTTATGTATGCAAAAAAAAAAAAAAATAGGAAACCAGTACACAAAAATTTAAATGTACAATAAACGCGATTCCCTAACCTCTAAGCATCAAATAAGTCTTGATGGGTTGACAAACGTTAGAATCAATCATTCATTTTGTGAATATATAATTGACTTTCTCTAGTTAGTAGCCCAAAATTACTTTAATAGTCGCTGAAAATTTACTAGTAGTGCAATTCGGAAATGTACAATTGGTGAGCTTTCAAAAGTCAAATAATCTCCTACTTATATATACTCGTCTGTTTATCTATCTTACTCACATCACGTATACACTCACACACATACACACATGCAAAGGTATGACAGCATGTGAAACAGGGGAAAGGGGTTATTGTCAAAGAATTTTTGCCCCCCTCTTCCTCCTCCTCCTATTCTTTTTTTTTTAATTCCAGGTCACGTGATAAGTGTGACTCACATAACTTTATATTTCGGAGGGAAGTTTCTTTTGCTTGCCTTGCGGGAAAGCTGATTCATACAATATTTCTTTCATTTTTGAGTAGAAAAGGAGAGAAGAAAAAAAAATACAACTCGAGCGAACCCCACTGAAATCAGACAAATATAAAAGAATAGAGACAAAACAAAACGAAAGTGGGTTTAAAAAATGAAGATGAAGTATACATTACAAATGGAAAGGAAAAAAAACAAAAAACGAAGATGCAGAAACTAAAAAATTAACCTATAAAAATTTTAAAAATTAAAATGGAAACGAATAGAAGCAATAAGGAGTTACGTCCCTTTTCGATTTTTTTTTTACGTCTGGTAAGATTACATTAAGTTAATCACGTTTTAATCATATTTTTTGCCGAAAAATTTATTGCTCGATAAAAATTTGAAGAAAATTGTATTTGTTTATTTGTAATGCTTGAGTTTAGAAAAGAAAACTTCAGAAGGATAAAAAAACAGTGTCAGAGCGAAAGAAAGGAATTCCTTGAGAGGCAGATAATGGTAAAAATAAGCAGAATGGAAAGCGAGGAAAGAAAGAAAGAAAGAAAGAAAGAAAGAAGAAGAAAAGAAAGTAAGAGGGATCTGGAAATAGAAATGAATGAAAAGGTAACAATCATTTAAGAAAAAAAGAATGAATGAAAGAAAAGAAAGAGAGAGTGGAAAGAAAGAAAGAAGGAAAGAAACAGGAAATAGAAGAAAGAAAGGAAGAGAAGAAAGAAGAAAGAAAGAAAGAAGAAAGAAAGAAAGAAAGAAGAGAATAATGAAAGAAAATACACAAGGAAAAAAAGGATGTAAGAAAAATGCACCAGGAAAAAAGAATGAAAGAAAAATACACCAGGAAAAAAGAAATGAAAACGGATTCTATAAAAAAAAAGAAGAAAAAAAAATGGGTCTAAAATATAACTAAATGAAAACCCAACGAAAGAAAGAAAAATGCGTCTAGAATGAATGAAAACATTTTGTAAAAATGATCTTTGTAAGGAAGAAAAAGGATAAAGACCGGGTGGAAATAAAAAGAAAGCTGATTGAAAAAAATAATGAATGAAATAAAGAAGAGTCTATAGATAGGAAGAAAGAAAGACAGGAAGAATAAGAGTCTGAATAGAGAAGGAATGCATAAATAAGGAGAAAATTAGAAAAAAAAATTAAGAATTTAAAAATTAACAAATAAAATGAAATTGAATAGAAATAATTATGAAAACTGAGGGAAAATAAAATTATAATAAATCTTGGTCTGAGTGAAAAACCATAATAAATTCAAAATATATAGCGGTCAGTAATAAGAAGTAGGATAAAAAAAAAGATTGAATAAGTAAAAGGGGTGAAAGAAAAAAAGAAAAAAATAGGTTCGTGCAAGAAGAATGAATGGACAAATAACGATCTTTGTAAAAAAGAAAGAAAGAAAGAAAAAAGAAAGAAAGAAAAATTGGACTGGAAGAAGAAATGAAAAAAAACATAGAAAAACCGGTAGAAGAAAGAAAGAAAGAAAGGGTAGAAGAAAGAAAGAAAGAAAGAAAGAAAGAAAGAAAGAAAGGGTGGAAAGAAGAAGAACGGGTGAAAGAAAGAAAAAAGAAAGAAAGAAAGAACGGGTGGAAAGAAGGAAAGAAAGAAAGAACGGGTGGAAAGAAAAGAAAGAAAGAAAGAAAGAAGAAAAAGAAAGAACGGGTGGAAAGAAAGCAAGCAAGAAAGAAATAACGGGTGGAAAAAATAAATAAAGAATAACGGGTGGAAAGAAAGAAAGGACGGTTGGAAAGAAAGAAAGAAAGAAAGAAAAAGAAAGAAAGAAAGAAAGAAAGAAAGAAAGAAAGAAAGAAAGAAAAAAGAAAGAAAAAGAAAGAAAGAAAGAAAGAAAGAAAGAAAGAAGAAAGAAAGAAAAACGGGTGAAAGAAAGAAAAAGAAAGAAAGAAAGAAAGAAAGAAAGAAAAAAGAAAGAAAGAAAGAAAGAAAGAAAAAGAAAGAAAAGAAAGAAAGAAAGAAGAAAAAAGAAAGAAAGAAAAAGAAAGAAAGAAATAACGGGTGAAAGAAAGAAAGAAAGAAAGAAAAGAAAGAAAGAAAGAACGGAAAGAAAGAAAGAAAGAAAGAAAGAAATAACGGTGAAAAAAAGAAAGAAAGAAATAACGGGTGGAAAGAAAGAAAGGAAAGAAAGAAAGAAAAAGAAAGAAAGAAAGAAAAGAAAGAAAGAAGAAGAAAGAAAAGAAAGAAAGAAAGAAAAAAGAAAGAAGAACGGGTGGAAAGAAAGAAAGAAAGAAGAAAAAGAAAGAAAGAAAGAAAGAAGAAAGAAAAAGAAAGAAAGAAAGAAAAAAGAAAGAAAGAAGAAAGAAGAAAGAAAGAAAGAAGAAAGAACGGGCGGAAAGAAAGAAAGAAAGAAAAAAGAAAGAAAAAGAAAGAAAGAAAGAAAGAAAGAAAGAAAGAAGAACGGGTGGAAAGAAAGAAGAAAGAAAGAAAGAAAGAAACAAAGAAAGAAAGAAAGAAAGAAACGGGTTTGGAAATAAAAATATAAAGAATAAAAATATAATCATCTTTATATGAAAGGAAAAAAAGGTGTCTGAAAGAAGAAATGCAAGGAAACATAACGATTTTTAGAAAGACGAAAAATTAAATGAATGAGAAAATATGGAACATGACGCAATATGAAAAAAAAAGAAAGAAGGAATAGTTTATAAATGATAGAAAATACAGAGAGAATGAAAGAAGTGACTCTAATGTGAATTGAAATGCAACTCAATATCATTGAAGTAAACACGGGAGGAATATTGAATTGTATGTTACAGTTTGTGATTCTTTCCAGAAAGAACCGATTGAATCCAAGATTTCCGGACCTTAATATGCGTAGAAGAATAAAAATGGAATTGGTTCGTTTCAATGAGAATATTCCTAAAAGACTTTAACGAATACCTTTAATTCTTTTAAAATTGATTTAGTGTTACATTCTTCAACATAAGTAAAGAGAAAATATCACATATCTCAAGTTCTATCTCTACTTCTATATATATATTATATATATATATATATATATATATATATAATATATATATATATATGTGTGTGTGTGTGTGTGTGTGTGTAGTAGTAAGTATATATATAGTGTGTAGTAGAGATATGTGGAACAAAGGAACAAAACTCAGACAAGTGTTCTAACGCGATGGAGAAAACACTTTCTTCATGCAATTTCAAAAAAAGTTTTATTTCGAACATTTCGGAAATTCTCCGTATTTCAACCGATTTCATTTAAAACAATAAGGATTTACTCTGACGAAGTCGCTATTTCTTTGTATACTAAACATTTATGTAGTTTTTTTTATTATTGTTATTGTTATTTTATTTTGTATTTAAAATAATAATAGATAGAATATGTATACATATATAAAATCCTGGCCGAAACACGTGTCAGTTAAATAAAATAAAATAATCCTATTTTATCCATTCAAAACTTTCTTTCTTTATTTTTCTTTTGAACATACCGTCGGATTCGCTTCCATTTTCAACTTATATATATATATATATATATATATATATATATATATATATATATATATATATATATATCGGATATAAATATGCCTGTGTCAAACTGCAGTGCCCTTGTATCCTTTGCTTTTGGCTTATTGTTATGAGGTAATTTGTATTCTGACCTGTCACCGTTTACTCTGAGTGGCACAGGGTACAACAGAAAAAAAATTCAAGAAAGAACATTAGCTTAAAAAAAAAAAGACAGAATTTTCTTGACACAGCGTTTTAGTCCACAGACTGCAGATTGGGGCCAACTTCCCTGGGAATCTAACAGCATTTTGTCAGGTGCGTGATTTTTTATAGATCATTTTTTTCTTTTTTTTCTTCTTTTAAACAGCATAATAAGGCATTTGAGTGAATTGCTTGACGCCATTTATATTAACCAAGTTCATCTTAAACTGAGTGATTTCCAAACAGGGTTAAAGATTGTGTTACGTCAGTATTCCAGGTGGGTAGGACCCCTGTTTTTCCCCCTTGAAAAATAGAATTCCAAGTCCTAGATTTTACCTGGTAATAAACACCAATTTCTTGTACCGCTAAAAAGCGTTAAACTCGGTTATTTCCTATAACTCTAACATAAAAAAGGGGAACCACTCTGATTGACTGATAATTTATCTATTTATTTTCCCATTAAAGTAACCCTAAGTTCTAAGACCTAACCCTAACCCTAAATCTAAGCCCTAAGCCCTAACCCTAACCCGTCTTCTTTTTCCTAGTAGATCAATAAATAAATAATTTATCAGTCAATCAGAGTGTTCCCCTTTTATGTTGGAGTTATAGGAAATAACCTTAAACTCTTTGTCTACCAAATTTCCCTCAAGGCTTTACTAAATTTTCTCGGTATCTTTTACCCGTATGATAGGATATTTCAAATGTCGCTACTTTATTTATTCTCCTCAGAACTCATTCTAGTCAAATTATTATTATTCTAATCTGAGTCCTTCTACTAATTATAATCTACTTATAATGAACTAACCATCAGTTTTGGTACTGTACTTAGATGTGGTAAGCGTAGAAACAGTTCCTAGTGGAAGAGCCGCTATCAGCGGTTTAAAGTAGGCAAAGAGTTGAGCGATTTAAGCCAATATTCACACGAGGACCGACTATATGTATTCAGTAAGAACATTGATTTGATCTATTTGTTTAACGGCACATCAACTCCTTAAGGACTATTAAATGTCGAAATTGGGTTAATTTCTAAATATTTGATTGTAATGCTGAAATTAACCCAATTTCGACATTTAATAGTCCTTAAGGAGTTGATGTGCCTTTGATGTTACATTTTCTTTCTTTTTTTCTTTTGGGGAATTGCACTTCTATTTATCTAAAATCCTTTGTTTGTACATAGTTATAAGATAAGTATTCCTATCTAATAAAGGTTGCTTGTATTTTACGATATGTCAACCCTTGTTGGCTTATTTTCTGCCGAAGAGTGGACCTGGGAGTTATAGCAATGAAGGAATACTTCACACAACCCAGGGCTCCAAAATTGGAACTTCCCCATTAGATTCAAATGTGAAAAACTCGAAAGGATTGAAATAATAATAATAATAATAATAATAATAATAATAATAATAATAATAATAATAATAATAATAACTGGATGAATTGGAGATTAGAGGATGAATTGAGACCATCCAAACTACAGCATTGTTAAAATTGACTAGAATACTGGAGATCTGAAGGGACTTGCTGTCACTCAGCCTCCAGCTAATCACCGGCTAAGGTGGGTGTGAAAAACTCTAATGAATAATAATAATAATAATAATAATGGAATAGAACTACCGAATCGAGAAGTAATTAGGACACTAAGAGAAAAAGAGAACCTGCCATCTTGTGGATTTTGCTGTCCCAGCTGATCACCGAGTGAAAATGAAGGAAAGCGAAAAGACAGACAAATACTTGGACCTTGCCAGAGAACTGAAGAAGCTGTGGAACATAAAGGTGAAGGTCGTACCAATTGTAATTGGTGCCCTTTGAACGATCCCCAAATCTTTGGAAAAGAATTTGATTGAACTAGAAATCAGAGGAAGAACCGAGACCATCCAAACTACGGCACTGTTGGAATCTGCTAAATACTCAGAAGAGTCCTGGACACCTGAGGAGACTTGCTGTCACTCAGCCTCCAGTGAACCACCAGCTTCGGCAGGTGTGAAAAACAAATAATAATAATAATAATAATAATAATAATAATAGAATCAGACCTGGAAAAGAGACTAAATACATTTCAAATCAGAGAAAGAGTGAAGAGCACCCAGACGGAAAAATTACTGAAAACTCTTGTGGGTGGACTTGGTGTCACTCGTTCTACATTGAAAACCCCACCTTCTTCTACTACTATTAATAATAATGATGATAAGATAGTAAAGTCGACATTGTGATCAAATGTCGGTATCAGCAAAACAACGAAGGAGTCAATCCTCTTTTCATCAGCACTAGACGAATTAAATTGTTTTTGCGTCTGAGCTGGAGCACCAAACCTACCATCAGCTCCTCGCTTACTGTAGTAGATCCCTGTGCTACTCATACGCTGAGTTGGCGAGGACCGGTATCGAACCAGGAAACTTGTGACTCCTAGGCAAATGCTCTACCGACTGAGCTAAGTCGGCCCTTTATAATAAACATAAAAAGAGGAGAAGTACACGGAGGGGAAAAGGGGGAGGAGGGAAAAAGGAGGAGGATGGGGAATGGAGGAGGGGGAGAAGGAGTGGAAGAGGAGGAGGAGGGAAAAAGGAGAAGAAAGATTCCGTTTTTTTTTTCTACGCTGTTCTTCTTTCACGTGATCTGTATTGTTCTCAAGTCAATATAGCGTTCCCTTTTTTTTTTAATTTCAAAAGTTTCGAAAAGATTTACTTTGGGAGATTGTCTTGAAGCAAAGCCTCTTAAAAAAAAAAACGGGTCCGTCGGAAGGAAATTAAAATAAAAAAATGATTCGGTTTTTTAGTTTTTAAAATTTTATTTACTTTTTTTTTTATTTGTCATTAGACTAACGAGGATATGGGAGCAAAAAGATAACTTGAATTTTTTTAAAAATTATCAAATAAATTGAAGCGAATGACATGGGAAAAAAAGTTAAATTCCGATTCACAAACGAGACAGAAATGAAAAATAATCATTTGTCTTAATAGCAAAAATATGCAACCTCCGGGTGCAAGTATTTAAGTTTTAATGTAATAAAATATATTAAATTAGATAGGTTAATTAAACTAAATAAGAATGCAGATAAAAAGATTGGACCATATTACCTTTAATCACCCTTTTTGATATCGATTAAGAAAAGACGTATTTTTCATGTACACCATCAATATCCGGTTATTTGTTAGGGTTAAGCTTAGGGGTTAGGCTTAGGGATTAGGGTTATGGTTAGGGTTAGGGGTTAGGCTTAGGGTTAGTTTTATAAAAATTTAAAAATCTAAAAATCGCCTGTTAAAACAACCGGATATTGACGGTATAAATGAAAATCAATCATTTCTTAATCGGGATCAAAAAGGTCATATGATCCAAAAGATTTGAAAAAGAGGGGGGGTATAATCGAACAATAAAACAACTGAAATTTACTATTCCATCACTCCCGTCTTTCATTGCTAAATTTTACTAATTTAGCAAAAATCGGAATTAAGAATAAAATCATAGTTATTTATTCTTGTTAATGTTTTTGTTTTAAATGTTTATATTTAATATATTCATTACGATAAAACCAAAAAAATTGAAATCAATAATACTAAGCGCATGTTTATTAAAATCAAATTTTTAATATCAATATGTAAATTAGCCTTCCCGTTCACAGTGTAAACTGGTATTTGGTTGTATATATGAATACAATTTCATGTTATCAGGATGTTGATATGGCGAACAGTATTAATAATGTAAAGCATCTTTTTTAATAATAATAAATAAATGAAAATAAAATAATGGAGAATATGACACAATTAGTTAAATGGAATTGTGACTTGAGTAGTGATATAGTTTCGGTTATAGACAGAAAAACACACAATATCCATTATAATAAGATTATTTAAAAAATATCATCAGCCAATTATTACACAAGAAGTTATTTTCTTGTGTTATAATTGGCTGGTGATTTGATGTATACAGGGTGACCCAGAAAAACAGAACCCAAATTATTTATCTATTTTCCCATTAAACTAACCCTAAACCCCCCTAACCCTAACCCTTAACCCCCCTAGTTAAAATTAACAGCTCAGTCGGCTAGAAACCACAAGTTTCCTAGTTCGATACCGGTCCTCGCCAACTCAGCGTATGAGTAGCACAGTGATCTGTGCGGTAAAGTAAGGAGCTGATGGTAGGTGTGGCGCTCCACCTAAGACGCCAAAAAAATCTCCCTTGTCTAGCGTTAGTGAAAAGGGGATAGACTCCCTCGCTGATTGGCTGATACCGACTTTAGGCCGCCCCGACGACTTTACTTTACTTTACTTATTACAAAAGTTGTGGGTTCTGTTTTTTTCTGGGTCACCCTAATTTTCCGACCAAGTTTAGCCATTTTTTTTTTCTTTTCAATTTTTCTACGTTAGATTTCAGTGCCATTCATCTGAGATCGTTCTTATTTTTATTTTTCTGTTTTAATCATCTATTTGTTTTTTACTCCATATTGTTTAAAAAGATCAGTAGTCGTCATCACCTGAAGCCATGACGACATTATTCACTCATTTACGACACAGTCAGTGAGAGACGGAATAATGTCGCGCAGGACGCATGCGCACATGGGATGGCTGACTGGATTGAAAGATTATATAAATGGTAAATAGAGGCAGAGACAGGTGCGCGCGCGCACACACACACACACACATACACACACACACAAATATACAAACACACGTGCACACGTAGGAAGAAAGACAAAGAAAATATTTCTTTAATTTTCATTTGGGTAAAAATGGCAGGAGTTACGTCATTGGTATTAAAAAAAGAAGAGTGAATTTTGTATTTTAACTAGAATATTTGATGACACTGCTATCCACAGACATTTGAAAAATTGAGGTAGATAAAGATAGAGAAAGAGATAGAAAGAAAGTGAAGGAAAATACACGCGGTGAAATAAAGCGATAGCCCGGTTTGAAACGGATATTTATTTAGATATCACTTCCAAGGCGATTTAACTGACGAAAGGCTTATGATGCTTTGAAACCGACGGTAATAAATCTGTCAGTAATGTATAGAATATATATATATTCTCCCATACCGTTTCAAAGTGGAGCTGCGAGTAATGGCAAAGAAAGGGTGATTCCATATTCATGAGATCTACAGAACTGGAGCCTCACCATCAAATGTAGTTCAATTATTCCTTCACTTTTCTCTCTCTCTTTCTCTCTCACTTTTTTTTTGTTTTTCCTCTTTTTATATCCACCTTCGTCTTCTCTCTTTCTTGGTCGCCTCTTCTCTCACTTTTCCACTCTCTCTTTTCCACTCTTTTCACATATCCCCCCCTCTCTCTCTCTCTCTTCCCATTTTCTCTCTCCGTCTCCCCTCTCTTCTCTCTTCTATCTCTATCCCGTCTCTCTCTCTCTCTCTTCTAATTTTCTCTCTCTATCCCTCTCTCTTCTCTTGTTTTTTCTCTCTATCCCCTCTTTTTCTTCTCTCTCTATCCCCCTCTTTTCTTCTCTCTCTATCACCTCTCTCTCTCTTCTCTCTCTATTCCCCACTCTCTCTTCTATCTCTATCCCGTCTCTCTCTCTTCTAATTTTCTCTCTCTGTCCCCCTCTCGTTTTTCTCTCTCTATCCCTCTCTTTTCTCTTCTCTCTCTATCGCGTCTCTCTCTCTCTCTCTCTATCTATCTATCTATCTATCTATCTCTATTCCCTCTCTCTCTCTTGTTTTCTCTTTCTATCCCTCTCCTCTTCTCAATTTTTCTCTCTACCCCTTTTCTCTCTTCTCTCTCTATCCCATCCTCTATCTCTCTTCTCATGTTTCTCTCCATCCACTCTACCCTCTCTTCTCTCGTTTTTCTCTCTACCCTCCCCTCTCTCTCTCTCTCTTCTCGTTTTCTCTATATATCCACTCTCCTTCTGTCCTCCCCCCCCTCTCTCTCTATCCCCGCTCGCAATCTCTCTCTAAGCTGGCCCACATGTCGCTTTTCCATTCAGAAACCATGTCTTCTGTTTGTTATTTAATTTTGTTTATATTCTAACATAATAAAATAGGTGGGTTTTTTGTGTATGTGTATTAATTTATTTGTATCCACACCCGACCCTGAATTATATATATATATATATATATATATATATATATATATATATATATATATATATATATATATATAATGACCCATCTGCTGCAGAAATTGAATATGTTTTCCATTTATAATTTTATTCTATTTTATTTTTTGCATAATAAACTCCAGAATAATGGAACCTTTTAAAAACCAGGCATGGAACATTATGTCCCGTAAATGACCCCATTTTCGTGGGAACCTTCCTGACATGCAAATAACGCATGTATGCTTGCTGCGTAAGAATAATGGAACGCTAATTTAACAAGTAATATTCTAGGATTTCTATGTTTTTCTATCGTGATTTTCCCCCCAGGATAGATTTCCAACGAAGTAGGGAAATAAAATCATTTTCCAAATATGGAACAGAAATAATACTATATATGTAGTATCCGATTGCCACTCTAATTCGGAATTCAAAACTAGATTAGCAAATCATAGACATTCATTTACAAATATTAAGTTTAGAAACGTAACAACTTTATTGAGATATGTTTGGAATTTGTAGGATAGAGGTGTGACACCAATTATTGAATGGGATATCCTAAGAAAATCAAACGTGTGCAGACCTCTAAATGATCCATATATAGATAAAGAAAAATTAAGTATAATTAGGTTCCCTGATAGAAAAAAAACATTTTAAATAATAGATTTGAATCGATCTGCAATTGTAGACATAGGTTGGGTAGCTCACTAAAATATTGTTAGAACTACATTACTAAATCTAACTAAATAAATATATATATATATATATATATATATATATATATATATATATATATATATATATATATAGTTATTCATTTTAAATAGGGTAAATACAAAAATAAACAATAAAAACAATGAATTAGTAATATTAAACCCCCAAAATATAATTAGAATTAAATTTTAACTGTTTTTACTAGCTATTATTTATAATTAGAATTAAATGTGTAATAATATAGAAATGTAAATTAAAGAATGATTACATGTATGAAACGATACATTTTTTTCTCAGTTTTTCGCGTGCCGACCGCACGCAAAGATTGAGAGAAAAATAACGTAGCGTTTAACCGTTATTATATTCAAATTAACCGAGGAATTACATCAACTTGGTTAATGTAGAGTGAGGTCCTGATAAGATCAATTTTTAATTGAAACCATGGTAGACCCTTTATTTTACATCTGACAATATCATTAGTATATATATATATATATATATATATATATATATATATATATATATATATATATATATATATATATAAGAAAAATAATTGTTCAAACTTTAAATTATTATCCGATGCGGGTTTCATTGTATTTCATATATAATAAAAATCTAAAACCATTTCTTAATATATTCCCATTATATAAATAACTATCTTCAATTTTCTTGCTTTGATCTCCTTTCGGTGTTGATCTAAATAGAAACGACATGTCAACCTGTCTAGTGTTATCTTATGCCCGGAGATTAGGAAAGTACATTTATTTATGACTGGAAGCGGCTACCTAGCGTCGCCTGCGGAGAGGGTTAGGAAAACCCCTAGTGTGTTGATTTGTTTACTTTAGAGAGTTATAAATTCTGGACATTCTTTAGTAGAATTTAAATTCTATCTCTGTATATTTTAATTTGTAAGTATCTTCGAATACAAATCAAATCTTCATAATTTTTCACAAAAAGCAATAACTGCTGATATTTAATGTGTATATATTTACTTTGTTGTTAATTATTTCATTTTTGTAGTTTCATCCAAACATACATGTATACATACGAACTGACCTTTATATATGTATAGATTTATTTTTAAAATGCACCTTTATATTTTGAGGCAGTTTTTTCATAAGAGTTTTTATCACACAGTTGTATGGTTTCAAGTATTCCTATCTAATACAAATAATTATATGCTTTCAATTAATTATTTCTATGAATTAATAGACAATTTTCTGCACATTATTATATGGTTTCAAGTAAAAGAATCCTTAGTATACAATCATAGTTTCAAAGTAACTAGTCTTAATACAAATAATTTTCACACAGTTATATGATTTCAATTATTCGTATCTACTGCAAATAATTATTTTAAAAAAAGTCGTCGGGGCGACCTAAAGTAGGTATCAGCCAGTCAGCGAGGGAGTCTATCCCCTTTTCAATAGCACTAGACAAAGGAGATTGTTTTTGGCGTCTGAGGTGGAGCGCCACACCTATCAACAGCTCCTTACTTTACCGCACAGATCCCTGTGCTACTCATACGCTGAGTTGGCGAGGACCGGTATCGAACTAGGAACCTTGTGGTTTCTAGCCGAACGCTCTACCGACTGAGACAGAACTGGAGCCTCACCATCAGATGCAGTTCAAGTATTCCTATCTAACGCAAATAATGTTTAAACACATCTATTTAACCCATAGATGAAACTACTAACAGGTTTTCCCATACCGTTTTAAAGTGGAGCTGGGAGTAATTATTTAACTTATTTAGATAATTTTAAACAGATTTATTTGGCCCATAGATGGTACTCCTAACAGGTATTCTGATACCGTTTCAAATTAGAGCTGGGACTTATGGCAATGGAGTGACTCCACACTCAACATATCTACACAACGGGAGTCTCACCATCAGATATATCTAAAGTATTCCTATCTAACGCAAATAATTTTTTAAACACATCTATTTAACCCATAGAGGAAACTACTAACAAGTATTCCCATACCGTTTTAAAGTGGAGCTGGGAGTAATGGCAACGAAGGAATGACTCCACATTCAAGAGATCAACAGAACTGGAGCCTCACAATCAGGTGCAGTTCAAGTATTCCTGTCTAATGCAAATAACTTTTAAATAGATCTATATGACCCATAGATGAGATTTCTAACAGGTAATATCACAACTGTTTCATAGTGAACCTGGGAGTAATGGCAAAGGAGTGATTCCACACTCATTATATCTACAGAACTGGAGCTTCACCATCAGATGCATGTTTAGCGTCATGCATATCTTCTTAAGGCTTGGCGGTCTTACTCCTCTGCGGGAGGATATTGTCTGCGTATTCTAAACCCTTTATTGACAGGTTGGTTGTTCATGGAGTAAACCCGCGAAGAAGGCGATAATATTGGAGATGAGAACGAGGCCTCTTTATAAAGACGAGGAAATGGTAACAGAACAGAGAGGGAAATAAAGACTGGAAAGCTAGTTGAAGGATTCTGGGCACAATTATCTGTTCTCCCAGAATATAGAAGCCTAGGAAGAGGAGGTGGGTGCTGATATGGGGTAGGGTTGGCTTGGGGATTTTAGTTTGGACTGTTCTGTCCACAGATGTTGCGTTATTGTGTTATTTCTTGTTCCAATCCCAGACGCAAAGCCGGCTCTTTAGCTGCCGGCTTGCGAGACATCAGCAAACCCCCACCCTCCAAACCTTACGCCATCACTACAATTGTCTTCCGTTTCCGCCCACCCCAAACCATTTCTCATTACCGCTTCCAAAGCCAAACCCGAGCCTGCCGGACGTTTTACCGCCGGCTGAACTGCGTTATTACCGGAGGGTATTATCTAATCCAACCTTACGTAGACTAGATACTGTAACGTGAACGCCTCGGAGTATGCAATTATTAAGCTTAGCTTTGTTTGGCACAAGGCCAGTTGTAGGAGACTCTCAGTGAGTATAAAAATCAGTAGCAATCATCAAATAGACTAGCCAGCTAACCATTACATTACGCAAGGCACCCTAAGATTTCAAACACAGATTGATTGTAAGCAAGTTCATTGCGAGGAAAGGAATTGTAGGTTTTATGGTTCAAGTATTCCTATCTAATAAGAATAATTATATAGTTTCAATTAATTATTTCTATAAAATAATAGTCAATTTTTTGCACATAGTTATGTGGTTTCAAGTAAAAAATATATAATAATCCTTCGTAGCTTCAAGTAATTATTCTTATTTACAACTAATTTGCACATATTTATATTTACCATATCAAAATCAATCCTATGAATGATTTTATATAAAATCAAACTAATTATTTATTAAAACCAGTTTGCAAATTAACTACATCATATATTATGTAAATCTTTATTTTCAGTGACATATGAGACGCAGGATTTTAAACGTACTAATAACGAGGGCTGTTTTGATGCAAATATAAAATCTAAATCATCTTTTCATATAGATTTCCTTAATGAATAAGATTTATTATTTTGTCTTAATATTAAGATCAATGACTCTAAATGTCAATACTCATTGATAAACTTACGCAATTTCTGAGGGTATTGTGACGTAAGCAGCGACATAATTTCGGTTACAGACAGACACCGAATTTCCATTATAATAAGATGACATAAGACAAATATGGAAAATCTGGAACCAGTATAATTGTACTGTGTCAGTTTATTTTTTGTTTAAAGAAAACCTAGCTCTCAGCATTGAAAACCGGTATTCGAAGTGATAGCCTTTACATAGGTCGAACCTGACATCGATAGGAATCATAGATTAGAAAAAACGATCCTTGTTTTTTTTTTGTTTTTTTTTTTTTTTGTTTAAATTTTATCTCGATGAATACGATTTCTTCATTTGATACAAAAACACATCATCTTCTAATGAGCAAATAAAGAAATTGATAGTCATTGTTGATCTTGACTTGTTTACTGTATTGTAATACGTAATTGAGAGTTACCTTCCTTACTTCATGATTACTTCCCCTTTGGAGAACTCTCTAGGGAATAATAGACTATATAAACTCTTGATAAGTGTACCGATTATTCTAAGTTGAATAAAGCTTTCCGTCAATGTTATGGTTTATCATTATAGGCATATCAATTGTGGGCCACCTAATGCTAAACTGTGTCTTTCGGTATATATGATTTGTAAACGAGAAGTTTAGTTTATAGATATTTTAGTTTGGTTTTATAAACTGGTAGAGATAATTCTCATTAATTCAATGTGTATCAATACATTATTTGAATCATTTTATGTTAGATTCTATTCTCACTAGCTTTAGATTTCCTGGTTATCAAGCCCACTATTGCATTGCGGCGTTCACTACCTGAAATAAATGACTCATATAATGTAACTGAGATTAAGGACGAGTCATAACACTGAACGTGAATGGGAATAGAATTTCCGTGAAACTTATGTAACGCCAGTGTTCAAACTTTTAAGTGGAGTTTTCCTTCTCCAAGACCAGTTGCCATACCAAGGTTAAAGAAATCAGTCTGCCCTACTATTTGCTGGAATTAAGTCAGAATTATAATGTTATCATTTGTCATTACATGTACTCGTTCCTATGATAATTAACCGAAGCGGGGTCAGCCTGACAAAACTGACCCCACACGTGTCTTTTTTTCTGCTCCTTATCTATTTAGATTTGAGTCCAGCACCGTTTGTCGCTTGATCGATCGCAAGTTTGAATTTCGTAGTTTTATGTGTTTTTGGAGTGATACAAATTATGTAAAGATACGTGGCTGACAGACACAGCTTTCGACAACTATTCAAATGCAACCTTCACCCCCATCCCCTTAGAATGAAAGAAAAAAGAAAAGAAAAAAATCAAACAATTAAGTGTCTCTGACACACCATCTATTGATACAGACATTTTACAAATATAGATTTACACAGTGACACCCAAGCAATTGGCGCATGCGCCATGAGCTGGGTCAGATTACGCGCATGTCCATTTCCGCCTCCTAAGATGAGGTGAAGAAAGAATGAAGAAAGAAAGGTGAGGTGAAGATAGAGAAAAATAGCAAGAAAGAGAACGAGAGAGGAGAGAGAGAGAGAGAGAAAGAGAAAGAGAAAGAGAGAAACAGAGAGGGGAGAGGAGGAGGAGGAGGAGAGAGAGAGATACAGAGATGGAGTAGGACAAAGAAAGCAGAAACAGACAGAGCGAGCGACGTAGAGAGAGAAAGAGAGAGACAGACAGACAGACAGACAGACAGAGACAGAGACAGAGATGGAGTAGGGAACAGAAAGCAGAAGCAGACAGAGCGAGCGACGTAGAGAGAGAGAGAGAGACAGACAGACAGACAGACAGACAAAGATGTATTTGCCTCATACCCCACTTGTGTGGGCTGGGCACAAGGCCTCGTTTTAACGTGGGCCCACCCACAAGCCGAAGCTTATGGGTGGGAAAGAACAAAATTGCGTCGATCCCTTCGGCATTTCCCCATTAGGGGGCGCCTCAGGCGTTGGGCAATAAACCCAGCCCTGACCCTTTAAGTCAAGGGGGCAGGTGTTGCCTGGGAGGATAGCCCCCTGGGATCGACGCTATTATTAAACTCTCAAAAAGTTCAGAGACAGACAGACAGACAGACAGATTGAGACAGAGACAGAGTGACGTAGTGAGAGAAATAGAGATAGGAGGGGGTTGAAAAGAAGGAATACGATGAATGGACGTGAAAAAAAAAAGATCAAGATAATTTATGAAACAATAAAAAGAACCAAAAGTAAAATGAAGATATGCAATATTGAGGCGTTCAAAAAAGTCCTCGGCCGAAGCAATGACAAAAAATCGTATAGCATAAAAGGTTATTCCATATCGTCGTTTCGCAGTTCAACTAACTTGAAACTGTGTTTTTCAAGGTTCTTGACCTCCTCCAATTATTTTAAGTGTGATCATCATCACCATCGTCATCATCATCATCATGTTAGCACGGATATACATGACAATCTCTCTCCAGCCGTCACAAACACTCATTGTCCTCGGGTGGACATCAGCGCAGAATCCAGTATCCGCACAGACAAAAGAGATATTTAATTGGAGATGGTGAAAAGAAATAGGGATCCAGAAATTGTGAATATATATATATATATATATCTAATCTATAAAAGAGAGATTTTGGTATGTACGTGTCGACGTATAACTCCAAAACGGGAGGTCACTCAGATTTAAAATCTTGCATACACATTGATATCGTTCTAACTAAGAAACACTCCAAATTTGGTTATTGATTTTTACTGATTAAGGGATATAATTAATTAATCAAACAAAAATCAAACGATTTTTCGAAAGCCATAGCATAGCTGCTGCTGCTGCTAATGCTTGGTATATCAGCAGGAGCTCGGCTGACTGTTTTACCAGCAGAAAGAAAGAAAGAAAGAAACAACGAAAATGTTAGCGACTCGCCTAAAACAGTCAGGCGAGTCGCTAACATTTTCAGCAGCAGAAAGAAAGAAAGAAAGAAACAATGAAAATGTTACCGACAAACTTGAACTATGACTAAATTTTAACGTAAAATAAATTCGTTTTTTTTTATAATCTTTCTAAATATTATTTATATTTATCGTATGTTTTTGAAACTAACTTTTATTTTACAATGTACACTCACTTAAATTAAATTGTCATGCACAAAAAATTGTAGAAAAATGAAAATTGTTTCAAAACACAAGTTTACGGTTACATTTTTAAAAAATAAGATTTTAAATGTCAATAAAAATCAGTCACCAGTATAGGGTTGTATAAATGTAAATTAAAAAAAAATGATAAAACGAGTTGTTTAGTAATTAATACTAATGGTTTTAAAAAAAGTCTTAATAGTTAGAGAACTAATGAAAACGTTTTAAAATGTAAGCAAAAATAGATATTGCATTCTTTTTATCGTTAAGAACTAGATTTGAATTGTCATGTAGAAAAAATTAAAAGAAATAAATTACAATGTACTTCTAACTTATCAAGCAATTAAAAACTGAATTTAAAATTGTCCCCAAATACTATTATTATTTTCAAACTGGAGTTTCAGTGAAACTTTTCATGGAAAGAAGAGAAAATAATCTTGCTCAAATTTGTACGGGTCTTTATCAATTGAATTATTTTTTATAGCGAATTATAAAAAAAATTATCTTGCTTCGGACAGCAAAAGTATGTTTTAAGGAAAAATCAAATCTTATTCATATCGCAATATTTTATTCCTGTCTTTAAAATATTAATTTAGTTAGAAATGAAATGAAATAATCTATCTTCCAAATATTTATTTGGTAAGAAAGAGCGAAGTAAAGTAAAAAAAAAGAAAAAAGTAAGCGCTTATTGTTTATTTAATAAATATAATCTAACTCAACTTTGTATATATACGAAAAAATTAAAAACCAAGGAATTTTAGAAAGAAAAGCCTTTTACAAAAATAGGTAGTTAAATTATAACTACTTATTTCGTAACTAAGTAAACATAGTTGTATATTCGTATTGTAATAAAAACAAAAAAGATATATAATAAAAATACGATGTCGTTAACATTTCATATATAAACAAAACAGTGTATGATATGTTCTTACCTTAAACATAAAATAAAAATGATTCTAATGTACGTAACTTGAATGAGAAAATTTGTTCTTTAATTTATCATAATTCTAATGATAAATAAATAGGCAGATTTTTTTTTTGACTATTTTTTATTTTTAGTCCGGTCATGGACCGGGTACTTTAGCTAGTATATATATATATATATATATATTTGTACGTGTATGTGTGTGTGTGTGACCCCGGGTTTCATGTTTTTTATACATTCATCAGGCAGAGTCTGTATGAGTAATGCGTAAAAAGTATGAAACCAGATTACACAAAAATTACCATTATATATATATCTTATCTTATTATAATGGAGATTGTGTGTTTTTCTGTCTGTAACCGAAACTATATTACTAATCAAGTCACAATTAACATAGTTATTTACATCCCATTCTCCATGATTTTATTTATATTTAAACCTCAATTATTAATAAAATTGCTTCACCTTTTTATTAGTGTTGTCCATATCTACATACTAATAACATGCAATTGTATTTATATATACAAAAAATAGCGGTTTGCAGTGTGAACGGGAAGGCTAATTTGCATATTGATATTAAAAATGTGATTTTATTAAATATGTGCTTAGTATTATTGATTTCTAACTGTTTGGTTTTATTTTAATGAATATAAGCAAAAATCTCTTCAATGAATCTTAAATGAAATCCATTAACAAGAACAAATAACTGTCATTTTATTCTTTATTTCCTATTTTAACTAAATAGTTAAATAAGTAAAATTCAGCAATGAAAGACGGCAGTGATAGAAGAGTAAGTTTCATTTCTATTTTTCTATTATACCCCCACTCTGTTACATATCTTTTTATCTGCATTCTTATTATACTTTCTAATTTAATACGATATTTCATTACATTAAAACTTAAATACTTGCACCCGGAGGGTGCATATATTTGCTAGTATATATATATATATATATTAGTCGTGATACGTCGAAACACGGTGTCTGTGGATGACCATATATATATATATAATATATATATATATATATATACATATATACATACAACTAACATATATATATAATATATATATTATATATATATATATAACTAACATACATATATATATGTATATATCACACGTACAATAGCATATATATACAGGGTAAGGGCATTACTTATGTCGCACCCTGTATATATATATATATTAGTGGTTTCTTCAATCGAGCAAGACAGATGAGTGTCATCACGATTGCTTCCAGGTCCACTTTGACCCAGAGTGGTAGTACCTGTTAAGGTCCCATCTATGGGTTAAATAGGAAAAGATTGAGTTTAAATAATTTTCTACCAAACGATCACGACGAATCTTTCAAAACTTTGCCGGCATTAAATGACCCACCGAAGTTTATATACCGTACAACAAAACTAGCCTGGAGACAGTATCCATGCTGCTTTCGGCTCGGATCGATCTTATATCCGTTGGCAGAACTTAAAATAACACAATCATTACTGTTGTAGTGGTCGTCTGACGCGTCCAGTTGCAGAGACTGAACTGTAACGACTCTAAAAAGAGAGACATTCCTACCTCCACCCACCCGACCATCTGTCCGGCATTGGCACGCTGTAAACGACTCAAATAGGAAACCTTAAGGAGATTTGCAAGTAACAGCTGCATTAAATCCACAGTTCAGCACAATCTCTTGCCCTACACACTGCCCCCTTTTTTTTTCTTTTTGGTATTCGAATTTTCTAAGAATTTTACGCCATCTTTTTTTTTTTTACTCGTCCGGTTGAATTTTATGTATGAGGGAGACGAGAATTTAAAAAACAAAATACACAAAAAAATCCATAAAAAAATTGTGCAACAACAAAGGAATAAAAAAATATATATATAAAAATTAGATGCATCTATATTTTTTATCACGGATTTCCAAGAGAGAAATAACGAGAAGGAATAGCGAGAAGACAATGGATTTTAGATTGAAGAAGATGAATAGAGAGGGGGACAGATGAGGAAGAAAAGAGAATAATAATAATAATAATAATAATAATAATAATAATAATAATAATAAATAAAAAGAAGAAGAAGAAAGAAGAAGAAGAAGAAGAAGAAGAAGAAATTGGATAGAAAACAGGACTGGGCAGAGACGAGAAGGGGAAAGAGAAGATAATAATAATAATAATAATAATAATAATAATAATAATAATAATAATAATAATAATAATAATAATAATAATAAGAAGAAGAAGAAGAAGAAGAAAGAAGAAGAAATTGGATAGAAAACAGGACTGGGCAGAGACGAGAAGGGGAAAGAGAAGATAATAATAATAATAATAATAATAATAATAATAATAATAATAATAATAATAATAATAATAATAATAAGAAGAAGAAGAAGAAGAAGAAGAAGAAGAAATTGGATAGAAAACAGGACTGGGCAGAGACGAGAAGGGGAAAGAGAAGATAATAATAATAATAATAATAATAATAATAATAATAAAACACTGCACTGCTGCAATCTGCCAGAATACTCAGAAGAGTCCTGGAGACCTGAGGAGACTTGCTGTCACTCAGACTCCAGTGAAAGACCATCAGCTAACACTGATGTGAAAACTCAAAAGGAGTAAATAATAATAATAATAATAATAATAATAATAATAATAATAATAATAATAATAAGAAGAAGAAGAAGAAGAAGAAGAAGAAGAAGAAGAAGAAATTGGATAGAAAACAAGACAGGGGTGAGACGAGAAGGGAAAGAGAGTTAAAAGGGGAGAAGACGGAATAGAAGAAAATAAAAACAGACGAAGAAGTTAGAAAAGAGAACAGAAAGAAGAGAGAAAAAATGAACGAATAGAAAAAAAAAGAAAGAAAACATATAAGAAAGAGCTCAGTCGGTAGAGCTTACGACTAGAAACCACAAGATTCCGAGTTCGATACCAGCCCTCGCCAATTAAGCGTATGAGTAGCACAGGGATCTGTGCGGTAAAGTGAGGAGCTGATGGTAGATATGGCTTTCGACCTCAGACGCCAGAACAATCTCATGGATCTAGCGCTAGTGAAAAGGAGATAGTCTCCCTCGCTGTCTGGCTAATACCGACTTTAAGCCACCCCGAGAACTTTAATTTTCAAAAAATTATATTTAAAAATATGAAGCAATTGAACATGAATGAAAAAAAAAAGAATCTACAGAGATCATAGAATAAATGTCAAACAAACGAATGAATATGAAGGAGTTGTGAATGAAGAAAGAAAGAAAAAGAAAAGGAAACACGGGAATTTTAGAAAAGACAGAAAAAGAATGAAAATGAGACAGTATGAGTAAGTGGGAGAGAGAGGGGGAGAGGAAGAGAGAGAGAGAGCGTAAGAATGTGTGTGTGTGAGAGAGAGAGAGAGAGAGAGAGAGAGAGAGAGAGAAAGAGAGAAAGAGGGTGAAAGAGTGTGTAATAGTCAGCGAGCTAGGTAAACAGATTTCCAATCTCAACGGCGCTCCATAATTTTGGTCTCGTGCCAAACTAACGTGGCTGAAAAAGCGCCCTTAGAGTAGCGGTTATCGTCGTAGAAAATGGAATCGGTGATCCGAACTAAAATCTCAGTCGGTAGAGCGTTCGGCTAGGAATCACAAGGTTCCTGGTTTGAACCGGCCCTCGCCAACTCAGCGTATGAGTAGCACAGGGATATGTGCGGTAAAGTGAAGAGCTGATGGTAGGTGTGGCGCCCCACCTCAGATGCTAAAATAATCTCAATGACCTAGCACTAGTGAAAAGGGGATGGACTCCCTCGCTGTCTGGCTGATACCGACATTAAGCCGCCTTGACGACGACTTTATTTGCGTTTAATTCATGTTAATTTTCTATTGCATTTAAAAAGAAAATATCTTTATTAATAGTTCGAGAGTGAGCATAATTGCCCGACTTGAGTTCGAACTCGCTTACTATGGTGTTACAGGCCAGCACATTAACCACTACGCCATGGAGACTCCAACAGTATTTTGGTAGAAATTAGGTTGATACGTTCAACCACGCTCTGTCAAACATTCTGAAGAAAAGAAGGAAGCGCATAACTGAATTAGCTTTTAGCCTGTCAGAGATCCAATTCAACTACAAGTTAAAAAAGCTAATCTTTTGAAAGAGGGGTGTTATGGAAGACGAGCCCTTCCCATTTGAGTTATCCCAATTTCTGACATGGACCTGTGGTGTACTAAATTTAGTAAATAATAAGGAAGGTAGGAAAATATAAAGAAAAAGCTTACAGAAAAGAAAAAGAGAGAATCTATATATAATTGTCTATATCAGATGAGACATAATTTTCTTCTTTTTCTTTAGTCTTTATCATCACTAAGAAAAGGAAAAGAACATTCGTTCTTCTTTTTCTTCTAATTTTGAATTTAAACCCTCTTCCTTTTTAGTTTTATTGCTCTCATGAATTTTGAAAATATTCTCAGATTTTTGCATTAGAAAATATTTTATATTTGATCTTTAATATCTTACTTCCTTTTTTCTTTTTTCTATTCATATTTTTCATTCTTTTCAATTTTTTCTTTCTTTCTTTTTCTTTTCAAATTGCTTTTTTTTTTTCTTTTTTTATTCACGTTTTTTCTTTTTCCTTTTATTCTTTACCAATTTTCTTTTATTCTATTTTTTTATTCCAGTTTCTCACTTTCTTTTCCCAATTTTTTCTTTCTTTCTTTCTTGTTCCCAAAGTTTTCTTTCTTTCTCCCAATTCTTTCATTCTTTCTTCCAATTCTATCTTTTTTGTTTTCCCAATTTTTTTTTCTTTCTTTTTCCCAATTCTTTCTTTCTTTTTCCCAATTCTTTCTTCTTTCTTTTTCCCAATTTTTTCTTTCTTTTTCCCAATTTTTTCTTTCTTTCTTTTTCCCAGTTTTTTCTTTCCTTCTTTTTTCCCAATTCTTTCTTTCTTTTTTTCTTTTTCTCAATTTTTTCTTTCATTCTTTTTCTCAATTCTTTCTTTCTTTTTCCCAATTCTTTCTTTCTTTTCCCAATTCTTTCTTTCCTTCTTTTTTCCCAATTTTTTCTTTCTTTCTTTTTCCCAATTCTTTCTTCTTTCTTTTTCCCAATTCTTTCTTTCTTTCTTTCTTTCTTTCTTTCTTTTTCCCAATTCTTTCTTTCTTTCTTTTTCCCAATTCTTCTTTTCTTTTTCCAAATTTTTCCTTCTTTCTTCTTCCAAATCTTTTCTTACTATATTTCATTTTTTTCTTAACCATTTCTCTGATTTCTACCATTTTGTATCTTTTCGTTTTTTCTTCAATTCTTTCTGTGCATTCTTCGGATTTATCATTCCCATGAACACATGTTGCAGTTCACAGATGGCTCATGAATCGCAGTGACAAAAAATACACAGGATTTAGAAAGGGTTAAGGGGGGAGGAAAAATCGAAGATTATAGAATTGTTGAATCCTGCCTTTTTTCCGCCGTCTTTTTTTTTTTTAAGTCGGGTTGGAATTAAATGCAAATATGGAGAAAATAACGCACACTAATTGAATCGAATGTTTGCAACAATGTAAGTCCCACCATCTCCAATGACGTCATCAGTACAACAATAACAAATACAACAAAATCTACCACTACTACTACTACTACTACTACTACTACTACTACTACTCATAAGAATTCGATAATCATCTTTGTAAAGAAATGTATACGAATACACGCCATCAATAATAATAATTATAATATTAACTATTATTATAACAAATGGAAATCAGAGGAAGAATTTAGACCATACTCAGAAGAGTCCAGGCGATTCGAAGAGACTTGTCGCTCAGACTCCAATGAAAGACCATCAGCTTACGCTGGTGTGGGGGACGGGAGTGGGGTGAAATAATAATAATGATAATAATAATAATGATGATAAAAATAATAGACTTGGACCTTGCAAGAGAACAAAAACCTTCTAGATTATGAGTATTAAGGTAGTACTAATTTTTATTTTTTTGGTATCCTTAGAACAGTCTCTACGGGTTTGAAAAAGACTGGAGAAATTGGAGGGAAAATTGACACATCCAAAATACATTATTAAGATCAGTTAGAATATTTAGATGAGTACTGGATACCTGACGAGAAAGTTCTATGATTTAAACAAATGTTATATCAAAAGCAACAGCTTTAGTGATAGTAGCAGATATTCACGAAGCTTAGATTAGTTTGACATAAGGGCAGTAATATGGAGCACTCATTGATAACTGAACCTGCTATCAACGGTCTTTTAGCCTTACCATGCAGACAATGGGTAAAAGTATTTAAGGTGAAGAGCCACGAAGTAAAAAAAAAAAAATTGAAAACATTCAGAGGAATTCTGAAATAAGAAAAAGAAAGAATTGCCGAATCTATAAGATTATGGAGCGCCTAGTGAGAATTTAATTAATTAACAATTGTCTGTTAGCTAACCACTATCCGACGTGAGGTGATCCTGTAGTATTATTAAAAGTAAAGATATATCCGAATCAAATACATGGAAATCGGAGTATAATTGCAGAGGTACACAGAAGAGTGACAAAATTAATAAAAAGAAGAAAATATCACAATTACAGAGTTAGATTCGAGAAATCACGATTATTCATCTACTAGAAAGAAGAATTAGGGATAATATAATTGAAACTGTCAATATAATTAATGGAATTACTAATTATGCTAGACAATTTTTAAATTATTTTTCCTTGAACCGGATTTCAAAAGCTAAGTTTACTAACATTTTTTTACTAACAAAGTACTGTTTTGGGACAAATTGTCTAATCATATAAAAACAATATTGTAAAAAAAATAAAGATCTAATTGGATGTTTTTAGAACAAATTGTGAGAAAAAATTAAGAGGGAATTTTGGGGAAGTATCGAATAAATTACTTAAAAGAATTTGATTCGTAGATAGATATTATACTTAATATATCACCAATCAGATGCGCGGTGCTTTGTATTTGAATGGGTTAGAGTTCTACAACCGTCCAAAAAAATGTCTTCATTGTCAAAAGTCTCTTAGCGGCTATTGTTGGTGGTTGTACCAGAGCTTGATCCCCTCTGATAGGGTCAGCTGGGCGATGGAATTCTGATGTTGGAAGACCCGAAACTTCCCAATGAACCGTACGGATTACATCACTGATGACAATCACCAGCGCCCCAAAAGTAGGAGCATATATTTAAAGTAAAAAAATACTAGCAGTATATATGTTCTGTACAATGATTTTAGGGGGGAGAGTAAAGGTTGATGTAAGAAGATAGAAAAAAGGGAAGATGCCCAAGGAATCATGAAAAATGGTAACAGGAAGTACTGATTACAGTTACAATAAGGAAATCAATGGTGAGAACTGAATGCTGACCCGGAAAACTTTTATTTACCGGAGAGTCACTGTGTTTCCACTCCATGGTCTGTCTTTTGGACTAAATCCATGTTTAGTCCATTTGTAAACATTTTTGGGTTAAATCATTATTCTCTATACACATTACACATTCTTCTATGAATTTTTCATAGGTTGCACTTCTCAGTCACTAAACCACGAAGGTTGATATGTCATTATACAAAGAAACCAGACCCAACCAATCAGCCACCAGACATTTTATGAAAGGGCACTATTTGATTTGCCGCCATTTTGAATAGCCTCAAAACTAGTATTTGTGTAAACTACCAATGATTATCGGATTGATCTTGATCGAGATTCTCTCTCAAAATCTTATTTCATTCTTGGTCTTTTTCTTTATTTATTTCTGATTTTTTGTGTGTCGAAATATTGACAGCTATTTCGGGAATTCTTTTTTATATTCTATCTTCATTTCAAGATAATAAAAAAGCAACAAAGGAAAAAAAAAAAAAAAAACACAAAAAAAAACACAGAAAAAAACTAAAAAAAAAACAAAACAAAAAACCCCAAGCAAACAAAAAATTTCTTCTTTTCAAACAATCCAATCTGTTCTTTATATTTTTCAAATTCTTTTTTCGCTTTCTCTCTGCGCCTCCATTATCCAAACTTGATCCAACAGATGGCAGATTTGAGCGACAATTACTAATTCTAAACTAAGATAACTCAAACTAAGAAAGTAAAATAAATATTTAAAAAAGAAAATCTTGTAGGGAAAAATACAGAAGAAAGAATGAGACCGAATAATGTCTGCCACTAAGGAAACAAAACAGAACCAAAAAAAATGAAAGATTTGAAAAAAAAGAATGTGTGAAATATTGAGAGAGGCAGGCTCGCAGAAAAGCAGCCTGCAGGTTGAATAAATTGGAGCTTTTTTTCCGCGGGTGGGTAGAAGAGAGATTTTGGGGTGTTGGAAAAATCTAAAATAAGATGGCTTGAATAAAGGTGAACAGTTTGGAAGAGTAGTTGCTGGAAGGAGAATGGAGCGAATATAAATGGGGTAAAAATATGAAAGGTGAAGAGACACAAAAATGGAAAAATAAATAAATAAATAAAAACATTTTGAGGAATTTGGAAGTAAAATAAAAATAAAAAAAGAATTGCTGAATTTACGAGAAGAAAAAATAGGAATGTAATAAAAGAATTAGAAAGGGATAAACCTGAGAGAGAGAGAGAGAGAGAGAGATGAAAATATAAAAGAAAAATATCTCTAAATAAATTTGGCTCTTTAAGCTAGGAACCACATGGTGCCTGGTTCAATATCAGCTCTCGCCAGCTCAGCGCATACGTAACACAGCTTAGATCTGCACGGTAAAATAAGGGAGCAGAAGGTAGGTGTGGCGTCCCATCTAAAAATCAAAAACAATCTCCCTGGTTTACCACCGGTGAAAAGAGGATAGACTCCCTCGATATATGTCTGATATCGACAATAGGCCACTCCACCGACTTTTACTGTATGTGAGTGTATATATGCATATTAACGGAAGTTAATCGATACACAAATACTTAAATCTAGGAATATTCGAAAGGAACAATGAAAAATGGATGGAAAAGAAATGTTGCTACTAGAATGAAAGAAAATTTATTTTTAAAGAATACAAACAAAAAATATGAATTAAAAAAAAGTTAAAAAAGAAGAAAAGCTAAGAAAAAAGCCTCCAAGGAGGTGGGTGGGAGAGACGACTGTATTAATGATTGAAAGAGAAATCTGATTATTCAGTTTAGTATTAACTTAATCAAAAAACGCTGAGTCAGCAAAAACGGTGGAGGTTGTGATGACAAAACGGACGCAGAACCGATGTTAAAAGTGTTAATGTCAAATGACGAACGCATTCCGAGCCCAAGAAGACAAAAGACCCGGATGGATTACAAGATGGGCGGGAGAATGGCACGAGACAATGAGGAGTGATGAAAGTCATCTTATGGATCGTAATTGTTTGGAAAACAAACAATGAGGGATTGGCAAAGTGGAAGTCGATAGGGCGTTAAGGGAAATCGTACGAGGGATGCGATCCGAAAAAGAGAGTTAATATAAGAGAACGAAAAAGGAGGATTTTACAGTGTGTAATGAAGACGAAACAGATAATTACCTTAAATGGGATAGAAACACACACACACACACACACACACACACACACACACACACACACACACACACACACGCACACACATAAGTTAAGGTAGTATGGATATGGAGTCAACGGCGCTTAGTTACTGACAGTTTATCGTCTATGCGATCTTCAGGCCAAGTCTTGGTCTGAAGATCGCATTGACAAGTAACAGTCAGTAACCAGATGCCGTTGACTCCGTATCTACCCTACCTTAACTTATAATATATATATATATATATATATATATATATATATATATATATATATATATATTCAACTTACATATATATTTTTTCTTTGTTTTCAACTTACATATATATATACATTTTTTCAACTTACATATATATATATAATATATATTAACTTATATATATATATATATATATATATATATATTCAACTTACATATATATTTTTTCTTTGTTTTCAATTTACATATATATATATACATTTTTCAACTTACATATATATATATATATATATATATATATTCAACTTACACACACACACACATATATATATATATGTTCAACTTACATATATACATATATATATATGGGAGTAAATATGGAAACAAAAAAAATTATAAAGATTTTTTTTAATCTCCTGTCATCTATAAAACATCCATCAATTTCTTCACCCCATAATACATCCTGATGAAGGTCTAAAAAACCGAAACGTTTAAGCGTCGATAAATAAATTCATCTTATTTTTGGAACACTTGTTTTTTTAAATTTCTTAATATATATATATATATATATATATATATATATATATATATATATATATATATTCAACTTACATATATATGTATATTTTCAACTTAACCCCCCCATATATATATATATATATATATATATATATATATATATATAGAGAGAGAGAGAGAGAGAGAGATGGGGGAGAAAGAGAGAGATATGGGGAAGACGGATAGATGTTGCAGAATATCAGTAAAATAATATAAAGAAAAATATACGATTGTCCTATTCTCTGGTTTCTCTTTTCGACCACCTATAGAGAAGCAGACCTGACAGAAGAACTAAATTCTCGGACAAGGCAAACGGAAAAATAAAATAGAAGAAATGAAAATATCGTTAAATAAAAAAAGAAACAAATCTACTAGTTTCTACCAGAAGTGAGACGAATATCGATCCCGACAAGAAGAAAAAAACCTTTCGCCTTCTCTTGTGAAAACATACAAATAGGTAACGATTCAGTCGGTCAGTTCTTTTTTATTAGAAGAAGAATGAAGAAAAGTGTCTGTGAATTTGATCGGACAGACCATCATGATGGGGATGGCCTTAGATCTCCAGGGGGAAAAATGATTTTTATCTTTTACTTTCGCACTGTTTTTGTCTCGGATTTTCACCAATTTCCTTACCACAGTCCCGCCCTGTCCTCTTGGGCGTTAGAATGCACCTCTGCAGAGGGGTAAGACTCCCCCGATGGAGCCAGGCCGTGGGTGGCGACCCGTGATGCTTAAGGATAGAACCCAGCTGGATGAGCAGTCCATGACATGCAATACTCCACTTTGGCCCTATCTTGGGCTAGACGGGTGGTCGGAGAGGCCCCCTCCGATCAATCGGCTGTTCACGTCAAGCCCTAGCATCTATGTTACTGTCCCAACTCTATTACGCTTATGGCAAGCCCCAACCCCTTTTTATCATATGGGTGCTAGAAGGCGGTGACTGAGGGTCTACATATCCTGGGTATGACGTTAAACTCTATCTGATGGTGAGGTTCCAGTTTTGGAGGTTTGGGGAATATAGAGCACCCCTTCATCACCATTGCTCCCTGGTCAACTCTGGCCCGTAGTGGTAGTACCTGTTAGGATCCCATCTATGGGTTAAATAGAAAAATGTATTTATAAAAAAAAACTCAGTATCCATTAAGAATGACTTTATTTCAAAACTATATCGGCATTAAATGACCCAATGAGGTTGATATGGCGTAAAACAAAACAAAACAATCCAAACTCACCACATTCATTGTAACTTAAAAGAATTTCAATTTCTTTTGCGTGTTTACTTGATACCTCAAAATAAACGAAGCAGATTTTTTTTTAAACGTAAAAGGACACAAGTGATTGATTGATTTTAAAGGGCATAAAAACTCAACCTCAATATTTTTATTATCTTCTATTAATAATGGAGATTTGCTTCCAGTTTTTGTCTGTAACAAAAACTACGTCACTGCTTACGTCACATTACCCAAAATCGTCATAACATAGAATAAATTCACTCAAAATTTGAATATGCAGCATTAGACAGTCCTCATTGTTTTTAAAACAAGTTTTAATAAATACATGACTGGTATTATATATCTATATATAGTTTGTTTTGTTTTAATACATATTTAAAGTTTACATTTCAAATTGTTTTATTTTTTAATCCTTTAATGAATTTGAAGATTTTATTTACTTAGGGTACAAACTCGCTGACATTGAATTTTTTACTCCCACCCCTCAGGCAATATGTTTCAAAAATCTATTTTTACATCGCCGAAGGGTGTTTTTATTTTGCTAGTACAAATAACATTCCCCAAACATGGTCATTCTAAGATGTAACAAGCAGGGGATCATGAGAGAATTAATGTTGCCTTGGGAAGGGCATATGGGAGGAAGTTCATCTGAGAAAATTGAATTTTTTACTCCCATCTCTCAGGCAATATGTTTAAAATTGTATTTTTACATCGCCCGAAGGGTGTTTTTTATTTTGCTAGTACCTCTAATATATCTTTCTATATAAAACTAGAAGCGGCTACCCAGCATCACTTGGGTAGAAGGAGAGCAAAAACCCCTGGTGTATTGATTTGTATACTTTTGAGATTTTCAAATGCTGGAAATTTTTATTAAATATACATAGATATAGCATTGAAATTAAAATATACGATATCTTATAGCATAAGCGGAAAGTTCAGGCCGTTATTTGAATTGGAACGCAAAATACATTACACTGATTGAAATTTATCACCAATTAACAGAAATGTATGGCGAGTCGTGCATGGATGTCAAAAATCTACAAGTGGTATTGGGGGTTTGCAACGACAAAGAGGTTTGACACTTCTTCAAAGATATGACAGACAGCTGGTATGGCATGGGCATACAAAACCTGTCACATCACCTACAAAAATGCATCGCCTACAAAAATGGCGATTATGTAGAAAATAGATGCAT
>CM042147.1:79659984-79662484 GCA_023376005.1 Doryteuthis pealeii | reverse complement strand
GATTCTATATATATATATATATATATATATATATATATATCAGAAAAAGATTCATATATATATATAATATATATATATATATATCAGAAAAATTTATATATATAATATATATATATATATATATATATATATATATAGAAAAAGATTCTATATATATATATCAGAAAAATATCCATATATATATATATATATATATCAGAAAAAGATGCAAATGTGTGTATCTCTCTCTCTCTCTCTCTCTCTCTCTCTATATATATATATATATATATATATATATATATATATATATATATATATATGCTTCTGTGTGACCAAATGTGTGTGTACATTTTAACATCACCACTCCTTGACATAGGAGTAGGTACAGTGGCTTATTTGAAACACCTCACATATCAAATTATGTAATCAGTGACTAGTTTTTACTTTACGTTGCATCAAAACACGCACACAATGTTAGTCAGTCTGAAAAGAAGCCCCCATCCCCGAATAAAAGAAAACAAGGCCAAAAAATAAATAAAAGAAGAAAAAAAATGCCGTAACTATAAACACAACATCGGTGTGTAAGTAGTTTCCCCGATGTTTACACATTTCTCCTGACAACCGGCGAGACGAAGCGAGAAAAATAAAACAAACAAGAAAACAAAACAGATGAGAATGGAAGAACCAAAGAAAATATTTTAAAATAAAAGAAAGAAGAAAAAAAGAAGGAAGAAATGAAACGAAAAACGAAAGAAAACGAAACGAAATCACAATCGTTTCCAATCCAGTTTTTATATCCTTCTCCTCTTTACACCCTGTGTTTTAAATAGATAATCTGATATCTGATATTTTATTCTGTCGCCCTCTTTACCCTTCGGCATTTCTTCTTCTTCTTCTTCTTCTTCTTCTTCTTCTTCTTCTTCTTCTTCTTAAATAGACTTTAGGTGAATAATTGTAGAAAGAGAACTTTAAAGAGAGAACAATGCTAAGATCTGGCATACTTATATAATATTCACACAGTCAACAGTAACTGTACATAGCTTACCGCCCTGACGGTGTAACTTTGTTAACGATGGTTGCATTCTCTGCAGAAAGGAAAGTCTCCCTTCCAAAAGACGGAGTATCCTAAGTATATATTTACAAAACCCCTCTCCATGAGATGGATGCGAAACATGGTCTATTTTTAAGAGGACTTTAACAGGTTTGAATTCAGAGTTTTCCTTCTCCTAGACCGGTTGCCTAACCAAGGTTAAAGAGCCCAGTCTGCCCTGCTATTTACCCATAGCTGGAGGAGGGTAGAATTCATACCTTTCCCAAGAGCATCCTAAGTATATATTAAAAAAAACCTCCAAGGGAGATGGATGCGAAACATGGTCTATTTTAAGAGGAATTTAACAGGTTTGAATTCAGGTTTTTTTCTCTCTTAGAGCAGTTGCCGTACTAAGATTGTGACGGAGAACGAGAAAGGAAAAAGAAACTGCCGGGATCGAACTCGCGTCCTCCCGCATGCAAAAACCAATGCGTTTTGGGCACTGGACGGACGCGAGGTTCGACTGATGTGCCCATAAAATAACAAGTGAGTCGAGCGCTGGGCAGTCAGCAGCAGAAGAAGCAGTCGACGACGAAGTGCTTTTCAGTAAAGAAATGGATTTTAGTCGAACAGAAACAAAACTAAATAGGAAATGTGATTGTGAACTGCTAAAGATTATTTCGACTACGACGGCGGATTTTCCAGCTGCTAGACGAAGAATGTGTTGACGGAGAACTCGCTTGTTTTTGGTCCCCCCTCGGCAGGATCTTGTTGATTCGAAGGTCTATTTCGCCCCATATATTCCCCTACCCTTTTATAAAGATTAAAGAGCCCATTCTGCCCTACTATTTATCCATACCTAGAGAGAAAACAGGTTTGATTCAATCCTTTTACAAAGGTATTAGCGCCATATGAAATCAAACCAGAGATATAGATGATTTGATAGCCAAAACCATGAATAATCTGTAAACCTATTCTATGGTTACCCACCGGTTTATCATTTCGTGCGTAACCCCTTGTCTGGCCAATTCTAAACCTCTCTAACCACCCATACACACTTCTACATGCTAGTGTACTGTACTTATATATATTTACCAACCCTTCCGAACGAGCAGGATGTGACACAAGGTCAATTTCTTAAGTTTAACAGGTCTGAATTCAGAGTTTTCCTTCGCCTAGACCGGTTGCCTAACCAAGGTTAAAGAGCCCAGTCTGCCCTACTATTTACCCATAGCTGGAGAATTCATACCTTTCCCAAGGTTATTAGAGTTAAGTGAAATGCAATTAGCACGTCCAGGGTTTGAACTCAGGGCAACGAGTCCATTTCCCGTGACTTTAACCATTACACCACGCGCTTCCTAAGCGTACTGTACCTATATTGTGCTAAAAGCCCCTGATGAATTTCAGTCCCTGACACTCCTCCAAATCTGAGAAATCGAATCACTTCCTTGACGCATACTGCTAGCAGAGTGACCATGTTTCCACTATTGA
>CM042147.1:79604984-79654984 GCA_023376005.1 Doryteuthis pealeii | reverse complement strand
TTATAAGCTCCTAATTTCTGGGGGTTTTCTTCCAATAACATAGGTAATTTATATCAATTTGACGAGATTCATGAACCTATCCGGTTCTCAGTTCATCAGCGGTCCATGATGATATTGATCCTTCCATTTAAAGAGGTTTGAAGGATTCTAATTAGAATTTCATAGTTATCTCTTTATATCGACAATAGATAATTAAAAAAATGATGACCAGTGGAATACTGAACCCCCAGCTTTCCATTCTGTAAAAATTGTACTGGAAATAGTATTATGCTCTAAGTTCAAGAATTTCGAGTGCATTTCGAGGTTTAGCTCAGTCGGTAGAGTGTTCGGCTAGGAATCACAAGGTTCTTGGTTTGATATCGGCCCTCGTCAACTCAGCGAATGAGTAGCACAGGGATCTGTGCGGTAAAGTAAGGAGCTGATGGTAGGTGTGACGTTCCATATCAGATGCTAAAATAATCTCCTTGGTCTAGCGCTAGTGAAAAGGGGATAAACTCCCTCGCTGTATGGTCGATACCGACATTAGGACGACTTACTTACCCTTATAAAGATACCGCTATAATGCGCTGTTTTTCTCGGTTTCGGAGAGCCGGGTTAGCTCAGTCGGTAGAGCGTTGGCTAGAAACCGCAAGGTTCTTAGTTCGATACCTGCCCTCGCCAACTCAGCGCATGAGAAGCACAGGTATCGGTGCGGTAAAGTAAGGAGCTGATGGTAGGTGTGGCGCTCCACCTCAGACGCAAAAAACAATATCCTTGGTCTAGCACTAATGAAAAGCGGATAGACTCCCTCGCTGATTGGCTCGACATTAGGCCTCCCCGACAACTTTACATTATATATATATATATATATATATATATATATATATATATAATATATATTATATATATATATTAGTTGTATAAAAGAGTTTTCATCTCTACCATGGTTTCTGTTTTCAACCGTGTTGAACACAAAAACCGTGGTCGAGATCACAACGTTTTTCTACAACTATTAATGCACTATATTTTAGGAAATATATTGAGCACGTTTTAAATAAACTATTAATGCTACAACAGTGAAAAGGTGGGTGTAGCAGTTGAAGAGTATATATATATATATATGTAAAAATGGAAAAGGAATTGAATCCGACAATATGAGGAAAATGAGTAAAGAAAAGAAAAGTAAATGGATAAAATGAATTTAATCGATATCACATTAATCGATATCACTTACACATGTGTTTCGGTCAGTTTATGTGTGTGGAAAATATTTCGCACACATAAAAGAATCGACCTTCATCACTCTGATGAAGGTCGATTCTTGTATGTGTGCGAAATATTTCCACACACATAAACTGACCGAAACACATGTGTAAGTGATATCGATTAATGTGATATCGATTAAATTCATTTTATCCATTTATTTTTCTTTTCTTTACTCATTTTTCCTCATATATATATATATATATATATATATATATATATATAAAGTAATGTCGTCGGGTGCCCTAAAGTCGGTATCAGCCAGGCAGCGAGGGGGTATATCCCCTTTTCACTAGCGATATACCAAGGATATAGATTTTTGCGTTGGAGGTGAAGCACCACACCTATCATCAGCTCCTCACTTTACCACACAAATCTCCGTGCTATTCATATGTTGAGTTTGCGAGGGCCGCAATCGAACCCGGAACGTCGTGTTTCCAAGTCCGACGCTCTACTTACTGAGCTAAACCGGTCATATGTATTTGTGTATGTGTGTTTGTGTGTGTATCGACACTTCTGTATTTGTCAAATATCTAAATTCACTGATACGACTAAATTGCAATGGTTCACGAATCAGTAATCCTTAGTCATGAAAAATCAGAAGAAAAATAAACAGCAATGAACAATTTAGTCTGTTTTCAATTTAAAAAAAACAAAAATGTCCGCATTAAACTAGCCAATGCTCAAAATAAACATCTCATCAGTCAATATGAACTTGTCATTGAATTCTTTACACTGTAGAATTGGAAAAAAGAAATCACGAGTAGTTTCCAAGTTATTCTAGGGTCGCTTCATTGCCTATTAGACTTTAAAAGGCAACGAACGAGGAACTGAAGATGAGAGAGAAGACAACAAAAAATGGTAAAAAAATTTTAAATCGAAAACCTGGAGGAAAAAAATGTGTGTGAGTAAAGAAAAGCAGCAAATGAAAGAGGAAAAATTAAAGACAAGAAACTAAGGACAAGAAAGGGTTAAAGAAAGTCAGAAAGAAAGAAGCAAGAAAAAGGAATAAAAAATATAGAAAATAAAAAAATTAACATATATTTGAATGATGTAAAATGCGGAGAAAGAAATAAAGAAAGAAAGGGGAAAAAAGAAAGAAATATATATATATAAAAAGAGATAGAAAGAAAGAAAATGTAAATAATAGGAACAAATATTTGAATGAAATAAAATGAAGAAATAAGAGAGAGTTCTCAGAATGAAAGAAAGAATGAAAAGAAGAAATAAATAAAGGAAGGAAAATGGAAGATAACGGAAACAAAGATATAGAATTTAAATAAAAAGAACATATATTTGAAGGACTTAATATGAAGAGAGGGTTATCAGATGAATAAAACAGAAAGCAAGAAAGCCAGGAAGAAATAAAAGAATTAAAGAAAGGAATGAAGGAAATATAGTAAAAAAAAAAAAGAGACAGAGAAAAAGAAACAGAAAATATGTGAACAATAGGATCAAATATTTTAAATACGTAAAATGAAATAAAAATGTCTTAAAATGGAGAAAGAAAGAATGAAAAAAGAAAGACCGCAATAAAGAGGAAAGAAAAAATAACAAGACAAAAAGGAATCAAGAAAAAGAAACATAAATTTAAAAATATTTGAATGACGTAAAATGAAAACAGAAATCTGTACAAAAATGAAGAAAATTTTGAAAATTTAGAACGAAGCTATTTTTTTTTACTTAGGATGTAATTTTTGAAAGAAAGCAAACAAAGGAAAGAGAAAAACAAAATATGAAGAAAAAGAGGAACAATGAAAAAAGGAAGAAAGATATAGTAAGAAAACAAGAGACAAGAAAGAAAAAACAGATTGAAACAGAAAATAAAATTGTATATAAACTTAAAACTTTTAAAAAGAAAGAATGATAGATGACATGAATGAATTCAGAAAAAGGACGAAAATGAAATCAAGTAGATAATCAGAGGTGTTCATAGAGTTAAAGACTATAAAGTAAACAAAGAAAGATAACAAAAATTGAAAGAAAAAAGTGGATAGGAGTTTAAATAAAAAAGAATGAAAGAAAGAATGAATGAGAATAAAGAGAAGGAAAAAAAGAAATAAAATAATGTAAATTAAAGCAAATAACTCATACAAAACCAAACCACATGAACCAAAAGAGTAAATGACATTGAGTGTACGGTTGAAAAAGAAGTAAATGAATTAATGAATGAATTACAGAAATAAACAGAGAATGAACTTTAGGGCGTGCCCAATGTAGAGATAAACAATAAAACTGGATAATTGGAGATTGACAAGAAAGCTAAATGAATGAAAATAAAATAAAAAGAAAGAGGGAACAATAAAGAAAAAATATAGATTAAAAAAAAAACACAAACAAATCTGAGAAAACGAATGTGTGGGTACAAAGAAAATAAAAGAACCAAATTTATTATTAGAAATGCTAAATGACCCACATTCAATATCGAGCCTCGATTTGGTGCAAGACGTGAAGACATACTGTGCTATTGTCGTCTGGACAAGGATTTTCTGTATTTTTCCCCTCATCTCTGTCCAAATTTCCTTCTCTATGAAATCTTTCTCAGTCTCTACGACCCTTTAATTAAAGTTTTTCTTCATTTATTTATTCATGCAATCTTTATATTTTCTTTTTTTCGTTACTTTTTTGTGATTTTTTTTCTTTTGGTGGTTTTAACGATTAGAAAAGAGCTTGACCCCAAATGAAGAAAAAACACAGATGAGACGAAAAAAAAAGAAAAAAATAAATGTAGGAATAGAAGAAAGAAAGAGAAGAAAAAATGAATGAAAGGGAAAAAAAGGTGAGGAAAAATCGGGAGAAAGAAAAGGTAAAGATTTAAAAATTCATCAAATCATGAAGGAAAGGAGAAAGGGGAGATGAATAAAACCAAAAGAGGAAAAGAAAGAAATCAAAACATAAAGCAGAAAAAAGAAAGAAAAAAAAAGTAGAAAAATAGAAAAGAAAAGAAAAAAAAAAAAAAGAGAGAGAAAAAAAGAACAATTAGTAATAAAGAAATCAAAAGAAGCTATTGGGAAAAGAAAGAAGGAAAGATAGACTTGAAAAAATATGAGAATGAGATCGCAAAAACGAGAAAGAAAGAAAAGCTTAGCAAAAGAAAAAAGATGAATTAAAAGAAACACAATAAATATAAAAAAAAGATAAGAAATAAATATAGAAAGAAAGATAAAAATGAAGAAAATTAATCAATAGAAGAAAAAAACAGAATAAAAGAAAAAAATAAATGAAAAAAAAGAAGGAAAGAAATTGGAAACAAAAAAGAAGACATTGGGAAAAGAAGGAAGGAAAGGAAAAATCAAAAAAGGACTTGAAAAAATAAATATAAGAAAAGATATTTTTAAAGTGAGCAAATAGAAAGAAAGAAATAAACGAATAAGAAAAAGAGAAGCAAAGTGAAGAAAAGGAAATAAAAATGAAAAGAATGAAAACCTGACAAAAAAATAAAGAAAGAGAAAATTAATGAATGATAGGAAAAAAGACAGAAAACAAAAAAGAAATAGAAAAAAAAAAAGAATCTAAGAAACAATAAGAGAAAATAAAATAAAAAAATAAACAAAGAAAAATGAAAAAATGAAAATAACCAAGAAAGAAACATTAGAGAAATCCATTAGATATATATATATATATATATATATATATATATATATATATATATATATATATATATATATAGTTTGCTATATCCATGAGTAAAGAGTGCTCATTATTATTGATAGAGCACACATATCCCTAGATTAGGGTAGTGAAGACGAAGTCAACGGTGCTTGGTAAATGTCAGTATCTCGCCTATACAATTTTAAAACCAAATGAATAATGTATGTTCGTATTTTTCCTTAAATACCTTTATGTGGTGCAACATGGAAAAGGGTTCTTAAATGATGCCCCACACAACAGTATATGAGGAAAAATTCGAACACACATTATACACTTGGTTTGAAAATCGCATAGGCAAGAAATTGATAGTTACCAAGCACCATTGATTTAATGTTTTCGTTATCCTAATTAACTATATCTTATTATAATGGAGATTGTGTGTGTGTCTGTCTGTAACCGAAACTATATTACTACTCATTTCACAGTTCCCTTAGTTATTTACATCATATTCTCCATGATTTTATTTTTATTTAAACCTCAATGAATAATAAAATTGTTTTACATTATTAAGACTGTTGACCATATCTACATACTAATAATACACAATTGTATTTATATATACAACAAAATAGTAGTTTACAGTGTGAACAGGAAAGCTAATTTGCATATTGATATTAAAAGTTTAATTTTATTAAATATGCGCTTGGTATTATTGATTTCTAATTGTTTGTTTTTTCTTAATGAATATGAGCAAAAACTCGGGGATAAATCTTTAAAAGAATCCTTTAATATAAAGAAATAACAATAATTTTCTTACTTCCTAATTTAACTAAATAGTTAAATTAGGAAATTCAGCAATAAAAGGAAGGAGTGATGAAAAATGATGGAAGACTTAGTTTCAAAGTTGTTCTATTCTTCGATTATACCCCTCTGTTTCAAATCATTTTATTTGGATTTTTTTTAGTTTCAAAAGTATTTCAAATTTAACATATTTCATTACATTAAAATTCAAATACTTGCACCGGAGGGTGCATATATTTGCTAGATATATATATATATATATATATATATATATATATATATATATATATATATTGTTCTTCAAGATCGGTGGCATTGTTCATTGCATGTGTAAGTATGCTATAACTATGTCATTGGCTATGCGTAGTTAGACCCAAGAAAATTAAGACATACCAAAGAAACACAAAAAGTCATTAAATACGCTGTAATCAAAAAAGCACTTAAAACAACAATGTCATTTATTATTGAATAGAAGAAAGAATGAAAGAAAAACAAAGGCTGAACAGAAAAAGAAAAAGAAAGAAAGAAAGAAAGAAAGAAAGAAAAAACAATGATAAAAACAAAATATAAACAGATGGAAAAGAAAAGAAAAATAAGAATGAAATACAAACAGGAAGAAAGAAGAAATAATGAAAGAAAGTATAGATATAGATGCAGGAGAAAGACAATGGAAAAATTCAAAATGCGATTGGAAAGAAAGAAACGGAGATATTGAAATAAATGAATGAACCAATAAATAAAGAACGAATGTAGATAAAGGATCAAGGAAAAGGAAAGAGAAAAGAGAAAAAGAAAGACTGAAAGAAAGTTAACGAAAAAATGGATAACCAAGAAAAAAATAATTGAAAGAGAAGGAAAAGTGTAAGAGAAGAAATAAATAAACAACAAAATAAGAAAGGAAAGAAGAAACGTGTTAAAATAGATAAAACTAAAAAAAGAAAGAAGAAGAAAGAAAAAAATTAAGAAAGAAAGAAAAAATTAGAAAAAGAAAGAAAAAATTTAAAAAGAAGAAAAAATTCAGAAAGAAAGAAAAATTAAAAAGAAAGAAAAAAATTAAGAAAGAAGAAAAAAAAAAGAAAGAAAAATTAAGAAAGAAAGAAAAAATATGAAGAAAGTAAAAATATGAAGAAAGAAAATTAAGAAAGAGAGAAAAAATTAAAAAGAAAGAAAAATTAAGAAATAAAGAAAAAGGAAGGAAATAACAAAGAAAAAAAAACACGTGAAAAAAGTGAACACAGGTGAAACAAAGAAATAAAAGCAAGTAAATGCAAAAAGAAAGAAACAGAAAAAAGAGGGGGAAAATTGAAAAAACAAAAGAAAAAGAAGAAATTTAATGAATTCATAAAAAAAGAAAAAAAGAGAAAGGAAAGAAAAAGAGAAGACAAAATAAAACAGACGAATGAAAAAAACAAGAATGAAAATAGAAATGAAGGAAAAGGCGAAAAAAAAACAACAGGAAAAACAGATAGAAAAAAGAGAACACAGATGAAACAAAGAAATAGAGTGAAAAAAAGAAATAAACGGAAAAATTCGGAATAGAAATACAACAGAATGAAAGTAAGAAAAAAAAAAAAGACAGGGAGAGAGAGGACACTGATACAAAAAAAAAAAAAAAAAAAGAAAAGATAATAATAATAATAATAAATAATAATAATAATAATAATAATAATAATAATAATAATAATAATTAATGAAAAACTAATAAAGAAAAATATAACAGAAAAAAACCCAGAAAAAATGACGAATTAAACAAACAAGAAAAAAATAAGAAAGAAGTAAAAAGGAGAAAAAAAGCAACAAGAAAAAACAAATAGAAAAAAATAGAACACATATGTAACAAAAAAATAGAGCGAGGAAAAAGAAAGAAGGAAGAAAAAGAAAGAAGGAAGAAAAAAAGAAGAAAAAAAAGAGAAAACTCACGAGAGAAAAATACAAGAGAACGAAAGAAAACGAATACAGAGAGAAAAAGAACTGATATGAAAAAAAAGAAAGAAAAGGAAAGGAATAAAAAGAAAGAAACAACAAAAAATGATAAGGAAGAAACAAAACAAAAAAAAAAAAAAGAAAGAAGACAATAGAATGAGAAAAAAGAAGACAGAGAGAAAAAATAACTCGAATGAAAAAAAGAAAAAAAATAGAAAGGAAGAAAAAGAAAGAAACAAAAAAATACTAAGGAAGAAACAAAAATAGAAGAAAGAAGTCAATAGAACGAGGAAAAAGAAGACAGAAAGAAATAGAATACTGATGAAACAAAGAAATAAAGGAAGAAAAGAGAAGGAAAAAAGAGAAGGAAAAAAGAGAAGGAAAAACTAAGGAAATAAAGAAAGACAAGAGAAAGAGAGAGAAAGAGAAGAGAGAGAGAGAGAGAGAGAGAGATAAAGTGAGAAAGATAATGTCGGCTAACAAAGTGAGACTACTTCAGTGGTTCCTCAAAAGCCGAGTATTACTTTTTGGCAAGAACTCAAGTTAATTACTGCAAATTACCTGTTAAAGGATGGAAGGGGGCTGAGCAGTGGATGCTTCACACACTGACACTTATTGTCCGGCTCACGCAATCTATGAAAAACATCTCCCCCCCCAACACACACACACTGCCCAACTACCCAACCCTCTTAGGCGCACACAGAAATACGTACACTTGCAACGTCCCCCACCCACCCAAACACATACATACACACTTACACTAGTTTACACGTCAACATGTAGACATACGTACGCGTGCAACCTTCTAAATGTTATTCTAATTAATTTGCAGGATTTCTAATTAATTTCAACATCAAAATTCCTAAAAGATTTTACGCCTATTTTAAAATCAGTGCAGGGGGGGGTCCCCATAGCGTAGTGGCTAACGTGCTGGACTATGGCAATGTAGTAAGCGAATTCGAACCCTAGTCTCACGTTTAATTTTGGGTGGTCCGTTTGTATTTTAAATTCCCGAAGAATTGCATGCGACTCAATTTCTAGGATAGTTTCTGCTTTGTACATATCCTATTTGTTTTTAACTTTAATTCTCACATAATTCCCATCTTGGTAGACTGGAGACCAGCTTTACGAATTGGTCACACAAGACTAACGCACTCCTATATACTCAAACAAGAACAACAACCACAGTGTGAAACATGTCAAACATCTTTGACTGTTTAACACTTATTCGCATCAGAAACCGTTATTTTAAAGCAAACAATATGAAAGATCTATTTGAAAATATCAACATGGAGGACATTATGTCGGTTTTGAGGGAAATATAATTATACCATAGAATATAGACAAATCAAATACCATACAACAATATAATAATGCTAACACATTGTTAAAACCAATTACTAAAAAGTATAAATAAAACAACATATACTACTTCCTAACCGTTAGGCATGACATAACCCCAGACAGGTTGATATGGCGTTAAAATCAACCAACCAACAATTCCCAGTTGATAACCTTCCCTACCCAATCATATCTAGTTCAGTTGAAGCTGGTTCGCTATTAGTTACAAAGAAACAGCCAAGGCTTATATTTTACGTGATCACACTTTAAAAAATTTAGAACCCGACTTTCTCAAAGGTGTATGGAGTGAAGCAGAATCAATGCTTACATCATGATGTCTCTTGCTTATCTACTGACTGACTAAGCTCTGGGCTTTCGTTCCTACGTTTCCCAGCGAAAGGATATTGGGATCAACCCGAAGTTGTGCTATTCTCACTTATAATGTGATTAACAGTATCATCTATATCATCATTCAACCTAAACTTGTAGTATGATATTTTCAATGACATATCAGTCATTGCGAGTTTTTCACACTAGCGTTAGCTGGTGGCCTTTCACTGGAGTCTAACTTATAGCAAGACTTCTCAGATCTTAAAAAAAACTCTGAGTATTCTAGCTCAGCGGTCCCCAATTAGGTACCGGGACGCTCAGAACGTTTAATTTTTATTTATTTATTAATTATCAGTCTAAATGTTGATGTTTTATTTTGAAAAGTGACTTCTATGCCTCTTGACGATTTTTTTATTATAATTATTTCTTATTAGAAAGGATTTTCGTTATAAAATAAATATTTTCGTTTACAGAGATGTTGTTGATTATTAATTTATGAACAAAAAGTTGTTTATTGTCTGTTGATGTTTGCATTTGACATAAGACCACTGCGGATGATTTATTATTAGATTACGTCATTAACGATTATCGAGCAAATGTAGGCCGGAGTATATGAAGGCCGGTCCGTGAAAATATTGTCTTAGATGAAACTGGTCCGTGGCGCAAAAAAGGTTGGGGACCGCTGTTCTAGCTGATATCAACAATGTTGTTGTTTAAAGGGTCTCGATTCCTCCCCTGATTTCCAATTCATTCACACCCTTTCAAACCATTGGAGACTGTTCTAAGATCGGCAAAAACAATTGGTACTCATGCTCCCGTTTTTGTCTTCTTCCGGTTATCTGGCCATGTCCGGTTTTTGTTTATCTTTTTTTTTCTTTCATTTTCACTCTGTGTTCCGCCTGGACGACAAAATCCACAAGATGACGAATTTCTCTTGTTAATTAACGCTAGGTCTGGTCTCTTGTCCAGGATTAGGTGACCCGTCTGTATTTCAAAGACCCAGACAATTGTATGCATCTTATTCTCTAGTGCGGATTCCAGTTTCTACATATAGGATTTGGTAGCTTACTCAAAATTAATTTTCTTGCACGATTCCTTGTGTATAACATTTCCCACCCAGTCGTGCCAAGCCTTGTACTCTCGGTGAGCTCGTTTGCTGCATACACTTATATGATTAACCGATTCGTCTGTATTATTATTATTATTATTATTATTATTATTATTATTATTATTATTATTATTTACTCCTTTTGAGTTTTCACATCAGTGTTAGCTGATGGTCTTTCACTGGAGTCTGAGTGACAGCAAGTCTCATCAGGTCTCCAGGACTCTTCTGAGTACTCTGGCAGATTACAACAGTGCAGTGTTCTGAATGGTTTCAATCCTTCCTTTGATATCCAAACTTTCCAAACCCTTTTCCAATCCCTTTGGGACTGTTCCAAGTGCACCAACCACAATTGGTTTCACTTTCACTTTCATATTCCATAACTTTTTTAGTTCTCTAGCAAGGTCCAGATATTTGTCTATTTTTAATTTTCCTTTAGCTTCACCCTGTGATCTGCTTGCACTGCAAATTTCACCAGTTGACAAGTTCTTTCTTTTTTGTTTATCAACACTAGGTCTGGCCTTCTTGCTGGGATAAGGTGATCCGTTTTTATTTCAAAGTCCCAGAGAATGTTATGCGTTTTGTTCTCAAGAAAAGATTCTGGTTTATGCATATACCATTTTTTTTGTATAGTCAAAATTTAATTTTTTGCATAATTCCCAGTGGATCACCTTCCCAACCCAGTCATGTCTAGATTTGTATTCTCGTTTTAATTATTATTATTATTATTATTATTATTATTATTATTATTATTATTATTATTATTAGTAGTAGTAGTAGTAGTAGTAGTAGTAGTAGTAAGATCAAAGCAATCAACTGAATGATTTGCTACTTCATATTTTCCTTCTGGTCCATCAACATCACTATTAAGATTATCATCACAATTATTTTATATTGTTTTATTTATTCTTTCAAACAAAGCCAATAAAGCAGAAATAATGGCGACACCGAACCAATAAAATATTCATTTGTCTTGCTGATTGTTATTTTATGTGTATGGTGGCTGAGTGTGTTTGTGTATTTTTTCTAATAATATTTGATATCGACAACTTAAACAACAATAACAATAATAATGATAATAATAATAATGAACGATGCCTAACGCTTGTGTGCGAACGAAATAATTATCACTCTTAGTGTCATAACGACAAAAAAACATTTGTCAAGCGAATAATAATTATCATCGATTCCTTTCATTCATTGCAAACAATCATGATTATGTATGTGTGTGTTGGGAGGTGAGCGTTTGTGTGCGAACCTAACGGTTATCGTCGCAAGGAAATGGATTGAACGAGCCCTCACCACTAAAGGTGTGCCATAAAGTATCGAGATTGAAGCTGTATTTACCAAGATAGAAATGAACAATGAATGGAACGTTAATTTTTTTTACAGAATACAAGGTGTGTCATGAAAGTGCCGAGATTGAAGCTGTATTTACCAAGATTGAAATGAACAATGAATGAAACGTTAATTTTTTCAGAATACTAGGTATGTCAAAAAGTACCAAAAATCTTGATCCTTTTTTTACACACATTTTATATAGTGTGTATATATATATATATATATATATATATATATATATATATATAATATATACATAGATGTATGTGTTGTGATGTTAATACAACAGTAAAAAAGAAGTCAAGTCGAGGTAGGGTAAAATAAGACAAGTGTATTTACAATAAGGTACAAGAACGGCTAGCTTGCCGTTAAACGGTAACAGTACAACCTTTTCACTCGGTGTCTCACTATTTATAGTGAGAACCGGTGTATATTCTCCACTGTAGGAACGGCCGGTACAACAGTATGCATACATTTATATCTGTACATATATATATATATATATATATATATATATATATATATATATATATATATATATATATATATAATATAATATATGTATATATATGTATAATATATATGTATATATATGTATATATATGTGTGTGTATATATATGCATATATATATATGTATGTATATATATGTATGTGTATATATATATGTATCTCTGTATATGTGTGTGTGTGTGTGTGTGTGTGTGTGTAAAAGAAAACATTATTACAAAAAGATACATTATAGATGTTGAAGTTGATGTTAGACCGTTTCAATTTTTATTAAATCTTCATCAAGGCATTTGAATGAAAAAATGTTCGACATCTTTTCAAAATAAAACCATAGATGAGAATGCATTTGAGAAAAACAGGTTCATTTTACGTTTGCAGCGTTCTTTTTCTTAAGATAGGGTAGCGAAAACAAATCAACGGCGCCTGGTAACTATCAGTTTCTTACGATTTTCAAACTAAGCACTTTAACAAGGCGAGATACAAATATAACGGGATATCATAAGATCAGCAGTAGCAAGTATGATCATAGCCCCATCGGCACTCCCAATCTAGCGGACAGTCTCGGGCGTCAGGCTATAAAACAGCACTGTTACGCCCTTAAACATTTTTTGATGATTGAATACGAATATTTATTCAAAGAAAACTGCAAACCTTTGCATCACCCTCATAAAAAGAATTTGCTTTGTCCACCGTGCATCAAATCTTTGAGAGGGGTGGAAAGGTATGGTGAGTGGGTGTTTCTTTGGTTTCATTTTGGGGTTGAAATTAATCATTTGAATTCGCAAACTATGGTAGTAGTAAAAAAATAGTGCAAGGAAAAAGATAAAAATAGAAAAAAAGATGAAAAAAGACAACAACAAAAAAAAAAAACAGACAAATATTGAGTAAATAATTCCTTCTTGGTAACGTCGAAATCGATATTCTAGCGATAGACAGAATCCGGCCTCGTAATCGATTTTCGATAACTAAGATTTTCCTCACCTCTGAGACAAATTGATCATTACAAGATCATTTGCCACGTCTGCTCAGTGGCTAAAGAGGTTGCGATTTGCCCTCAACTTCTGCGGTGCTTGATACAAAAGCCGAGCATAAGATGAATATTACGAAATCCAATTTTCAAATCAAGCTGATTGTAAGCGATCTAAAACTGAATGCAGCTCAGTCTTCCTATTCATACTATTATCCAGTTTGATCTAGACTTGAATTAATTTCACAGAGTATCTCATTCCCCGTCATTTTAGTCCCATTCCCACTGGATACCTACACTCTCACTCATATATATATATATATATATATATATATATATATATATATATGTGTGTGTGTGTGTGTGTGTGTAATTTTATATATGAGAAATAAGTAAATAAATAAATATATATACATACATATATATGTGTGAGTGTATAAACGAGAATTTATTAAAAAATCCGGTACGATTTAATCCCATCACAATATATAATATATTATATATATATATATATATATATATAATATATATAAAGTAAATAAAGTCGTCGGATTGGCCTAAAGTCGGTATCAGCCAATCAGCGAGGGAGTCTACACACATATATATATATAATATATATATATATATATATATATATATATATATATATATATATATATATATATACCGGCATCATGTGACATTAGTATAATCAGACGTAACATTTACAATCTTATAGAAAAATAGCTGACTCTTTCCTTTTTTAAATATTAAAGCCACCTCCCTTTTGCTTTTAAACAAACTCGAGCTCCAATTGCCTGATCAAAAATTCCTGAACCGAATTGACATCGTAACTCGTCCGTAAATGTCAAGGAGACGATAAGCCATACACTAACAGTTGGCTATTTTGTAAGTTGACTCCAAGCGATTAAAGTTCGCAATGGATGTGTTGTGTCCCTGACGATTGAGCCCGTTATCGGGACATCATGTCAAAATTGTTGGCGGTTCACCATTAGTTGTTTGGAAATAATAGCTGTTTTTTTATTCTCCGTTATTTGAATGAAAACAGATCCTGTATTAAAAAATTGTTGTCGTAAATCTAGCTTGAATAAAGGGTTGACTTAAAAGGCACCATGTGGTAACGAATTTAATAACCATGACTTTAGACCGCCCTGTCGGCTGGGGCGTTAGAATGCACCGACTGCACCTCTGCAGAAGGGTAAGACTCCCCCAATGGGGTTACCTGTTGGCCGTGGGTGGCGACCCGTGATGCTTAAGGATAGAATCCAGGTGGATGAGCAGTCCATGACATGCAATACTCCACTTTGGCCCTATCTTGGGCTAGACGGGCGGTATATATATATAAATATATATATATATATATATATATATATATATATATATATATTGGGTGAATAAGAATTTTGAATTTTGTTATGATTTGCGGTTTGAATGTCAAAAATATCTGTAATAGATGGAATTGAAAGAAAGAAGATATAAAAGAAATAAAGAATAACAGCCAAAGTCAAAACTTTAATAAATGAGAATACCGAAAAAAAAAGAAAGGAAAAAAGAACGAAGGAAAGAAAGAACCAAGAAAGAAAGAGAGTAATAGACTAGAAAATCCAAAGAGAAAAATCAAATAAAGGATAATGCAAGGAAGAAAGAAGAAATGATAGACAGAACAATAAAAGAAAGAAAGAAAGAAAGAAAGAAAGAAAGAAAGAGGGGCGGTAACAGCAACAACCAAAGACAATAGTAAAATACATGAATTGCAAGGAAGATAGATAGGAAGAAAGTAGTAATGAAAGAAAGAATGAATAAAAATATAAAAGAAAGAAAGAAAGAAAGAACAATAGCCAAAGACAAAACTCTAATAAATGAAAAAGGAAGACAGAAGAAGAAAAGAATGAAAGAAAGAATTAAGAAAGAAAGAAAGAAAGAAAATAATAGACTAAAACATCCAAAGAGAAAAGACAAATAAATGAAAATGCAAGGAAGAAATAATAAATAGGAAAACAATAAAAGAAAGAAAGAGGAACGACAACAGCAACAACCAAAGACAATAGTAAAATACATAAAATACATAAAATTCAAAGAAGATATATAGGAAGAAAGAAAGTAAGAAAGAAAGAAAGAATGAATGAAAGAAAGAATGAAAAATATATGAAAAAAGAGAAATAAACAACATCAACTACTACTACTACCAAAGACAAAAGTCACATACATAAAATGCAAGAAAGAAAGAAAGAGTGTAACAAAGAATTAATGATAAAAAGAAAGGGTAAAAGAAAGAAAGAGAACGAAAGAAATAAATAAGAAAAGAAAAAGTCATAGAAGAAAGCAAGGAAGAAATGAAAGGGTGAAATAGCTAAAAAGTTACCAGAATAAAGAAGAAATGAAATATTTGAGAAATGACAGGAAGAAAGATAGAAAGAAAGAAGTAAGAAAAGTAAGTAATAATGAAAGAATAGAAAAGATAGAAAGAACGAAAGAAAGAAAAAGAAAAAGTAAGTAAGAAAGAATAGAAAAGATAGAAAGAACGATAGAAAGAAAAAGAAAAAGAAAAAGAAAAAGTAAGTAAGAAAGAAAGAATAAAAAAGATAGAAAGGACGAAAGAAAGAAAAAGAAAAAGAAAAAATAAGTAAGAAAGAAAGAATAAAAAAGATAGAAAGGACGAAAGAAAGAAAAAGAAAAAGAAAAAGTTAGTAGAAAGAAAGAAAGAAAAAAAAAAGAAAGAAAGAAAGAAGAAAGAAAAGATATGTAAGAAGAAAGAATAGAAAATATAGAAGAACGAAAGAAAGAAAAAGAAAAAAAAAAGAAAAAGTAAGTAAGAAAAAAGAATAGAAGATAGAAAGAACGAAAGAAAGAAGAAAAGAAAAAGTAAGTAAGAAGAAAGAATAGAAAATAGAAAGAAAGAAAGAAAGAAAAAGAAAAGTAAGTAAGAAAGAAAGAATAGAAAAGATAGAAAGAACGAAAAGAAAGAAAAAGAAAAAAAAAAAGTAAGAAAGATAGAATAGAAAAGATAGAAAGAACGAAAGAAAAAAAGAAAAGAAAAAGTAAGTAAGAAAGAAAGAATAGAAAAGATAGAAAGAAAAGAAAGAAAAAGAAAAAAAGTAGTAAGAAAGAAAGAAAGAGAAAAAGAAAAAGAAAAAGTAAGTAAGAAAGAAAGAATAGAAAAGATAGAAATAACGAAAGAAAGAAAAAGAAAAAAGTAAGAAAGAAAGACAGAATAGAAAAGATAGAAATAACGAAAGAAAGAAAAAGAAAAAAGTAAGAAAGAAAGAAAGAATAGAAAAGATAGAAATAACGAAAGAAAGAAAAAGAAAAAGTAAGTAAGAAAGAAGAATAAAAAAAGATAGAAAGAAAGAAAGAAAGAAAAAGAATATGTAAGAAAGAAAGAATAGAAAAGATAGAAAGAACGAAAGAAAGAAAAAGAAAAAGAAAAAGTAAGTAAGAAAGAAAGAATAGAAAAGATCGAAACAACGAGAGAAAGAAAAAGAAAAAGAAAAAGTAAGTAAGAAAGAAAGAATAGAAATGATAGAAAGAACGAAAGAAAGAAAAAGAAGAAAAAAAAGTAAGTAAGAAAGAAAGAAAGAAGAAAAAAGATAGAAAGAAAGAGAGAAAGAAAAAGAATATGTAAGAAAGAAAGAATAGAAAAGATAGAAAGAACGAGAGAAAGAAAAAGAAAAAGTAAGTAGGAAAGAAAGAACAGAAAAGATCGAAAGAACGAAAGAAAGAAATAGAAAAAGAAAAAGTTAGTAAGAAAGAAAGAAAGAATAAAAAAGATAGAAAGAACGAGAGAAAGAAAAAGAAGAAGAAAACGTTAGTAAGAAAGAAAGAATAGAAAAGATAGAAAGAACAAAAGAAAGAAAAAGAAAAAGTAAGTAAGAAAGAATTGAAAAAAATAGAAAGAACGAAAGAAAGAAATAAAAAAAGAAAAAGTAAGTAAGAAAGAAAGAATAGAAAAGATAGAAAAAACGAAAGAAAGAAAAAGAAAAAGAAAAAAAAGTAAGAAAGAAAGAAAGAATAGAAAAGATAGAAATAACGAAAGAAAGAAAAAGAAAAAGAAAAAAAAGTAAGTAAGAAAGAAAGAATAGAAAAGATAGAAAGAACGAAAGAAAGAAAGAGAAAAAGAAAAAGAAAAAGTAAGTAAGAAAGAAAGAATAAAAAAGATAGAAAGAACGAGAGAAAAAAAGAAAAAGAAAAGTAAGTAAGAAAGAAAGAAAGAATAGAAAGAAAGAAAAAGAAAAAAAAGAAAGCAACAACAACAACCATTAACAAAAAACAAAGTGCATAAATAAACCAAATCCTGTGGGTGTGGAAAGACTTTGTCTGGTGGGAAAATGGTTGAATAAAATGAGATTAGACAATCAGTAGAAAGATATGAGTCAGGTCGCCATTGCTAATGAAAGATAGACGGACAGAAAGTTTCGCACAGTTGAATCCGATTAGGTTGACAAAGTATTGCGCCACTTACAGACAATACGAATTGGTGACAGGAACCGACGCACTGATAAGGCGAAAAGGAAACGGAGAAACGTGCTGGCACATGTTAGTGGTAAACGAAACAAACGTCTAAACAGTAGTAACAAAATAAAACAACAAAAAAGTAACCCATACTATAATGGAGCTAAAGGCGATATATACAGGGAGGTTCAAAAAGGGCATGACCGTTAAGCTGAGGACCGCCCTGTCAGTGGTGCCTAGAATACAGTAACTGCATCCCCTGCAATGGAGTAATACGACTACCCACCCACCCAAAAAGGTGTGTCCTTCGTTGGTGAGGCTTATGGAGTTCTGGGTGGGAGTATGGAGTCAAATCTTCATTGCCATTAGTTTCACGTTCAATCTTATCCTGAGTGGTAGTACCTATTAGGGTATCATCTTTATAAGAACTAGCAAATATATGCACCCTCCGTGTGCAAGTATTTAAGTTTGAATGTAATAAGATATATAAAATTAGAAAGGCTAATGAAACTAAATAAGAAAGCAGATCAAAAGATTTGAAAAATAGGACAACTGAAACTTACTCTTCCATCACTTTCGTCTTTCATTGCTATTTTTTCTAATGCAAGTATTTAGTTAAAATAGGAAGTAAGAATAAACTTACAGTTATTTTTTCTTATTAATGGATTTCATTTAAGATTTATTGTAGAGATTTTTGCTTATATTCATTAAAATAAAACCAAACAGTTAGAAATCAATAACACTGAGCACATATTTATCAAATTCGATTTTTTAATATCAATATGCAAATTAGCCTTCCCGTTCACGCTGTAAACCGCTATTTTGTTGTATATATAAATATAATTGCATGTTATTCGTATGTAGATATGGTTAACAGTATTAATAATGTAAAACAATTTTATTAATTATTAAAAAGGTTAAAATAAAATCATGGAGAATATGATATCAATAACTAAGGGAATTGTGTCTTGAGTAGGAATATAGTTTCGGTTACAGAAAGAAAAACACACAATCTCCATTATAATAAGATAAGGCTTGTATTATATGCGTTATTCGGACTATTGTTCTCATCTTCATTGTTATCTGTACAACGTTTCGACTAATATGCCCTCCGGCCTTCTTCAGGTATTTCTTGTCGGACTCGGGAACCTTCTCGGACACATGAACCTTCTTTTCGGACTCGGCAACCTTCTTTTCGGACAAGAAATAACTGAAGAAGGCCGGCGGGCACATTGACCGAAAGGTTGTACAGATAACTATGAAGATGATGACAAAAGTCCGAATAACGCTAATAATACTTATCATCAATCCTCATCTTAAACATTCAGAGAAATAAAAATAAGTCTATTTAAAAATTATTGATATCATATAGGAATATTTCCAGCCACATAACTGTGCAGACAGATGAAAAGTATTACTGACCATGAATAGATTCATGAGTATTTATAATATACTAGCGGGTACCGTGGAATTTCCACGAAACGAAATAAAAATCAAGAGGAGTTATTTAAGCCAGAAGCGATGATTTGCAATTTCATTACATATAAATCCCACCAAAATTACAAAAATATCTTCCCTAATTCACAATTTCAATATTACAAATAAAACAAACGCGTAAACTTTTTTTTAATTCATTTTAATTTTACGATAGGAATTTAACCGACGCAAGACCATTTGGAATGTTTCATTTTTAAAATTGGATGAAATAAAATGGGACATATAGAAAATCTGCGATTAAGCAACACCTGATAATCTTATTCACATTTTTGCATTGCATGCTGGACAATTTGGACGGTGCCGTTTTTAATCAGAGGTTATTGCAGGATGATAACGGACGGAAGATCTATGAACAAGCGCATTGATATATAGATAAATGAATAGTATTAGATTGGAATAGTTGAAGCATGTGTCTATGGGTCATCAAATCTGCCGACGGAAATTGATTTACAAAAAAAAGATGGTACAGAGTTGCAACTGTAAACCTGGATACAGGGCCCCCACCCCACCACCATGGATGAATGTGTACTTAAAGAATTGAAAAGCTTTAGCGAAAAAATATGAATATGTAAAAGTAAAATAAGTAAAGTCGTCGGGGTGGCTTAAAGTCAGGATCAGCCAATAAGCGAGGGAGTCTATACCCCTTTCACTAGCGCTAGAATAAGGAGAATTATTCTAGCGTCTAAGGTGGAGCGCCACAACTACGATCAGCTCCTTACTTTACCGCACAGATCCCTGTGCTACTCATTCGCTGAGTTGTTGAGGGCGGGTATTAAGTAAAAAGAAAGGTAAAAAAAAGAATATCAAAACAGAAGTAAAGAAAGAAATTCTGAAAGATATGTATATGTTTACACAAAAAAGAAAATTAAATTGAAAGAAAGGAAAACAAACAAACGAAGTAATAAATAAAGACAAACGAAGAAATAAAAAAAATCAACAAAAAAAGAAATAGAGAAGTCTATTAATAAAGTAAATGAAATTGAAAGAAAGAAAGAAAGAAAAAAAGTAAGAAAGACCAAGAACGTCCCAAAAAAGAAGAAAAGGAAATCAAATAAGAAAGAAAGAAAGAAAGAAAGAAAGAAAGAAATGCATAGGAAGAAATTTAAAAAAAAGAAAAAACATAATAAAAAGAATGAAAAATCCGAAGAAATGAAGAAAACAAATTAGAATAAATAAATAACTCCCCAAATTGTCTAATTTGGAACAGAATAGAGACTGAATTGTTTTCCCAAACATTACATGTCATATTTCATTAAATTTCAGGTATGGACTTAATATGGAACTAATTTTTATTTTCAATTGGATTTGAACAGTATTCTTAATTAAAACAATAGGCAGAGAAATAAAAATAAACTTAAAAACAAAATTATTCAAACTTTGCAATAACAAAAACCGCCAATTAAATTTCTTGTTAAAAAAAAAACAAAGAAAAAAACTTTTTTTTTAAATAGTTGACCGTTACCAACTGAGGAAAACGCAGATAATCTTATTTGAATTGGGAAAAAATCCAAATCGAAGAATTTCTCACAGAATGCTGACATTATTCTCAACTGGAATGAAATCTTATCGTTCGTCACACAAATGGTGGAATTCCCAGACGAAAAATTCCAAATCGAGATCTTCGTTTGCAAACCGATCTTCCACATCATGTTGTCACTGGGATTATTTTTCTTTCGACAAAAGATTTTTATCGTCTGCTTCACACATTTGGACGAATTTTTCCGCCATTGATTAATTTTTAACGGTTGCCTCCATTTTTTTTCTTTCTTTTCTTTTTCAAGACAAATTGTAATTTGTTTTCATGCTACTAAGATTTTTTTTTATTTATTCTGATTAGTTTTTTTTGTTTCATTTTAACAGTTTTTTTTTACACTTTCTTTTTTCTTATTCTTTGCTTTATTTCTGTTAAATTGTATTTTTAAAACATTATTAGTTCTGTGAAAATAGAAGCAGGCGACTTCATTAAAGAAAAATGGCGTCTGGTCAGGGAACTAAGAGAAACTGATAGACAATCTCAAGGCTTTGTTCAGGGAAGGTGTTCATCTCTTATTAAAAGCTGATTCAGCCATGAAAAAATTCGAGAAAAAAAAAAGAAGACAAAGAGAATTCAAAACGTTATTTTCTCGCAAAAAATCCCTAATATGAATGCAAAATTATTTTCAATAATGTATAAAGCTGTAACAGTAATTACATAATTTATATTTTAGGAGAAATCATTTTTATAAAAAATGTTTTGTCAAAGACACCAGAGAAGATTCGTTTTGATGAACTTTTCTCTGGATTTCTTCCGATTTTGTAGAAGGCGGCGCGTACTAGCTTCAAGCTTGTATAGAAATTGCCAAACATTTTTTTCAGACACTTTTAAAAAACTATTAGTCATTTTCGAAATTCAAGCTGAAATATTGTTTTGAATTCAGACGAACTTTGAAAATATAACTTGACTTAGAATTTCCCCAGCTTACGAATTCTCCGAGTTATGACTCGATTTTTTGGTTTGTGTTGAGAGCGAAATTTTGAGGTACGAGTGAGCTGCTGATACGCTTATGTTAATAAGTTCACTAAAAATATGTCATAGAAAGTTTCCAAATTTATTAAGTCAAAGAAAAATATTATTTATAAATAGATCAAAATTAACTCATATTACAGTACATAATTCAGTACATTCTATCTTACTATGCTTTATACAATATAGTGCTATTTTTTCTGATTAAAATAAACGTAACAAAAGAATTAAGGTGTTTAAGGGGCGGGAACGAAATAATGGCATTTCAATTTATTTCAATTGGTATAAGGAATTGATATACGAGGAAATTGTTCCGAGCGGAACGAATTAAACTTGTTAATCAAGGTACCACTGTATTAAGTCTTATTATGACCTTTATTAAATTAAAATAAGTTAATATTATTTACAAACTCCATAAAAATAAAAATGTAAATCTTTCTTCCTTCCTTCCTTTTGGAGTTTAATTCATATCTATTAATAATGGAGATTCGCTTCCGGTTTTTGTCTGTAACAAAAACCACGTCACTGCTTATGTCACATTACCCAAAATCGTCATAACATAGAATAAGTACACTCAAAATTTAAACATGCAACATTAGAGAGGCCTCATTGTTTTTTAAAACAAGTTTTAATAAATACATGACTGGTATTATATATCTATATATAGTTTGTTTTATTTTAATACATATCTAAAGTTTACATTTCCAATTGTGTTATCTTTTAATCCTTGAATGAATTTGATGATTTTACTTACTTGGGGTACAAACTCGCTGACATTGAATTTTTTACTCCCACCTCTCAGGCATTATGTTTCAAAAATCTATTTTTACATCGCCCGGAGGGTGTCTTTATTTTGCTAGTACAAATAACATTCCCCCCAAACATGTAACCAGGCAGGGGATCATGAGAGAATTAATGTTGCCTTGGGAAGGGCATCTGGGAGGAAGTTCATCTGAGAGGAAGCTTGGCAAAAACAGGAGCTGCTTTACTTAGGGTACAAACTCGCTGACATTGAATTTTTTGCTCCCACCCCTCAGGCAATATGTTTCAAAAATCTATTTTTTACATCACCCGGAGGGTGTTTATTATATTGCTAGTATACATAATATGCGTAATACGTAATTGTCATTACTTGCATAACATGGTTTCCCAGCCTAGGTCATTTGGTAATAACCCTGCTAATCACTGAAAGAAAATAAATCAAATAATAATAATAACTTACCGAAAGTGTACCGTCATCACTGGGCCTGACGAGTAGAGAGTTGGCGGTAACCTTTTCCCACAAATGCCTCCATTTCCACCAGCATCCTCCTATGAAAAATATAGAAGAGGAATGTCAATACTTAGTGACCTTAATCAACAAAAGTATTAATACATAATATATCAGTTATCAATAAAAAGACAATATATAGTGTCTTAAACATCAAGAAAGGCCAATGCCTCAGTATGCTTAGTAATAAAGAAACGTAAATCCCTAGTGTGTTTATGTATATATATATATATATGTGTGTATATGGAAATACGATGAGGAAATTAATCCGACAATATGAAAAGAAAATATTTTAAAAATATTACAAGCACAGGATGTTACGATCAGGAAACAATTTTTAGTGTCAATACTTAAGTATTTCGCTATTTTATACCATCTTCAGGACACTGTTAGGTGAGGAACAAAATGAATGATGTTAAGTGTATAGTGGTTGTGTGAATATGATGCTGTTAACCGTTAATTTTCATATGCGTGTTTGTTTACGAAAAGCAACTGACGTTATCAATGCATGTGCAAAAATGGAAGGCGAAGAACATATAATGGCGCATGCTTTAACGTGAATAAGCCGAGAACGAAAAGTTAATAAAGATATATCGTATATCATATGGAATATTAATGTTAGAAAAATAAGAACATTAAAATGTGTATATGTAAAGATGGAAATTGGAAATGAATCCGACAATATGAGGAAGAATGAATAAAGAAAAGAAAGAATAGAATGGATAATAAAAGATGAATTTAGTCAATATCACTTACACATGTGTTTCGGTCAGTTCATCTGTGTGAAAATATTCCGCACACAGAGAAGATTCGACCTTCATCAGAGTGAAATTTTATTTTGAATGAAAAAATTCGTTGAGGAAAAACGGAGAATTTTTGGAAATGTTCGAATAGAATTTTTAAAAAATCATATTTGCAACGTTGAAATAGATAGTTAGAATTTGGATATTTGATTTTTCTAGGTGTTATGGTAGAAATAATTTTGTATTGCAAAAATAAAGTGTTATTATTTATCCCTAACATCTTGAACATTTTCTCGGAGCCTAGTTATGTTATTGTTTTGAAAAAATATTATTTCTTTTCTTTATTCATTCTTCCTCATATGTGTATATATATTTATATTATATATGTGTGTATATGTATATTAAACATTTTATCAATTAACATTTTTCTCATTTCTACACATTAATATTCATATAAAATATGTCATAACCTTTTTTAACATTTACTCGTGGACAATTCACGTTCGACATTCGACGGTTTCTGATCATTATTTCTCACTTTCACATGCAATGATCGCGTCATCGTCTTTCATCTATAAACGCCAAGTAAATAACGGTAAATAACCTTTTATCACACATTCAACATACACTGAACATCTTTCATCTTCTACTCATACAAATTTTCAATGTCCTGAAGAAGGTTTTATTTTTTTAAAATACGAAATACTTAAGTATCGAAATAAAGAGTTTCCATCGTTCATGACATCCTAGTGTGCTTAGTAATAAAAAACGTAAATACCTAGTGTGAATAGTCATAAAGAAATGTCACATTAAGTCTGTGATGCGTGTTCATTGTAAGTAGGTGCTTATGTAGTGAAGTTACTAGCACCACGATCTCTGATTTTAAATTCAAAATTTTTTCCTTCTCCTTACTAAGGCTTAAAAGCCTAGTTTCCCTACTGTTTATTCATAATTTGAGATAGAGAGAGAAGGGATATAGGGGGAGAAGGAGAGAGAGAGACAGAGAGAGAGAGACAGAGAGAGGAAAGACAGAGGGAGAAGGAGACAGACAGACAGACAGACAGACAGACAGACAGATCTATGTCTTCTTCAAGGGCTTTAACAGGAAAGGGAAATTCAAAACAGCTTTCTCCAAGATTTGAACTTAGTTTGTTAGGTCCATTTCCTAAGATGATAACCGTTACGATACACTTTTACACTAGGTTGTTTACAGTACCTGTGGTAAATAAATAGTCATCTACCCAAATAATGAGCAGGTACATCGCTGCTTAACTTCAGTTATCTGGAGGGAATACATGCTTTCAGCCTGTCTTAACAATAGAACCACAAACTGTAATTGTTACTAAGATTGTTGCTTGATTTACGAACTTTCAATCATTGATGAACCAAAGCCAATTTAACAATTATAGTCACCAATAATGTATGGTACTAACACGCATCTTACCATCCATTCTGAGCTGGTAAACACTTCATAATTAGTTGCACTATCAATGGCTTAAGAGTGGCCATTTAAGAAAAAAAACAGATACTATAAGGTACTTCACAAAATATGAATACTCTATGAGAAAGAATTTATAGAGAAATACTAAAGGATACAGAATTAGAAAAATACCTTGGTGTGAATGTGGACTGTGAATTAAAATTTTCCAAACACATACAAGTAAATAAAGCAAACAAGGTATCAGGATTAATATGAAGGTCATATGAATACATGGATAAAGAAATGCTGAAAAATTTATTCACTGCATTGATAAGACCTCATTTGGAATTTGCTAATGTGGTTTGGAGCCCAAGACTAATCAAGGACATAAAACTCATGAGGGAGTTCAGAGGAGAGCTACTAAATTAGTGAATGATTTAAAAACCCTTTTGTATGAAGAAAGACTTAGGAACGGTGACTTACCAAGTTTGGTTTATCGACGTATAAGAGGGGATATGATTGAAGCCTACAAATATGCACATGGTTTTTATTCAATGAACTTTAACCTACTAAACACTGTTCAAAATATCAATACCAGGGGTCATAAATCAATGACTGTTTGTAACTGTCCGGTGCATTTTTTTTTTAATTCAAAAAATAGATTTTAAAATAGACATCGTTTAATAAAAGATAATGATTATTGTTGTGATGTTAGTCCCAACAGTAAAAAGAAGTCAAGTCGAGATGGGGTAAAATAAGACAAGTGTATTTACAATTAATGGTACATGTACGACTAGCTTGTCGTTAACGGGAACAGTGCTACCTTTCCACTCGGTGTCTCACTATTTATAGTGAGAACCGGTGCATGTTCTCCACTGTAGGAACGGCCGATACAACAATTATAATCACTTTTTTCTATTTATCTGTGAATCACGACTAAAATCCACGTTTTGACCTCATACCCGGGGTAGACAGGTACCTCAACTAGTTGACAAATATTTCAGTTTGGAAGACAGGCATTTGAAAGGAAATGTCAGTCATATATCGGAAAATGCTACCGAATATTAATCCGAACGCAAATGGTGCAACAAAAAAAGGGGGGGATGGGGGCAATGTTTCTTCAATATTAGCTGACTCAGCTTGGAAGACTTTTTGTTTGTTATTTCGAATGAGGAAGTTGCGGAAGGGAAGACGAAGGAGAAAAAGCTGTTATTGTTTATAGAGTGGATGAGGATTTTTTTTCCTTTAAATGCAGACAATTGTTTAGAAATACTCAAAATAAAACCGGCAAAAATATTGGAATGTATTGTGTAATGCACCGTAGGGGGGGGGGTTCAGCTGCAACTTTACCTCTCATTCTATTGCGCATGTCTAGCCGGAAATGACTGTGTTACTTTTATTAAATAGTGTAAAAATGAAGTGAAAGAAACCCTGATTCATCAGGGAAAAAACGGAAATATCATAGCTGAATAGAAAGAGAAGGATGAACTAAAAACAAATGAATATTTGAGGATAGACGGTCGAAAGGACAAGTAAATGCGAATAGGGTAATAATAATAATAATAATAATAATAATAATAATAATAATAATAATAATAATAATAATAATGGTGGTGGTGAAGAAATGAAGATAATCTGTGAAAGAAGGAGGTTAAAGAAGGAAAGAAGCGAAGGAAAGTATGATGTTATATAAGGTGAGAAGGACAATAATAAGGAGAATGAGATTAAAATAAAACGAACTTGAAAATTGCAGCTAAATGATTAAAATGAAAAAGAATTTATGAAGTGAAGAAGAAAAAAGTTTGAAGGAAACAGTGAATGAACAGATGATGAAGGATATATATATATGTAAAGAAAGAAGAATTTGAATATAAGGATAAAAAGTGGGAAAGAAAGAGAAAAAGAATGAACGGAAAATGAATATGAATAAAAAAAACATTTTTAGAATTAAGGAAATACAGAAGGAAAATATTCAAAATAAAAAAGAAAATAATAAGAAAAAAAGAAAAGAAACAAACAAAAAGAAAAGCCAAGTAAAGTGAAAAGTAAAGAAAGAAAAAAAGAAAGAAAGAAAGAAAGAAAGAAAGAAAGAAAATGAATAGGAAAAATAAACACGGAAAATAAAGAAAAATAAACTAAATTAAAGAATAGGAAAAAGAATGAAAGAACAATTAGATCCTATGGTGTAGTTTGTTTGTTTGTTTGTTTATTGATTTTAACGGCATATCCACCCGTCTGGGGTTATGTCATGCCTAACGGTTAGGAAGTTATACATATCGTGTATTTATATTTATACTTTTTAGTAATTGGTTTTAACAATGTGTTAGCATTATTGGGGATTATGTTGTATGGTATTGATTTGCTTCATGTCTATATTTTATAGTATAATTTTATTTCCCTGAAAAAAGAGAGAATATCCTCCATGTTGACATTTTCAAACAGATCTTTCATATTGTTTGCTTTAAAATAACGGTTTCTGATGTGAGCAAAAAACCTGCATTCCATGAATAAGCGTTTAACTGTCAAAGGTGTTTGACATGTTCCACATTGTAGTTGTTGTTCTTGTTTGAGTATATAGGAGTGCGTTAGTCTTGTATGACCAATGCGTAATCGGGACACAATGACTTGGTCCTTTCTAGACTTCCTTAAATTTGGTCTCCACGCTCCCAAAGTGGGTTTGATTAGGAAGAGTTTATTGTGGATGTTACTGAGATATCATAGTATTCTGACTGCATTTATTAAATATAACATAGAAAATCCGGAAAAAATGGTTTATTAATTTTTGTACAGGAATATAAATAATAGATTCAACGCGCAGTTCTCCAACAATATGACTATCTACTCGAATAGTATTGACTCGACAACGAAGACGACTATGTAAATCAACTACGAATAACTTCACGTATTCGTATCTTTATGTGTGTTTCGTTGGACGAGTTCAACTATCTTGTAGGGTAAATATCTTCTCTTACAACACATGGTAAAAAAAAACTTCTCTTACAACACATTATTGATACATTTGGGAAAGGTATGAACCCCCGCATCCCCCAGCTATGACGCAAATAGTAATGACTATTCATCTACAAGGATGGCATCAACATTAACTAACCGAACAAGACAGATATACCATTAAGCAAAGGAACTAAACATACGTGGAGATTCTTCCTCCAGTTTGTTAAACTTCCAAAGAAAAAGTCAATTGATTTTTTAAGGAAAAGAAAAAGCCCACTACTCTCTTGTATGGACAGATAACTTTTAATCACTACCACGTGTATATATATATATATATATATATATATATATATATATATATATATATATATATATATGTGTATGTGTGTGTGTGTGTCTAAAAAGTCTAGACTAATTTTGAGTTTCTGGTCGAAATAAATTATAACAGGATGTCGGTGTGTCAAGTTTCTTTCTTTCTTTGAATGTTATATATATATATATATATATATATATATATATATATATATATATATATATATATATAGTACCCTCCCACTATTCGCGGGGGTTACGTTCCTTCCCCTCCCGCGAATCCCGAAAATCCGCGAATATTGATGCAGTTTTAAAACATATGTATGATATTATATACGCTAAAATGTGCTTCCCAAACCATTCTAAAGACAGTCTTACTCATCAATACAGTAATAATGGAGTAATATGTAGTAATGGTAATTCAAAACAGTAATAATATAGTATAATATGTATATAGTATTCAATCAGCAGGAAGGAGAAACGAAAGCTCATAACTGACATTGTTATTTTAAAGTTATTTACCAGTTAGGGTGAATGTGAGCGTTTTTCTGCTAAAAATTGCTTAAGAAATTCACGAAATTGCCGAAATTATGAAAAAACAACAACTTTCAGACCAAATTCCGCGAACGGTGAACCGCGAATGGGTGAGGGTATATCTATCTATCTATCTATATATCTATATATATATATATATATATATATATATATATATATATATATATTAGTTAACAAATGAAAATAAACAATCGTTGAAAAATTAGTTTATAAAACAAAACGTGCTCAAATGCTGACCAGCAGTATAAAAAACTGAAGTAATGAAGATCTCACGTTCTTACAATAATTTCATAAATATTCAGAAGAGAAAATCAGCAGATAAAAGATTACTTTATCATAAAGATTCAGCTGATAATTGTGCCTCCTACAGAATAGAAGACACGAATCTATACTAAGATATATATATATATATATATATATATATATATATATATATATATATATATATGAAATTTTTATGAAAAAACATATGATTATGTAATTGCTGACAGTACTGTTTAATCGATAAGTTGTCTTCATCAAAGAGCGACATAGATTATCCGTTAAAAAAACTGTTTACAGAAACGAAATTCAACATGCAATTTTCAAAAATTTCAGCGGTTGAATCAGCGTTCGTTTCTGTAAACAGTCTTTTTTAACGGATATCTTCTCTTCCCATCTATGTCGCTCTTTGATGAAGACCAACTTATCGAAAACAGTACTGTCAGCAATTACACAACAAACATCATATGTTTTTTCATAATGTTAAATTCATACTGTATTATTTCCATCTAGTTTTCATATATATATATATATATATATATATATATATATAGAGAGAGAGAGAGAGAGAGAGATAAAAAGGATATGAAAACACACAATGTTGTTAAATATGAATATATTTTTATATCATTTTCATTGCCAATATTGCCAATATTTCGATTTATAAAAAATCATCATCAGAGCATAATGATAATTTGGTCCGTTTTTAGATGTAACGGTTTTTAATCCGGACTCATCAAGAGAGAAGCAGAAAAACGATTTAAATTCAAACCGGAAACATTGTTTTTCCCCAAAAAACGTGTAAGCCATGCGATCGCTTCGTCTTTGTTCATTCGCTGCGTGTTTCGCTAACGTCATGTACATTTCGCTACATCGTGTTTCTTCAGTGTAACAGTTATTGAAAGAAAAAGAAATACTTCAAATTCAAAAATAGAAAAATTCTCTTTTTCAAAAAAGAAGAGTTTTAAATGAGAGAGAGAGAGAAAGAGAGAGAGACAGACAGACAGAGAGACACAGAGACACAGAGACAGAGACAGAGACAGAGACAGAGAGAGAGAGAGAGAGAGAGAGAGAGAGAGAGAGAGAGATGAGGAGAGAGAAGAGAGAGAGATGAAGAGAGAGAGAGAGGGGAAAAGAGAGAGAGAGAGAGAGAGAATTACTAAATATATTTTTCTTTCTTGCAAAATACCACATTTGGGTTCTGAAATGATAATAGATCTCTTTAACAATATTCTGCGAGATTGACACGGTAACCCACATACTCCAGTGGGCATCTTGTAGCAACTTACTAAACTCGGCTTAGTCTGGTACAAGGCGACACTCATAGAGCGCCCACCTTGGGTGGTGGGGTTTACTATTGACTCGTTGTTAAATCGAGCATTGCGTTACGCGTCCGAGCATGTCGATATCAATTTCAATTTCGAAACCGACTCATAAACTAATGTTCGCTGCCTTACCCAAATAATCCGGGGCACAACCCACGAAAGAGTTGTAGTAGGTCGGGGGGGGGGGTAAAATTTCTATAGAAACTGATTTATTAAAAAGGTGACTCTCATCACAGCATCAATATGAGGATGACTTTGCTTAAATGATGAGTTTTGGGGGTTGTACTAAAATCACCTAGAAAGTCAGGTAATAAGGACAATCACTGGAGGGGGGGGGGGGGGCTAATGAATAATTTTGAATCTTCTTTGAGCTGTGAAGATGAGTTTGCTTCCTGTCGATTGGGGAATCATTTTTTTTCGTTTTGATTAATGTTCATGGGGGAGGGTACGTTTTCTTAGAAACAGATGAATGAGGCGAAGAGACTGTACGAGTATATAGATTAGTAGAAAGATGATAAATGAATGATGGAAGGAAATGTAAAGGAAAGACAATGAAATGAATGAAGTAATAAATGAAATATTGAAAGAATGGGGAAAAAAAGAAGGGAAATAGATAAAACAGAGATTGAGAAAAAGAAGGTGACGAAGAAGTTGAGTATGATTAGAGAAAAGTGAAATAAAGAAGAGAGAAAAATAGACTGATAGATAGAAAGATAGAAAAAGAGATAGAAAGAAAGAAAAAGATAGAGAGAAAAAGATAGAAAGATAGAAAAAGAAAAAGATAAGAAGAAAAAAAGGATAGAAAGAAAGAAAAAGATAGAAAGAAAAGAAAGATAGAGAGAAAAATAGATGGAAAGAAAGAAAAAGATAGAAAGAAAAAGATAGAAAGAAAAAGATAAAAAGAAAGAAAAAAGATAGAAAGAAAAAGATAGAAAGAAAGAAAAAAGATAAAAATAAAAATAAAAGATAGAAAGAAAAAGATGGAAAGAAAGAGAAAAGATAGAAAAATAAAAGATAGAAAGTAAAAAAGATAAGAAAGAAAAAAAAGATAGAAAGAAAAGAATGAAAATGGATAAATAATAAATAAAAAAATAAAAAAGAAGGAACTACAGAATAATGAAAGAAAGTGGGAAAATAATTAAGAAATGAAGAAGAAATACTGAAAGAAAGAAGAGAGGAAAGAAAGAATGAAAATTACTAAATAGATAGATAAAAAGAAGAAATAAAATTACGAATTAGAGAAAGAAAAAGAAAAAATAAAAATAGAAATAAAGAACAAATGAAATAACGACATAAAGAACAAAAGGAAGAAGGTGGGAGTAATGAAGGAATAAAAGAACACTATGTGCATGATTGAGAAGAAAAAAAGAAAAAAGAAGAAAAGAACAAGAGAAAAGGGAACCTAAAGAAAAAGAAAGAAATAATATTAACAAAAAGAATGACAAAAGCAAATGAAGAAGATAAAGTAGAGAGCACAAAATTAAAAAAGAAAAAAAGAAAAAAGAAAAAAAGAAAGAAAGAAAGAAAGCATTATGAAAAAAAGAAAAGAGAACGTAAAGAAGAGAATGAAAAATGAAGAAAGAAAAAGAAGACAAAAAGAAAACAAAAACATCGAAAGGAAGGAAGGAAGGAAGGAATTTACACAAAGGAAGAAAGACAGAAATAGGAAGTAAACCAGATAAAGCAAATAAGAAAGAGAAATGAAGAATTTCAAAAAAATTAACAATAAGAAAAATGGAAGATATTCACTGACGAATAGCCAAAAAGAGGAAGTACGTTATTTAACAAAGGAACGACGAAAAGAAGAACAGAATGAAAGGGGTGGGTGGGGTAGAACAAACTTTTGAACAGATTGAAGAATCCCCCCCAATCCTAACCCTCTAACAAATGAAACAGTTCATGAATGTCTGGCAAATTCTAGCTTCATTTATAGTTGACCTGAATTGCTTTAATGGTGACATCAAATCTCTAGATCAACATGACCTATTCAGCTCCCCACCCACACACTATCTTTAAAAAAAATTGTCACCCCCCCAAAAAAAAATCTTTTCTTTCTTATTTTCTTTTCTTCGGTTCCTATTGTTTATTCTACCCAGGTATTCATTCATTCATTAAAAAAAAAAAAAGTAAAAAAGATTTGGAAAAATGCTCTACGGCATGCGCATACGTATCCCCAGCCCTACAGCACCACCCACACAACGGGACTCACAATGTATCAACTAATCTTTGCTGAGGGATAAACACCCTCACCTAAAAATAGGGGTGTTCATACCTTTCCCAAAGATATCAATCTGAAAATGAACGCAATAGAACGACTGGAGTTCGGACTTTCTTACCATGTGTTGTAAGAGAGATATTTATCCTACAAGATAGTTGAACTCGTCCAACGAAACACACATAAAGATACGAATACGTGAAGTTATTCGTAGTTGAGGTACGTAGTCGTTGTCGAGCCAATACTATTCGAGTAGATAGTCATATTGTTGGAGAACTGCGCGTTGAATCTATTGTTTATATTCCTGTACAAAAGTAATAAACTTTTTTCCGGATTTTCAATGTTATATTTGAAAATGCAGTCAGAACACTATGATATCTCATTAACATCCACAATAAACTCTTCCTAATCAAACCCACTTTGGGAGGCTGGAGACCAACTTTAAGGAAGTCTAGAAAGGAACAAGTCATTGTGTCCCGATTACGCACTCCTATATACTCAAACAAGAACAACAACTACAATGTGGAACAAGTCAAACACCTTGACAGTTAAACACTTATTCATGGAATGCAGGTTTTTTTGCTCACATCAGAAATCATTATTTTAAAGCAAACAATATGAAAGATCTGTTTGAAAATGTCAACATGGAGGATATTCTTTCTTTTTTGAGGGAAATAAGATTATACCATAAAATATAGACATGAAACAAATCAATACCATACAACATAATCCCCAATAATGCTAACACATTGTTAAAACCAATTACTAAAAAGTATAAATATAAATACACGATATGTATCACTTCCTAACTGTTAGGCGTGACATAACCCAGACGGGTTGATATGCCGTTAAAATCAATAAACAAATAAACAAACTTAAAGACCCCGGTCTGCTCTTCTATTCACCCATAGCTGGTGAGAATAATTGCATTCATAATTTCCTAAGTGCATTAGCGATATGTGAAATGCAAACAGTCCCATGCAGGATCCGAACTCTGTTCACCGTGTTCGTTTTCTACGACGATAACCGTTAAACAACCTTTAGATAATTACTACGTTAGATACACTATCTCTCATATAATTCTACAGCTAATCCACTATTTGGCAATATCAAGCTACACTCGTATTAGCAATTCCAGATACATCATCATCATCATCATGTCACGCTGTTGGCACGGATATCCATGACAATCTCTCTCCATCCGTCCCTATCGCTCATCATTCTCTGGAGGTCCTCTGTGCAGCATACTGTATCCGCACAGAGCTGATCAATATACGTCTTTGCTGGTAGGCCCACACTGGCGTGTGGCTTCCACAGGAGGACGTCGCATATGAGTTCGTCCTTGTTTCTCCAGCAGTGTCCCGCGTGTCTTGTCCGTCTTACTCGGATGGTTTGAGTGATATGTGGCAGGTGGCCGTATAGCTGTTTCTCGTGGGGTGTTGTTTCCACGTCTTGTTCAGGATCACACGCAGCATTCTTGTGCAGCTCCCATCTAGTTTATTTTCTAGTCGCTTCGTTATGGTCCAGGTGGTGCAGCCATACAGCAGTACTGACACGACAACGGCCTGGAAGAACTGTCTCTTTAACTTAATCAAATGATAAATGATATGATAAAACAAAGATGAGTCACTATTCACTTATTGGTACCATTATATTATGTGGCCTACCTTTTGAATGTGGCTAACGAAATCATGTCTCTCTTATAGTATGTGGCCTACCAAAAAGCATATTATAAGGTTATAATAATAACTGCTAACCCTAACCCCTAACCCTAACCTATTTCAGAATTTTATAACATTTTAAAATTAAATAGATATCTGATTCATGTAAATTATGGGTAAATTATTTTTTAATTATTCTAATTAGTATATACATCTTATGACTGAATTGCATTTTTTGAAATTGAATATATGTGAAAAATAATTAGTTTCAATAAATTGCCTACTACTTATATCTATAAATATACACTTACTGATGTAGGACACATTCAAACCGGGTAGGCCACATACTATAACAGAATCAAAAAGGTAGGCCACATATTATAACGGTACCCACTTAGTTTGGTATAAGGTCAGAAATATTGGGCATGCAATGAGAATCGAACTCACTAACAATGATCTGCTAACCTAGCTTGATAGCTATTACACCATACAACTCGAAAACTGAGCATTGCTTAGATTTGGTAATAAAAAAAACATCATATAAAGAACCTAGTGTAGATCGAACTCTCAACTCTGTGTTCTATAATCTATAAGACAACCTCAGAGATGCTGATAATTACGCGTCCTGCGTCCCTGATATATAAAATCTAAAATGACGCAGTAAAATAGTATCCATGCCTCCCAGTGTTTTTCTTTTTTCTTCCCTCACCATTTCAAGCTAACTGTAATTACATTTCAATAGTTTCTTAGAAACGAATTACACAGACGGCTTTAGTTGTTTCCCTAGATCATAAATAAAAAAAACCTACAATTTATTAAGAAACTTTAGTTGAGACCCATCAACTTTCCTGGAGAGTCCCTCAAAGCAAATATGTGCGTCCCAGGACGCACTGAATAAAAAGCGATCAGCATCACTGCCAACTTGCTAACCATCGCAATAACAAAGGGACCAAGAAACAAAGGAGTAAAACAATACAAGCTCGTGTAACTTTTTGTATATTGCAAGTGCCCTTTCAGGATCCCTATTGACTCACACCTTACTGTCAAAATTAATAAAAGTTAAATCCCTCTCAAAAAGAAAAAAAAAAGGTATTATGCGGTGAAAAAGTTCCAGTACTGTTTCGTTTTTTGTTGTTATTTTTTAAATTTTTTTTTTTTTTTTAGTTTTTAGAAAAATAGAAACTGAATACAGCCCCACCAAAAAACAACTTTTGTTTAGAATAATAATTTTACAATGGAAACTTTTGTACAGACCTAACAAATGATAAAATTCCACTGTTTATTTGTACATTTTTATCTTCACCATCGAATGTTTAAAAAAATCGGGCCTATTGTCTTCATTCTCAAAAAAAGAATAAATAGAAAATAATTTAAAAAATTCGAACAAAAGTAAAATGAAAATTAGGTGTGGCCCTGTAAATAACGGTTATCGCAGTAGACAAATAAAATCTACGACCCGTGTTCAAATCCTGTTTGTGTTTCATTTCGCGCAAATATATTTGGGAAAGGTATGTATCTAACTCTTATACACCATAAGACCAGTCTAAGTTAAGATGGAAGAAATACAAGATAAATATCTGAGAAAAGAAGACAAGTACACCAGTGTGCAACCACGGGTATGCAGGTGTACGTTACTATACTGCTCTGTGCATAAGATGCAATGCAAGATGAGTATTCTATGCAACACAAAGAATAGAAAAGTCTACGAGTTGTCAATTTTTTTTTTCTTGTTGATTAATATTGTAGGCTCTCCATGAATTATGTAACATCCGTTGAGAGAGACGGACCGCAATGGCGACTCTCGTTCAATTAGCCTAATTCCGACACGCGGTTAGGGATCTGATATCTTCAGAAAATAAAATAATAGTAAATGGGTAAATAGTAGGGAATACTGGACTCGTTAGCTTTAGTTAGACAACAAGTATAGGAGAAGAAAAATTCTGAATTCAAATCAGCATTATTTCACTTAAAATTGCCCTTTTTTTCACATCCTGCTTGCGGTGGTGAGATTAGTTAAATACATATTTCTGATTGGTTTCTTTATTCAATACTAGCAGGGGCTATCCGGCGTCGCCTGGGTAGACTTTCTTTTAAAGCTAGTCCCGCAGATCCATTATTACTGAATCGTGAGTTGAATCCTCGTGGCATACCCATTTAAATCCCTATGTAAAAAAAAAAAAAAAAAAAAAAAAAAAATAGACCCGAAAAGAAGTGTTAACGTTTACTATCTGAATATTAAATGAAAAAAACATCCATGCTGTATCATTTAAATTTCATTTTTTAATTATCTTCACGAATATAAATCAAATATCTATTATTTTTGCTCAAAAACCGAGCCCTGGTGATATTTAATGTGAATATATATTTACTTTGTTGTTAATTGTTTTATTTTCGAAGTTTCCTCCGGGCACACATATACATACAACTGACCTTTATATATGTATAGATAGATTATATCAATATTCTTGGGTCATTTAATGCTAAAGCCATCCTCGCAGAAGAACAGTAGTGGTACTATTTAACCCATAGCTAGGGAGGTAGTGTGGTTCATACGTTTTCCAATGGCATTTTTCTGAAAGGGAACGCAATTGCACGAGTGGAGTTCGAACTCGCTTACTACCAGTTCGCAGTCCAGCACTTTAGCTACTACACCATAGAGACTTCCTCCACAACCTTCGGAACAACAGGCATTGTTAGCAACTTGAGGCCAGTGCGAGACGCCATGCAAAGCTCAATAGATAACAAAGTAATCTATAAACTGCTTCCTGTTCGATCAAGATGTCTCTTCCGTTGAGCGAGAATATATGACTTATGCACGGACTGCCTAACCAAGGGATTGAACTCACAACCTACAGGGAAACTAGGTACACAATGATTATATTCTCTACGCTATAGTTCCATAGACAAGCGATACCTTAAGGAATAAATGATAGGAAATGTCTTGTAAACATGGCTAGTAGAATGAGAACAATGCGTCTTTATGGATTGAATAAAAGGCTCAGTTTAAAATCCCCAGAAGGTTACTGACGATGACAGATAGCTGAAGAAGGCCGGAGGGTCCAACGGCCGAAATGTTGTGACTATAATAGAAATCACAATGAAGACACTAGTCTGAGTACATCAGTGAATAATAATTATTATCCCCACGTATCAGATATTCAGACAAAAGAAAACAAAGTTTGAATGACTGTTTCAAAGATTTTTTCCTTTGCCATTCGAGAGGGAACATTAATTTCTTACGGCATGGGCTGTGATAAGAAACATTTGCCCTCCTTATCTTTTCTAAAAATCGAGTCAGTATTCTATTCTATAGTACTCGTCTTCCTAAATTGTACGAGTGTTATCAACTTGCAACACCTTCTGGTTAGAAATGAGACCGTCCAAATCATCCAAGATATAATGCAAAAATGTAAATCCTGCTTATCTGATACCTCTTATCAACCGAATTCTTATGAGTATCGTCACCTAGCTAATTACCATTCCGTTTTTATTATAGAGAAACAACGGAAAGGGAGAGGATTGTTACATAGAAAAAATATAAGAAAGAAATAGAGAGAGAAAGAAAGAAAGAGGAAGAAAGAAAGAAAGAAAGAAGGAGAGTAAGGGGAAGATAGAGAGGGGTGTGAGCGCGTGGATTTAATAAAGATAATCTGTTTTAATCGAACATAACCAAAAAAAATGAAGAGAAGGAAAGAAATAAAACAAAGTGTGTGAAAGAGTTAAATCACGATGATTTACTTTTTGCATATTGAACTCCTAGCAATAGCTCCTAAGTAACATATCAAACGTAATAATTAGATTACTATACTGTGGTAGATCCACAGATCCTGTCAGTTATTTTATAATAAACTAAATTATCAAAATTTTTAAGGGATAAAGAAATTGTGTATGAATAATGTGTCGCTACCGACACTCGAGTTCGAACACTGTGCTCCAGAGAATGAAAATAGCTGACTTCCATTTGATATAAATAGAGATACCGTGCTGCCTGTATGGAGGACTGACAATTATAGATTGGCTCAGTGCAGATTGTGTGTTTCAAGCGACTCCTTAGAAAACGTAGCGACTTTCTTAGAAAACATGTATTACGGATAAGTAATAATCTTTCGTTTATTTTTTAAATTTCTGTTCCTTAATATATCTAATTTCATTTTGTAATTCAATACACAAGATAAAGATCCACCCTCCAGCCGGTTTATAATCTTATTTTTGAAAGATATTGTCTAAGGGGATGGGATTTGTTTTCTTTTACGATAGAAGACAATTTTTTTTTTAAGAATACACTCATACAAAATTCTGCAAAATTTTATTAAAATTGAACGGATATTTTAATTTTAGTGTGAAAAAATATATTAATTTTTTTTTTATCTCGATTTTATCGACGCCAAAAGTACGTATAAATGATTTTTGCCACGCTCTTTCGTAAAATGTAAACAGATCTTTGAAATTTTCTCAATACAAATAATTAGTATAAAGTTATATTGTAGTAAGTATTCTTATCTAATACAAATATTTATTAAACAGATCTAGTGGTTTTCTTTTTTCTTCCCTCGCCATTTCAAACTAACTGTAAATACATTTCAATAGTTTCATAGCAATAAATTACACAGGACAGGTTACAAAGTTGGAATTAGACAGCTTTAGTTGGGACCTATAAATTTTCCCGGGGACTTATTCAAGGAAATATGTGCGTCCCAGGACGCACTAAATCAAAAAATCTATCAGAATCACTGAGTCTGCATATTCTATGCTGCACAACGATATGGCAAGGGAAAATAAATATTCAGACAGACGCATTCCTGCTAAGAATTTTCAAGTCAATCCCAGCATGGTTATTACATCAGAAATATGATTGACCGCATGTGACTCTGATTTCTAACAATTGCCGAGGAATGGGTAGCCGCTCCTCACACACACCCTCCAAAAAATGACCACTGAAGTCAGCCATTTTATTGAACCTACGTCGGTGTTCAGTCGGCGCCAACACTGGCCAGTCAGACATTGTAAGTGTTGATATTCTTTGCTCAGTGAGAACTTGCTGACAGCGGCCTGCTTTTTGTAGCTTTCTCTGCTTCACTCGTGTTCACCGCTACAGACAATGATTCTGACGTTTGAAAAGAACGGACAAGGGTTAACAACGCGCACAGAGCGACGTATTTGTGTAGTGGGTCGATTATCATTCAGTCTGCAGTCGAGGTTGCCCGAGGAAGATTTTGAGTCACCGACGAGCAACCCGGTCGACCTTTTGTAGCCCTGCTAGTTCTTGCGTTTGGACGCTAACCACACGAGTCCTTTCTTTAGCACTCTCTTTCTATTAGACTCACATATTATCTCTTTCTTATTTCGTTCTTCCTTTATTTGATATCTTCCATTTTTCTCTTGACTGCATTCCATTTTTCGTTCTTTTTCGTTCTTTTTATTTACTTATTCGTTTTTGTTTTTTTTAATAATCGGATTCTTTCTTTTCTTTTTCAGTCTATTTTTCTTTATTTCTTTCTTTCTTTCCTTTTTTTGATCATTTCTTTTTCATTTCTGGTTATTTAGAAGAAAGAAAGAAATCAAATGACCAGAAATGAAAAAGAAATGATCAGAAAATGAAGGAAAGAAAGAAAGAAAAATAGATTGGAAAAGAAAGAATCGATTATTTAAAAAAAACAACCAAAAAACGAATAATTAAAGAAAAACAATGAAAAAAGAAGGAAAGACGAAAGATCCCAGCTTTAGATCAAATAGATGTTTATCAAAATAATCTCTTTGGTCTAGCGCTAGTGAAAAGAGTATAGACTCCCTCGCTGTATGGCTGATACCGACATTTGGCCACCCCAACGACCCAGCTTTAGATCAAATAGATCTATTTAATAAAATAATCTCCTTGGTCTAGCGCTAATGAAAAGAGTATAGACTCCCTCGCTGTATGGCTGATACCGACATTTGGGCACCCCGACGACCCAGCTTTAGATCAAATAGATCTATTTAATAAAATAATCTTCTTGGTCTAGCACTAGTGAAAAGAGTATAGACTCCCTCGCTGTATGGCTGATACCGACATTAGGCCACCCGACGACTTTACTTCTTTTTTTACTTTAATTAGATACCAATACTTAGTATATATATATAACTTTGTACTAATTATTTGTATCGACTCTTTACTTACCTTCACGGCTTTACCAATCATTTTCTTTATATCTGCATATTCTCTTTTTCCTTTTTCCAATATATTCATTGATGCCCTTTATTATTTTTTTCTTCCTTTTCTGACTCATTTCATTTTCCTTCTTTCTTTTCCCATCTACTTCATTCTTTCTTTCCTTCTTTTTCTAAACAACTTTTACATCTACATACTCTCGTTCTTTTTTTTCTTTTTTTAATATATTCTTTCTTACCCTTTATTCTTCTTTATTCCTTTTCTAGCTCACTTTATTTTCTTTCTTTCTTTCTTCTATTTTTTCCTTTTTATATATGTACTAGAAGTAGCTACTCGGCGTCGCCTGGGTAGAGGGAGGATTTTCTAAAAATCTCCCAGATCCATTATTACTTATCGCGAGTGAGATCCTCGCTGGTTGCCCCATAAAAATCCCCACGGAAATATATAACAATATAGTAAGAAATTTTCATTCAACTTTAAAAAAAAGATGTAAATGATGCAATTAATTCAATCAATCAATATTATATTTCAAAGCGAAAAAAAAAACATACAAAAAATAAAAATCAACAAAATAAAATGCAAATGACTTTCCTTTTGTTACTTTTCAAAATTGAATTTTAAATATCTTCCAAATATGATCAAATCTTTATTATTTTTGCTCAAAACCAAGCCCTGGTGATATTTAATGTATATATATATATATTTACTTTGTCGTTAGTTGTTTTATTTTCGAAGTTTCTTCCGGACATACAGATACACACAACTGCCTTTATATATGGATACGGACATACATACATACACACAACTGCCCTTTATATATGTATAGACGGACATACATACACACAACTGCCCTTTATATATGTATAGACGGACATACATACACAACTGCCCTTTATATATGTATAGATTCCATACATACACACAACTGCCCTTTATATATGTATAGACGGACATACATACACCAACTGCCCTTTTTATATGTATAGACATACATTGCCCTTTTATATGTATAACGGACATACATACACACAATGCCCTTTATAATATGATAGATATAAATATAGATTAACCTTCTTTTTCTTTCTTTTCCTTTTCCTTACCAATTCATGTCTCAGAATTTAATTCCCCCCTTTTTTTTTCTTTTTTGACCCATTTCTTTTCCTTTCTGACTTTTTGTTCAAAAGGTCTTTCTGACCTTTTATGGGGTGGCTGTCATCGTTGCCAAGATCAACGTCAAGATTTTTAATACGTAACTTCAGAGAAGAACATGCCGACAAGATCTCGACATTTAAGGGAATGTCACCGTTGTGTACATTTAAAATTTGTGATATCTTTGAGTGATAAATATTTATTTAAAACTGTTTCAAGTCACTCGACATCTGCCTATCTCTCTATACACACACACACACACATCACGCACACATACAGAGAGAGAGAGAGAGACAGACAGACAGACAGACAGACAATCCTGTATACGGGAAAAATTGCGATGCACCCAGTAAGGATCAAAATATAAACGGGAATTCTTCCCAGATGTACTCGTTTCAGTACTACTGTATTGTGGCACCTTTACATAAACACATGGAGTAAAAGCTAGATGGAAGTAAAAACAAAAAATAAAGTAAAGTTGTCGGGGTGACTTAAAGTCTGTATTACCCAGATAGAAAGGAAGTCTATCCCCTTTTCACTAGCGCTAGACGAAGGACAATGTTTTGGCGTCTGGGATGGAGCGCCAAACCTACCATCAGCTCCCCACTTTACCGCACAGATCCCTGTGCTACTCATACGCTGAGTTGGTGAGGGACGGTATCGAACCCGGCACCTTGTGGTTCCTTGTCGGACGCTCTACCGACTGAGCTAAACTGGCTCTAAACAAACCCAGGCAGCAGTACTCTAGAAAATAGCGTGTGTACGGCCATTTACATCCCATCTTCCAAACGATATAAGTATGATGTGTCAGACATGAGGTCGAACTCATGAGTGACGTTCTCCTATAGACCCCTACACACGCGTGGTGTAATGGTTAAAGTCATGGGAAATGGACTCGTCGTCCCGAGTTCAAATCTTGGACATGGTAATTGCATTTCACTTAGCGCTAATACGTTTGGGAAAGGTATGAATCCTACTCTCCCTCTAACTATGGATAAATAGTAGGGTAGACTGGGCTCTTTAACCTTGGTTAGGCAACCGGTATAGGAGAAGGAAAACTCTGAATTCAAACCTGTTGAACTCCACTATAAAAATTGACCTTGTGTCACATCTTGCCCGTGTGGAGGGGTTGGTAAATATATATAGACCCCTACACATGGACACACCAGTGTTGGCCAAACAGTAAAAACTTACATTCAGCAACTCTGTACTGACACGTGATGCAGTCTAAAAGACTTGACATGAGCTATAACTGATAGGTACAGATGGTGTGTGTGTGTGTGTGTGTGAGAGAGAGAGAGAGAGAGAGAGAGAGAGAGAGAGAGAGAGTCAAGGAAATCTTTTGTCAGCCAAACTGAGATGATCCACAGACTCCTCATTCATAAACACATCTACAGTATTCAGTAATAATTACACTAGTTATAATAATATAATGCTATTAAAAATCTAAACCGAATATACAGGGGTTTTATTATTTCTAAGGAAACTTATACAATTAAAACGGATATTATTTGATATTTTTTAACTCTTTGCCTGCAAAATTCCCTCCATGGCTATACCAAATTTCTTTTGATATTTTTAGTTGTATTATGGGTTATTTCAAATTTCACCATCTATTCACCTTACAACTCATTCTATTCAAATAAAGTCCTATTAATTTTGTAATCTGATATTTTCTGCTTAATTATAATGAATTAACCGTAGGTTTTAAATATTGTTTGGGAGTGGTATATATAGGATCCATTGGTGAGAGAGCCGCTATGAGCGGTTTAAAGTAGACAAAGTGTTAATATCAAACTATACAGCATTAAAACTAAAACCAAAGATGAGATTGCACCATCTTTATAACCAAAAATATTATATATATATATATATAAGAGAGTTTCATAATTTGCTTGAAGCATTGTGTATGTATTGGTTAGGAGGTTGATTTAGAAGGCCATCACAATGCAGTTTGGAAAAAAATAATAAATAGTACAATGGTGGTGTGTGTTGACCTGTATTTTTTTTTATTATTTCTTGAATTTTCGAGGTAATACCTCTTTATCAAAAGAATTGAACTGAAGCAGTACAGCTATGGCATTTCTTCCTAAATCTTTTAGGAAGAAATGCCATAGCTGTACTGCTTCAGTTCAATTCTTTTGATAAAGAGGTATTACCTCGAAAATTCAAGAAATAATAAAAAAAATACAGGTCAAACACACCACCATTGTTACCGTTTATTTTTTTATTTATTCCAAACTGCATTGTGATGGCTTCTAAATCAACTCTATATATATATATATACATATATATATATATATATATATATAGGTTGTGTTTATTTTATTGTTGTTGTGTTATCAGTGTTATTATTATTGTTTTATTATCATTTTTGATATTGTTATTATTTTATAAATTGTTAAAGTATTATAGGCATTTTAGGACTTGGTGAACGACAACTACCCTTTCCAGGCGTCTTACGATGCATTTCAGTTCAAAGACCAATTTAAAATACACTCTTTGCCAATACTAATTCCGGAAAATACTTAACGATAACACCAGATTATAGAAACACAATATGTAAACAACGACTAAAAATCTTAGAACACTGCATATTAGACACAAAATCCAAAACTAAACAAATAAACTTTGATAATAGCAAAGTTCTAAAATGCCTATAATTCATTAAAATTTATAAATAATAATAATATTAAATGATAATAAAACATAATAATAACACATTATATTATATATATATATATATATATATATATAATATATATATATATATATATATATGCACATATATCTTATCATAAACGTACACTGGATTAATCAATAACTTGATTAATCAGTGAATCTAACCCTGAGATTCTTATAGTGAACTCGAGTAGGTTATTACGTGTACCTTTATGATAATAAATTACGTATTGAGCACTTTATATTTGTTATATCGCTGTCTTATCATTCTGAAACTCGAATCAACTAACACTGTGACCATTTTTACGTAAGTCATTTTTCACACATATATATATATTATATATATATATATATATATATATTTGGGAGAATATGTGCTTAATTGAAGTCGAACCTATTTTGAAAGTTAATTATTAATATTAAGTTAAATTAGTGCGGGATTACTATTTAATGTAAGGCTAAACAATCGGAAAAATCAATATCTGTATGTACTTTCGGCAATTAGGCTCATCAGAGAGCTTAGATACGAAACCGCCGTGTGGTGATTCGAAACCTGATGTCAAGCTCTGCTGTGAGGCCTAATAGGCGGTTACATACAGAGATTGATTTTCTCGATTTGTTTTAGCTTAATTTAAATAGGTATGCCTAATTAATTTATTAATCTTTCAAAATTAAGCAAATATTCTCCCAATATTGTGTCTGAAAATAGCCATATCATAGAACTCGTACTGTTGTTTATTCTATATATATATATATATATATATATATATATATATTTATTTATATCATACTGGAACTATGTAATTACTTAATTAAAAAATCCAACAACAGTTAAGATGTAATAAAACCAACATCAGCCAACCAACCAACCAACAAGCTAACCAACGAACCATCACTGTGGGCATTTTCTTATCTATCCCGCTCATTTGCTTATCAAAATCCGTAGTTAATTCTCGTCTCCTATCTTTTTCCGTGTGTAACTTAGGGGAACGACACACTGATTCCCACTGGGAGGTGTAAAAGGTATCTAACAAAGACAACCCTATCTACAGATGAACGATGACAATTAATCCTTTAGAAGGTTGCGGCAAAAAAGAAGAAAGAAAATGGAGAATTACAAGGGAAATATGGAAGAGGAGAAAAGATAAAAGAAAATGAAAAAGAATTTGAAATATGATTAAGAACATAGATGAGTAGATGAAGAAAGGCTTTTGGTTCGTCTTGTACTGTGTTTTATGGTATAGTAGTTCGTATGTGAAGAAGAAAGAAGAGAAGAGAGCTTTAGTTGAAGAAGAAGAAATAGATTTGTTGAGAAGAATGATTTGTTTGAATGAAGAGAAAGAAGAAATAGAAGAAGAAGTAGAGAAGAAGAAAGATTTTGTGAGGAAAAAGAGAAGAAAAATAGATTTTCGAAGAGAAGAAGATTGATAAGATTGTGAAGAGAAGAAGGAGAAGAAAAGAATAGAGAGAAGAATATAGTTTGAGTAGAAGGATAGAAAGAATAAATTTAGTGAAGAAGAATTATTAGTTGTAGAGAAGAAGACAGAAAGAGAAAGGATCAGAAATATGATTCGTTTGAAGAAGAAAATAGATTCATTGAAGAAGAGAAGGAAAAAAAATAAAGAGGAAGCGCTAGAAGTCCAGAAAAAAGAAAAAAGAAAGAGGAGGAAGTGAAATGAAAAATATAGAAAAAAAATGAAATGGGAGAAAAAAGAATTAAGGAGGAGAGAGTGCGAGTAAAAAGGAGATTATGCGGTGAATGAAAAGAAACTGAAGAAAAAAGAAGAACGGAAAGAAAAGATGAAGAGATTAAAATCCAAAAGAAAAAACGAATAAGCGACAGAAGTCCTAAGAATAGTCTAAATAAAAAAAACCTGAAAACATTTTAAATTTAAAAAAAAAAAAAAAGCCATTTCAACAAGAATACAGAAATAACCGAATTATCTCCATAGAACCACTATTTAAAGACTGAAATCCAAAATAACTTTGGCATTATGACCACAGAGGTTGATATGCCGTTAAACAAAACTCAAACTCAATCTAAGAAAAAGAATATGCAGTGGATGAAGAGACGTAACATATTAACAAAAAAGAAATACAGTGTGCAGCATAAGTCAGGTCGTTATGAGACGTGGTACTCGAAACACGGTGTTGTGGGGATACATATATATTATATATATATATATATATATATATTATATAATATATATATAAGGGTTACTTATGGTACTTGAAAAAAGAAGACGACGAAGAAAAAGACGAAAAGAAGTCAAAGGCGAAGACGAAGAAGATATAAGGGAAATAACAGTATGAATAATAATAATAATAATATAATAATATAAATAATTATATATCAAAAGGATTGGAAAAGGGTTTGGAAAGTTTGGAAATCAGAGGAGAATTGAATCCATCCAGAACACTGCACTGCTGCAATCTGCCAGAATATCAGAAGAGTCCTGGAGACTTGAGGAGACTTGCTGTCACTCAGACTCCAGTGAAGCATCAGCTAATGCTGATGTGAACTCAAAAGGAGTAAAAATTAATAATAATATAATAATAAATAATAATAAGAAGAAGAAGAAGAAGAAGAAGAAAAGCAAAAAAGAAAGAAAGAAAGTCTAAATATGTCCGAGAACGCCTCGGAGAATTGAACTCTAGAACTGGCAAACACTAACAAACCCCAACCCCTCCCCCAATTCATTCGCACCAAAAACAAAACCGAAGCCATTTTTCATTTCGATTATTGTTCACTTGATTCTGACGGTTGATTATCCAGCATTTCGTTTCCGTTGCAACGAGTCACGTGGTCTTGACATGCGCACGCATGCGCATAATGGGCCAAAAATGCATTTCTATACTTGTCTTTACAAGGCTTTGTCTTTTTTTGCTGCCTGTGGCGGGTGGGTAGGTGTTTTGTCGAAGGGTGTGAGAGAGGAGGGTGCAACTGTCAACTGTTTTGTTTTGTGTGCGAGTGAGTTCATGTTTGGGTGGATCTATGCGTGCGTGTGTATATCTATGTGATTATGCTCATGCACACGCATCTGTGTGTGTGTGTGTGTGTGTGTGTGTAAATTGTGTGTGTTTGTATGTACACCTCAGTGTGTGCGAACGCGCGTAAGGTAAGACGGGCGCGAATAAACGAGCAATATTTACGTCAGCCTTCCATTTTTATGTCATTGTGGATGTTCTTTTTAAAAGGAACTGTGCAATAGCGACAGTTGCGGTTAGTTTACTTATGAAATAGTGCATGTTTGCGGTCAAATCACACTAAACATACAGGTTCCCAGCAGATCACCAAACGTAAGCAACGATAAGCCTATTCAGTACTTAAATGGGTGACTTTAATAACCGAGCGAGACTATGTATTTACTTACTAAGCTTTGCTAAGTTGTGGCACAAGGCCGCATGTTTAGGGCACCCAATAAGAATCGAACTCAGTAATGGCTTGCTAGTCTAGTTTGCTAACCATTGTACCACGTGAGGCGCCCTCGTTCGTGACAAAGTAATGCCAACAAAGTTAAGTAATGATAAATCTATTCACTAGTTAGATGGGTGACTATATAGTAAGGGTTCGAGACAAAGTAACGTTTACGAAGTTAAGCAACGATAAGCCTATTCAATAATTAGATGGGTGACCACTTAGTGTTATAAATTAAATAGCGCTTACGAAGTTAATCAACGATAGTCTCTTCAGTAATAAGATGGGTGCGATTCTGTACTTAGATGGGTGACTACTTAGTAAGTTTTCGAGAATAAGTCATTCGTACGTATTTAAGCTACGGTGAGCCTATCAGAAGATATATGGGTGACAACTTAGTAAGTGTTTCAGACAAAGTAAAATTTAATTATGATAACTATATATGCCGCAAATACTCATGTATAAATCGATGTTGTGTCTAGATAGATAGATTGTTTTAGATAATCGTGTTGCTTCTCGTGACACATGTCGGAATGATAGACGTGAAAACTAATAACGTCATTATTTTAATAAGATCTTTAAAAGTTCTTTGATACCCTGTTTGATCAACAGCCAAACTATTAAAAATTATTTCTCAGATTGGGCTATTGCTATGCTCCGATACACAAGAAACACTTGAGGAAGTTCGTTGTGATTTTTACATACCACTGAATGATAAACACAGTTTCAATTTCGATAATGCGTATATCCACGACAAGAGACTTAGACAAATTTTCGAAGCTAGTGCTATAAGCAACATTGATAATGTTAACTATAGACCTGGCTTATTTAACATATCCAAATACATAGGCAAATCAGTAATCGTGGCTATAAGATTGCGGGCCCCGGTCATAACAATGTAACGTGATATGTCTATGTATGCGTATATATATTATATATATATATATATATATGTCTGTGTATGGTTATATATTGATCTGCGTATATATGGATATATATGTGTTTATGTATTGTTTTGTCTGTATATATATTAAACGTTTTATCTATTAACATTTTTCTTATTTTCTAAACATTAATATCCATATGAAATACGTCATATCAATGTTTTATTTTCATCTCGGCCTATTCACGTTCTACATGCGTCATCCTATGATCTTCATTTTCCGTTTTTTCACATCAGCTTTCGTAAACAAACGCACATATCACACATTAAGATAAACTTGACATATTCCATACCATACTAAATATAAGGATAACAGTCCGTAAAATAAAAAAATTATACTCATCGAAATTAACCTTAACATTTTTTACACTGTTGCGGATAAGAAAGATGGTTTGCTCATTTGAGTCCAGACAGAAGCTAATAGGGTTGTTGAAAATACCGCGAAAATCACCTAAACTAAATATGAAACGATATACCCACCCCGCACCTAGAGAAAAAAACTTGACAACCCAGCTGCAAAAATACTTCGTAAACTTTTATGAATTGTGGTGTTTACGACTGCAAAGTGCATCTCAGTGAATTTCTCCATGTCAACAGTGTCATTTACGGTAAAATGGTTGTTTTGCATTCACCAGTTTGTTTGCATAGTGTCGTTGTTGGTTGTTGAAGGTATTTTTGTTTTGTTTTGTTTTTTTTTTTTTTTTTGTTTTTGTATCTATGTTTGGTTTTATTTTCTTTCCTAATTGCTAATCATGGGCGGAAAGTGTCATCCAGCTGACAATTCTATCACGCACTTAAACTAAAAGAAAAATAAATAAACAGCAAAACGCTTCTATTTATTTACACAGATCGAGTAGTGACAGAAAGAGAAGGAATGCAATATTGACAAATTATATTTGGTTATTCGTCGACAGCAACAAAACAAACGGAACAATTATTAGATAAATTAAAATCGGCCAAGTTGCACATTTTCTGAAAGAATCAAAACTGAATACCAATACACGACATAATATATATATATATATATAGATATATATATATATATATATATATATATATATATACTAGCAAATATATGCACGCTCCGGTGCAAGTACTTAAGTTTTAATATAATAAAAATATCATATTAAATAGAAAGCTAATGAACTGAATAAGGAATCAGATAAAAAATTTGGAACAGAGGGGTAGGATTGAAAAATAGAAACAACTTTGAAACTTCACTCTTCCATCCATTTCCATTACTCCCGTCTTTCATTTGTAAATTTTCCGTAATTTAACTATTTAGTAAAATTTGAAAGTAAAGGATAATTTACAGTTAATTTCTTTCTTAATCGATTTCATTTAAGTTTAT
>CM042147.1:79574984-79599984 GCA_023376005.1 Doryteuthis pealeii | reverse complement strand
TTTCATCTCTCCTTCATTCAATTTTTTCTTCTCTTATTCATTCAGTTTTTCTCATTCACGATAATTTGTTCTTTTTATTCTTCGACTTCCTTCCTCCCATTTCATTTCATTATCAGCAGATCTTTGCTGTTTCCTTAATCCTGTATTCACTTCAGTGCTACTCGTTTCCTCGGTTTTCCCGCCATTCCAATTTTAACCTTGCAACCGGTAAACCCCAACCCCGACCCCAACGCCACCCACACACAAGAGCGATTTTGGCAAACAAGAGCCAAAAACGGACACAGGCCAAGTCCGAGCAGACACTGACCAAATAATGACCACAGAAAGATACTCCTCCTACCTTTTCATTCCCAATTCCAGGTATTGTTACTCTCCCCTACCCCACCTTTTTTGTTCGGTTCGTCATCTCGTACTCAATGTCTCCAACGGAAACGCCATCCATTGCTTTTAGGTGTGTATGAGAGATAATTCGTGAGAAGACCAAAATTTTGAAAGGCTTAAGGCAAGATTCCTCATACCTTTTTACTTGATTCGTCACTTGTAAACACATAGGCCACAGTCCCAAAGTTATTTTCGTTCAGTTCTGTCGGATGTTTATTGACGAGCAGGGTTCAAATTCTGGCCAATGCTGTTTATGTTTGCATCAATCCATCTCTTCTCTTCGCTTCCTCCAGATCTGTTGTCCTCATCTTTATTGTGTGTAAACGCAACGTTCATGCCACAGTAACGACAGGCTCTGTTAAAGGTGGTATTTTCTTTAATTTATCGTTCGATTTATGAACATTAAAGATGAGGACAGCAATCCGATATCTAATAATTATTCATATTATGTTCGTCTCATAAATATATTATATTAATAAAGGGGATTCGCTTCCAGTTTTTGTCTGTAACAAAAACTACGTCACTGCTTACGTCACATTATCCAAAATCGTCATAACATAGAAGAAATACACTCAAAATTTGAGCATGCATTGTTAGACAGTACTTATTGTTTTTTAAACAAGGTTTTAAAAATACATACCTGCTATTATCTACCTGTATATAGTTTGTTTTATTTTGATATATATTTAAAGTTATCAGAACTAAGTTTCCATTTCAGATTGTATTATTTTTTACTTCTTTAATAAATTTATTTTATTTTTTACTCCTTTAATAAATTTGATGATTTTACTTTACTTATGATACAGACTCTCTGATATTAAATTTTCAACTCCGATCCCATCAGGCAATATTTATTTTACGTGGCCCAGGGGCGTTTTTTATTTTGCTAGTATACATAATATGTAATTTACCAGAGTTTAATACATTTCATGGTAAAAGAATCAGGCGTAGATTAAGAAAACTGAAGAAAAAAAACCTTCTTTTTGAAATATATGAAAGAATATTTCATTCCTGCTATAAAATCTATTTCAAACAGTTTCTAGTAGTACTATGTCATTTCAGTATTATGGGAAAGACTTGCATTTCTGCAAAATCTCTCGAAAATTCTTGTACTAGTTCATCAATTTATAGAGAAATTAATAGATCCTACTCCATATCATAGGACCAATTCATTACAATTTTTATATATTATTTTGTAATAGGGGAAGACTTCCTTTTCCTACTTCCGCTCCGGATATAATATATATATATATAATATATAATATATATATATATATAAGTAAAAGATATATAACAGAAGATTTAGAATCCTTGCATCATAGACTATTTCAGGAAGTCTAGACCAAGTGTCTAAGATCTCCAATCATCAGATGCAAAGGGATTAACACACACACACACACACACACACACATATACATATCTGTTTTAATATATATATATATATATATATATATATATATATATATATTGTGTCTGTGTATATCTCTGTTGGGTAGATTGGGTAAAATGCATTAATTGCAATAAAATCTGATTCTTCTTGCGTAATGTTCTTAACGAAGCAATTGAAAGCGAATTGTCAGGTTGTTCAAATACATTTGAGCCGTATGGTATGTGGGTTGAACTAAGCTTAGTCGATGCCAGTTTTAAGGAGTTTCTGAATGTGTCTTCGCACGAGATGAATCTGATTAATTTATTTCTTTTATTCTTCATACAATATAGGGTTGTGCAAAAAAAAAAAGTAATGTCTTTTGTTTTCTTCTTTTCCTACTTTCTCTGTTCACCTTCTTTATATTCTGCAAGTTGTCTTGAAACACTGTATCTGACAACAGTGACACTTGAATAAGAGACGCGTTATCAAACGACATCTTCACGTGGTTTAATAACTCTTTCTTCTTACCTCTTTTTTTCATCACTTCCGACTTGACGCAATTTTAAAGAAATGCTTCATTAGTTTTTCCCGCGTTAGGCTGCCATTGTATTCGATGTACCGAGCAACACTTTCTCAATGTAGGGTTAAAACGCGAGAATGGCGGTTAAGATTTGAAACGTTCGTAAATGTCGACGTCATCTTGTTCCTTTTTACCTTAAAAAAGTATTTTAAAAATAAATCTATTCACGTTGATTCCCAAGCTTTCAGATAGGGGCAGTCTCCGTAGCGTTGTGGCTGATGTGCTGGACTACAGCATCGTAGTAAGCATGATCGAACTCCAGTTCGTGCTACTACGTTCACTTTAGGACGATTAGAATTTAGAAAGGTATAAACCCCCTCATCTTCCAGTATGTTTACTGTTCTTCTACAAGGCTGACTTTGGCAATAGATAACTCACGGTATCGAACTTAGAACTTTGAGAACCTTGCGATTGTGTCAACTTTTTTGCTTTCTTTCAATTTCACTCATTATCCGCGTTTTCGGCAAAATCCACAAAATGACAAGTTCTATTTTCTTGTTAATTAACACTGTTTTTGATCTTCTAGCCGGAATTAGGTGATCCGCCTGTATCTCTCAGTCCCAGAGAATCTTATGTCTCTCATTGTCAATGAAATATTCTGGTTTGTGCATATACAATTTAATAGCATGCTGAAAGTTTAATTTCTTGTGGATCATCGTTCCCACCCAGTTGTTTCTTATCCTGTACCCTTTGTGTAAGTTTTTTTTTTTTGCATTCGCTAATTATATGATTAACAGTTTCGTCTTTGTCTCCACACATTCTACACTTGTATTATGTTGCGTCTTATCTTGTTTTTACTTTTAGTGATCGGACTCGCACAAATCTCGCTATGAATTTTGACAAGGCTGTATTTGACAATGAGTGATGAGATTTAGTAATATGACAATTCAAAGGCTAAACTGATCCTTTACTCTGCTTAAAAACTGACCTTGTGTCACTCACTGGCTTTGACAGAGGGTTTTGGTAAATAACAACAGCGAGGGCATTCACAGGGTAAAAAAATAATTATGTATTTTAATGATAAAATCCAGAAATTATCAGAAACGTAGGTATTTGCCAACCCGTTAGTATGCAGCATCAGGTTTGGTTTGGTTTGGTTTGTTTTACGGCATATCAACCTCGGTGGGTTATTTAATGCCGACAAAGTTGTGAAATAAATTCATTCTTAATGCATAATACAATTTTGTTTATAAACTCATGTTTTTCTATTCAACCCATAGATGGGACCCTAACGGGTACTACCACTCCGGGTCAGAGTAGACCATGGAGCAATGGTGATGAAGGGGTGCTCCACATTCCCCAAACCTCCAGAACCTCACCATCAGATAGAGTTGAACGTCATTCCCAGGTCATGTAGACCCTCAGTCACCGCTTTCTAGCACCCATATGATAAAAAGGATTGGGGGTTGCTATAAGGGCACATGGTTAGGGCAATAATATACGTGCTAGGGCTTGGCGTGGTCAGCCGATTGATCGGAGGCCCCTCTGACCGCCCGTCTAGCCCAAGAAAAGCCTAAAGTGGAATATTGCAAGTCATGGACTGCTCAGCCACCTGGGTTCTATCCTTAAGCATCACGGGTCGCCACCCATGGCCAACAGGTGGCTCCATTGGGGGAGTCTTTCCCTTCTGCAGAGGTGCAGTCGGTGCATTCTAACACCCCAGCCTATAGCACGGTGCGACATCAGGTTGCAACTATGAGATAAACGGCAAGGAACGAACTCTCTTTCAGTAGTAATGGATCTAGTGCGACTAGCTTGATAACCATTACACCTTGATCAGAAATGCATCTTAACCGCGTAAAATCCAGGGAAAAAGAAAACGGAGACTTTTATCTCAGCCTCTCAATGCTTCGGAAATGGCTTAACGGATATTTTTTGCCCGAATTTCCTCTCCTATAATTTAATCATGAGGACCTGGCCACTTATTTTAGGTAAAAAAAAAAAAAAAAACTTAATGTTACTAAAATTGTAATCGTGAGCGGGGCATGACATTACTAATACATACACATCCGACCGTATGCGCATGCGCGTAAATACAAATACTCTGATGACTCATCCGCCATGTTTGAATCACCATTTAAATCTTAATTTTCAAAGATTCCTTTAGATTTAATGGAAAAAGGGAAGAAAAGAAGAAGCAGAAACAAGGCAATCAACACGAAGAATAATCTTTGTCAATCAAATTTTTTTTAAAAAAGAAAGCAACAAAAATCCTTCACCTTTTAAACCAGAAATGATTTCTTAGTGTTAACTGATTAAATCTTCTTTTCCCTTTTCTCTCATGACTTTGCAATCCAGTCAACTCCTGACTCAATCTCTCCTTTATTTATTCTTTCTTTCTGGTTTCGTTTTTCTTTTCTTTTCTTATCTTTTTTTTCCTGCAGTTTCTAAAGTTTCCTTTCATAATAGTCTGTCTTTTTTCAAATCATCTTTCATCATCATAGTGAATTCAACTCTCCTTGTGAAGATGAGCCACTTGTAATAAAGTCGGCGGTATTATCTCCTGAGAATTAGAAGCGAACATTCTAGATATAATAAATTACTTCAGTTGGTAACCACTGCCTTAAAACCTTTCGCTACCACATTTTTAACACACACACACACACACACACACACACACATATATATATATATATATATATATATATATATATATATATATATATATATATTATATTAGTTTCTGATCATTAATTTCATATATTAATATATATGGCATAAGACATGGCGTAAGACATGTTTCGCTAGACTAAAGAGCTTTGAACAAAATAGACTGAAGCATAAAGATCGGCTCCGCCTAACTTTAAAACAAAAACATTTAACTCTTGCCTGGGAGCATTTCGTTTGTCAGTGTGGCTTCATGGCTCACAGCGCAGCTGGGCTGCTGTCACACTCGAGGAAACACAAAATGTCTTCTTGACAGCATGCACAGCATGGAGGAATCAAATCACTCACTGCTGACCCTCATCTATCGTTCCCGATAGGAGAGTCCACCATATATATATATATATATATATATAATATATATATATATATATTATATATATAATTTGTTTCTGATCATTAATTTTCGCTTTCACATGCAATGATCATGTCATCAGCTTTCATATATAAACGCTATGTAAATAACGGTTAATAACCTTTTATGACACATTCAACATACACTGAACATCTTTCATCTTTACTCATACAAATTTCAATGTCCTGAAGAAGGTTTTATTTTTCAAAAAACGAAATACTTAAGTATCGACATAAAGAGTTTCCATCGCTCATGACATTCTGTGTTTGTTTTCTTTAAAACATTTCTACACACACACACACACACACACACACACACACACATATATATATATATATACATATATATATATTGTTTCTAAAGCAAATAAAGGAAGTGGCAATTTTTTTCTAGGTTTTATTATTATTTGAATCATATTTTTCATTTGTTAATTTCATACGCTTCATATAAATATGTATAAGTTTATACTTGTTTACCAATGATCACTGTAATGCCTTAGTTTTTTTTGGTTATGTCCCATTTCGTAGGATGAGTTAAATATTTTTATATATATATATATATATATATATATATATATATATATATATAATAAATTTGACTCAAAATACAAAGCTTTACGATTATCTATTTAATATATTTATTATTATAAATTTCTGCTACTTCATGTTTATCATGTATTTGACAAACTTTCATTTTTCTTTACTTTTGTATATATATATATATATATATATGACAGATAGATAGATAGATATAAATACATATACACACAGGCCTATGTATATATATAAATACACAATTAAATACACACACATATACATACACGCAAATACTCATATATACATACACAAATATATATAAACCTCATAGGTTCTCCTCTCTTTAGACTTAACATTTTTAACCAATGGGATCCAATCACTGCAATACCTATAACAAAAATGCGTGGGCCACAAGGGATTATTTGTCGAAAAATAAACCTTATTTGGTCACATTTTATGGAGGTATCTTGAACAATCTAACATTTTCAACCGACCCTGTATATATATATGATGGAAGCGCGTGGTGTAATGGTTAAAGTCATGGGAAATGGACTCGTCGCCCCGAGTTCAAATCCTGGACGTGTTAATTGCATTTCACTTCGTGCTAATACTCTTGGGAAAGGTATGAATCCTACTCTCCCCCAACTATGAATAAATAGTAGGGCAGACTGTGCTCTTTAACCTTGATTAGGTAACCGGTCTAGGAGAAGGAAACTCTGAATTCAAACCAGTTGAACTCCGCTTAAGAAATTGACCTATATATATATATATATATTATATATAAGATAGATATATTATATGATTTAATATATATATATATATATATATATATATAAGATAGATAGATATATTATGGATGTGATTTAACTCGTATATATATATATATATATATATATATATATATATATATATATATATATATGGGGGAGTGTGCATAATTCCGTTGATATATTCTGAAGCGTTTCGTGAAATTCAGTTTGGTGGTTTATGAATCTAAGTATTTGCACTCATACATTACGTCTACTTCCTTAACACGAATATATATATATATATATATATATATATATATATATTGTCTTGTTAAATCTGTGGTATTGGGAAGGATATGAAAATCAATTTTTCAAGTGTAAAAAAACAAAATGAAACCCAAAAACAAACAAAAAACCTAAAAAAAAAACAAAGGAAAAACAAAAAACCGCAAATATTTTCTTCTTCAGTACACCGGACATGTTTATCTGGGATTCAAAAAAAATTGTTTTCTAAAAGTGCAACTAACACACTATTCAGAGCCTTGGCCTTTCCCTACAGGAACAAAAAAACAAACAAACAAACAAACAAACAAACAACAAACAAATTTTATTCATCTTTGTTTATCACAAAGGAAGAGCCGAATAATATCACTAACTTTCGAGACACTTGAAGAACGTAGTTTTGGGATAAAAGTGAGAAAAAAACAAAAAAAAAAAAAAAAGGAAAAAAAATCTTAATTTTTTTCAAGGAATGGGAACTCTTCAAAACTGTCAAACTTTTTGAAACGGCCCCACCCACAATCTACCCAGACTTCTACTGCTCAGAAACCCCGAACAGATTTAATCTCTGGGCACCTGTTTTAGTCTATTTCCTTCGCTTTAGGGCCTCCTGTAAAGTAGATATCTCTACTTATGTTGCGTTTTGGCGTTTCGTAGGTTCTTTAGTATAACAATTTCAAATTACTAGCACCAACTTAACATTTCAGATACACTAAAAAACTCTCTCTCTCTCTCTCAAAAAAAAAATAACGAAACGGCAGTTCTGAAAAAAAACCCCCAATATTTGCAGCTAAAATATTACTAGAATCAAGAAGGGCATTTTTTTACCTTTATCTACAGGAGGGGCCGGGTTAGCTCAGTCGGTAGAGCGTTCGGTTATAAAACCACAAGGTTCCTAGTTCGATACCGACCCTCGCCAACTCGGCGTATGAGCAACGCATAGATCTGTGCGGTAAAGTAGGGAACTGATGACACGTGTGGCGCTCCACCTCAGATGCAAAAACAATCTCCTTGGTCTATCGCTAGTGAAAAGGGGATAGACTCCCTCACTGATTGGCTGATACCGACATTAGGCCGCCCCGATGACTTTACTTTCCTTACAGGGAAGTTGTTATTCTTCTTACCTGACATACATTTGTCAGTTGATGGAGGTGCGTGGTGTAATGGTTATAGTCGTAGGAAATGGACCCGTCAACCCGAGTTCAAATCCTGGACGGGGCTGTTTCCATTTCACATAGCGCTAATACCCTTGGGAGAAGTATGGATACATATTTTCTCCCTCCAGTTATGGGTAAATAGTAGGACAGACTGTGCTCTTTAAACTTTGATAGGTAACCAGTCTAGGAAAAGGAAAACTCTGAATTCAAACCTGTTAAACTCTGTTTAAGAAATTGACCTTGTGTCGCATACTGATCGTACGGAGGGGTTGTTTAGCTAGTATATATATATATATATATATATATATATATATATATATATATATACTAGCTAAATTACCCGGTTCATGACCGGACTAAAAAAAATAGGAACACCAGAAAGTGTTTTCAGACATATTTACATCCAAGGGTAAATAGTTATTGAAATTTTCATGAAAGTCGGACCATTAATTGATCTTTCATAGAATTTTTAAAAAAATTCTTGTCGTAACTTGTTTTTGGCTACGTAAATTTCATTTAAAACAATAAGGATTTACTCTAACGAAGGCCGTTATTTCTTTGTAAACAAACAAAATTTATGTAGTTTTTTATATTATTGTTATTTTATTTTATATCTAAAATAATAATAGATAAAATACAAGTATGCATGGATAAACTCCACGCCGAAACACGTGTCAGTAAAAATAGAATAAAATAAAATGAATCTTCTTTTATCCATTCAATATTTTCTTTCCTTATTTCTCATTTCAACATATATATATATATATATATATATATATATATGTGTGTGTGTGTGTGTGTGTGTGTGTGTGTGTGTGTGTGTGTGTGTGTGTGTGTGTGTTATTGAAATAGCGACAAAAACAAAACAAATTTTTAGACAAATAATAACAAATAATAAATAGACTTGATTACGGTTCAGAAAAGAACTGAAAGTACTTGGTTTCGAACAACTCATTAACTCCTTTCAAGATGATAACATAAAAAAATGTCAGAAAACTCGAAAGAAAAACTATTCTCCCTTCAGCTATGGATACATATTAGGGCAGACTAGGCTCTTTAACTTTGGTTAGGCAACCAACCCGGTAAGAAAATTCTGAATTTAGACCTGTTAAACTCTGCTTAAGAAAATGACCCTGTGTCACATCTTTCGTGTAGCAGAGGGGTTAGGTAAATACGTACTCGTGTGGAGGGGTTTGGTAAATATATAATTTCGTTTTTGAATTCTTTCGAAATGCTGTTGAGAATACTCCTGTATTTATGGGATATAGAAGGGAGTATTTTCTGCTCGCTCTTTTAAGGAAGTGCTAAGATTCTTGAGTTTAGGATGCGGCGGGGGAGCAATAAGATCAGGTAAGTCTTTCTGGACACTTGCCAAATCCCTCTTTTCGAGAGAGAGAAAAAGTTGCGTTACTTCGAACGCGGTACACGTGATTTTTTTTTCTTTCTCAGGGCAACATAAAAATCAACACCAAAAAAATAAAAATAAAAATAAATAAATAAAACAAACAAATATCTATATTTGTTTCAAGCACGTACGATACGTCCAATACGTCAAATAAACCCGAGTAGATCACGTGCAGGATTTTTTTAAAGTATTACGTTTCATTAAAAAGTAGTATGCCCGATGTTTTCCTTGTGAATATATCACTTCATTAGGAGACCCATTTAAATTCAATTCTCTGTTTTCGTGAAATTATTTTTATAATTATTTATATTTATTTTATAAAAATCGCAAGTACACTTCGAAATTCTGGGGAGTCCTAAAGCATCATTTCTATCTTTAATCTCTCTAGACTATGTACTGCTAACGTCCTTAGATTTAACCAAGGAAAAGGGGTTTTGCCCACAGATATCCCATAGATACTATTACATATGTAGACTACATCGATGATCTAACACTTCATCTGATTAAGTCGAATTACAGCTGCATGGTATGCAGCATATAGCAAGAGACATAGGCCTCTACGAAAAGTCATATAAAACATGTTTCTGTGTTTAAACATTAAATGGCACACCTCTAAAATTACTATGACGGTAAATGTCTGAAGCTTTTTTGTCTCTTATTAGAGGAAACGAAAATAATTTATTGAAGATTCAGTAAAATATTTTCAGTCCTTCGATGAGAAATTCGCAGACTTTGAATAACCAGTCTTAAAATAGAAGATAGTGGCTGAGGATCTTAGTGTCCTGGTTAAAACTACATCTAGTGGTGAGATTCCGATTCTGGAGCTCTGATGAGTGTGGAGTACCCCTTCATTGCCAGGTTCACTCCGACCCGGAGTGATAGTACCTGTTAGGGTCCCATTTTTGGTTAAATAGATTTTTAAAAAAAACGAGTTTCTAAAAGATTGTAAATACCCCAAAATAATAAATAAAACTAATGTCATCGACGGAAAATATCCCAAGCGTTGACAATAAAGCCAACCAGCCAGCCAACCAACCAGTCTCGAATCTGATCGAAGAATTTCGAGTCGACAAATTTTTTCAAAATTATATCATACCTCGTTTTCATGACCAGAGTCCTACCCTGTCGGTGAGGCTTAGAATATGCTGACTGTATGTCCGACAAAGGTGTAATACTCCTATACATCCCAGCAAAAAAAGGATAACCTGGGTATGACACTAACCTGCATCAGGAGAGTATACGGTGCTCGTTCATTGACCGTATACCTAGGTCCACTTTAACCTGGAGTGGTAGTATCTGTTAGGGTCCTATCAATGGGTCAAATAGATGCGTTTGAAAATTATTTGCATAGGAATGCAACTATATAATTGTGTGCAAATAAAAGGTAAATATTTACGGACAATGTACACAATTCCCTAACTTTTGGGTATAGAATAACCGCAGATGGGTCGATATGCAATTAAAAATGAATATATTAATCATGGCCAGGCATAGATAAAATCAGAATATGAAACAAGATAAAAAAATTGAAAATAAAAAGACGAAAATATAATTAATTCTATTTTGGTTGTTTTTTTAGGGCATATCAAACTTTGTGGGTTATCTAATGCAAAAGCCATCCTTGTAGAAAGGTAGTCATTCTATTTAATCCAATTGATCCTGGGGGTGGGGTGAGAGGGGTTAATAACTTTTACAAGGATATTAGTACGAAAATGAACTTTATAGAAGCGACTGGAGTTCGAACTCACTTACTATCATGTCATAGTCCAGCACGTTAGCCTCTACTCCACGGGGACTGCTGTAATTCTGTATTTTGAATTCCAAATTTGTTTTGGATGCTAAAAGTGACGATACCCAAAATAAACTCACTAATTAGAAAAGATTGTGCAGTGTCAGTGCATTGTATCTACCTCGTACCCCACTTGTACGGGTTAGGCACAAGGCCCTATTAACGTGGGACCACTCACAAACCGAAGCTCATGGTGGCAGGTGAAAAAATACGTCGATCCCGTCGGTATTCCCCCTCAAGGGCGCCTCAGGCGCTGGGCAATAAACCCAGCCCTGCCCCTTTAAATCGAGGGGGCAGGTATTGCCTGGGGGGATAGCCACCTGGGATCGACGCTATTAACTTGTAAAGATCCAGGGCCGAAGCCACTGGACCCCACCCTGTGCATGAATAAATGGAATATTGCCTTTCTGGTCAGATCAACAAAAAAAAACACACACACACACATAGGAGAGAGAGAGAAGAGAGAGAGAGAGAGAGAGAGAGAGAGAACAGAGAAGACAGAGACAGAGACAGACAGACAGACAGAAATACATAGAGGAAGGAATTAATATTTAATGTTATTTCTTAGGACCTCCCCCTACATCTAAAGAAGTCCTTTTCAATTTTTTATAATATTCCTTGATCAAAAATTCATGACTTACAATAATAACAGCAAATCCCCATACGTTGTTCGAGGCGAAATAATGGAAGCCCAACAGTAGAAGAAGTCAGACATTGTTTGCCCAGAGCCATTTGTTGAGGTTAGTCGGTTAATTGAGATGGACAGATGAAGTCTCATTTCTGACCGGGATCCAAATCCTGACCCCCATCGTTTCCAAAGCCGGGGGCCATATGTGACCGGTCACTGGAGCACACATACGCACACACTCACGAGATCGGGGTATGTTCGAAAAGTATCGAGATTAAAGATGTAGATGACACTGAAAGAGACAGCTTCACGGCATATCAAACGGGGAGATCCGCAGCTGTTCAGAGGAATGGAAAACACGCTGCAGTGAATGTGTTGAATGTAAAGGGGAATTAACGTGTTCTTCATTGTTTATTCCTGTCGTGCCAGAATAAAGCTTCAGGCAAGCCTCATTCGTTTCGAACATATCTTGTATGTTTTTAAGTTATAGAGTTTTGATTTAACCAGAGCTAGATCTATTTATCTATCTTTGTATGCCCATATCTATCTACTTGTTTCAGTATGCCCATATCTATCTACTTGTTTCAGTATCCCCACATCCACCTACTATCTCAGTATAACCATATCTATCTACTTGTTTCAGTATGCCCATATCTATAAACTTCTTCCAGTATGCCCATATCTATCTACTTGTTTCAGTATGCCCATATCTATCTACTTATTTCAGTATGCCCATACTACTTATTTCAGTATGCCCATATCTATCTATTTTTTCAGTATGCCCATATCTATTTACTTATTTAAGTATGTCCATATCTATCTACTTATTTAAGTATGCCCATATCTATCTACTTGTTTCAGTATGCCCATATCTATCTACTTGTTTCAGTATGCCAATATATCTCTACTTATTGCAGTATGCCCGTATCTATCTACTTATTTCAGTATGCCCATATCTAGCTACTTATTTCAGTATGCCCACGTCCATCTACTTGTTTCAGTATGCCCATATCTGTCTACTTATTTCAGTATGTCCATATCTATCTACTTGTTTCAGTATGCCCATATCTATCTACTTATTCGAGTATGCTCATATCCATCTAGTTGTTTCAGTATGCCCATATCTATCTACTTGTTTCAGTATGCCCACATCTATCTACTTGTTTCAGTATGCCCGTATCTATCTACTTGTTTCAGTATGCCCATATCTATTTACTTGTTCAGTATGCCCATATCTATTTATTGTTTCAGTATGTCCATATCTATCTACTTATTCGAGTATGCTCATATCCATCTAGTTGTTTCAGTATGCCCATATCTATCTACTTGTTTCACTATGCCCACATCTATCTACTTGTTTCAGTATGCCCGTATCTATCTACTTGTTTCAGTATGCCCATATCTATATACTTATTTTAGTATGCCCACATCCATCTACTTGTTTCAGTATGCCCATATCTATCTATTTTTTCAGTATGCCCATACTACTTATTTCAGTATGTCCATATCTATCTATTTTTTCAGTATGCCCACATCTATTTTTTCAGTATGCCCACAAAAATCCACTTATTTCAATATGCCCATATCTATCTACTTATTTCAGTATGCCCATATCTATCTACTTATTTCAGTATGCCCATATCTATCTACTTGTTTCAGTATGCCCACATCCATCTACTTATTTCACTATGCCCATATCTATCTACTTGTTTCAGTATGCCCATATCTAGCTACTTATTCCATTATGCCTATATCTATCTACTTGTTTCAGTATGCCCATATCTATCTACTTGTTTCAGTATGCCCATATCTATCTACTTGTTTCAGTATGCCTACATCCATCTACCTATTCCAGTATACCCATATTTATCTACTTATTCCAGTATGCCCATATCTATCTACTTGTTTCAGTATGCCCATATCTATCTACTTGTTTCAGTATACCCATATCTATCTACTTGTTTCAGTATGCCCATATCTATCTACTTATTGCAGTATGCACATATCTATTTACTTATTTAAGTATGCCCATATCTATCTACTTATTTCAGTATGCCCATATCTAGCTACTTATTTCAGTATGCCCACGTCCATCTACTTGTTTCAGTATGCCCATATCTAGCTACTTATTCCATTATGCCTATATCTATCTACTTGTTTCAGTATGCCTATATCTATCTACTTGTTCAGTATGCCCATATCTATCTACTTGTTTCAGTATGCCCATATCTATCTACTTGTTTCAGTATGCCTACATCCATCTACCTATTCCAGTATACCCATATTTATCTACTTATTCCAGTATGCCCATATCTATCTACTTGTTTCAGTATGCCCATATCTATCTACTTGTTTCAGTATACCCATATCTATCTACTTGTTTCAGTATGCCCATATCTATCTACTTATTGCAGTATGCCCATATCTATTTACTTATTTAAGTATGCCCATATCTATCTACTTATTTTCAGTATGCCCATATCTAGCTACTTATTTCAGTATGCCCACGTCCATCTACTTGTTTCAGTATGCCCATATCTGTCTACTTATCTCAGTATGCCCATATCTATCTACTTGTTTCAATATGCCCATATCTAGCTACTTATTTCAGTATGCCCATATCTATCTACTTGTTTCAGTATGCCCATATCTATCTACTTATTTCAGTATGCCCATATATCTCTACTTATGCAGTATGCCCATATCTATTTACTTATTTCAGTATGCCCACATCCATCTACTTATTTCAGTATGCCCATATCTAGCTCCTTTATTTAGTAGGCCCACATCTATCTACTTATTTTAGTATGCCCACATCCATCTACTTGTTTCAGTATGCCCATATCTATCTATTTTTTCAGTATGCCCATACTACTTATTTCAGTATGCCCATATCTATCTATTTTTTCAGTATGCCCATATCTATCTTCTTGTTTCAGTATGCCCATATCTATTTACTTGTTTCAGTATGTCCATATCTATCTACTTATTCGAGTATGCTCATATCCATCTAGTTGTTTCAGTATGCCCATATCTATCTACTTGTTTCACTATGCCCACATCTATCTACTTGTTTCAGTATGCCCGTATCTATCTACTTTGTTTCAGTATGCCCATATCTATATACTTATTTTAGTATGCCCACATCCATCTACTGTTTCAGTATGCCCATATCTATCTATTTTTCAGTATGCCCCATACTACTTATTTCAGTATGTCCATATCTATCTATTTTTTCAGTATGCCCACATCTATTTTTTCAGTATGCCCACAAAAATCCACTTATTTCAATATGCCCATATCTATCTACTTATTTCAGTATGCCCATATCTATTTCCCATACTATCTACTTGTTTCAGTATGCCCACATCCATCTACTTATTTCACTATGCCCATATCTATCTACTTGTTTCAGTATGCCCATATCTAGCTACTTATTCCATTATGCCTATATCTATCTACTTGTTTCAGTATGCCCATATCTATCTACTTGTTTCAGTATGCCCATATCTATCTACTTGTTTCAGTATGCCTACATCCATCTACTATTCCAGTATACCCATATTTATCTACTTATTCCAGTATGCCCATATCTATCTACTTTTTCAGTATGCCCATATCTATCTACTTGTTTCAGTATACCCATATCTATCTACTTGTTTCAGTATGCCCATATCTATCTACTTATTGCAGTATGCACATATCTATTTACTTATTTAAGTATGCCCATATCTATCTACTTATTTCAGTATGCCCATATCTAGCTACTTATTTCAGTATGCCCACGTCCATCTACTTGTTTCAGTATGCCCATATCTAGCTACTTATTCCATTATGCCTATATCTATCTACTTGTTTCAGTATGCCTATATCTATCTACTTGTTTCAGTATGCCCATATCTATCTACTTGTTTCAGTATGCCCATATCTATCTACTTTTTCAGTATGCCTACATCCATCTACCTATTCCAGTATACCCATATTTATCTACTTATTCCAGTATGCCCATATCTATCTACTTGTTTCAGTATGCCCATATCTATCTACTTGTTTCAGTATACCCATATCTATCTACTTGTTTCAGTATGCCCATATCTATCTACTTATTGCAGTATGCCCATATCTATTTACTTATTTAAGTATGCCCATATCTATCTACTTATTTCAGTATGCCCATATCTAGCTACTTATTTCAGTATGCCCACGTCCATCTACTTGTTTCAGTATGCCCATATCTGTCTACTTATCTCAGTATGCCCATATCTATCTACTTGTTTCAATATGCCCATATCTAGCTACTTATTTCAGTATGCCCATATCTATCTACTTGTTTCAGTATGCCCATATCTATCTACTTATTTCAGTATGCCCATATATCTCTACTTATTGCAGTATGCCCATATCTATTTACTTATTTCAGTATGCCCACATCCATCTACTTATTTCAGTTATGCCCATATCTAGCTCCTTATTTTAGTAGGCCCACATCTATCTACTTATTTTAGTATGCCCACATCCATCTACTTGTTTCAGTATGCCCATATCTATCTATTTTTTCAGTATGCCCATACTACTTATTTCAGTATGCCCATATCTATCTATTTTTTCAGTATGCCCATATCTATCTTCTTGTTTCAGTATGCCCATATCTATCTTCTTGTTTCAGTATGCCCATATCTATTTACTTATTTAAGTATGCCCATATCTATTTACTTATTTAAGTATGCCCATATATATCTACTTGTTTCAGTATGCCCATATCTGTCTACTTGTTTCAGTATGCCCATATCTATCTACTTATTCCAGTATGCCCACATCCATCTACTTGTTTCAGTATCCCCACATCCACCTACTATCTCAGTATGACCATATCTATCTACTTGTTTCAGTATGCCCATATTTATAAACTTCTTCCAGTATGCCAATATCTATAAACTTCTTCCAGTATGCCCATATCTATCTACTTGTTTCAGTTTGACCATATCTATCTACTTATTTCAGTATGCCCATATCTATCTACTTGTTTCAGTATGCCCATATCTATCTACTTATTTCAGTATGCCCATATCTAGCTATTTTTTTCAGTATGCCCACATCTATCTACTTGTTTCAGTATGCCCATATCTATCTACTTTTTTCAGTATGCCCATATCTATCTACTTGTTTCAGTATGCCTACATCCATCTACCTATTCCAGTATGCCCATATCTATCTACTTATTTCAGTATGCTCACATATATATACTATTCCAGTATGCCCATATCTATTTACTTATTTCAGTATGCCCATATCTATCTACTTATTTCAGTATGCTCACATATATATACTTATTCCAGTATGCCCATATCAATCTACTTGTTTCAGTATGTCCATATCCATCTACTTGTTTCAGTATGCCCATATCTATCTACTTGTTTCAGTATGCCCACATCTATCTACTTGTTTCACTATGCCCATATCTATCTACTTGTTTCAGTATGTCCATATCTATCAACTTGTTTCAGTATGCCCATATCTATCTACTTATTTCAGTATGCCAATATCTATCTACTTATTTCAGTATGCCCATATCTATCTACTTATTCCAGTATGCCCATATCTATCTACTTGTTTCAGTATGCCCATATCTATCTATTTGTTTCAGTATGCCCATATCTATCTACTTGTTTCAGTATGCCCACATCCATCCTCTTATTTCAGTATGCCCACATCTATCTACTTATTCAGTATGCCCATATCTATCTACTTATTCCAGTATGCCCATATATATCTACTTGTTTCAGTATGCCCATATCTGTCTACTTATTTCAGTATGTCCATATCTATCTACTTATTTCAGTATGCCCACATCTATCTACTTATTGCAGTATGCCCATATCTATCTACTTATTCCAGTATGCCCATATCTATCTACTTATTCCAGTATGCCCATATCTATCTACTTGTTTCAGTATGCCCATATCTATCTACTTGTTTCAGTATGCCCATATCTATCTACTTATTGCAGTATGCCCATATCTATTTACTTATTTAAGTATGCCCATATCTATCTACTTATTTCAGTATGCCCATATCTATCTACTTATTTCAGTATGCTCATATCTATCTACTTATTGCAGTATGCCCATATCTATTTACTTATTTAAGTATGCCCATATCTAGCTACTTATTTCAGTATGCCCATATCTAGCTACTTATTTCAGTATGCCCACGTCCATCTATTTGTTTCAGTATGCCCACAAAAATCCACTTATTTCATTATACCCATATCTATCTACTTATTTCAGTATGCCCATATCTATCTACTTGTTTCAGTATGCCCATATCTATATACTTATTTTAGTATGCCCTCATCCATCTACTTGTTTCAGTATGCCCACATCTATCTACTTGTTCAGTATGCCTACATCCATCTACCTATTCCAGTATGCCCATATCTATCTACTTATTTCAGTATGCTCACATATATATACTTATTCCAGTATGCCCATATCTATCTACTGATTTCAGTATGCCAATATCTATCTACTGATTTCAGTATGCCCATATCTATCTACTTATTTCAGTATGCCCATATCTATCTACTTATTTCAGTATGCCCATATCTATCTACTATTTCAGTATCTATCTAATATCTATCTACTTATTTCAGTATACCAATATCTATCTACTTATTTCAGTATGCCCATATCTATCTACTTATTTCAGTATACCCATATCTATCTACTTATTTCAGTATGCCTATTTCTATCTACTTGTTCAGTATGCCCATATCTATTTACTTATTTCAGTATGCCAATATCTATCTACTTATTTCAATATGTTCATATCTAGCTACTTATATCAGTATGCCCACGTCCATCTACTTATTCCAGTATGCCCATATCTATCTACTTATTTCAGTATGCTCTTATCTATCTACTTGTTCCAGTATGCCCACATCCATCTACTTGTTTCAGTATGCCCATATCTATCTACTTATTCCAGTATGCCCATATCTATCTACTTGTTTCAGTATGCCCATATCTATCTACTTATTCCAGTATGCCCATATCTATCTACTTGTTTCAGTAAGCCGATATCTATATACTTGTTTCGGTATGCCCATATTTATCTACTTGTTTCATTGTGCCCATACATATCTACTTGTTTCAGTATGCCCGTATCTATCTACTTATTTCAGTATACCCACATCCATCTACTTATTTCAGTATGCCCATATCTTCCTACTTATTTCAGTATGCCTATATCTAGCTACTTATTTCAGTATGCCCATATCTATCTACTTGTTTCAGTATGCTCACATCTATCTACTTATTCCAGTATGCCCATACCTATCTACTTGTTTCAGTGTGCCCATATCTATCTACTTATTCCAGTATGCCTATATCTATCTACTTATTCCAGTATGCCCATATCTATCTACTTATTCCAGTATGCCTATATCTATCTACTTGTTTCAGTATGCCCATATCTATCTACTTATTTCAGTATGCCCACATCCATCTACTTATTCCAGTATGCCCATATCTATTTACACTCTTATAAGTCTCTTCTCATCTATCCATCTATCACAGTCTGTTCATATCTATCACTCTTCACATCTATCTATCTATCTATCTATCTCTATCTATCTATCTATCTCTCTCTCTCTCTCTCTCTATATATATATATATATATATATATATATATATATATCAGTCCCTTCTTATCTATCTATCCATCTATCACAGTCTCTTCATATCTATCTATCTATCTATCCCTGTTCATTAGCCCTTTCTCACCATCTCAGTCTAGCCATATCTATCTATCTATCTCTTCATATCTATTAGGACGTTTCGCGTCGCGTAATAAGTAAAAATCAAGACAAGCAGACCATTGGATGAGAGATGTATTCTCACCGAGTGACCCATCCTTTTAGCATTGTAGGAGACTAAGCTAAGCTTAGTAAATGCCTATCTTCTGTTCGTACTTATCTTATTTCTTTTTAAATCTCTGCTCACTTTGATCGTACCAAACTTTGTATCAATCTTGTTGCAATATAAGTACAAAAATAAAAGAATAAAAAAAAAAAAGATGTAATCTTTTACCAAAATCTATTCTCTGCCGACCCCCCGCTAAAAATGACATTTTGAAGACGTTCCTCGTGACAAGACGCCGTGATTGACAAGCGCGAGTAGCTCCCATCATGGAACCTTCTTCACTGTGTAACAGTTTAGAAAAGGAACGCCCAGGGAAAAATAAAAGGTAAGAAGATTGTGAAACAAAAAAAAAAGGCAAAAAAAAAAAAATGCTATGAACTAAAACAACAAAAAAAATTTACTAGAACCATAAATACATAAACTAATCACTCCTTAAGTTTTCAGAACTTACTTTTATCTAGAAGAGGTACGAACAGCTGCATATGATACATAACTCCACACAGGCTCATATATATATATATATATATATATATATATATATATATATATATATATATATATATATATAAATATATATATATATATATATATATATATATATATATATACGTGTATGTGTGTTCAGTAGGACCTCGTTATCCTCCACAGTAAACACTTTCCAAGCCTCCCTCCCGCTAGGTATGACCCACCCCCAATTTATTTATTTATTTTTACGGGAAGTCAAGACTTAAAAAAAAAAGTTTACTGGCTGCTTTGTTAGAGTTGTGGTATGGTGTCATTATTAAATAAATATTCACTGTTATTAAGTTTACTCTAAGGCAAACGTGGTCACCAATATTTAGGACAGTGCTATTTTACAATACACCGTAACCCCATTTGATTTCACTGGAAACGCTACGCTTTAAAAGATTCCCTTTATTTATTAAATGACCCATATATATATATATATATATATATATTATATATATATATATATATATATATATATATATATATATATATTAATGGAGATTTGCTTCCGGTTTTTGTCTGTAACAAATATTAAGTCACTGCTTACGTCACATTACCCTAAATCGTCATAACATAGAATAAATACACTCAAAATCTGAACATGCAACATTAGACAGTCCTCAATGTATTTTAAAACAAGTTTTAATAAATACATGACTGGTATTATATATCTATATATAGTTTGTTTTATTTTAATGCATATTTAAAGTTTACATTTCAAATTGTTTTATTTTTTAATCCTTTAATGAGTTTGATGATTTTACTTACTTAGGTACAAACTCGCTGACATTGAATTTTTTACTCCCACCACTCAGGCAATATGTTTCAAAAATCTATTTTTACATTTTTTATTTTGTACTAGTATATATAAAGGTCATTCAATAAATAAAGGGAATCTTTTAAAGGCGCAAAATCTTAAATGTAAACTTTTCCTCGTTTGGAATTGATTTATGACAAAAATTATCTTAAATCTCGCAAAAATGTTAGTTTTTTTACTATTCTAAATAGCAGCAAATAAGAACAGAATACCAGAGGCTTGAACAAAGTTCTGTCATCAAATATATGGTAAGAAGTGCAAACCATGTGAAAGTTACAGAAGAATGTGTTGTAGACAGAGAGATTTAGATTAGTGTGATATAAGGTAATTATAATTCCAGTTAAGATAGATATCAAGCCCCCCCCCATTTCCATTTGAATGTATGTGTGACTAAATTTAGATTGATATATCATAATAGTAATAGATGGGACATCTATGGTTTAAATAGAAAACATGAGTTTATAAACAAAATTGTATTATCCATTAAAAAGGAAATTATTTCAAAACTTTGTCGGCATTAAACATTTTTGAACACCAAATTACCAATAGAAATATTCGGCATAAAATAACCCAAGGGGTTGACATGCCGTAAAACCCAACCAACCAAACCAAACCAAACCATAATAGTAATAATAGGAAAAGGATGAGGATAGTAGTAACAGCAGTAATTCGATTAAGAAGAAGAAGAAGAAATATAAGAAATCAATAAAAATGAGATAAATACCCAAGCTGTTCGTCCTGGGTAGGATGTGACACAAGGTCGCAAGTATGAGGCGTAGGATCGAACTCGCTATTCAGCAGTAATGGTGGTAATTATTATACACAGATGGTATGCCCAAGAAGAAAGAGGAGAATAACAATCAGAAAGATGATGAGAAAGAGATACAGATAGCTTAAAAGAAGAAGAAAAGAGGGAGTAAGAAAGAAGAAGACGGAAGCGGAGTGTGGAAAAGAAGAAAAAGAAGTATAGAAAGATTAAAAGTATAGAAGGAGTGTGGAAGAAGAAGAAGAAGAAGAAGAAGAAGAAGAAGGGAGGGGCATAGAAGAAGAAGGCGAGGAAGAGAAAAAGAAGAAGAAGAAAATGAAGAGAAGAAGGCGTGGAAAAGAAGAAAAAGAAGAAGAAAGGAAGGAGAAGAAGAAGAAGAAGAAGAAGAAGAAGAAGAAGAAGAAGAAGAAAGGATGGAGGAAGAAGAAGTAGAAGAAGAAGAAGAAGAAGGGGAGAAGAAGAAGAAGAAGAACGGGAGATAGAAGAAAAAGGGAGGAAGAGAAAAGAAGAAGAAGAAGAAGAGAGAAGAAGAAGAAGAAGAAGAAAAGAAAGGAAGGGGAGAAGAAGAAGAAAAAGGGGGGGAGAAGAAGAAGAAGAGGAAAGGAGGGGGAGATGAAGAAGGGGAGGGGAGGAGGATGAGACGAGAGCAATTTAACTCAAGACAATGACAGGCAGGAGGGAAAGTAAAAGAAGAAAAAAAAAAGAATTAGATTTAGAAAAAGATACATTAGATCATCCTGCTGGGGTAAAATGGTCTTGCGTCATTGGGAACTGACAAGATAATGACTAAAAGACAATATTTGATCTTACCGACAATGGAACTCTCAAAGAAATCAGAAAAGAATCTGACAGTCGAAAAAGAAGGAGATGAAGAAACAAATAAACAAAACGAGACAAGACCCGATAAAACAAGAAACGGGTTCCATGCCAAACAGTTTACTTTGCAGTATCGTTTGAAAGAATGAAAAGAAACCCCCCCCCCAAAAAAAAAAAATGCTTCGTCAGGAGATTTCAGAGTGTAGCTTCCGAACTGCATGGCAAGCTGAATTAGAAGTAAAATCAGAAGAGGGTGGATGACCCGCCCTTCTTTTGGGTCATACAGTTCGATTTGTTTTGTTTTTTGTTTTTTTTTTTTTTGTTTTACGGCATATCAAACTCAGTGGGTTATTTAATGCCGATAAAGTTTTGAAATAAATCAATTCTTAATGGATAATACCATTTTGTTTATAAACCCATGTTTACTATTTTGGGTCCCTGCCTCCTGCCTTAAAAAACGCTAGACGGTGATAGCTGAAAAAACAACCCACCCTATGAATGAAGTCCCTAACTAAAGCGGTGCCTGCGGAAAAAAAATATTTTAGTTTGGTTTGGTTTGTTTTGTTTTACGGCATATCAACCTCAGTGGGTCATTTAATGCCGATAAAGTTTTGAAATAAATCAATTCTTAATGGATAATACAATTTGTTTTATAAACTCATGTTTTTCTATTTAACCCATAGATGGGACACTAACAGGTACTACCACTCCGAGTCAGAGTGGACCAGGGAGCAGTGGTGATGAAGGGGTGCTCCACATTCCCAAACCTCCAAAACTGGAACCTCACCATCAGGGAGTTTAACGTCATTCCCAGGACATCATACAGTTCGAATACTTTATTGAACTGAGTGATCCATTATTTTCATTGGTTGATTGGTGTTATGTCTGAATTCATCAAGATCTATCAAATACAATTTTGAAAATCCTGAAACGAGGTTTATTTGTTAGTTGGTAGAGCGTTCGGCTAGAAACCACAAGGTTCCTAGTTCGATACCGGTCCTCACCAACTCTGAGTAGCACAGGGATATGTGCGGTCAAGTAAGGAGCTGATAGTAGGTGTGGCGCTCCACCTCAGATGCTAAAAACAATCTCCTTGGTCTAGCGCTAGTGAAAGGGGGATAGACTTACTCGCTGATTGGCTGATACCGACTTTAGGCCGCCCCGTCGACTTACGTACAGGTATATAAATAATAGTCAACGCGCAGTTCTCCAGTATGACAAACTACTCGACTACAAATAAAAAAGCAAAGTAAAGACGTTGGGGTGGCCTAATGTCAGTATCAGCCTATCAGCGAGGGAGTCTATCCCTTTTTCACAAGCGCTATACCAAGGACATTGTTTCTGCGTCTGAGGTGGAGCGCCACAACTACAGTCAGCTCCTTACTTTACCGCACAGATCCCTGTGCTACTCATAAGATGAGTTAGCGAGAGCCGGTATCGAACTAGGAACCTTGTGGTTTCTAGTCGAACGCTCTACCGACTGAGCTAAAAAAAGGTTTGTTTCTTTTTGTACAGGTATATAAATAATAGAGTCAGCGCGCAGTTCTCCAACAGTGTGACAAACTAGTCGACTACAAATACTACTACGTAACTCGACTACGAATAACCTCGCGTATTCGTATCTTTTTATGTTTCGTTGGACGAGTCCAACTATCTTGTAAAATATCTTCCCTTACAACAATTACGGCATGTCAACTTTTGTTGGACTATTTTATGCCGAAATCAGTTTCACACTTAAAGGCATGTGATGTAATGCTTATCGTCGAAGGAAATGGACTCGCCGAACTGAGTTCAAATGCTGGGGGAGGCTATTTGCATTTCATATACTGTTGATATACTTGCGAAATGTATGCATCTCACTATTCTCCTTATGGAAATAAGGGGAAATAGTAGGGCAGATTGGACTCTTTAAACTTGGATAGGAAAGCAGTCTAAGAGGAGGAAAACTGAATTCAAACCTATTAAACTCCGGTTAAGAAACTGATCTTACGCAAGGAGGAGTTGGGTAAATACATGTGGTCTCCGATTATACTTAGTACAAAAATGTATATTCACAAGTATGTTAAACAGGTACACACTTCAATGTTTTAAACAGATCTATTTAACCCATAGACGAGACCCTCACAAGTACTACCACTTGAGACAACGATGAGGTGACTCCACACTCTTCGAAGATACCGAACTGGTGTCTTACCACTGAATACAGTTTAATGTCATATCCAGTTATTCTATAAAGTAGAAAAAAATCTATATTTGCAATCATTTTAACACGGTGCC
>CM042147.1:79564984-79572484 GCA_023376005.1 Doryteuthis pealeii | reverse complement strand
GGAATTATCAAATAACCTTTTAAGAAGTCATTTCGTCCCAACGAATGATTTACGGCATGTTGGAATATAGGACGCATTTATTATTATTATTATTATTATTATTATTATTATTATTATTACTACAACTACTGCTATCGTATTTAATTTTCAGATTTACTTTCGGTTTCTTACTATCCTTCACCGAGTATTTGCCCAAGAACTACGATGTGGAATGGTAGTTTTTATACATGTTTTTGCTGTCTCTTTTCGGTGTTATTTTTCAATCACATTGATTATACTCTTCAGTAGAGACGAGTGGTTCCGCAAAGTGGAGTTTTTAATATGTCATCTACGGCTGGTATTGCCAGAAATCTTGACCCTTTCTTGATCCACTGTTATTGGCACGATGGTAGTTTTAAAGTGACACATTATTTTCAATTTCTACTTCCAGGTCTTTGCATTTAAATATTTTACTGATATGATATTATCTGTTCCTGAAAAGGATTTTCTTTTTGTAGTCCTTAACCACTAAATCTGGTCTATTAATCTTTATACCATTCAATCAAATACCGAGGTACACATGTGACGCACCTACTTATCTGTAAGCTGGTGTTTTGTGTCGGACTTTTCCTTGAATTAGATGGGTTGCCGACCAAGGCTAAGGAGCCTCTTCTAACCCATTTGGGTATATATATATATATATATATATATATATATATATATATATATATATATAAGTTAAAAGAAAGGAAATGAATCCGACAATATGAGTATGAAAAGGTGGAATGAAAACATCACACAATGCTGTTAAAGAGAAAACAATTTATAATATAATCATAGCTGATACCGATCAATATTTTGATTTTACAAAAATCATCATCAGAGCTCATTCACTCCGTGGTGTTTTGGTCGGAGAAGAATGTCAAATCAGTTCACAAACAAAAAAAAAAGAATTACAGAATTAAGGTTTTTATTTTTTCAGTTCTCTAGCAAGGTATAGGTACTTGTCTATCTTTTCGTTTTCTTTCATCTTCGCTCTGGGATTTGCAGGGACTGCATAACCTAACAGTTGACAAGTTCTCGTGTTCTTGTTAACCAATACTAGGTTTGGTCTTCTTGCTGGGATAAGATTGACCGTCTTTATCTCAAAGTCCCAGAGAATTTTGTTTTATTCTCAAGAACATAGTCTGGCTCATTATTATTATTATTATTATTATTATTATTAGTAGTAGTAGTAGTAGTAGTAGTAGTAGTAGTAGTAGACTTCTCCATGCAAGTTTTACATAACTGAACTAAATAATGGGTTTTCTCTGGAGTCTGAATGACTCCAGAGAAAACCTATTATTTAGTGCAGTTATGTAAAACTTCCATGGAGAAGTCTACTACTACTACTACTACTACTACTACTACTAATAATAATAATGATAATAATGGCTAATATCCACATGTCTCCAGGACTTTTCTGAGTATCCCAACAAGTAGTGCTGTGTTCTGGATGATTTCAATTCTTTCTCTAATCTGTTCCTCCAGTCTCTTTTCAGGGTTCTCGGGGCCTATTCCAATCCCCCTTACTACGATTGTATTCTCTAGTTTTTTGGCCTTCTTTCTCTTTGATTTTATGGTCTGTTAGCAAAGCAAAATCCAATATACAACAGTTTGTTTGCTTCTTGTTAATCAAAAGTGGGTCTGGCATTCTGGCCTAGATCGGGTAATCCGTTTGTATATTAAAGTCAGGTGTTTCATTTTCAAGGACAACTTTTGGTTTGTGCATATAGCATTTGTAAGTGTGTTAGAAATTCAGTTTCTTGCACAATTCCCAATGGATCTCCCCCTACCTCCCACCCAACGCGTCACTCTTCCGGCTGCTGGTTTTTATTTTATAACATATCTATTCACAGCCTGCTAATTTATTTTAGTACTCGTTTACAATAGTACATACACATTTAGCAGTCCAACTGCACAGAAAGATCATGCAGAATCAGGAGGAGCTCCATGTCTTTTTTAATACTTTCTAAACCCTCGTTTTTGTCTGGCACTTAGGTTTAAAGATTGCTTAATATATAAACCGTTTTTAAACCACCCATCTAAGTACTGATCAAACCTATCACTGCTTAACTTCGGTGATCGAATAAGAACTGGTGATTTCAGCGTGACCTGGTTGTAAGATTCTCTGATTTAATAAGCTTTATATAGACTGCCACGGAGGCGACTGGTTAATTATAGTACACTATATTACTAACTAGTCATCTAACTAATTACTAATGTAACATTGTTAGAGAATGGTACCGGGTGCGAATAGAGAAGTTATAAAAAGAATATAGCAGCCAGAAGAAAGACAAGTTTACAAAGTTCAGCACCTCGTCCAGTGGACTAGGTGTACCAAGACATATTTGATGTAACACCCTAAAACAGAAGTTAATCAGGATTTTCTATGGTCACCTGACTCGATCGGTCAGTAAGTGGTGCCGGGGCTGGCCGTACGATGTCACCCACGCTAGGCGGAAGTGGAGATGGAGGGTTCTGGGAACCCCAATAAAAATCAATGGGAGACATGTGTTTTAGTGACCAAAAAAAAGGGAACGATTCAAAGATTCGGCAAAATTCGGTTCCAGTTAGAACGAATATGTTGACCGGCACGTAGTATCCTTTATCGATGATTACCAATTTCTAAGGTTTCAAAAATTTAACGGAGAGAATAAAGTGACATAGGTCCAAATACTTAAGTCGACTTGTGTTTTTGTGTTATTCCTCCCCCATCCGACGATTAGTTATCACAGACATTTGTTGGTAATTACACTACACTAAGTACTCATCACTATCAACTTTTGATGTGCAGGAAGGAACCGATGCTTAAGGTGTGACTTAATTGCCTTTTCAGAAGAGACACCCCCAGGCCAAACTATCCATGATACGCAATCGGAAATTTAACGCAAATAGGTTTAATACTAGAAAGAAGAGTACTACATAAAATATTGTTAACCATTATTATTTATTTGGTTCTAGTATTTTCTTTCAAATTAACTTCTTCAAAAAATACAAGGTAATTTTCACCTTTAGTTTTCAAAATTCCTAGCAAATAAGGCAATTAGAGTAACCTCCCTTGACATTCACTTTGAACCAAGCCGGTAGCTAGTTTGAAAGTCTCGAAATAAACAAAATAAACAAAATGAATATACTACATTTACCCAAACCCATAAATTCGCACACAAGAGCAATTTCTAAGTGGAGTTTAACATGTTTGAATTCAGATTTATCCTTTTGTTAGAATGATTGCAATAACAAGATTAATTAGCACAATCTGCGCTACTATATAACCATAGCTAGGTGGAGAATATTTTGGTTTATACATTTACCAAATGTACTGTCGCTATGAGAACTGCAAAATAGCCTCGTTCCGGAACTGAGTTTGTTTGTCGTATCCATTTCCAACGAAAATAACCAATACACACGAGCGCCTATTTATCTTATACTTGAAAAACATTCTGATTATGCTCTGCATTATATATATATATATATATATATATATATATATATATATATATGGGAGTAAATATGGAAATAATCCGATATATTAAGAAATTTAAAAACGAATTGTTCCAAAAATAAGATGAATTTATTTTTTATCATAAATAAATTCATCTTATTTTTGGAACACTTCGTTTTTCAAATTTCTTTATATATATATATATATATATATATATATATATATATATATATCGTCTACGGACCTCCCATTGCAGAAAAATTTATCAATAATGATTTTGAAATATTTTTTTCAAATTTTTAGAAAAGTTATTTGTGGAACTATTCGTGGGGTTGCCATGACAATGTAATTAGGAAAGCCGATATAATGAAACCTTCAAAAGAGCGAAAGAAAACATTCTAAATTTAGCATATAAATATTATCTGATATATGAATTGCAAGATTTATTAATTAATTCGCACTTATCAATATCTCCTCCCAAAACAGAAGTACCGATATCATCATGGAACGAGAACCCAAAGATTAGCGACGGTTTCAGCATATATATATATATATATATATATATATATATATATTGTTTAGAGATTGGCGGTAAAGATGAAAGCCGATTTTCGAATCGTGCTGGAGGAAGATTATTTATTTATTTAATTTCTTGTAACCATCTTTTCCCATTTGGTCTTTGTGAATAATTCATCCCCAATGCGCAGATTCACCTCACCCCCCACGCACCGCTCCACCTACCAACACCATCCCGTTCCCCCCAATTCTCTTTCCTTATTTGATCTTGATACCTCTCGGAGAGTAGGGATGAGTCTGCCAGGAAAAACGGGTCACTTTCTTTTAAGAGTGGAATGCAAAAGATGGGAATCTTTTGTGCACACTGTCGTTCTCCAGGAGTCGGAGAGACGTCTTTTTTTTTGTTTTGTTTTTGTTGATGTTGTTGTAAAGCCCATTCTTTCCCCCATCACCCCCTCAATTTCTTTTTGTCTTTTTTTTTTTTTTGGAGAGGGGGTCGGGGAGCACAGAGGAGCAGCGTTTGTGTTCGTTATTGTGTATTCGTGCCGATACTGCGACACAGAGAGAGGAAGATGGTAGCGAAATGATCAAGGCTTATCAGATTAAATCGGATCAGGTCAGCTTTTGTTCTTGACTGGTTTCTTCTCCCGGTTCCTTTCTTTCCTCTCTTTCTGTCTTTACTTCTTTTTTTTATTAATTCTTGTTTCTTCCCTTTGTTTTTGGAACGGTTTTTTTCTTTACTTATTGCACAGTCATTCCTTGATTCTTTCTTTCTTACCATTCTTGTCCCTTCATTTCTTTTTTTCCAAAATTAGCATATATATATATATATATATATATATATATATATATATATATATATATATATATATGTTCTTCTACTATTCTTCTATACGGATGGCTTTGACATTAAATAACCCAGGAAATTTGGCATACCATTTTTTAAAAAAGAGCCCGAATATATATATATATATATATATATATATATATATATAAGTAAAAGTCGACGGGGCGGCCTAAAGTCGGTATCAGCCAATCAGCGAGGGAGTCTATCCCCCTTATATATATATATATATATATATATATATATATATAGAGAGAGAGAGAGAGAGAGAGAGAGAGAGAAAGAGAGAGAGAGAGTGGGGGAATAATCATTTAACATGCATGAAACATTCTAGAAGATTCGGTTACCCTCTCATATATGAGGGGGCAGTTTTCATTTAGCTTTTACTATATTTTCTTCCAATATGGGGGTGTTATCAAATATCCTATAGGTAAAATATGGTACCTTGTCACTGATCTTTTATCACTTAGGGAGGGCTTTGTAATTTGAAGAAAGATATATTATTTAGGGGACATTCATTGGGAATGAAATATAAAGAGAAATTTGAAAAATATATCATATTATATGTACATTAATCTTTTGAAAGAAGAACCGACGTGACCCTGTATATAGATAAGTATTTCAAATTCTAATAAAAGCAAAACTTTCTTTTCGTAAATATTTATTTACTTCTCCCTACACAGCGTTGGCCTACTTAAATAATTTGCTCGAAAAAACCGTGAGTAGCTCAGCTATATATATATATATATATATATATATATATATATATATATATATGTGTGTGTGTGTGTGTGTGTGTGTGTGTGTGTGTGTGTGTGTGTGTGTGTGTATTTAATCATAATGTTATTTCCATAGCAAGGCTACAAAATAGACTGTAGTTGTTCAGCTAATAGTTAATTTGATATGCAGCAAGTGTTTAACACGAATAACTTCTGAACTAATATTGGATTTTAATTTTAAGATTATGAAACAAAATGGGTAAAGTAGTGTATATATATATATATATATATATATATATATATATATATAAATTTAAAATGTATATGCACACAAATATATAAACCCGCATATACCTATAAACCTAGACATATATATACGCATATACACACATATATAAAGATAAGCCCATATCTATGTATATATAAACGTACACATACTCGCATATATATATATATATATTTATATATATATAGTTCAAGGAATGTCTGTTATTTTGAACAATATATGCCCACAGGAAATCTGCTACCTAAATACATCTATACATATATAAAGGGCAGTTGTGTGTATCTGTATCTCTAGAGGAAAATTCGAAAATAAAACAATAAATCTATATACACATTAAATATCAGCAGGGCTTGGGTTTTAGCAAAAATGATAGAGATTTGATTTATATTTGTGAAGATAATTTTTTAAAAATGCATGGATCTTTGTTCATTAATACTTTAGATAGTAGACATTAACATTTCTTTTCAGAGTAGCTGGATCAAATTACATATGGATTTAAATGGGGCATCTCACCCACAAGATTCAACTCACAATTCAGTAATAATGGATCTGTGGGACTAACTTTAAAAAATTACCCTCTACCCAGACGACGTCGGGTAGCCATTGCTAGTATTATATATAAATATTCACCTACCCCTCCGCACGAGCAGGATGCGACACAAGGTCAATTTCTTAAGCGGAGTTCAACAGGTTCGAATTCAAAGTTTTCCTTTTCCTAGACCGGTTGCCTAACCAAGGTTAAAGAGCCCAGACTGCCCTACTATTTAACCATAGCTGGTGGGAGATTAGAATTCATACTTTTCCCAAGGGTATTGGCGCTAAGTGAAATGCAATCACCACGTCCAGGATTTGAACTCGGGGCGACGAGTCCATTTCCTTGTATTTAACCATTACACCACACGCTTCCTACAGCTAGTATTATATATAAGTTGTTTTTCAATGACATAAACGAAGAGTTAAGAATCATTGATTATATGCCATCATTAATTAATTGCGCACGTCTTTTAGAAAATGACTGCTTATCATCGAGTCCTAATCAAAGAGACAGCTGATTTCAGTTGGTAATTAGTTCAGAAAATATGACTACACGGCGAAGCAGACGACCAAATGATAAATATCTTGTCAGTGAACGAGCCTAAGCAGGTGGAGCTAATTCAATGATAATAATGTTGATACTATATTAATATTAGCAACAGCAACGTACGAAAAATTAATGGACTATATCAATCTAAAACAGGCGAGACGGGAGAAGAATATGAAATGTCGCTTGTACTGAGACAAAGGCCGACATTGTAAATCTCGTTATAAAGCCACTGCAATAAATTAGTTAGGGCCTATTGTAATAATCAGTGGGAAGAGGTTTATTCGGCTTAACTTTGCCTATTCTATTCTAAATGGAATCTAGCGTTCTTCACCTTGTTCACATTTAGAGTTCAACTCAGTGATTAGGTAGTTGTTGTTTAATAGCATATCAACCCTTGTGGGTTTATTAACGCTTTGTCTATCAAACCCCCCCCCCAGGGCTATACCAAATTTTCTTGGATTCTTATACGGGACATGCCAAATAGCCTACACTGTCAAATATTTCCTTATTGACCGTGGAGTATTCGCTCCAATCAGAACAAAAACGTCGCTTATGAGCTCGTCCACGCTTCTCCAGCAGTGTCCTGCA
>CM042147.1:79552484-79557484 GCA_023376005.1 Doryteuthis pealeii | reverse complement strand
TTTTGGTTTAATTATTTAATTATATCCCTTAATCAGTAAAAAATAAATAACCAAATTTGGCGTGTTTATTAGTTAGAAAGATAGTTAGGTGTATGCTGGATTTTGAATTGAGTGACCTCCCGTTTTAGAGTTATACGTAGACACGTACATGCCAAACTTCCTTATATATATATATATATATATATATATATATATATATATATATATAAATCTGGTGGGTAGGATGTATACCCGGTCTACCCACAGTTTTATCCTCATTAGTTTTTTTTTTATTTTCTCAACGTTTTGGGTTTTGGAAGTTAGTCAGTGTGGATGTTAGTCCGCCTTTGCGGCGTATTTTCTTCTTTTTTTTCCCCGCCTTGAAACAGCTTCTCACGTCCAATGTATGAAAGTGCCCGGATGTTGAATTGGCTGGCTTTGGCAATAAACCAAAAGGCCTTACACATTTTCCGCCCCAGCTTCGACAATACACACTCCACAACTAACTAAAGCTTTTTTTCCTCTTCTTTTACAGCCTCTACGTTTGATCTTGTGTAATATTGTTTCCCACCAATCCTGCTTCCTATAAGTATGCATATATATATATATATATATATATATATATATATATATATTATATATATATATAAGTAATTGGTAATTTGCTTGAAGCATTGTTAATTATGTTATTATATATTAATGATTTGAAGGCCAATACAATGCACATAAAAAAATTAAAAAAGATCTTTTTTTTAATTTTTTATGGCATTGTATTGGCCTTCAAATCATTAATATATATATATATATATATATATATATATATATATATATATATATATATCATATAACATAACATAAATCAGAAATAAAGTGAAAGTAGAGACTTGATTTAATTTATCTATCATTCAAGCAGTAGCTGTGTCAGTGCTGCTGTATGGCTGAACCACTTGCACCCGAAGGAAACTCTAGAGAAAGAAAAAAAACTAGTCGAGAACTGTACAAGAATGTTGCTTGCTATCCTGGCCAAATCCTGGAAACAACACCCAACAAGAAAGCAGCTGTATAGCCACTTGCCTCCTATCACACAAACCATCCAAGTAATCTCTTCTAATTTCATGAAAATACTCTTTCTATCTTTTATATTTCTTGATGTTCCTCGTCACTTTTTTCTTCCATCTTTGCTCTCCCTTAGTCGTTGCTCCTTTTTGTATCCAATATGTCCTTGCTCTCCACTTTTGCCATTTACTCTTCCTCTTATAAACATCACCGTGATATTAGCCCTGATTGTAAAATGGCCGGAGCGAGCACAGTCTCTCTCTCTCTCTCTCTCTCTCTCTCTCTCTCTCTCTCTCTCTCTCTCTCTCTCTCTCTCTCTCTCCTTATTACTTATTCCAGTTGCTACCAGGACATGGCTTTCAAGCCAAACAATAATTCCCGCGCCTCTACTAGTTGGATGCTTGGGCTGTGGTGGTTTGGGGTTGGGTGAAAGGGAGAGCATGCGCAGATGCACTGAGTAAACAAAAAAAAAAAAGAAAACAAAAATAAAAAAAAAACAAAAATAAAAAATAAAAAAACCCGACTGACCAAATGACGAGCGAAGAGCCAGTCAGGGTCGCGGCTTGACAGATGCAAGATTATTCGGCTCCAATTAATTCTCAACCCTCACCCCCCCGCCGCACTGGCGTGTTTTTTTCCTCATCCGACACTCAATGTGAGCGTGTAAGCATCTCCCTCTGTTCCTTCTTCATCCTCTCTCACTTCCCCATTTACTTCTGTGCATATGGCTCGCTTCATTGTGTCTGCATGGGCGCAGCTGTGGTCGTCAAACGATAAATTCAGATCAGGCAATTCTTATCTACTTTTTTTGTTGCGTTTTAATATAAGATGTTTTATCGAATCAGGCAGTTTCTTGGTACAAAGGTGATCTACAGTAGTTTGTTGTAGAGTTCAGGTCGTATGAGAGCTCAATAATATTGTAAACAGAGCAAAGTTATTTTGGAATAAAAAGGCCTTAATACATGGGTATCGTGGTTATGGACATTTCACTCGCGAGTATGCTCACGAGCTTCTTCAGACCACTGATATATTATTTTGTCTAAATAAAATATATTGGTCTGAAGAAGCTCGTGAGCATACTCGCGAGTGGAAATAACCACGATACCCATGGTATTTAAGGCTTTTTATTCCATATATATATAATATATATATATATATATATATTATATATAATGGACTCTCTCGTCGATTTTATATATATACTTTTTGGTGAATTGGTTCAAGGGTTACAATTCAGGAATGTAGAGAGACTTACCTACCAAGGCTAGTGGCTAAAGCCGACAATTTTGGAGGATATGTGCTTAATTGAAGTCATACCTAATTTTGAAAATTAATTAGTTAATAATTAATGAATTTAGGCGGGAATATATGTTCAAATGTAGGCTAAACAAATCGACAAAATGTCAATCCATAGGTCGAAATGTACATTCAGGGATTGACATTTTGTCGATTTTTTAGCCTTACATTTGAACATATATGCCCGCCTAAATTCATTAATTATTTACTAATTAATTTTCAAAATTAGGTATGACTTCAATTGATACATATCCTCCATATATATATATATATATAATATATATATATATATATATATATATATATATATATTCGCTCTATCGGCGGGCTCAGAGTACCTGACTGTCCTTGTCAGAGAGGTAAGCCCCTCAAGAATAACTTCTAAATGGCATATTAATGCTTTTATCTAAGAAAGGGGGGAGTATTCTAATTAGCATTTCATAGACATATATAAATTAATGATACAACGAAGCAAAGATTAATGATAAAAGGAAAGAAAGAAAGTAAGAAAGGAAAGAAAGAAAAAAACAAAGAGAAGAAAGAAAAGGAAAGAAAGAAAAAAGGAAAAGAAAGAAAAAAAAAGAAAAGAAAGAAAGAAAGAAGGAAAAAGAAAGAAAGAAAGAAAGAAAAAAGGAAAGAAAGAAAGAAAAAAGGAAGAAAGAAAAAAGAAAAGAAAGAAAAAAAAGGAAAGAAAGAAAAAGAAAGAAAGAAAGAAAAAAAGAAGAAAGAAAAAAAAAAGAAAGAAAGAAAAAAAAAGAAAGAAAGAAAAAAAGAAAAAAAAAAAAAAAAGAAAGAAAGGAAAAAGGAAGAGAAAAAAAGGAAGAAAGAAAAAAATGAAAGAAAGAAAAAAGAAAAAAGAAAAAAGAATAAAAAGCAAAGACAGAAAAAGAAAGAAAAAAAGGAACGAAAGAAAAAAATGAAGAAATAAAAAATGAAAGAAAGAAGGAAGTGAGGATAATAAATGATATAGAAAAAAAGAAAATTAATTAAAAGATAGGAAGAAAAAGATCGATAGACAAATAGATGACATAAAGAAAGAAGAATGAATTATGAAAGAAAAAAAGAAAGAAAAAAAAAATGATACACAGAAAGAAAGATTGATGAATAACACAAAGGAAAAAAAGTTAGAAATAAATAAAAATAAATGAAGGATACAAAGAAGGAAGAAATAAATTAAAAAAAAAAGATTATGATAAATTTAATCTGATTATGTCCAATTCTTTGGTAGATTAAAAAAAAATACCAAAAGGAAAAGAAAAATGTAAGCTAAGAGCGTACATAAATCGTTGTAGGTCTCTTGATCGTATAAAATCCATCAGGGGTGGCCATTTGCCATAATGGCTGATATAATTAACTCTCTCTCTACCATTTACAAATAGATCGTCAACAATGTATCATCGCTCATCAACATCAGATAGACACGGCTACCGAATGTCATCAACTCGTTATCAATGTCATCTCGTTGACGACATCGCAAAAGTTATCATGATTAATATTTACCAGATAACAATTTATCAAACAATTACATGAAAATAGCAAACGACTTAAGCGCACGAACGCACAGAAAGTTATATTATATATATATAATATATATATATATATATATATATATATATATATATATATATATATATATATATATATATATATTCAAGGAAATTAGGTTAAACATAACAGAATCCTTTAAAAAAAACTCCTGGCCGAAACACGTGTCAGTAAAAATAAAATAACATGAAATTAATCCTATTTTATCCATTCAACATTTTCTTTCCTTTATTTTTCGTCTAGTATTAAAAAAATATTAGTATTTTAGTATTAAAAAAATATATCTGAAATCATTTTCAAAATTTCCCGCGAAAAAAGACGCAACACGGGATCTAACGGAGTTTTTACGATCTTTGCCGAGCGGAACTTTACGATCTTTGCCGAGCATTTAAATTTACATTAGAACATTCAACAGATTAATATCACAGTTGAGTTTAACAAACACAGATGGAAATTTTTCAACTCTCTGAAGATGGGCCTAGCCTGAAAATATTAAGAGGAAAAAAAAGGAAAAAAAATTAAATAAATATGTTTTTCAACATAAATTTGCATTATTTTGCCTTCAAAAATATATTGTTTTTTTTAATGTTTTTCACTCTTGTAAGTAAGATTATTTTCTCAGGCCACAATGGAAAGGCTGATTGATTTCTCTTCTTCCATTTCAAACTGCAAGGACTCATTTTTTTGACTTCACGAAAAGACAGCCATCAAAGAAAACTTTATTGCAATCAAACCGCAGTTACTGACATTAGTCAAACTCGGATCCGCATACAAACACTTAGACGCGTCCGCCAAACACTCGCTCATACTGTTTATACGGAGAAAAATAAAACACTCGTATACAAACAGAAGATATATAAACAAAAACAATAACATGCACATAAAACACGCTCACATACAGTACAGACAGACGGAAAACAGTGACGACAAAAATACATACGTACACCATAATTGATATATAGATAATTTGATAGATAGATATGAACTGATTAAGATGAATAAATACACAGATATGAACGCACTGAGATAATATATATATATATATATATATATATATATATATATATATATATATATATGAACACACTGAGAAGAATAGATATGAACTGGGATAGATAGATATA
>CM042147.1:79527484-79542484 GCA_023376005.1 Doryteuthis pealeii | reverse complement strand
GTTCATAATTACCGAGTATTCTTAGGTTTACAACTTATAATAGTTATATATGTCTATTAAATAATCAAAGCGTGAAAATATGAAAAATCCTATATATATATATATATATATATATATATTATATATATATATATATATATATGCATAAAATGGACGTGTTGAACCAAGTTCAAATTTTCGGTGAGGCTCTTTGAGTTTCTTTTCGCCAAAATGCTTCTTCCTAGTTACAACATTAATATTTTAAGAACAAACGTTTCTCAAAATCATTTCTAACTCCAAAATATCTCAACGGTTTAGCTCAGTCGGTAGAGCACTGGACTAGGAATCACAAGATTATTGGTTCGATACCGGCCCTCGCCAACTCAGCATATGAGCAGCGCAAAGATCTGTGCGGTAAAGCAATGAGCTGATGTTAGGTGTGGCGCTCCACCTCAGATGCAAGAACATTCTCCTTGGTCTAGCGCTAGTGAAAAGGGTATAGACTCCCTCGCTATATGGCTGATGCCGACAATAGGCCACCCCGACGACTTTACTTTAACAAATCCAGGACAGAGTAGACTTGGGATTAATAGCAATAGAGCCGTGAGTCACCCTCCCCCCTAAAACCTAGAAATGGAGTCTGACCATCGAATGTAGTTTAGTGTTTCACCCAGGAAACTGGTATATATTTTCTTACCTTCTTTTCACGATTAGATTCTTTCTTTGTTTTTGTTTTTTTATATTTCTAATTTTTCTTATCAATCGTCCTATAATTAGTTTGTTTGCTTCTTTTATTTATTATTCAGTTCGTTCTATTTCTCGTTCTAATATCATGTTCTTTATCTATTCCGTTACCTTCTTAACACGATTAGTTTCTTTCTTTCGCTTCTTACCCATTTCTTTCTTTCTTCTTTCTTTCTTTCTTTCTTTCTTCACAGTGTTTGTGTATTTAGTCTTGTCTCATAAAATTATAAGTGAACTTCTTAAATACACGAAACCAATAAGTCATGAATATAAATTAAAACTCACAAAATCAATCAAATCTTTCCAGTATTAAAATGCTAATATATATATATATATATATATATATATATATATATATATATATATATATATATATATATAGTCTCTTGATATGAATATGTTAATAAACAATTAATTTGCCGTAATTTAAAACGAATTAGGGATTTCTGGTAGGATTTGAACCCGCATCTCATTACTACAAGAGATTTCTATTTTATCAATCTACAAACAATGATATAAATAAATGTTTAATTTCAGTCTTTTCGCGCCCTGTCGGTTGGGATTAGAATACGCTGACTGTACCCCATACAGAGAGGTAAGTAAAGTCGTCAGGTTGGCCTAAAATCAGTATCAGACGAAACAACGGGGGAGTCTATCCCCTTTTCACTAGCGGTAGACCAACGAGATTGTTTTTGCATCTGAGCTCCTTACTTTCCTGCACAGATTCTTGTGCTGCTCACACACTGAGTTGGCGAGAGCCGGTATCGAACAAGGAACCTTGATGTTTCTAGCCAAAGCCTCTACCGAGTGAACTAAAGACCAGTTAAAAAGGGATGTCCAGAGCATGACACTTAACTGCATCCTGTGTTCAGGCTCCAGTTTCAGAAATCTGTGGAGTGTGCAGTGCCCTTTCCTTACCATTACTGCCAGGTCCACTCTGATCCAAAATGGTAATATCTGTTAGGTCCCATCAATAGTTCAAATAGATCTGCAATTTATTCGTATAAGATATTTTGTTTGTTTTGTTTTACGGCATATCAACCTCAGTGGGTCATTTAATGTCGATAAAGTTTTGAAATAAATCAATTCTTAATGGATAATACATTTTTTTATAAACTCATGTTTTTCTATTTAACCCATAGATGGGACGCTAACAGGTACTACCACTCCGGGTCAGAGTGGACCAGGGAGCAATGGTGATGAAGGGGTGCTCCACATTCCCCAAACCTCCAAAACGGGAACCTCACCATCAGATAGAGTTTAACGTCATTCCCAGGACATGTAGACCCGCAGTCACCGCCTTCTAGCACCCATATGATAAAAAGGAGAAATCCGGTAACTGCGTTACAAAAATGCAATATAAATCTACAATGTACGTAATTCTCTAACCTCCGGGTATAAAATAACTAGACAGGTTTACATGCCGTTAAAAGTATTCGATTTATCTTATTTTAATTTTTTGTTTTGAGTCTGATACGGAGCGCCACGCTTACCATCAGCTCCCCCACTTTACCGCACAGATCAAAGCTGTGCTACCCATACGCTTATTTAACAAGGTCCGGTATCGAACCCGAAACCTTGTGGCTCTGAGGCAGATGCTCTACCCACTGAGCTAAATACACATAAAATTAATGAAAATTATTCATACCAATGTATTAAAACATATGAAGTTAATTAAATATCTAAAATAAAAATTATTTCTACCAATATATTGATACACAAGAAGTTAATGAAAATTATTTCTAACAGATTATAAAACCAAACAAAAATATTTACCTACAACTATTCGCTTATAAATTCTGTATACAAAAAAGAAAATGATTTGTCAGTAAATAGCCCACAAGGGTTGATATGTCATTAAATGAAAGAGCCCATTAAACAGACAGAAATATATATATTAACTCTGTAGCAGCTGACGTCGAGTTTATATGTTGAAGAGTGTTGAGAAGGAACTTTCAGTCTTGTTCATATATATATTTACCAACCCCTCCACACGAGCAGGATGTGACACAAGGTCAATGTCTTAAGCGGTGTTCAACAGGTTTGAATTCAGAGTTTTCCTTCTCCTAGACCGGTTGCCTAACCAAGGTTAAAGAGCCCAGTCTTCCCTGCTATTCATCCATAGCTGGAGGGAGAGTAAGATTCATACCTTTCCCAAGGGTATTAGCGCTAAGTGAAATGCAATTACCACATCCAGGATTTGAACTCGGGGCGACGAGTCCATTTCCCAGTCTTGTTCATATAGAGAGGGGATATTTCCCTTTCTTATCTACTTGAAAAACGAGAAGGTGAGGTGGGAAGATAGGGAAGGTGGGAGGCTGGCTGTGTGGCCTTAATGACGGATACCGAAAATGTACAAATGGAATGATATAAAAATTGTGAAACATGTTTGCAACGATAACCAACACAAATTTATTGAAGGGAATGCGACAAAAGTTTAAAAGAAATGTTCGTGATTTTAAGTGGAAGGCTCTTTCATGTGCGGGTGTGGGGGAGTTTTTTTTAAAAAAAAGATGAATGAAAGAGTCCCTGTAATATAAGACGTTTGCATATATGCGCAATGTGTCGTTTTTTTTCTTTTTGGTATGCCAAGTCTCTTTTCATCTGTGTCATCATCTTCCTTCCCCAAATCCTTTCTCTGTCATTTTCACTCTCATACAAATGCTGCTTACTCATTTTATATTAGACGTATCAAGACGTATCGGCTAAACTTGTAAATCGGTCGGAAAATTAAAACATATTACAGGGTGACCCAGAAAAAACAGAACCCAAATTATTTATTTATTTTCCCATTAAATTAACCCTAAACCCCAACCCTAACCCTAGACCCTAACCCAACCCTAAACCCCCTAGTTAAAATTAATAGTTTTATTACAGAATTTGTGGGTTCTGTGTTTTTCTAGGTCACCCTGTATACAGATGGACCCAGAAAAAACAGAACCCAAACTATTTATTTATTTTCCCGTTAAATTAACCCTAAACCCCAAACCAAACCCAAACCATAACACTAACCCTAAAACTAACCCTAACCCTAACCCCTAACCCTAACCCTAAACCTCCCTAGGTAAAATTAACCGTTTTATTACAAAATTTGTGGGTTCTGTGTTTTTCTAGGTCACCCTGTATACAGATGGACCCAGAAAAAAACAGAACCCACATTATTTTTTCCCCGTTAAATTAAACCTAAATCCCAACCCCAACCCAAACTCAAACCCTAACCCTAACACTAACACTAACCCTAACCCCTAACCATAACCCCTAACCATAACCCTAAACCCCCTAGTTAAAATTAACAGAATTTGTGGGTTCTGTTTTTTCTGGGTCACCCTAATTTCCTGACCGATTATCTTGTATTAGTTAGTTTGTTTGATTTTACGGCACGTCAAACCTTGATAAGTTAATATATGCCGAAGAGGTTTTTTTTTAATTCATTCTTGATGGGTACTTAATTTTCTTTTTAAGTTCAATTTGTAATTTAATTTTTTACACTCTTTTTTTTCAATTGAAACCATAGATAAGACCCTAATAGGTATTACCACTCCTGGTTCTGATGAAGGGTTACTCACATTCCAAGAGCTCCAGGATTGGAACTTCACCATCACATAAATTTCAACATATACAGGACATTAGGTACCTCAGCGACCGACTTCTAGCACATATATGATAAAAAGGATTGCTGCTTGCCAAAAGGGCAATGGGGTTGGGACAATCATATTGGTGCTAGGGCTTGACCTGACCAGCCGATGTATGTATACATATATAGTACATATAATAGCCACATATTGCAGATTCTCTGTTTTTATGAATATACATCCGGCTCCACACACATATATACACACACACGGAGGAATCCTTAAAATGAGAAACATATATGACATTTCCTATTGTTGTTGTTTTTCTAATATATGTGAATATATATATTTACCAGCCCCTCCGCTCGAGCAGGATGTGACACAAGGTCAATTTCTTTAGCGGAGTTCAACAGGTTTGAATTCAGAGTTTTCCTTCTCCTACCGGTTGCCTAACCAAGGTTAAAGAGCCCAGTCTGTTCTACTATTTACCCATAGCTGGAGGGAGAGTAGGATTAAATACCTTTCCCAAGGGCATTAGCCCTAAGTGAAATGCAATTACCACATCCAGGATTTGAACTCGGGGTAACAAGTCCATTTCTCATGACTTTAACCATTACACCACGCGCTTCCATTATATGTGAATACAGTTTTTAGAATATCAAATCGACATAAGAACATTAGATAAATAAATAAATAACCCTGAAATTTTCGTAGAGTTGCTCCTCGTAACGCTCTCAGAATCCCCCCCCCTTCTCTACACTTACAACCGCTTACTCTCCACTCAACACCTCAAACAATTGTCTCACTAGCGCCCCCTAGTGCCTAATAATACCGCCAGTCCTCGTGAAAAGTTGTCTACGTAAATTTTCTCGTTATAAGGCGAACAGCTGTGTACATGAGAAAAGAGTTTTTGGAACTACTTATGGCAAAAAAAAAATGGTGAGAATAAAAGACTCAATGAGGTTTTTCATGACGGCCCACCAAGGCTGAAGATAAAGTCATATGTATGCCACCTAGGAAGATAGGTATGACTATTCAAGCATAAGCCATTGAACCAGCCAAAGAAGCGGTTTGGGTAAAAAAAAATTAAAAAAAATAAATAAATAAATAAAGATAAAAATAACGCATTCCCTACGGCGGGACACACTCAGGGCACAACCAATACAAATTCGGATTATTATACACGAGACTGCGTAGAATTTCGCAAGCCAATTACATCTCCTTCAAAATATATTCCTAGTCCTGTCGGCAGGGCTTAGAATACTCTAGTGGAGAGGTGCCAGTTCTGGCACTCTGGGGGAGTGTAGAGTCACTGCTTCATTGTCAGTACTTTCGGGTCTACACCTGTGGGATGGAAGTACCTGTTAGGGTCCCATCTATAGGTCAGATAGATCAGTTTGTATTAGATACGAATACTTGGAACTATATAACTGTGCAAATTTAAAAAGTAGTTACTTGGAACTTATTATTATTGAGTTTTTCACACCAACGTTAGCAGATGGTCCTTCACTGGAGTTTGATTGACAACAAATCTCCTCATGTCTCATTATTATTATTATTATTATTATTATTATTATTATTATTATTATTATTTCACTTCTTGTAAGTTTTACTGTAGATGAGTGTTATATAATTATGTCCAAATTTATAGAATTAAATAGGAATACTTGAAACCATATGGGAAAATTATGATTATTATATAATACACATTTTTTATAAATACATTTTTCTATTTAACCCATAGATGGGACCTTAACAGGTACTACCACTCCGGGTCAGAGTGGATCTGGGAGCAATGGTGATGAAGGGGTGTTCTCCGACCGACCGTCTAGCCCAAGATAGGGCCAAAGTGGAGTATTGCATGTCATGAACTGCTCATCCACCTGGGCTCTATCCTTAAGCATCACGGGTCGCCACCCACGGCCAACAGGTGGCCCCATTGGGGTAGTCTTACTCCTCTGCAGAGGTGCAATCGGTGCATTCTAACGCCCCACCGACAGAGCCGTCTGCGAGACGAGCTTGTTATCTATGGCACCACGACGGGACGATATAAAATTTTGCACTGTCGGCTGGGGCTGTAGAATACGACGACTGCACTTGTTAAATTCTTCCAAAGAGGTCACCTGTTGTCCGTGGGTGGCTACTCATGATGCTTAAGGACGGAATCCTGGTGGTTGAGCAATCCATGACTTGTAACACTTCACTTTGGTCCTTATTTAGACTAGACGGGGGTTGAAGAGCTCCACCCCATCTGATCAATCTGCTAGTCATGTCAAGCCCTTACACCTATATAATTATCCCAAACATATTGCCCTCATGGTAAAACCCCAACTCTTTTATCATATATGTGATAGAAGGCGGTGTCTAGGAGTGTTAATGTACTGGGTATGACGTTAAACTGCATATAGTTGCGAAGCTCGAATTCTGGAACACTGGTGAGTGAGGGCCCCTTCATCACTATAAAGGTCCACCCGTAGTGATAGTACCTGTTAGGGTCCCATCAATAGGTCAGATAGATATTTTTGTATTAGATATGAAAACTATATAACGGTTCAAATAATAAGAAAAGTAGTTAATAGCTTTAATTATTTAAATGGTTAAATAGATTTTTTAAAAAATGTGTGAAAAAATGTGTTTAAAAAGATTGAGTTTGAAAAAAGTGAATACCCGAGAAGAATGAATAAAACAAAATCTATTCGGCATATAATAACCCAACAAGGGTTGACATGCCGTAAAATCCAACCACCCGCCACCAATATTGTAGCCTTATCAAAAATGAAGATATTGGTCTGAATATTTCACGATTTAAAACCGAATTACAATAATGGGGACTTTGGTAATTATCCTCTCTCACTAAAAGCACGTTTTTTTTCCGACGCTGGAGGCCAATAGCGCCCGCCCACTAATACCTGTGACTTCAACGGACAATTAATAAGCATCACGTGTTCCCAATGGAGAGGAAGAGCTGGGGTTTTAGACACGAGGCTTAGGGGTCAGTCGGGCCGAAAAGGGAAAGACGGCCAACTGATTAGACGGACGTCTACCGGAAGTGAAGTGGACGTTGTCTGTCCAGTTTCTCTCTCACCCCCTTCTCTCTCTCTTTCCCTCTCTCTTCAAATCCGAGTATTGTCCATCGAGATTTCTGAAGACGGGCGGGAGGGTGTAGGACTACTTTCTTGGGCGTCGTGATAATAGTGCCGGTCCTTTCATTGCAAGAAGTTTGTCCTTCACGTGACTCCGCCTTAATTACGTCCAAATAATGACGAAAGGTTTAAAAGGGGACAAAGAATTACAAGAGGAAGGAAGATGTTTGTTAAGAGGGAATTAAGCTTGGTTGGTTCCATCATTTGGGAGACCTTCAGTGTGCCCGGCTGGATTTGTTCTTCACAGCATCTTTAGTGGGGGTTATTTGGTCATCTTCATCTCTTCTTCAAGTAAGGGGACACTGTTTAATATGTTACACACAGGAAGGAAAACTTCCCGATGTACAGTTCTACGTCATTTATTGTGACATGTCAGTAACAAGACCATTAACAAGGCATTTGGTAAAAAAAGTTAGATATTCAGAGAAAATTCTGTAAGAATTAAAACCATTAGATTAGCCAATTATTTGTGATGCTAATTAAAGTACGAGGAGACTGCTTAGTATTTTACACGCTGGAGGGAAACACTACCGATATTGCACGCAGTTATATGGTTTCAAGTATTCCTATCTAATATTAATAATTACCACACAATACTATGGTTATAATAATAATCATATGAAACGATTATACATTAGAGTAACTATTCCTAGGACAAATAATTTGTACGCAGTTATATACCTTCAAGTACTCCTATTAAATCTATTGATAATAGAGATTCGGTCTATTTGTCTGTAACCGAAACTAAGTCGCTTACGTCACAGTCATTTCAGAAATTAAGTAAATGTATCAATGAGTATTTAATTTATAGTCAGTATACTACAGTAACTACATTAAAAATATTTTTAAAATATCAAAATTCTATGAAAAATCAATTGTCAAATTTTCATGAACATTTTTATACTTATTCACCTTTAAATGAATGTATGTTTAAAATAGTTTTCTCATAAAATATATTGGGGGATTTTTTTACTACGTCTACCCACCGGGTATTTAATTTTATGTAATATTAACAAAATATTTTTTACTCGTACAATTTTTGAACTTTTCTCTAAAGATATAAGTCTGAATAATTAGGTTAGACATTTTTAGAAATGTTTTGGAGGTGGTAAATCAAAACAAATGTGTCAGTGGAGTAGAGTGAAGTTAATATGATGTTTTTTAATAAATAATGAATTTTAAAAATATTATAGATTTAATTTTATTCATTTAGTTTTCCCAGCCTCTCTGAATATATTTTAAAATATATTTTTATACCACCCGGAGAATGTTTTTTTTTGTTTTTGTTTTTGTTTTTTTGCTAGTACTAATAATGGACCATTTGACCTTTAGGCACCCCTTCTGCGATCTCGATTCTTGGAGACATTTTTTGCATTTACACCGTCAAAATCCGGTTAATTGTTAACAGGCGATTTTTAGATTTGTTTGTTTAATTATACAACAAACCCCTAACCCTAACCCCTAACCCCTAACGATAATAAGAAATAAAGAAGAAAAAGTTAAAAAAATAATACAAACGATAAGACAAAATGAAATATTTAAACAAATAAAAAAGGAAGAAAAGGAATGAAACTCCGAGTTGTAGTGGACATGGGAGTAATGGCAACAGAGCCTCGCCACAGGATGTAGTTTATTGTTATAATGAAGACATCCCTTTTTTTTTGGGGGGGGGGTCCTCTCTGTAAGGAATGCAGTCGGCGCATTCTTGGCGCCATTTTCAGGGTGAGTGAATGATTTGTTTTGGTTGGTTTGGTTTGTTTTGTTTTACGGCATATCAACCTCAGTGGGTCATTTAATGCCGATAAAGTTTTGAAATAAATCAATTCTTAATGGATAATACAATTTTTAATAAATACATTTTTCTATTTAACCCATAGATGGGACCCTAACGGGTACTACCACTCCGGGTCAGAGTGGACCAGGGAGCAATGGTGATGAAGGGGTGCTCCACATTCTCCAAATCTCCAAAACTGGAACCTCACCATCAGATAGAGTTTAACGTCATTCCAGGACATGTAGACCCGAAGCCACCGCCTTCTAGCACCGATATGATAAAAAGGGTTGGGGCTTGCCATAAGGGCAATAGGGTTGGGAAAATCATATAGGTGCTAGGCTTGACGTGACCAGCCGATTGATCGGAGGGGCCTCTCCGACCGCCCGTCTAGCCCAAGATAGGGCCAAAGTGGAGTATTGCATGTCATGAACTGCTCATCCACCTGGGCTCTATCCTTAAGCATCACGGTCGCCACCCACGGCCAACAAGTGGCCCCATTGGAGGAGTCTTACCCCTCTGCAGAGGTGCAGTCGGTGTATTCTAAAGCCCCAGTCGACAGGGCTATGAATGACTTGTAAAAGTAACTTTCTAAATACGGCTTTTAATATACTCTCATGATTTAAGATTTAAGAATGTCAGACAAAGTGGATTTCTAAGCGAATATTTGTTTTACGTTTTTATATTCACTTTCTAATCTTTTTTTTATACCGCTTATTACATGGGGTTGGATTTTAACCCACCCCCAAACAGCACCCACGGACCTCAGTTCATCTATCCATCAGATGTCTACTTCTCCCCCCACCCCCACCTTGACCGACGAGTCTGCTTACTAACATGTCCGCTCCAATTTCGTCTTTACTCGTCAGTGAACCAAAGTCTTTTACTACTGGCCATCTATTCGATGAAAGCCGCCTCGTACGGCTATCGTCTTTATCCTCTGACCATTCACCGACGGATATTACGTTTTCGTGATGTGATTGCTATTGACACCTTGGGGAAGGTCGATAAATACTTTGGTCAATCTTATAATGGATATTCGGTGTCCCTCTGTAACCAAAACTGCGTCATTACTTACGTCACAAAAAGTTTATCAATTTAATTTATAGTCAAAATCATTAATACATTGAATAAATCTTATTTATTAACGATGTCTCATATGAAAATCTAAATTAGATTTGCCGCAAAACAGATCATGTTAATAGTGCATTTAAAATTCTCCATCTATTTGATGAAAGCTGCCTTGTGCGGCTATCGTCTTCATCCTCTGACCATTCACCGACTGATATTACGTTTTCATGACGAGAATTAAAAGTTTACATAATATATGGTGTGATTAATTTACATACTGGTTTTAATAAAACCGTATTTAATAAATAGTTACTTGGTGCTATCGATTTCTAATATCATTGTTTTATTCTCTAACGTATTAAAATGAATCTTATGAATGATTTCATATAGAAATCAATTAAAAATAATTAAAATAAGTGTAATCTTTTTATATGCATTCTTATTTAATTTCGTTAGTCTTTCAAATTTCATTACATTAAGACTTAAAAACCTATAGAGGGCGTATATGCTTGCTAGTATTTATTAATGGACACGAAGACAGAAGTTCAAATTCTGGCCGAGGCTGGTTGCATCTCCCATAGCACTAATATCCTTCGGAAAGGTATGCATCCAAATATTTCCCCTCAATCATAGCTAAATAGTAGGAGAAACTGGTCTGTTTGACTTTGGTGGCAACCTGTCTAGAGAAGGAAAACACTGAATTCAGCCCTGATAAAACCCGCTTAAGAATTGACCTTCCGCCACATCCTGCTCTTGTGGAGTGATTGGTAAATACATAGTTGAGAGCAGGGAAATGGATTTGAAACTCAGATACGTGATTAGACTTCTAATACTGAAGGCAGAAATTCCCATTGTGTGCGTTGGCGGTGGGTGTGGGCGGGTGGAAGTATTCCAGGCCCAAAAGCTGAAGATTTAACTTGGAATCGGCAGCACTTCAAACGAATAAAAATTCTGTGAACCGATTCCTTTAAGAAAAAAAATCAAGATTTCTTTTGAGGTTTTCTGAAAATTCTTTGTTTTCCTTTGATTGGAAGATTTTTCAAACTTAAACATTTTCTCTTTTTTCTTTCTGTGCCCTTCTTTGAGATCTTAATTCTGTTTCCTTCGCTTCTGTCTCAGCTTTCCTTTTCTTTCATCTCTCTATTTTCATTCACTTGTGTCTCTGTTTTCCTTCTTTTTCGTCTACCGATTTTCCTTCACTTTCTTCTATCCAGTTTTCTTCACACATTTATGATTTCAAGTATTCCTATTTGATACCAAAAATGTATACAAGATCATATGACTTCAAGTAACTATTCTTATTTAATATAATAATAATAATAATAATAATAATAATAATAATAAATTGTAGTTGGTGCACTTGGAACGGTCCCAAAAAGATTGGAAAAAAGTTTGAAAAATCTGGAAATCAGAGGGAGAATCGAGACCATCCAGAATACTGCACTCTTGCAATCTGCCAGAATACTCAGAAGAATCCTGGAGAACTCAGGAGACTTGTTGTCATTCAGCCTCCAATGAAAGGCCTTCAGCTAACACTGATGTGAAAAACTCAAAAAGAGATAATAATAATAATAATAATAATAATAATAATAATAATTAACATGGACCATAAAATGAAACATGGACCTTATACTCCCACCAAGAGTGGCTAAATAACTTCTACCTTCGCTGCCTTAGACGTATACTGGGCATCACCCGGAGGGACAGGATCACAAACACGGTAGTCCTAGAGAAAGCTCAACTCCCCAGCTTGTACTCTCTACTGAGACAACGTCGTCTCCGATGGTTGGGTCATGTACGTCGGATGGATGATGGACGAATCCCGAAAGACATCCTCTATGGAGAGCTTACGTCTGGTAAAAGAAAAATTGATCGCCCAAGGATGTCTGCAAGAATGATCTCAGGTGCTTTGGCATTCCCCCTTCAGCTGGGAAAATTTGACTCATGACCGCCCCCAGTGGCGGCAGAATCTCCGTAGAGGACTGTTCATGTTTAGAAGTCACCCTGACACAACACCATGAAGCTAAGAGGTCCAGAAAAAAGCAGCGGCAACAAAGCATCGGAACATCAACATCTTCAGGGACAGCCTTCAAATGCAAAATCTGTGGTCGAGAATGTTTTTCAAACATGGGAATTCACAATCATAGGAGGCGCTGTAACTTCAGGTGCACATTAAACCTTTATCATAGTCTTCCGAGACTGAAATGCCAATGGAATAATAATAATAATAATAATAATAATAATAATAATTATTATTATTATTATTATTATTATTATTATTATTATTTCTTTAATTTAAGAGGATTTTGTTTTGTAGCTTTTTGAGGAAAATCGAGTCAAAAGGCAAGTTCTTTGATATGTATCGGCAGAAATCAAAGTCGAATAGACAGATTACTTGACACCGATCACCTCAAACCATCCTTTCATGCGATCCTTGCAACCAGAAAAGATAACGAAAATTTTGAAAAAAAATTAAAGAAACAATCTCATAAGATATAAAAGTGAGCTTCACAAAAAACAATGAAATAAATAAGGAAGACTATATATATATATATATATATATATATATATATATATACTAAACGACCCTAAACTTGTTGACTTTCTCTTGTAACAACGGTTCATAATGATATCAATGCTTCTATTTAAGAAAAAAGCGAAGGAATCTAATTAGCATTTTATGTTCATCTCCGATAAATCCAGAATATGGATGATTAAAAAGTGCGAAGATGATTTCCATATATTGAATGTTGATTTAAATGAAAGCGCGTAGTTTCCCTTCTCCTAGACCGGTTGCCTAACCAAGGTTAAAGAGCCCAGTCGGTCCTACTATTTGCCCATATCTGGAGGGAGAGTAGGATTCATACCTTTCCCAAGAGTATTAGCGCTAATTGAAATGCAATTACCGCATCCAGGATTTGAACTCGGGGTGACGAGTCCATTTCCCATGACTTTAACCGTTACACCACGCGCTTGCATCTGTGTATATATGTGTATGTACGCTTGTGTGAAGACTGTAGCATGTCGGAGTGTTTTTTCTTTGTCTAAGAGAATCTGTGAGTACGAGTTCCTCTTTTATATTTACGTGAGTGCATATCTATGTGAACTAAGGGAACCTGTAGATATACCATAATATGATAATTTAATTATTACAACGTTTGATATGTTTACTTAAGAGCTATTGCTAAATAGTTCAATATGTAAAAAATAAATAATCTTTATTTACCTCTCACTTTTTTCTCTCTTTTCAGCTTTTCATTATGTTTGATTGAACTCAGAGTTGTTTTCAAACGCAAACGTGAACTCATTCACACATGCACAAGGATTCACTTACTCACATATAATTCTATATAATAATACTGATGTTCCTACAAAATACGACTGTTATCATCTTTTAATACCCTATGGTTAAAAATGAGACCGTCCAAATGAGTCGTCACCTCAGCTAAATTATGGACCATTCCGTTTTTATCATAAAGAAAGAAAGAAAAGAAAAATGACATGCTATACAGAAAAAATAAAAGAAAGAGTAGGGGAAAGAAAGAGAGGAGGTGAGCGTGCAGAAGATAACGCTAATGTTTCAATCAAACATAATGAAAAGAGGAAAAGAAGGAATGATAGCAAAAAGAGCGAGAGAGTTAAATCAAGATTATACTTTTTACATATTAAACTATTTAGCAATAGCTCTTAAGTAAACATATCAAGCGTTGTTATAATTAAATCATCATCCTGTTGTATATTCACAGGTCCTGCTAGTATATTAAGATTTTTAGATGAAATTTCACTGCTCACATGAAAATACCAATGGTTTACAGGAATGATGAAGATGGTTAAACTTTGCGAAAAATGTGTGTTGTTCTCTTGCATTGTCAAATATGATTAAAATAATGGTGCCTGTTTTGCTTTTTTTTTTGGTGGTAGGGGCTGGGGTTGACAGGACCCTGTAGATGCATTTAAAAAAAGCGTTTAAGAAAGACGTTCCCTGATAGACTTTGCAATTTAGAAAAGTAGTTAAACTTAGGAAGTTTATATTTCCTTTCATCGGTCCATATGTTGATTTCAAGATTTCTATCTTGGTTTTGCGTCGTTTCTCAATCCCTCCTTCTCCAAGACCTGCATCTCCCCAGTAACCCCGTGCAGCTCTCCTCCCCTAACACACACACACAACAAAAAAACGTTTATCTTCAGTTTGGTGATGAATAAATGAAGAAAAACAGAAATAATGGAAAGAAGACTTGAGTTGATTTTTTTCTTCCTTTTCAGAAGATAGTAATGACAAGAAATACATTACCAGCTTGACTTGATTTTTTTTCTAATAGGGGAGGGGGGCTTAGCTGAGAATGTAAATCAATTAATCCCGGATGTGTTCTTTATACCCTCACCTTGCCACAAGAAGAAATACGACTGTGTAGAGCTATTTACTGAATAAAGCTTCGTCTGGCACAAGGCAGCAACAGTGGAGCGCCGGTGTCGGCAAATTGATGCACTAGACAAACTTCTTTAGCAACACCATGGACCCAGAAAACCATTATATGCACACAGAGAAGAATTACCGTATTTGACGGCATATAAGACGCACGGTCATATAAGACGCACCCCCATTTCAGCTGGTCAGATTCAGGAAAAAAAGGTTTTAGTGTATTTAAGCATATATTGTTGAAAACAATCTAGCTCTGCATTACACAAGCAGAAACATAGCTGTATAAAAGTAATTTGGCAG
>CM042147.1:79479984-79522484 GCA_023376005.1 Doryteuthis pealeii | reverse complement strand
GATAATAACCAAAAGAAAGAAAAAGTAAACACGATTTTTTAACAAAGGCCTAGAAATAGAAAAAAATTGATTTGTAAAATTACAGGAATAAACGCTTGACAGAGAACGCGAATATTTATACGCTTCGGGGCATCCGTACATCCGCAGTCGAATGATGTAAAAAAAAATTATTTTGCAAAACATAATATTTACTTTTGAATTAATGAAATAAGGAATTATCATCAGGATTATTTTCTAAGCCTTGTTGGAGACGTTCATACTGTTCATTCGTAGGAATTAATTAACACTTAGCAAAACTGCTTCACAGCTGCAGCGAGTTCAATCCTCATTAGGCGCTCCAACTGTATGGCCTAGTGCTGCTACTGTTCTTCTACAAGGATGACTTTGGCGATAAATAACCCATAAACATTTACATTCCATTCAACAACAAAAACAAAAAAAAACGAAACCTTGTTTATAGTCACAGCTTTATTGCCATTACCCCCAGGTCCACTTAGCCCATATATATATATTTACCAACCCCTCCGCACGAGTAGGATGTGACACAAGGTCCATTTCTTAAGCGGAGTTCAACAGGTTTGAATTCAGAGTTTTCTTTCTCCTAGACCGGTTGCCTAACCAAGGTTAAAGAGTCCAGTCTGTCCTACCCATAACTGGAGGGAGAGTAGGATTCATACCTTTCCCAAGGATATTAGTGCTAAGTGAAATGCAATTGCCACGTCCAGGATTTGAACTCGGGGCGAAGAGTCCATTTTCCATAACTTTAAACACCACGCGCTTCCCATATATGACTCAAATAGATGAAGATTAGTGTTAGACAGGAATACTTAAAGTTAATTGAAAAGCACCTTCTATTACTGGTGTGAGAAGCACACAATTATACAATCATTATTTACTCAGTGTTTAACATAACTACCTTAATAAGGAACTTGTGGGGATTGAACTCACAATTACCGCCCAGATTAATTTGTTAACTACGACCATACGCCCGGCCCCGTTGTCTTTTTATCTCTTTTCCGTTTCGTCACAATATTTCGATCTCTACAGTGCGCATGCTCCATGATGAAACATCCTTTTTCAATTCAATTATCAAATTGGATAATGTTCATTCAATTTTTTAATTATTAATCCAATTTTCTTATGTCGAGTGAATATTCGAAAAAGATTCAAATTTTACAAATTAATTAACTCAAATTAAAATGATGAAAGACGCCATTTCAGAAGATGAAGATCTTCTTTGAAAGAAAGGGAGCAATCATTGTGTAGTTTATAAGGAATCAATGTACAATATGGCTTCTCTGGACGATAATGTAATAATTCCTAATTAGTTTTTAACCTATTTATTCATTTATTTATGATTATAATTCATTAATCTCATCAGGGTTTTTTTTATTATACTAATTCGCTTTTCTTTTTTTCATCTCCTTTGCTTTCTCATTTATTTTATATATTTATTGTCATTTCTGTCTTTCTTTCTTTCTTTCTTTCTTTCTTTCTTTAAGCTCATCCAAAGATCAGAGTGGAGGTGGGGCACTTCCACTCTAACCTAATGTTTTCTTTTCTCATTTTTCTAAAACTTCATTCTTTCTTTCTCACATATTTGTCGTCCTTTCTTTTTTTTCTTTCTTGTCTACATCTTTTTCATTCTTTCTTTCTTTCTTCTGCATTGTGTCGTTCTTTCTCTCTCACATCTTTGCTGTTCTTTCTTTTCTTCTTTCCCACATCTGTGCCGTTTTTTCTTTCTCACATCTTGTTCTCCCTTTCTTTCTATCGTTCTACATCTTTTTCCTTCGTTCTTACTATCGTCCCACATCTTTTTCCTTCCTCTCTTTCTATCGTTCCACATCTTTTTTCCTTCCTTTTTGTCTATCGTCCCACATCTTTTTCCTTCATTTCTTTCTATCGTTCCTTTCTTTCGTCCCACATCTTTTATCCTTCCTTTCTTTCTATCGTCCCACATTTTTTCCTTCCTTTTTGTCTATCGTTCCACATCTTTTCCCTTCCTTTATTTCTATCGTCCCACATCTATTTCCTTCTTTTCCTTTTATAGTCCCACATCTTTTTCTTCCTTTCTTTCTATCGTCCCACATCTTTTTTCCTTCCTTTCTATCGTCCCACATCTTTTATCCTTTCTTTCTTTCTATCGTCCCACATTTTTTCTTCTTTCTTTCTATCGTCCACATCTTTTTCCTTCCTTTCTTTCTATCGTCCCACATCTTTTTCCCTTCCTTTCTATCGTCCACATCTTTTATCTTTTTTCTTTCTATCGTCCCACATCTTTTTCCTTCCTTTCTTTCTATCGTCCCACATCTTTTATCCTTCCTTTTTTCTATCGTCCCATATCTTTTTCCTTCATTTCTTTCTATCGTCCCACATCTTTTATCCTTCCTTTCTTTCTATCGTCCCACATCTTTTATCCTTCCTTTCTTTCTATCGTTCCACATCTTTTATCCTTCCTTTCTTTCTATCGTCCCAACATCTTTTTCCTTCCTTTCTTTCTATCGTCCCATATCTTTTTTCCTTCCTTTCTTTCTATTGTCCCATATCTTTTTTCCTTCCTTTCTTTCTATCGTCCCACATCTTTTTCCTTCTTTCTTTCTATCGTCCCACATCTTTTCCTTCCTTTCTTTCTATCGTCCCACATCTTTTTCCTTCCTTTCTTCTATCGTCCCACATCTTTTTCCTTCCTTTCTTTTCATAGTCCACATCCTTTCTTTCTTTCTATCGTCTTTCTATCGTCCCACATCTTTATCCTTCCTTCTTTCTATCGTCCCACATCTTTTATCCTTCCTTTCTTTCTATCGTCCCACATCTTTTATCCTTCCTTTCTTCTATCGTCCCACATCTTTTATCCTTCCTTTCTTTCTATCGTCCCATTTTTTTCCTTCATTTCTTTCTATCGTCCCACATCTTTTATCCTTCCTTTCTTTCTATCGTCCCACATCTTTTTCCTTCATTTTCTTTTATCGTCCACATCTTTTTCCTTCATTTCTTTCTATCGTCCCATCTTTTATCCTTCCTTTCTTTCTATCGTCCCACATCTTTTCCTTCCTTTCTTTCTATCGTCCACATCTTATTCTTTCTATGTCCCAATCTTTTTCCTTCTTTCTTTCTATCGTCCCATCGTCCCACATCTTTTATCCTTCCTTTCTTTCTATCGTCCACATCTTTTTCTTCTTTTTCTTTCTATCGTCCCACATTTTTTCCTTCCTTTCTTTCTATCGTCCCACATCTTTTATCCTTCCTTCTTTCTATCGTCCCATATCTTTTTTCCTTCCTTTCTTTCTATTGTCCCATATCTTTTTTCCTTCCTTTCTTTCTTTTCTATCGTCCCACATCTTTTCCTTCCTTTCTTTCTATCGTCCCACATCTTTTATCCTTCCTTTCTTTCTATCGTCCACATCTTTTTCCTTCCTTTCTTCTATCGTTCCACATCTTTTTCTTCCTTTCTTTCATCGTCCCATCACTTCCTTTTTTCTATTCATTTTTACTTCCTTTCTTTCTATCGTCCCACATCTTTTATTTCCTTTCTTTCTAATCTTCCTTTCTTTTATCGTCGTCCCACATCTTTTATCCTTCTTTCTTTCTATCGTCCCACATTTTTATCCTTCCTTTCTTTCTATCGTCCACATCTTTTATCCTCCTTTCTTTCTATCGTTCCACATCTTTTTCCTTCCTTTCTTTCTATCGTCCCACATCTTTTCCTTCCTTCTTTCTATCGTCCATATCTTTTTCCTTCCTTTCTTTCTATTGTCCCATATCTTTTCCTTCCTTTCTTTCTATCCTTTTTTCTATCGTCCCACATTTTTTTTCCTTTCTTTCTATCTATCGTCCACATCTTTTTCCTTCCTTTCTTTCTATCGTTTCACATCTTTTTCTTCCTTTCTTTTCATAGTCCCACATCTTTTTCCTTCCTTTCTTTCTATCGTCCACATCTTTTATCCTTCCTTTCTTTCTATCGTCCCACATCTTTTTCCTTCTTTCTTTCTATCGTTCACATCTTTTTCCTTCCTTTCTTTTCATAGTCCCACATCTTTTTACTTCCTTTCTTTCTATCGTCCCACATCTTTTATCCTTCCTTTCTTTCTTTCGTCCCACATCTATTTCCTTCCTTTCCTTTTACAGTACCACATCTATTACCTTCCTTTCCTTTTTTAATCCCACATCTTTTTCCTTCTTTTCCATTTATAATCCCACATCTTTTTTCTTCCTTTCTTTCTATCGTCCCACATCTTTTTTCTTCCTTTCTTTCTATCGTCCCACATCTTTCCCCTTTCTTTCTTTCCCACATCTTTTCTCATTTCTTTTTTCTTTCTTTCCCCATACACGAAAACCACCCATATTCACGATAGCCGTCTTTTTCCTTTTTATCTTTATTTCAGCACATTCAAAGCTCACACCCATCTCCTTTCTACTTCCTTTTATAACTTCAGTAATTCTTTTTTTTAACAAATATTCTTTTTCTTTCTTTCTTTCGACGCGCACGAAGCAACACCCCACCCTATCTGCATCACATAACGATAACCGTATAACATATCGATCAAAACGCTGTAAACGAAATGGGAAAACAAGATGCAGTTTATACGCGAACAAATACTGAACCACATTTACCACTTTTACCGAACTACAAAACGGCCAAACACGCCTGGAAACGAGACGAAGAAAGAAAAAAGTGCTACACAATATATACTGGATAACAAATGGCAAAAAAATGCTTAACGATAAAATAATATTCTATATTTGTTATCGTAAGATTAATTTCCTTTTACTGTTTATTTTCCGATTTTATCGACTGCCTCGTTGCAAGATTTTGGTTTCTTGTAAGGAAAAAAAAAATAACAAGAAGAAATGTACGGGACATGTATTTAAAAGTAGAAATATTCTATTACTTTGCTGCAACTAAAATATATAGATTCCTATGAAAATATTTTTAGAATAAGATCCCTCGTTTTTATTTTTTAAACCCAAAATGTGATTGATTCATGTTTCGTCCAAACATACAGAATTTTTGGGAAAATATATAAAAATACTTGAAAAAATAACTTAAATCTTAGTTTTGTTTTCTATAGTTGATATATGAAGGTATTAATATATATATATATATCCTATACTTTTAAAGGGGATCATTTTCTTAATGTCAAATCCTTATATATATATATATATATATATATATATATATATATATATATATATATTTTACCAACCCCTCCGTACGAGCAGGATGCGACACAAGGTCAATTTCTTAAGCGGAGTTTAACAGGTTTAAATTCAGAGTTTTCCTTCTCCTAGACCGGTTGCCTAACCAAGGTTAAAGAGCCCAGTCTGACCTACTATTTACCCATAGCTGGAAGGAGAGTAGGATTCATACCTTTCCCAAGGGTATTAGTGCTAAGTGAATATATATATATATATTGCAGGCTATCACAATGCAAGTGTAAAGTAAAAAGAAGGTAACTGTGGTGTTGTTTGTTAACCTGTGATTTATTCTCAATTCTTAATATATCGGGATAAAAAAAAATCCCTTCTACAGAAGATTACTAGAACTGAAGTTGTTGCTAGTGGCTGTTCATTTGTCACTAGCAAGAACTTCAGTTCTAGTAATCTTCTGTAGAAGGCATGCTAACGTAGGACGCCCAGCAAGAACCTACATTGACCAACTGTGCGAGGATGCAGGTTGTAGCGCAGAAGAACTCCCGGAGGCAGTGAGTGATAGGGAAGGTTGGCGAGAGATTGTCATGGATATCCGTGCTGCGTGCGCAACATGATGATGATGATGATGATGGTGATGATGATGATTATTTGGGATCTACTTTTGTCATGGCCGCAAGCCGTTCTTCTTTGACTGCTGGGTCATGTCCCTAAGCTAATCATAACTATTAAATATTAAAAGATAGATATTCATTCTTTTCTTGCCAGCAATTCCACTGGTATTAGTCAGTCTCCTCAATGACCAGCCTTTGTATGAATGTGTATGAATGGATGTTTACGGAAAGGAACATTAGTCAATATTTAAACACCTTTCATTCATTTTCTTCTTTGTACGAAATAGATATTAACGAGGAAAATACGTACTGGAATTTAAACTGAATAAAAGCGTAGATAGACCCACAACTGTCTTCGACAATACCGTAAATCACTTTCAAACACACCGTACATTTCTCCTATTTGTGCACACCAACTAACTCACTACATAAAGTGGGAAAAAGAACGTAGCTCCTCAAAATTACCCCCAGTCTTTTATCATAACAAGCTACGACCAACTGGTCAATCAATGCATGTGGCTTTCTGCATATTGTGTGTTTTAATGTAAAAAAAGTTCATAGGCTGACCAAGATACCCTTATTGGACAACCCCTCCGCATGAGTAAGATATGACACAAGGTCAATTTCTTAAGCGGTGGTTAACAGGTTTGAATTCAGAGTTTTCCTTCTCCTAGACTGATTGCTTAAACAAGGTCAAAGAGTCTAGTCTGCCTTACTATTTACCCATAGCTGAAGAATGTTTAGATATATACCTTTCCCTTGGTTATTAGTGACCCGAAGTACTTGTACCTCTTGCTGCACCATCTATGAGTCAAATAGATATATTAAAAATATTGGACCACATGAACTTAAGGCACCCCTTCTGCGACTTCGACTCGTGGGGACACTTTTTCCATTTACACTGCCAAAATCCGGTTAATTGTTAACAGACGATTTTTAGAGTTTTTTTTAATTATGAAACTAACCCCTAACCCTAACCCTAAGCCCTAACCCTAACCGCTAACAAACAACCGGATTTTTACGGTGTAAGTGAGAAAAGAATCCCCACGAGTCGAAATCGCAAAAGGGTGCCTTAAGGTAATATGGTCCAAAATATTCGTATTCAATAGAACCGTATGAAAATTACAAATATGACCGTACAAGGAACACAATTCCCTAAATTTTACAAAGGCATAAAATAACCTAGTTTGAAAATAACCACAGTTTGAAATGCCGTTAAAATCAAACAATCAATCCTATACAAACTGCCATAGTGGTGTGAATCATTAAATATACAAAATGTCGTATTGGAACGGAAAAAATCTTTCTTGGGGTAACAGATTCAACCCAAAGCTTGTTTTTACTACGTGATACCCTTGGGCTTGTCGTGCAAATATAGTTCAGCAAACAATCCCAATGCTGATATGGGAAGCTTTTCTACATGTGGTCTGATCTCCAAACGTATATTCTTTACTTATCTGTGATCTACCTATGTCAGGGTCGCTGTTTTTTTTACCGCTATTTCATGTCTCTAAGCTAATGATAACTATTAAATATTAAGAGATAAATATTTCCTCTTTTCTTGCTATTATTTAGTAAGCAATTTCGCTGATATTAGTCAGTTTCCTCAATAGCCGGCCTTTGTGTTCGCGTGCGTCTGTATGTATGTATGTGTGTATGTGTTTGTCAATCACTTTGTTTGCCTATCTGTCAGAAGACTGACACATTTTGGGCGTCATAATAACCCTGCTGCACCTATGTGCCTCTTCTCGGCCTCCTTGCGACAAGAGCCTCGCTTTGATGCTATGACTCATAAAAATAGAAAAGAAAATACCGTTCGATTGAGTGTCAGAGAGACAGGACCGGTGCTTGATGACTGAACGATAGTGTTTGATATGGCAAATAAAGAAAGAGGCCAAAAGAGATGAAAGCTATTTGGCCTGTCGGTGAGGCGGTGGTGGTTGTGGGCGCGGCGGCGGAGGCAGCGGAGGCGGAGGCGGCTCGTGGCCGGTGAGAAGTGGGCGTGATTAAGACGACAATGATGATAATGAAAATGATGATGGTGATAAGAACAAGGTTAAGCCAAAACAGAATATGCTGAATGAGGAAGAAGAGAACGATAAGGGATTATGCCAAAAGAAGTAGAACTGGTACAGACGGCAGATAATAATAATAATAATAATAATAATAATAATAATAATAATAATATGTGAAAAACCCAAAAGGAGTGAAAATAATAATAATAATAATAACAATCTTATTATAATGGAGATTGTGTGTCTGTCTGTAACCGAAGCTATATCACTACTCAAGTCACAATTCCCTTTGTTATTTACGTCACGTTCTCCATTATTTTGTTTTTATTCAAAACTCAATGATTAATAAAAATTATTTTACATTATTAATACTGTTGGCCATATCTATATACTAATAACATGCAATTGTATTTATATATACAACAAAATAGCGGTTTACAGTGTGAAATGGAAGGCTAATTTGCATATTGATATTAAAAATTATATTTTGATAAATATGCGCTTAGTATTATTGATTTCTAATTGTTTGGTTTTATCTTAATGAATATAAGTGTTAATTTCGGGGATACATCTTTAAAATAATCCGTTAACAAGAATATCCGATTTTATTCTTTACGTCCTATTTTAACTAAACAGTTAAATTAGGAAAATCTAGCAATGAAATACGAGAGGGATGGAAGTGTAAGTTTCAGTTCTATTTTTCGATTATACCCCTCCCCACTCTGTTTCAAATGGTTTTATCTGCATTCTTATTTAGTTTCATTAGCCTTTCTAATTTATCACAATATCTTATTACATTAAAACTTAAATACTTGCACTCGGAGGGTGCATATATTTGCTAATAATAATAATAAAGAGAAGAACAACAAGAGGACAAAAAGTAGACAAGAAAAAGAAGAGAAGGGAAAAATGGGTGTGAATATATTAATAGTAATAAAAAAGACGAAGAAAAAGATTAAGAATTAAAAAAAGAGAATGAAGAAAAAGAAGAAATGAATAATAATAATAATAATAATAATAATAATAATAATAATAATAATAATAATAATAATAATCAGAAGAGTCCTAGAGACTAGAAGAGACTTTCTGCCACTCAGCCTCCAGTGAACTACCGGCTTAGGTGGAGTGTGAAAAAATCCTATGGAGTGAAATGATAAGAAGTTGAAAGTAAAATAAAGTGGTAGGTGGGGGGGGTTGAGAAGAAATAGTTGAGAAGCAAATATTAACAAGAAGAGAAAGAAGATTAGAGCTAGAAAAAGAAGATGATAAAAAGGAAGAAGAAATGAGTGAGAAACAATAATAATAATAATAATAATAATAATAATAATAATAATAATTTGAAGAAGAAGAAGAAGAAGAAGAAGAAGAAGAAGAAGAAGAAGAAGAAGAAGAAGACGAGAGTAGAAGTAGTTACAATAAAATCACTTCCAAATTAAAAGGCTCATAGTGAATGACTAAATAAAAAAAAACATGAAAAGTTAAGGAGAAAAAAGCTAGGAAGAAGAAAACAGAAGGAAATAAAATTTAAAAAAACAAAAAACAAACAAAATAAAAAAAAACAGTGAAGAGACAAGATTTAAATAGAAAATATGACAAGAACATAACGGTGCCAGCAATAACACAAAATCAAGTAACATGTTCAATAAGTAGATGTGTTGAGGATGATGTTGGTTGGATACAATTGCTTTCTTAAAAAAAAATGGCGACGCTGATTGTTTTTTTATTTTGTCTTTTTTTTTTATTACAAGTTAAGAAGGAGGGTGGAAGTGTGTGGAGCAAGAAGAAACGCAAAGAAAGGAAGAGTGAATAAAGACTTAACAATACTGTCTTATTTTGAATTGGAATCGGCTTCTCTCCCGACTTTTGAGCTTGGATTGATTAAAGATATCCCAATAAAAAAAAAAATGTGGGAAGCAGACGACAGAAATAAAGCGTCATAGAATCCTGGTTTTGGGAAAAGTGAATGTGTAACTGAGTTTCAAAAGAAGGTGCAGAAATGGAAATAAAAAAAATGAACAACAAAGAAAAAGTCTTTAAAATTAGCACGATGCATAAACACAACAAAAAATATACACAAAATAATAATGAAAATAATTTCATTTTAACAAAATTCTTGCTTCTTACTCGTACGAACGTTATCATGTTGCAACAACCTTTGCTTAAAATTGACCATCCCAATCATTCAAGATGAAATACAAAAATGTACATCCTGATTAACTGGTGTCGTTTATCCGCCGAATTTTTATTATTTATGAGTGTCATCACCTTAACTAAATAATGGACCATTCCGTTTTTATTATTTAAAAAAATGGAAGAAAAAGGACATCCTATACAGTAATAATATAAGATCGAAAGAGAGTAAATAGAATACATATAGAAGTTGTGAGTGCGCGAATGCGACAACATTAATCTGATTCAATCGACCAAAATGAAAAGGAGGAACGAAAGAAGAAAAAAAGAGCAAGAGAGTGTTAAATCAAGATTAAACTTTTTACATCTTGAGCCATTTTGCAATAGCTCTTAAGTAGACATATAAAACGTTGTAATAATTAAATTATCATACTGTGGTAAATCCTTAGTTCCGACTAGAGAACTCAAGTAAAAAAAAAAAAAAAGTTTTCTTGCTTTGTTTTCTTTCAGGCTGGACAAAAAGATTAAAAGCCATTTTATTTCAACTTTATTTTCTTTTTTTTCTCTTTTTTTTTTCTTTCCGCCATTAATTTCTCCATCAAATACTGACAGTGAAAACTTTGGGCAAGGAAATAAGAGAGTTGAATGCCGAAAATATATACGGCTCGAAAGAGCCACGTGCCGCGACTTGAAGTGGTCTGTATGGTGTGGCAGAGAAGAGGTAACCAAAAGCAAGGGTATGAGGGTACAGCGGATTACTCGTTTTACGAGATACCCGAGTAGATCGATATCCGAAGCCAGATCAAAGGCCCTTATCAAATTAAAACAAAAAAGAATTAACGTGTTTTCATAGTGATTAATTTAGGACAATAGTGAGTCTTTGGGGCGTAGTGGCTAACGTGCTGGACTGTAACATCGTAGTTAGCTAGTTCGAACACCAGTAGCGCTATTATATCAAAAATGTATCCTTGTGCTAGACTAACCTAAGCTTAATACCTAGAGCGCATTGCCCTTGAAAGGTTCAAAGTTATAATATCAATTATAAGTGGTTGAAACAAACAACTCCGACACAAGTGTTAAACATAACATAATGGACTTTAATAAATTGGACAGCACATGGAGTAACATATAAGATATGAAATACACATACAAGGAAAGTAATGATATACAATAAAAAAACGTATACATTAGTTCACTACAAGAACATACAAAATAGAGGTATAGGACTGGAGAGTCCATAATTTCAAGTAAACTTACTAGCGTTGCGTTGGAGACAGAAGCCCCCTCCCGAGAAGGGTGTAGACATAAAAATCTAACCCATGTGCTGAGGTACTGCAGAAGAAGAGGAAGAGACCGAGAGTTCAAAACAGGCGCTTAAATACCTAAAAATCCCTGGTGGTCAAAAACGGGAAACCAGAGGGAAGATAACTCTTCCGGGCAAGGGATGATAACCCAACACCATTAAGTAATGGTTTGCAAAACTGTTTCACGCTCTAGGAAGATGGCCTTGAGACTAACCTAATTCTACTAAATATCGATTCTAAGTGCGTCTAACCTAGCGTAGACTAAAATAATGATATTGAAGAGATATTTTTACAATACAATCTAACGAAAAATTTACTTCTATACATATTAATTGTACCTTAGATGTGTTTATTATGTAATGGTTACCGTCTTAGGAAATGGTCAGCCTGACCAAAGTTCAAATCCTGAATGAACTTTTTCCATTTCACATAGCACTAATAACCTTGGAAAAGGTATGAATCCAATCATTTCCTCTCCAGCTATAGGTAAATAGTAGGGCAGACTGAGCTCTTTAACCTTAGTACGCCAACTGGGTTAGGAAAAGGAAAACTGAATTCAGATCTGTTAAACTCCACTTAAGAATTGAAATTGTGTCACATCCTTCTCGTGTAGTAAATACTTATATCAATTGTACCTCACAAAGGGATTATGTAAAACTGAGTTATTTACCGGTTCCTAATAATTCTAGATAAGCATTAGACATACAAAATGTTACGACTTAACGAATAAAGAAATTTGTTGTTTATTTGACAAATTAATAACGATAGTGTTTGGGCTGAATTCGCACTGAACCCGATCATTAAAAAATCTCAAACATTTAAGTACACATTTAACAACCTCTCCGCTTGTGTAGGATATGACACATTGTTAATTTCTTAAGCGGAGCTTACCAGGTTTTATTTCAAGGTTTTCCTTCTGATTGCCTAACCAAGATTAAAGAATCCAGTCTGTCCTAATATTTACCCATAGACGGAGGAATAATAGTTGGATTCATTCATTTCTCATGAGTATTAAATGAGAAATAAAAAAGTCTCGTCTGTGATTTGAACACGTCTCGACATGTCCATTTACTACGATAGTAATCATTACACCAATTTAGTAATTTACTAATCTTAGTTTGATGCGCAACCAGAAGTATAGTTGAGTTAATGGGAACTGAACTTACTAAAACAGTCTGCTAGCCTAGCCCATCAACCGTAATACCGTTTCCTTGCTATCAGTTGGAGGCCGTGATGTAATGGTTAAATTCGTAGGAAATGGACTCGTCGATCCGATTTCAAATCCTGGACGAAGCTACAGTTCACATAGTACTAATACCCTTGGGAAAGGTATAAATCCAATTACTCTCCCTCCAGCTATTGGTAAATAGTAGGATAGACTGGACTCTTTAAACTTGGTTAGGCAACCAGTGAAGGAGAAGGAAAACTTTGGATTCAAACCTGTTAAACTCCGCTTGAGCTGGTACTAAATAGGCTGAGTACTAACTAGTGATCTATTTTCACTAATGATACTAAACAAAGTTCCATGAAGTTACCCGTCAATTGGCTCAACAAGTAAACGTTCCACGTACCACTATTTACAGAATTTTACAAGACCTACATCTGTCTCGGTATGAGATGCAGATTAGGTGCAGGGAAAGACTTTTAGGTACTGGTATGCCAATAGATGGAGATTGAAAGAGGGGCTTTATGCAGCACTTGATCACAGCGGATGAATTATGAATATATTTTGTACTTTGTGTCATTGATACAATCCCAGATATTTACATTTAAAATGTGTCCCAGCATTATGGAACAAGACAACCTGTGTAAGGATTAAGATGGAAAAAATGACAAAAAAAGCTCAATAGTTAATCTCGGCAGTATCAGAAATATCCCTTTTTTTTGGAGAGGGTGGGGAGTTCTTCCTGGGATGTGTCAAAAATCCGCCCAGCTGCCGTGGCTAGCAAACTGCGCTGTACAAGAGTCAAATCAAAATGAGCAAGAGTGACATGATGATGGATCGGTACAAGATCTGTGAATGGTCCGCACGAAAATTAAAGACCATTCACACGTTCATCTCGTATTGTGGCTAATTTGAACGAAAACCATACGTTCACCCTTATGTATATTAATTGTAACTCGCAAAAAAGGATTATCGCCAAATTAGATATTTACAGGTTCTTCATTCTTTTACATAATTATGAGACTAATAAACAAATCAAAACAACAACAAAAATCAACGTATATGAACGCATAATTTCTTTTGCCCGTCTTCTTCTTACATTTTTTCTTTCTTTCTTTTTAATAGCATATCAGGACCATATAACCTTTAGGCACCCCTTTAGTGAAATCGATTCATAAGGACATTTTTCCCATTTACACCGTCAAAATCCGGTTGTTTGTTAACAGATGATCTTTAGAGGTTTTTTAATTTATAAAACCAACCCCTAACTCTAACCCTTAACCCTGATCCTAACCCCCAACCCTAACCCCTAACCCTAACCCCTAACAAACAACTGGATTTTGACGGTGTAAATGAAAAACATGTCATTATGAATCGATTTCGCAAAAGGGGTGCCTAAAGGTCATATGGTCCGCATATCAAATAGTAGGGCAGACTCGGTTATTTAGCCTTGGTGAGACAACCAGTCTAGGAGAAGGAAAACTCTGAAACAAAACCAGCCACACAATGACCTATATTTGAATTGAGATGTTTACAAATTTAATTTGATTATTTACACTCACACACGAAAACACATATATACACACATTTATCTATGTATACATATATACACACAAATATTTGCACATGTACATATATATATATATAAGTAAAAAGTAAAGTTGTCAGGGTGGCCTATTGTCGGTGATAGATCTACCATCAGCTCCCCACTTTATGACACATATAAGATTACTCAAACTGTGCTACACATGCGCTGAGTAAGCGGGGACTGGTTTCAAACCAGGAAGCTTTCGATTTCATTGGCGGGTGTTCTACCGACTGAGCTAAACTACTAACTATATAACTTTCTGTTCCATATTTCGAAAATGATTAATATAATATATATATAATATTATATATATATATATATATATTCCGTATTTGACGGCATATAGGGCGCACCTTTTTTCCAAAATTGCCCTGCGTCTTATACATCGTAGTTGAAGTTTGAGACCTCCCGTAGGCCTAGGCTAATCTTCTCTATGATGCTCAGTAACCCAGCTTACGTTCAGTACTTTTACCTACCCTAAACTCTATGCATCCTTATTTTATTGCTGATCCTGTTATAACCAAGGTTACCAGCAGCGTATTTTAGCGAAGAAAAAAACAATATATGATTAAATACAGTAAAAACCTTTTATATATATATATATATATATATATATATATATATATATATATATATATTGTTAATAATGCGCCCATTTTCTGTCTGCAAGTCCTGTCCTTTAGAGAAAGTAGTCGGTCTATGACATATGGCGAATACATCAGCCAATTCTCACCAGATATTACAAAAATAATCCGGCAATACGAAAAAACAAAGGGCAAGACTTGCAGACAGAAAATGGCTGCATTATTTAACAATATATGCTACAAAAAAAAAAATGCTGCCTAAACACACACCACCACACACACACACACACACACAATATATATAATATATATATATATATATATATATATATATTATATATATATATATATATATGCTCGTGTGTGTATTTATTACTTTCTGTTCCATATTTGAGAAATTTATATATATATATATATATATATATATATGTATATATATATATATATATATATATATATAGAATCAATCAATATATCATATATATATATATATATACAATCAATGTTATATATTATGGATTTCATTTATATGCCAATACTTTTCTCATTCATTCTCTATTCATTCTCTCTCTCTCTCTCTCTCTCTCTCTATATATATATATATATATATATATATATATATATATATATATATATATATACGAGGTAAAATATAAGGAATAAAAGAACAAAACTCAGACAAAAATGTGTAGTATATTTCACTGGAGTTTTAAACTCGGTTTCTTCAGCTTTTATTGAATTATTGAGATCATACAAGTATTTTATAGAAAGGGGAAGTAGGTAGGTGGGTAAGTTTTGTGGTGAGGGAAATATTTGATTGTTTATAGGGGACATCTTTGGGGAAGAAGCCGAGTTCAAAACTCCAGCGGAATATACTACACATCTTTGTCTGAGTTTTGTTCTTTCATTCCTTATATTTTACCTCATTCTGTCGGATTCATTCCAACCCCTTTTCCCATATATATATATATATATATATATATATATATATATATAACATATACATATATATATATATATATATATATATATATAGAGAGAGAGAGAGAGAGAGAGAGAGGGAGAGAAATGTTGAGGGATAAACACGTTGAGATAGATGTTTCTTTCATCTTTACAATATTCCCTACGCCAACCAAAAGCACAAAGACCCTTCACTATTTTCCCCATCTATGCCCTGAATAATTAGTAATCAGACCATGGAGAAAAAAATCCTTGAAGAGAAAGAAGAAGGAAAAATTCCGGGATGTTAATCCATAATTTATTGTGCAACACTCAACACATAACACAGTGGGAAATTGCCAGTGACAAGATGCAATTCGACCAGCGCAAAGAGGAGAGAATCGAACGGAAAGAGTGGTGGGGGTGGGGGTGAGAGGGGACCAATAAAACAATAGATGTTGCGAGTGGACAGATGGCGCTGTGTACCAGGTTAAATTCTCGACGTCTTCTCCGAGTGGATCAGGGTCTTCTTTTTTTTTTTTTTTTGTAAAAAGAGTTCACCAAGGAAAAAGTGCGGAAGGGTGGGGGGTTGCGCAGGTTCAAGAAAGGGTCAACGGGTCCCCGGATGTAGGATTTCGCTTGAGTTATGCGTTGAGTTCAAGGTGTATAAACTTTTCTGGTGTTTTATCCCCCCACACACACACACTCTGCTTTTGGTTTGTTTGTGGACGTTAGTATGTAGCTTGTTTTTTTTGTTTTTTTTTCTTTTCATCTTTTTTTTTTCATTCATTCAGTTAAAAGCAACTGAAGAGGAAGCAGATGATTTTGAGTGGAAAACAGTTATTTTAATTTGTTTATTTTTCTCTTGTAACCTCATCACCATGATCATCTTCTACTTCGTTAGAATTACGATGTAATTTATGAAGTAGAATGAAAAGAAAGAAAAGAGAGGAAAACAATGAAATGAAAGAAGAGAGAAGGGTATGATAAAGAGAGAAAGCAATGCAACCAGCGACGCGATATAAAAAAATGAGAAGAGAGAGTGAGTGAGAAGAGAGAGCGAGGAAGAAAGAAAGAAAAAAATCAATATATATATATATATATATATATATATGTGTGTGTGTGTGTGTGTGTGTGTGTGTGTGGGGTGTATGTCAGCCACATAGTCCCATTTCGACGTATCACGTCTCTTCAGTGCGGCTAGTCATTGCAGGCTGCCTACAGCTGGGATCGAAATTCACTGATTTATCAGCAGTCATATTTATATATATATATATATATTTTATGAAAAAACACAAGTTTCAATCACGGGTGATGTCTAATAAGCCAATGCTGCAGTGTTTCGGTTTGTCTAATAACAGCGTCAGCTTATTAAACATCACTCGTGAATGAAACCTGTTTTTGTTTTTTGTTCATTTTTTTATAAAATTACATATTATCGGATTTGCTTCTACTTTTTCTTATATATATATATATACACACACATTCACACAACACACACACACAAACACACACAAACACACACGCATATATATAATATATATATATATATATATATATATATATATATATATATTATTAGTATGCTTTGCTATATTTATTTGTAAAATGTGCTCAATATCATTGAAAGTATGTATTTCTAAGTTAGGGTAGCGTGGACATGAAGTCAATGGTCTTTAATTACTTACAGTTTCTCGCCAATGCAATTTTTAAACGAAGTGGCCAGGCTAGTATAACTTAGATATTATATATATATATATATATATATATTATATATATATATATATAGAGAGAGAGAGAGAGAGAGAGAGAGAGAGATAGGTAGATAGATAGGTAGATATATAGATAGATATAACAATCATATGACCTATATATTTAACTAACGTAAATGAAAGAGGTTTGTTTTTGTATGAGCGTAATTTGTAAATTTCTTCAGAAGAAGGGATATAATATCACAAAAAAACAAACATTTATTATTTTTATCAAGCTTGATCCTCTCTGACCTTCGAAAGTAAATACATTTATTTTTCAACACTGTCTTTAAGTTGCTTAAATATATAGTTAATACCATTGTCATGTATCTATACTTCATATATATATATATATATATATATATATATATATATATATATATAGAGAGAGAGAGAGAGAGAGAGAGTGAGAGAGAGAGACAGACAGACAGACAGACAGACAGACAGATAAATAAACAGACAGATGGATACATTGTCATATATGAATAAAGTGAAACACTAGCGTTTGAGCACCAACCGCCAATAAAGGAAAATGATAAAACTACTGGTAGTATAATAGAGATACCGTGCTATTATAGTGTAAGGGCCTCAGTCATGGCTTGGGCGGCACAGTATTTATTTAACCAATGAAGACATGTAAATTGTTCTAGGCAAGACTGTGGGTTGAAGATAATTAACAATATTTTTCGTTTGTCTTATATTCTGTTTAATGTATATATGTTGGAATCAAATATATATGCCTTTATCAAATTGTATTTTGTTCTTCGTTTTTTGTAAACGTGGGCGTTAAAAATGCACCAACTCCAAAATAAACAATATCTTAGTTAAATATCTATATAATATTCATGTCATATGGCCTATATATTTTAGGATCCGGTTTAGCTCAGTCAGTTGAGCATCCGCCTAGGAATCGTCAAGGTTCCTGGTTCGATACCTGTCCCTACCAACTAAGCGTATGAGTATCACAAATTGGGCAATCTGATATGTGCAGTAAAGTGAGGAGCTGATGGTTGGTGTGGCGCTTCACCTCAGCAAAACATATCTCCTTTATCTAGCGTTATAATCCTTCGCTATCAAGCTGATATCGACAATAGGTCACTTCGCCAATTTTTACTATTATGGCTTACATAAGATTGGAACGAAAGTCATGTCCGGTACGAAGTAACATTTATTTAACCAATAAAGACATTTAAATTGAGAAATATATAAACAAAACATAATTTTCAGAATCTCTAAAATGTTTCAATGTTTTATTAAATACTTTGTTTAAATGTTTAATTTATATATTTTAGTTATTTGTTCCGGATACCAATTATAAAAAAAAGGGAAAAAAAAGAACATTATTTTGTGGCAAATCATTGAATTAAGAGAAACGTCTTAAAAAAGTTAACATTTTTTTGTGGAAAGATGGAATGAATACGCCTGGCATGAAATATTTCAGAGACACTGACGAATGATATTTTATTTATATATTTCTCAATTTACATGTTGTCTTCATTGGTAAATACATACTATTTTGTATCGGACAAGACTTTCGTTCCAATCAAGTTGATGTCATAAAATATGCAAAACTTTATCGTCTAAAATATAGGAGGAACAATATGAGGAAATTTTAGTTCGACTCACACCGAGATCCTATTTTTCTCTATAATATTCTGTTTACGCCGGTCGTAGAATAACGACCCAAGGGGGTTCCAAAAAAAAAGAGGCAAATGAGAATTAAAAGATGAAAGAAAATTTCAATAATAATAATAATAATAATAATAATAATAATAATAATAATAATAATAAAATTGACAAAGTTTGATCGGAAAATAAAAAATAAATGAAATCAGCCTTAATTGCTCGGTAGTTGTTTGTTAATGACACAATGACATCACCTGTCATTGAATCGTGTAACGCCGTGTCAAACGATCTCACGTCTCTTACTTTGAGTTATCTCCCTTTTCCACCCACCATTTTTTTTTCTCGTTTCTAATGACTGAGTCTTCTACGGGCGTTAGACCCGGTTCCGGCACGAAACGTGGCGACACATACAAGTGACAATTGACAGTTAATGTCTTTGCTGATTCGAGAAAAGGGAGGGTGAAACAGAAGAAGAAAAAGAATAGATAAAGGAATCAGAGAAAAGATAATAATAATAATAATAATAATAATAATAATAATAATAATAATAATAATAATAATAATGAGAAGAAGAACAAGAACAAGAACAAGAACAAGAAAGACGAAGAGAAAAAGAATAAGGGATGAAGGATAGCGGGAAAGCGAAAGAGGGAGCTGAAAGGTAGAAAAAAAAAGAAAGAATTATAACCTTATAATAATAATAAGAAGAAGGAGTTAAAAATAAGAACTTGACTTTTTTAAATCAAAAGGGGAGCATTAAGAATAATAATAATAATAATAATAATAATAATAATAATAAGAAGAAGAAGAAGAAGAAGAAGAAGAAGAAGGAGGATGAGGAGGATGAGGAGGAGGAGGAAGTGGAAATTTCAAATAAGCAAAGGAGGGGGAGGAACTAGAATGAAGATGGATGAAGCGGAAATTTCCAAAGAAGAAGAAGAAGAAGAAGAAGAAGAAGAAGAAGAAGAAGAAGAAGAGGGGTTAAAAATAAGAATTTACTTTAGAATAGGAATGTAGTTTGATTGTACTATTCGTGGTAGTGGTGTCCAAGAAGTAAATAAATTTGAGGAAAAAAAAGACAGTCACGATTAAGAACATATTGAAGGGGACTTTTTTTTTAAAAAAAGGGAATCCAACCAAGACGATGATGATGATAATGTTTTACCAAAGGGAGGAGATATGAAACAAAGAGGGCAAAATATTAAATCGAAACAAAAAATAACAAAAAAACAAAAAAACAGAAGGTGTAGGGCAGCTGTTAGTGTCATCTCAATGGACACTGAACCCCACAACAGAAAGATTTGGAAAAGCCATCGACCCAGAATTTGAGAGAGAGAGAGAGAGAGAGAGAGAGAGAGAGAGAGAGAGAGAGAGAGAGAGTTAAGACTGCTCCCTTTGAATTGAAAAACAAGATAGAATCGGTGCTTATTGTGTTCGCTTAATCTGGTATTCAATGAAACTCAAACAACGCGTCTTATCCAATCAACTGACTCGGGGTTAGAATATTGGCCCGTTTCCCCACCGGTGCCAGAGATCGGTGTTTACATCTCAGTGCTGAAAGAGCGACGCCTTGATTGAGCACACCCCGTGATGTAATGGTTAACGATCTAGGTTGGCGATTCGTTGTTAGTCAGATCGATTCTCACAAGGTGCTCTATATTTATACTAAACTAAGTTTGACTTTGTATTATTTAGATTTTTCGGGCTGTTGTTACTAGCAAACTAGTATGCACGCTCTGGACGCAAGTATTCAAGTTTTTATGTAATAAAATATTATATTAAATTAAGAATACTAACGAAACAAAATAAGAACGAATATAAAAATATTACCCTTATTTAATATCATTTTCATTGATTTCTATAGAAAATTATAAATAGAATTGCTTTTAATACGATAAAGAATATCATTATTAGAAATTAGTAACAGCAAATAATTATTAAACCCACTTTTGTTAAAATCATTATGCAAATTATTCCCACCATATACTATGTAAATCTTGATTTCTTAGTGATATATAACACATATTTCTGGAATTTAAATGCATTAATGATATGGACAGTTTTTCGGTAAATCTCAGGTAGACTTTAATAGAGATATCTTTCATAAATAAAATGCTAATTAAGATTAAATAATAATTATTTCCTTATCGTTAAGAATTATTAAATAATCAAGGAAATCATGATGTCAATAGTGATATAGTTTTGGTTACAGATAGACAGATACATAATCTTCATAACAATAAGATATGCACAAGGTTTCAGTCAATGTACACTCCAGCCTTCTTCAGGGGTTTCTGAAACATTATAATTATAATTTCATCGTAATCTCTGTTATATGAAGAAATTAGATGATCAGAAAATGACGTTCAGCGCAAACGTCTACTCCAAAATAACATTCAGTTATATGATCATTGCTGTATCTTTATAGATGATAGTCGTCTCGTGATCCTCCAGCATCATCTGGATTAACATCTTTATCATCGACGGTGACCTCTCAGATGACACTGCCCTGTCGGCTGGGGCCTGTAGAATACACTGATCGCACCTTTGCAAAGGGGTACGACCACCCAATAGGGCCACCTTTTTGCCGTGGGTGGTGACCTGTAATACAGGGCCGTGGTGGTTAAGCAGTCCGTGACCCCGGACACTAAGCGATATACAACACTCCACTATGACCCTTACTTGGGCTAGACTAGAAGTTGGAGAGGTTCGAACCTATCAATCGGATCGTTATGTAAAGCTTTAGCATCTATGATTGTCCCGGTTGTATTCTTCAAAACCCTAACCCTTTTATGATATGGGTGTAAGAATGTGGTGGATGAAGTTCAACCACCAGTTTAATTAATACATGTTTGTTTGCTTTATTTTACGGCATATCAATCTCGGTGGGCCATTTAATGCCGACAAAGTTTTAAAATAAATTCCTTCTTGATGGGTTCTCAATCTTTTTATAAACACATTTTTTCTATTTAACCCATAAATGTGATACTAAAAGGTAGTCAATTTTACATGTGAGTAATGGTGAAGAAGGGGTATTCCATATTCCCCGATATCCAGAACAGGAACTTCACTATCAGATAGAGTTTAACGTCATACCCTGAACAATAAGATCCTCAACCACCGCCTTCTAGCTCATATGATAAAAAGGGTTGGGGTATGATATAAGGGCAATTTTATTGGCATTTCAGTCTCAGAAGACTATAAAATAGTTTTTGTGCCCCTGAAGTTACACCTCCTGAGACCGTAAAGTCCAATGTTAGAAAAAACATTCTCGACAACAGATGTCGCATGTGAAAGCTGTCCCTGAAGATGTTGATGTGCCGGTGCATTGTTGCTGCTGATTTCTTCTGGACCCCCTAGCTTCATGGTGTTGTGCCAGGGTGACCGCAGACATGAACAGTCCTCCACAGAGAACCTGCAGCCACCGAAGTTTGTCCTGAGACAAATTTTCCCATCTGGAAGGGCAATGCCAAGACACCTGAGATCATTCTTGCAAACATCCTCAATAGGGCAATAGAATTGGGATAATCATATAAGTGCTAGGGCTTGACGGGTTGCATACATATTTACCCATATCTATTAATAATGGAGATTCGCTTCCGGTTTTTGTCTGTAACAAAAACTACGTCACTGCTTACGTCACACTACCTAAAATCGTCATAACATAGAATAAATACACTCAAAATTTGAGCATGCAATCTTAGACAGTTCTCATTGGTTTTTTAAACAAGTTTTAATAAATACATACCTGTTGTTATCTATCTATATATAGCTTGTTTTATTTTAATATATATTTAAAGTTATCAGAACTAAGTTTCCATTTCAATTTTTTTAATTTTTTACTCCTTTAATGAATTTATTTTATTTTTTACTCCTTTAATAAATTTGATGATTTTACTTTACTTATGATACTAACTCTCTGATATTAAATTTTCGACTCCCATCCCCTCAGGAAATATTTATTTTACGTCACCCAGAGGGCGTTTTTTTACAAACAGCTAATTTTTTTCTCTTTTTTTATAATTTCATTTCTTTTTTTTTAATATTTTATCTTCAGACCCTATTCTTGTTTTTATGTATTTCTGTTTCAAAAGTGGTATTTGCAATCGAATTACCGTCGTCATCAACGAAGCTTAGGCTAGTATGGTACAAGGCGAGGAATATGGAGCACTCAATGAAAATCAAATTCATTAACTGTGGTCGACTGGCCTATTTATATTACATTATATTACATCTGGAACAAGGGCAGAAGTATGGGGCCCTTTGAGAGGATAGGTAGAACTCATCATCAAGGCGTGTCAAAAATACGGATTCCTTTAACTCTTTCTCACATCGTTCCTATCAACCATTGCTCTTGAAAAGTCCTCTACACGACATACAATGTCCGTACGTTGTTAACTCTGAACCGGAGTGGTAGTACCTGTTAGGATTTGATCCATGGGTTAAATAGATCAAAATACGAATTTTAGAAAATGTTTCAAATGTGTTCAAATGTGAATGTGTTTTAAAAAATGAGTTTTAAAAATTTGAATACCCGACAAGAATGAATAAGACAAAACGTCCTCGGCATAAAATAACCCAAGAACTGACATGCCGTAAAATCCAACCAACCAACCATATTAATCTAAAATGTTTCCTTTTGACTATCTCTCTCTCTTTCCATATGTAGATCTACCTCGCCTTCTGTTTCGACACCTCCAGAACCGATTCCTTCTCCATCTTTATCTGCTACTGCTGCTGCTGCTGTTGCTGCCTTCTTTGAGACAATTCCATCCTGATCTCCAATGACCTCCTTAGAATGCCCTTAATTTGTGCTCATCTGTGGATGTCCGACTTCGTGGATTAACAAGACGTTAACAAAGGATAAATCAGGTTTGAATGGACCACCCATATCCCCGAACCTTCACTGCCTCCAACCCCCTACAAAGTTCCACTCCCAACCCCCGACCCTATTGAGCACAAAGCCCCAGCCTCGTCTCCGAGCATCCCCTGCCGTCTTAACCAAAAAGGGCGTCTCAGCTAAAACCCTGTCCGCTGCCGCCATTATCTTTCCTTCACGCCATTTGGCTTCACTGCTGCAGTTGTCGTCTGTCCCTAAAGCCATACAATACATTGTTAATGAGCGAGGTGACGAGGATTGGCTACGATAAAAACGAAGCGAAGATGGTGGACGGTCGGTTCGTGGGCTGGAGGTGGGGGTGGTGGTGGGCAGATAGAGAAACGGAGAGGAGATTGAAACAGGAGTCTGGGGGAGAAGAGATGAAGAACGTTTGATAGAAGAAGAAAAAAAAACGCTGAAAAAGATGGAATGTGACAAAAATCTCGAGATAGATCGAAATAAAGAAGGTTGTCCTTGGATAGGACTAAGACCACTGCTGCTATTAGTAATAATAGTAATAATAATAAAGTAAGTAAAAATCGTCGGGTGGCCTGAAATCGTTATCAGCCAATCAGCGAGGGAGTCTATCCCCTTTTCAATAGCGCTAGATCAAGGAGATTGTTTTGGCATCTGAGGTGGAGCACCACACCTACCATCAGATCTCTGTGCTATTCATATGCTGAGTTGGCAAGGACCGGAATCGAACTAGGAACCACGTGGTTTCTAGCCGAACGCTCTACCGACTGAGCTAACCCGGCTGCTACAGTAATACTAGTAATAATAATAATAAAGTAAGTAAAAATCGTCGGGGTGGCCTGAAGTCGGTATCACCCAATCAGCGAGGGAGTCTATCCCCTTTTCACTAGCGCTAGACCAAGAAGATTGTTTTTGCGGCTGAGATGGAGCGCCACACCTGCCATCAGTTCCTTACTTTACCGCAAAGATCCCTGTGCTACTCATACGCTGAGTTGGCGAGGGCCGGTATCGAACTAGGAACCTTGTGGTTTCTAGCCGAACGCTCTACCAACTGAGCTAACCTGGCCCTATGCTATCTATTAATACTCGCGTTCCTTAATTGTACGGCCATTATCATCTTACGTCCAAGATGAAATGCAAAAATGTAAATCCCGATTATCTGTTATTGCAGAGGGGAAAATATATATTCAGCGAATTCTTCTTATGAGTTTTAGTCATCCTTAATTTTTCTTTATTTCAAAATCAATCGACAATGTCCTACCTTTTGTATGACAATGCTTGACCACACACAAGCATCAAGACAAGGGAGAAAATCGCCTCATTCGGGTGAACAACTTTACCGCATCCTCCATGGTCACTAGATTTAGCGCCTTCAGACTATTATCTCTTCGGTCTCATGTAAGAGGGTTTGAGATGCAAAAATTATTCCAGTGACGAGGAAGTGAAATCTGTACTGAAAAAGTGGCTCAAAGAACAGTCAACAGAATTTTACGGCACAGGGATATGCTCTCATTCGAATGTAGAACATTGCTATTGAGATAAACGGTGACTATGTGGAGGAGTAAGGATGTGATCCACAGAGGGCGTGCTTCATTTTAATGTATGATACATGTTCCTCTGTTGGTAATTATACCCGACCTAAACAAAATGGCATTACTTTTTTACTCACCTATGTGGAGAAGTATGGACGTGATCCACAGAGGACCAGTTTCATTTTGATGTAAGATACATGTTCCTGTGTTGGTAATTATACCCGTCCTAAACAAAATGGCATTGCTTTTTGACACACTTACGTGGAGAGGTAGAGATGGGATCCACAGAGGCCAGCTTCATTTTGATGTATGATAAATGTTCCTGTGTGGTAATTATACCCGTCTTAAACAAAATGCATTACTTTTTGACTCACCTATGTGGAGAAGTAATGACGTGATCCACAGAGGACCAGTTTCATTTGATGTATGATACATGTTCCTATGTTAGTAATTAAACCTGTCCTAAACAAAATGGCATTACTTTTTGACACACTTATGCGGAGAAGTAGAGATGGGATCCACAGAGGACCAGCTTCATTTTGATGTATGATAAATGTTCCTGTGTTGGTAATTATACCCGTCCTAAACAAAATGGCATTACTTTTTGAATCACCCTCGTAAAGTTCAGTATGTAACGTTGGATTCTAGTTTCAGACTATTGAATCTAGCATTCAAGTATTTGTCAAAAAACTACACCCAACCTGAAGATTCATAATACAGAAGTTTATAGGAAAGATGAAAAACAATACTGAATAAAATGAAAAATTTCACGATAAATGAATAAAATATTTATGCTAAAAATGATATTTGTGAACAAAGAAATCGATATTTCCCAGATAACATCATCTTCGGAACTATGTCGCTCAAATCGGAGACATCAATTATGTTTGAAATTAGTCGCAATGATTTCTGGGATTGAAAAGAAGCTAGAACTGGAATGTAGGAGGAAAAGGGGGTTGGAATGAATCAGACAGAATGAGGTAAGATATAAGAAATGAAAGAACAAAACTCAGACAAAGATGTGTAGTATATTTCGCTGGAAATATTTTATTGGTTATAGGGGACATCTTTGGGGAAGATGGGAAGAGAGTTCTTTCTACCTACCTACCTCAACTCTCTCCTCATCTGATTTACTTCTCATCTCTCGCAAAGATTTCTCCTATAACCAATCAAATCTTTCCCTCACCCCAAAACTTACCCACCTACCTACTCCACCCTTCTTGTATGATCTGAATAATTCAATAAAAGCTGAAGAAGCCGAGTTCAAACTCCAGCGAAATATACTACACATCTTTGTCTGAGTTTTGTTCTTTCATTCCCTATATTTTACCTCATATATATATATATATATATATATATATATATATATATATATATATATCATGTCACGCATGCAGCACGGGTATCCATGACAATCTTTCACCAACCTTCCCTATCATTCATTGCACCTGGGAGCTCCTCTGCGGAGCATCCTCACATAGCTGGTCAATGTAGGTCCTTGCTGGGCACCCCACACTTGCATGTCCATGTGATGGCTTCTACAGGAGAACGTCGCTTATGAGTTGTGTGTGTGTGTGTGTGTAATCGGAGAAAATCAAAACAGCGATTAAGACACAAAAATCAGAATATATAGAAACACCAGACCCCAATGATTTCCAATTTAGACCTATAGTGGCAGGACCAACATGCCTGACGAACAAAATGATCAAACTAATAGACATCCTGCTACAACAATTCTTAAAAAAGATAAAATGTTACGTTAGAGACGACATTCAATTCCTAAACTATAAGCCACAAAAAGCAGACCCTGACACACTTTGACGTTACCAGTCTATATAGCAATATCCCCCATGAATTAGGATAGAAAAACACCCAGAAATACTACACCTTAGATTCAACAAAAAGTTAATCACTGATGGCATATAATTAATCCTAAATAATAACTCTTTCCAATTCGACAACAAGAACTACCTCTAAACTCTAGGAACTGCTATGGGGATGAAGATGGCACCGACGTATGCCACCCTAACCCTAGCATATTTAGAACATCTCTATAAAGTATAGGACCAAAATACGGTAACAATATCAAGATAAATTTCGTTAGATCATGGAAAAGATATTTGGATGACTGTTTCATGTTCTGGAAAGGCTCATGGGGTGATATCATTGGAATATACAGCAAAATACAAAACATACACCTCAAAATAAAATTCATCAGGGAATGTTAAGGAACTACCACATCATTAAAAACGTAAGTGGCCTATATTATCAGACACTTACCACAAACCCACATACACCCAACAATATCTACCTTTTAAAAGCGATCCCCAAAACTGCATAAAAATCCATCACTTACAAACTTGAACATAGAATATACACCATAATCACAAGCAAGAAACCCCAACAAAACCCTCCTCCAGAGAGGCTAACCCACAACACTTCTTAACAAAGGATTTAAATTAGCAGAAAGAAATACCACTAGAACAACTACAAAAAAAATAGAACAACGAACAGCACATAACAAAAACAACCCAGAGCTTTTCACATATACACTACACTCAAAAACATTGTAAAAATTAAAAACATTAAATACAACAAAGATAATCAAGAGGAAAAGACAACTAAAAAACCTCTAAAAAATGTTAACATCGTCCAAATTTGGAGAACAAACTACACAGGGCGTCTCAAAGTGTGGAAAGAAAAGATGTGGAGTATGCAACGTAATCATAGAAGGAACATCCTCTACTTTCAAAAAAAGATATTCAAAATAGAAATCTTGACTGCACTTTAAAGAATGTAATCTAAGTAATAGAATGTACAAACTGCAAAAAAATTTCATTACACAAGAGCAACATTAGACTAGCTAACAACAGAAACCTTTATGTATCAAACCATCTCCTTAAATGTAGTCACGGCGGTTTTAAGGTGATGCCAATATACCAAACTGATGATTATACTCTACTCCTAATTAAAGAAAAGCGCTTCATAGATAAATACAAAGCACAACTAAACCGAACTTAACAACACACATACACATAACAATAAATTTACTGCACAAACATATATGATCTGCATAATAGAATACACAAATTTTGGGATGTATGTGCATGTGTGCATGCATGCATACACATCAATATATATATATATATATATATATATATATATATATATATATACTTAAAAGAAAGGAAATGAATCCGACGGTATGAGTATAGATATTAACAAGTTTGACACTAATAAGAGAATTTGTCTAGTGTCAAACTTGTTAATATGTCTTCTTTTTAAAAAACTGTTACAATAAGAAATACATAATCTGATGACCGAGAAAAATGCGACGGAAGTGCTCACATTCGAAACTATTGTATAACTTTTATTTATTTAGTTTTTTTTTTGTAACATCAAGTTTTTTGTTTTGAACTCATATAACTTTTGTCTCCGCTCTTAACAACACGGAGTATAAACAAGCTCTGAAGATGATTTTTATAAAATCGAAATATTGTTCAATATCAGCTATGAATATGTTATAAAATGTTTTTACTTTAACAGCATTTTGTAGTGTTTTCATATCCTTTTACCTATACTCATATATATATATATAATATATATATATATTTGTCTAAGAGTCGGATAGGCGAGAATCCGGGAGTTACCAAGTGACTTTTTTTTTTCAGAAAGAAGAAAAAGAAGGACAGAGTAAACGTGACTACTATGTCTGCCTAACCCCTTTTTGATTTTGCTACTCACTCAACCGAGCCCCGCAAAAAAAAAAACAACAAAAAACCGCAAGAATTTCTCGTTATTCATTAGAACGACAACCGCGTAGGAGTCCACAGGGAGATCGCAATATGCAAGAAGATAAATATTGCTACGAAATATGCTCGTCTCATTATAATCAAGATATTGTACACGAGTATGTATCTGCCCAACCACTCTAATGCGGACAGGATGCGACACAAGATCAATCTATACCCAGGGTACAATCAGTTTGAATTCAGAGGTTTTCTTCTAGAATAGTTGCCTTACCAAAGCTGAATTAGTCAGTTCACCCAACTATTTGCCCTTAGGTAGCTTGGCGTGTTAAATGTGAAATGCAAATAGCCTCATCCAGTATTTTAACGAGTATATACTCGTTATTCCATTAGCCTTTTTTCAGTTGATTGAACAGATCGGGCCTTCATAAACAAGTGGAATAATGGGCTTTACCTGCAACACTGACACACGACATGTTTTCAGTGTGTTGAATTCTTAGGTGTCCTTCTCTCAAACAGGTTAGCCTAACAAAGCTGGAGAGCCTAATCTGCCCTGCTGTTTTCCCATAGCTGGGGATAGAAGTGGTTTCATACCTTTTCAAATTAACACAAACAGCCTAAATAGGAATGTTAACTCGTCTCCCTGGTTCCATTTTCTATTCCGATAACCGTTACCTTAACTAAGTCTCCTCAATAAGGTACGAATTTATTTGCTTAACAAGAAAAGAATTAAATAATCTATTCTGAGAAAAACAACAACAACAACAAAAACACCTGTATTATATAAGTTCCTGAGATTGGAATCGCCTGTGTTACACGTATTGCTTGGAAATAACTTACCCGATCAGTATATTTTCTGTTTGCTACCATTTTCTGGATAGATATATATATTAAGTTCTGTTTCCATATTGTATACACGGGGAAAGCAAATAAGTCAGCTATGACGTAATAGAAATAACAAAATCAAAAATGGGTCGAAATAGATTCAAATAATATAAACAACATTTTAAGAAAATATCTATATTTCTACCACGCCATTTTTGTTTATGTTTTGTCTGATTCAGACCTCCCAATATCAAGTGTAAGTCATGCAAATGTCGTGGGAATTTAAATCATATTTTTAGTTCCAGAGATTAAAGATGGCTTAGTAATTTTGTCAAATATTAGAGTGAGAAGCAAAAAAAAAAAAAAAATGCGTATAAATTCAAAGAAAGTTGTGAAACTTACCTATATAAATAGAAAGCCAGCATATGAAAAAGAAAAAAATATATATATAAGAACAATAAAAAAATATTCAAAAATTTAGTTGTATTTCAAAACACGAAATATAGATAAAAATATTCAGTGGCAAAAATATCATTTAAGCGTTATAATATATATATATATATATATATATATATATATATATACACTGGAGAGCGTGCGCCTAGGAACCACAAATTCCTGGTTACATGAAGGCCCTTGCCAACTCAGGGATCTGTGCCGTAGAGTAAGGAGCGCACACTAGGTGTTGCGCTCTACCTTAGACGCGAAAACTTTCTCCTTTGTCTGGCGCTTATACTTTCTGGCTGATACCGACTTTAGGCCACCCCGAAGACTTTACTATATATACATATGTAAAGACACCATAATTTGGCGGTAGGAATGATTTATACATGACGTTTTTTTATATACCCATATTAGAAATTGATAGTCCGTATGGAGAGCTCAATGTATGATAATTATATACGGAGCAATATTTGTAGGATTGATAAATAAAAGACTTAAATATCGGTCATGTCAACGGTTATAATTTTACAACTGTTAACATGACCAATATTTGAACCTTTTCTTTATCAATCAATATATATATATATATATATATATATATATATATATATATAATATATATATATATATATAATATTGATTATATAGTTTCGTATATTTATGAGTAAAGAATGCTCAATATCATTGATATTGCATGTATATCTATGTTAGGAGAACGAAGGCAAGAAGTCGGCAGCGCTTGGTAACGGAACTTTGCACCGTACCGAAATAAATGCGTAGAAAAGAAGGAAACTAAACTGAGAAAACAGTTAAAAAAGAAAGAAAGAAAGAATGAAACTGTAATGAACTATGAAGAAAGAAAGAAAGGAAAATTAGACAAACGGAATTGTGAGGAAATAAATAAACAGATTTTACGAAACAACGATAGAAAAAAAAACAACGATAGAAAGAAAGAAAAGAAAGAAACGAAAGAAACGAAGAAACGAAACGAAAGAAACGAAACGAAAGAAAAGAAAAGAAACAAACAAACAAACAACGAAAGAAAGAAAGAAAAGAAAGAAACAAAACGAAACGAAAGAAATGAAAGAAACAAACAAACAACGAAAGAAAGAAATGAAAGAAAGAAAGAAACCATGAAAGAAAAAAACGAATGAAAGAAACAACGAAAAAACGAAACAACGTAAGAAGGAAACGAAAGAAACGAAAGTAACGAAAGAAACAAAAGAAAGAAACGAAAGAAAGAACGAAACAACGAAAAAAAAAACGAATGAAAAGAAACAACGAAAAAACAAAACAACGATAGAAAGAAACGAAAGAAGCGAAAGTAACGAAAGAAACTAAAGAAAGAAACGAAACGAAAGAAAGAAAGAAACAACGAAAGAAAAAAAAACGAAAGAAAGAAACAACGAAAGAAAATTTACTGAACTATGGATAAATAAAGAAAGGAGAATAAAACTAACGAAGTTGAGATAAAAGGAATAAAAAAATTCAACGATCGAAGCTCTGAATGAATGAATAAATAAATAAATCAGAAAAAAAGATTAATCTAATTAACAAAACTGTTAAATAAAGAATGGAAATTTAATGATGAAAAATATGGCGAAAGAAAGAATATATATATATATATATATATATATATATATATATATATATATATATATCAGCTCCTCCGCACGAGCAGGATGCGACACAAGGTCAATTTCTTAAGCGGAGTTTAACAGGTTTGAATTTAGAGTTTCCTTCGCCTAGACTGGTTACCTAGCTATGGTTAAGAGCCAAGTATGTCCTGCTATTTACCATAGCTAGAGGGAGAATTGAATTCATGCCTTTCCCAAGGGTTTTAGCGCCATGTGAAATGCAAACAGCTTCAGTCCAGGAATTGAACTCGTGTCGACGAGTCCATTTCCTACGACTCTAACCATTAGACCACGCGCCTCCAAAAAAGATATTTATATAGCATTAGAAAGAAGTAAAAAAAATACAAAAATAAAAAACAACCTAGCGATCTTCAAGTGACAGATAGCGAAGAATAGTCGCATCTCTACAATTTCTTTTTTTCAGCGATGAATTATAGAATCGAACCTTCCAATAAAAAGCTGGCCTCTCCATCAGCAGAAGTTTTCTCGGCCGTGTCTCACAGAGTAAAAATCAGGCAAGAGCAAAAATAAACCGGTGAACTCAAGAATAAACTCAGTTGTGTGTGAATGCGACTAATTACCTATGTTTCTAAATTCGTCTATTCCAGCCCTCTAGCGTGTGCAAGACTATCTTTACAAAATCAACCACCAGAATGGCAGCAAACACACATACGCACTCAAAAGCACACACTAAAAAATAAATAAAAAATAAAAAAGAATCCCTAAAATATAAAAATCTAAGTTACAATAATAATTGGCATTCATTTCAAACAAAACTTTGCTTATGGCATCCCGTTAATTATACGATGACAATAAAAATCTCCGAAGATTAGCTTAGAGAAGAAGAAAAAAATAAGAAATTTTAAAAAAGAACTAACGATACAATGCCCCCTTATTTGCAGTTTAGCTTTTCGCGGTTTCAATTACCTGCGGCTGCATCCCAAAATAAACAATTCATAAAGGTAAGTTGATAATAGTCCCAGAGCTTAACATTAATTTTTGCTGAGAGTTCGAATTTTCCAGAGACGCCATTAAAACCTGCTTCCTTGATGTAGAAGGATGAACCTTCTGCAGTCAGCAAAGTAAGAAAAAAAATCATTGGTAGCTAAAATCTACGGTAAACACAAATCTGTATTAATTAGGATTATTCGGACTATTGTCCTCTTCTTTTCGATCTCGAGCCTTCATGTCGTAATCGGGAGCCTTCGCGGAACTTCGAAACTTACCATTTATTCAATCCACGGGGATAGACTGTTCTCATTCCGTTAACCATGACCGAGTACAAATGTTAAACTGTGTTAATTTTTCCATGTTTTACATTGTAAAATAATTAAGTATCTCAATTAATTATTTTAGTAATTATTTGTTTTGAGATGGAAACATAGCGTAGTGGATTAAGGCGTTGGGTTAAACAGTTCTAAGTGAAAGTTATCTCTAGACTGCAGGTTCAATCCTGATCAAGGGTGACAGTAAGATAGAATAATTAACACAACTTAACAACTGTACCCCAGCTATGGGTAGCGGAATGAGAACAGGATACCCCTGTAGATTGAATAAAGGGTTGGTTTCAAAGTTCTGTGATGACTCCCGATTACGACAAGTAGGTTTCCGAGTTCGAAAAAAAAAAAAGAAAGTTCCCGAGTTAAAAAAAAGAAGGTTCCCGAGATCGAAAAGAATGTTCGCGAAGTTCGAAAAGAAATTTCCCAAAGAAGGCCGGAAGGCATATCAGCCGAAACTTTGTACAGATGCAAATAAATTTTAAACGGATCTATTTGAACCATAGATGGGACTCTAACAGGTACTCACATTCTGGATCAGAATAGACCTGGGAGTAATGGTAATGAAGATGCACTTGGCACCCAACCAAATCCACAAAAATGGAGCGTCGCAATGGGATGCAATTTAGTGACATACAAGGGACACCCACTTTGAGTTTATTCCGAAAAGACGGTGGATATCTAAGGAGAGTACAAATGCACAATAGCACGCAAGAGTGAATATCATTAGAATCGCATTTTATGTACAAATAGCGTTAGATGTATCCTAACCAAACCCTAACGCTAATATAAACCCTAACCCTAACCCTAACCCCCACCCTTACCCTTACCCTAGCAACTTTTGGTTGGTTGGTTGGTTGGTGTTTATAATAGTCCGAATAATCCAAATAATACTAAGTTTTTTTTAAAATTAAACATTAAACTAGAAATAGAGTTGTAAAATCTTATTTTCAATTTGGGTAAATTGAAAATAAGATTCGAAACAAACAATAGAAATTTGGTTATTATGAAAACATCAGTATATAAACGGTTGTTTAGAAATTATTCCGTTGAAAAATATTAGAGAAATATTTTGGAGAATAGGGAAAATATTACGTACATTTCTTAAGGGGTAACGTTACACTATGATTATATTGATGCTTCTATTTAGAAAGTAAGGAAGAATTGAAAAAGGCATTACACTAAAAAAGGCAAGAAGCAGGCAATATCATGCACAAACAGTCACAGATGCAGACAACGCTGATGACCTTGCGCTTCTTGCAGATCCACCGGCACAGGCTGAGCCACTACTATATAGCCTAGAGGAGGCAGCAAAGAATATCGGCCTCTATGTGAACTCCGATAAAACCGAGTTCATGTGCTTCAAAAGGAATGGAGACATCTCCACACTTGACGGTAAGCCTCTTAAGCCATTGGAACAGTTCACATACCTAGGTAGTAATATCTCATCCACAGAAAGCGATGTTAATACCCGAATAGCAAAGGCATGGACGGCCACAAACAAATTATTAGTAATATGGAAATCTGATCTCACTGACAAGCTAAAGCGACAATCCTTCCAGGCTGTGCTTATATCAGTATTGCTGTATGGCTGCACCACCTGGACCCTAACAAAGCACCTTGAGAATAAGGTGGATGGGACCTGCACAAGAATGTTGCGTGCAGTCCTGAACAAGTCGTGGAAGCAGCACCACATAAAGAAGCAACTATATGGTCACCTGCCCCACCCATCTCACAAACCATCCGGGTGAGACGGACTATGCATGCAGGACACTGCTGGAGAAGCGGGGACGAGCTCATAAGCGACGTTCTCCTGTGGAAGCCAACACGTAGGAGGCCCACTAAGGAACTACATTGACCAACTATACGAGGATTCGGGATGCTGCGCAGAGCACCTCCCAGAGGCAATGAGTGATAGGGAAGGTTGGCGAGAGATTGTCATGGATATCCGTGCTGCGTGCGTGACATGATGATGATGATGATGATGATGATCTCTCATATTATCATGACCCTCTCAAAAAGGGTCACATTAGAAACGATAAAGCTGGTTTCAAGCTACATTTGTAAACTGATCGTTCACAATGTTCTTTTCTGCTGTCCACCCAAATTTCTCCTGAGGCAGTACAAACTTTTCTTGGTATTTTTTTACCCAGGTGATGGGATATTTCAAAGTTCAATATCCATTCACCTCTGAACTAATTGTATCTAAATAAGGTCGTCTTATTGTAATGAGTCCTGCTCAATTACAATGAACTAACCATGTTTTTTTAATACTTTGCTTGAGTGTAGTATGCGTAGTTATGGTAGAGCCGCTGTGAGCATGTAAAAGTAGGCAACGATGTTCTGATGAGACATGAGACATTGGTGAGAGGCGGACATTTAATGATGGTTCTGGTGGGACGAGGCACCGCGAAATTTGTTTTTTTTTTTTTTTTTTTTTTTTTTTACATGGGTTTATTTCGTTTACGGCATGCAATCCTCTTTTTTCATCAAACGGCATTATTGTCAGCATCATTGGTCATCGTTGTCTTCGTCTGCCCCGAGAAAGAAATCGTCTTTTAATCACAAATCTCACAGCCCACTGACGGAGTCGGCTTTAGCGGGAATGTTCCTGTCTCCCCCTCATGACCCGTCTCGTCCTTTTGAGGGACACCCTAACAAGAGAGACAGATGGAACACTTTCCATCGTTATTTATTCAAAGAATTAGACAGTCAAATTGCTTGTTCTCTCTTTCGGAAGAAAAAAAACTTTTTTTTTTAATGGTTTGGAGTCGGGGAGGTTTTTTTTTTTTTAAATTGAAGAAAATGATGAAAAGAATGTATTTGATTCATAATAAGAGGAGTGGAAAAAGGAAATAATAATAATAATAATAATAATAATAATAATAATAATAATAATAATAATAATAATAATAATATTCAATTGGTTGGGTTGGGTTGGAGGAGAGGTCAAATTTGCCAACAAGAAATGAATTAAATTTAGAAGAATTTACAGTAGAGGGTGGGATAAAGAAAAAAAATAGCGTTTTGTGTTGTGTCTTTGAACAGTTCCCTCTGACGACCCCTTCATTTTATTTCATTTTACTTTTTTTTAAAGTGAAAAAAGAATGATAAAAAAATGAAAATAGAGAAAAAAAAAAGAACAGAAAGAGAAACGGGGAAGAAAATCTGTGGAAGAATGAAAGAAAGGATGAAGGAGAAACAATTGAGATCTGTTTAGCGATTAATGACTCAAAGATTAACGGTGAAAATATTGGTGTTGGGTTGAAAAACAACAAGAACGAGAGGGAAAGTGAACGTTAAAGAGTGAAAGAAATAAAGAAAATGAAAAAGAAATGTATAAAGGAAATTGGGGAAAATAGATTATCTAATTGAGACGAATGGCTGATTTAAATTTCTTCAATACAACTGAATGAAAAAATAAAGTAAAAGAATGAAAAGTAATTGAGGAAGAAAGAAAAGGACAAAGTAAAGAAAAAGACAAAAGAACACGAATGAAGATTAGGAAAAAGAACTATAGATAGAAAAATAAAGGAAGGCTTTAAGAAATCTGAAGGAAAGGAAAGAAAAAATTCAGTGGTAAATAGAGAAAGAAAAATACGAAAATAAAATTAGAAAGAAAAAGAAATTTAAGATAAATGTTAAAAAAGAAACGATAGAAAAAAAGGATAAGAAAATGAAAAAAAGATAAAGAAAGATTTAAAAAAAGAAAGAAAAGACGAACGTATTAACGATTGAAATAATGAATGAATGAATGAATTGTTGTAGTAAAAGGAAAAAACCGAAGTGAAAGTTAAAAAGTGAATGGATGAAAAAATATTAAAAAAAGAACATAAGATGAATGAATGAAAGGGGGTGAAGAAATATAACAGTGAAAAAAAAAGGATGAAAAAGGAAGAAAGATAAACGAGAGAACCAAAGAAAGAAGTTTTGCAAATAAGGAACCACATATTTTTAGTAAAAAAAAAAATGTGGAGGAAACAGAAAACGAAACAGAAAAATGGGGGAAAAAATACCAAAAAAAAGAAATTGACGAATGAATGAATACGGGAAGAAACTTGTGGTTATAACAAAAGAAAAAGAATACAAAAACAAGAATTAAAAATAGAGAAAACATGAGAAAGAAAGAAATATATATAGAAAGAATAAACGAAGGAACACATGAATATATTAAAAGAAAAGGAATATCATAAGGAAAAATTAATAAAAGGAAGGAAGGAAGGAAGAGATATAATGAATACACAAAGGAATTACTGAAGAAAAGTAATATAATAACAAGAAATTCAGTGACAGAAATGAAGGTAGATAGAGGGAATACAAAGTGTGTCATAAAAGAATTGAGATTGGCGCTGTATTTACCAATATAGAAATGAACAATGAATGGAACTTTTTTTTTCAGAATACAAAGTGTATCAAAAAGTACAAAAAATCTTCGAAATTTTTTTGGCACACCTTGTAATGAAAATAGCCCCAAAAATGAATATTATAAAAAAAGGAGACAAGAAAAGAAAAACATAAAGAAAGGAACGTTGATATAAAGAATTCACGAAGGAAATACATAAATATAAAAAAAAAGAAAAGAAATATTATAAAAAAGAAGAAAATCAACGAAGGAAATGAAAGTTGATAGAAATAACAAACGAAGGAATACATGAATATTGCAAAAGAAAGGGAAATATAATAAAAAAAAAAAAAAGGAAAGAAAAAGAAAAAAGTTCGGAAGAATAAATTACTAAATGAGAGGAATCTGAAGAATGTTTAAAAATAGGAATTAGTGGGAAGAAAAATTTAAATTTAATGATTTTTAAATACCATCGAAATATATTCTATCATTTTACTTTGATTAATGATGTTTTAGGCTGTCAAATATTTAAAAAAAACAAAGACAAAAACAAAACAAAAAACAAAAGAAACAAAAAAAATGTCGTAGCCCACTGGACACAGCCTAACGAATAAATGAATTTGTTTTGTTCTCACAAAGTCGAATGTTCAATCCTTGCGTCAGTCAATATAGTTGTACATTAACTCATAAATTGAGGTGTTTGTTGTGCAATGGTTATCGTCGGACGAAATGGACACGGTGAATAGAGTTCAAATCCAGGACGGGGCTGTTTGCATTTCACATAACGCTAACACTCTTGGAAAAGATATGAATCCAGCAATTCTTCCTCCAGCTGTAGGTAAATAGCAGGGAAGATTGGACACTTGGCATGGCAACTGGAGAATAAGCCAACATAAGGATTTAGATTAAAAGGTTCGAGCCCAGGGATTGGTGTGTTGGAAATCAACCTGGGCCGTGAGAGTTTAAAAAAAATGTTTTTAGTACTTTTTTTCCATTTTTCTTTTTTTCTTCTTAAGTTATTTGTAATTAGATAAGAATAGTTACTTGGAACTTTATAATTGGGTATGAATTATTAGTATTAGATAAGAACATTTGAAACCATATAGCTGTGTTCAAATTATTTGTTCTTAAAATAGTTACTTGAACCTTATAATTGGGTATGAATTATTAGTATTAGATAAGAACATTTGAAACCATATAGCTGTGTGCAAATTATTTGTTCTTAAAATAGTTACTTGGAACTTTATAATTGGGTATGAATTATTAGTATTAGATAAGAACATTTGAAACCATATAGCTGTGTTCAAATTATTTGTTCTTAAAATAATTACTTGAACCTTATAATTGGGTATGAATTATTAGTATTAGATAAGAACATTTGAAACCATATAGCTGTGTGCAAATTATTTGTTCTTAAAATAGTTACTTGAACCTTATAATTGGGTATAATTAATATTAGATAGGAATAGTTGAAACCATATAGCTGTGTTCAAATTATTTGTTCTTAAAATTCTTGAATTTGTTCTTAAAATAGTTACTTGAACCATTTTTCATAAATGATTATCATTAGTTACTTGAAATCATATTTTATTATTTAAAAAATTGAAGCAGTTTCATTTTGTTTTAAGTTGTCTCTCTTTGGGTCAGAAAGATTTTGGAGGGAGATTTAATGACGAAAAGGAAGTAGAGAATCATAAATATTTTGTTCTTTTAGCAGCCAACAAATGTTCACGGTTGATAAACCAATAAAACAGAGGAAATCAACTTGCGTCTGTTGAGGCCAGCAAACAGCACACTACACATATAGTTTCTTTAAAAAAAACGAAAGACTTCAGCATTAAATGACCCAACAAGGGTTAACACGCTATAAAACGAACGAAACAACCAACTGAAATGTGGAGATAAGGTAATCAGTAGCAGGTTACTCTTTTTGCCAAATGAAATGGCTTGAAGAATAAATTCTAGACAGCAGCCCATCATAGAATCACGGAGATTGCCACTAGTTATGCAACCAAGTTAACCAAGCGAACTGATTCAATTTTTAAAACTTTCTCTTCAGTTATCTTTAGAAATTGTCTGCTTTCGATTTCATTCATTCTTTTTTTTATTCTAATTTGTTTACATTTTTTCTCTTATTTCTTTTCTTTTCTTTTCTTTTCTTTTCTGTACCTCAAATCGAATTGCATTTTAGTTTTGGCATGGTTCCCGATATTTCTTTCAATTTATTTTTGAATTTCTTCTTCTTTTAGCCATTTTCATTCATTTCTTAAATACTTGCAATTGAATGGCTTTGGCATAAAATAACTCAACAAGAATTGACATGCCGTAAAACCAACCAACCACCTAACCAGACAAATAGAAATAAAAATTCACATATGATGTCTCATCGTAGGAAGTGATTTGCAGATCGTTACTCTTGTCCTGGGTTCAATCCCTGCTTACCCAACTTTGTCCCCAAATAAGCCAATTTACTAATTACAGTAGTACTTTGACTTACGAGAGGAATTCGTTCCATTTGTAAGTCAATTCCCTCGTATATCAAGTGAATTTTCTCCATTGAAATAAACTGAAATGCCATTAATCCGTTCCAGACTCCCAAAATCTCCATATTTTTACGACGATATCCGTTAACTCGTTGCCAACCAAATTTCCCCAACAGCTGTACTAAATTTTCTTGGCATTGTTTTACTTGTGTGATGGGATATTTCTATTAAACTCAGAACTCATTCTATTCAAATAAAGTCCTATTATTATTGTAATCCGAGTCTTTTTAAATATAATGGACTATCAGCGGCTTACAGTAGGGTCGCAATGGTAGGAGAGCTGCTGGGAACGGTTTAAAGTAGGCAAAAACTTACAGCCATCAATGTAGCTGTTTAGTTAATTTAAAACGTAAGTAAGTAATGGAAAAGACTAGGAACCTTTCACCCGTTTGGTTGTCGTATAAAAGCAATGGTTGTGTTAATGCAGGGTCATTCAGTACAAAACTACCCATGTGTTTTGTGTTCATTGATGCTAACATAACAAAACGGAGACTGAAAGGAGAAAAGTGGCTCTTAAATATGTGCATATATTTATATGTAGGGACACGCATTAAACTAGGTGTGGCGAAAAAGAAACAAGACTTGTAAAACTGCACCCAAAAATCAGACCTTTCAGCGGGCATATGATTAAAATGTCATGCAGCAGTCACCTTGAACTTTATTTTATAGAAAAATTGCATCATACCACGCTGGTTAGTATCTGAGCTACTATATCAATTCTGTGAAATGTTGCTTTTACTTTCGAATAACTTTCATAGTTATCGGTCGAATTTATATTAAATATGTTAATAATATTAAATAATATATAGAATAAATATTACCTTGATAATATATAAATCATATATAAAATATTATGTTATAAAATATTATATACATTATTATATTTTTATTACTATTATATTATAAAATATTATATTATAAAAAATTATGTATAAAATATATAGAATAAACATATTCCTTAAATATATTAAATATGTTAAATTATATTAGATTGGACAGTTTACTCTTATCAGTTATACGAATTCATTCCTTACTTTATATGATTACCTCATGTTTCTCCCGATAGTCGCTCGGTGGAGTACCAAGCAGCCTTATAAAAACTCAAACGCTAAAGTAAAAGATACTTTTTGATCGTTTAGCATCGACTGGGTATGACCCAACCAACCAACAACCAAACAACCAACCGACCAACCAACCGTATGCAACTATGTATGAGGTTCTTTGTATATTTTGTTACTCCTATATTTCTTCTACTAAGTTTGCTCAGTAAATGAATATTGTTCTTGTTAATTCGTCATGAATTGATTTTACATATATATCCACACGAGGATATATCCTGCTATACACAGGTTTAAACTACAAAGTTTCCGGGTTTGTTCAGTTTTAACTAAAGATTGTTAGCAACGAACTGTAGTTTCCAAACTGACAAACTTACGAAAACAACTTTCACACGATATATCCTGCTACACACTGGTTTAAACTACAAAGTGTCCAGGTTTGTTCAGTTTTAACTAAAGGTTGTTAGGAACGAGCTGTAGTTTCCAAACTGACAAACCTACGAAGACAACTTTCACACGATGAAACCATTACTTACACCCTGCTACAACGTATATCAATTCGATATATGTAAATAATCTGACATTTCCTCACTGATAATCTAAATTCATGTAATAATTTAGGTGTGAGGTGATGCACATCCAATAAAAAATTATGGGTAATCCTCAAGAGGAGATTAAGAAAATACTACCCATCAAATCTTGAAGAATTGAAGCGAGTCATTACTGAAGTCATACTGAAAAATAAATGATATTAAACCGAGTGACTTAATCCAAAATATCAAATGTCGTACTGCGTTAGAATCGCACTTTTGGCAATGTTTGCTGGTTTGCCTTCTAAAATGTCTGGGCAAACGGATAGACGACGGGAGTACGATGGCCGAGTGGTTAAGGCGTCTGACTTAAGTTCTAATGGATAGATATCCACGTAGGTTCGAATCCCCACCCGTGCTAATATTTCGGTTGATTTGTTTAAAAAGATTTAATAAAAACAAACGATATTAAGCCTAGTGGTGATCGGAGACATGTGATTTAATCGGCTCGATACCAAAACGAATGAAAGAAATACTAAATGTAAAAGGTGGTACAACAAAGCGTATTGATACAGTTCTTCAAAAGTTCATTAATGATTTTTCTTCATTATAAACAGCTTTTTTGTCTTTTTTTTAAAACGCATATTGTCGGTATCAGCCAGACAGCGATGGAGTCTATCTTCTTTTCGCTCGTTCCAGACCAAGGAGATGGTTTTGGCTGCGGTGGAACACCACACCTACCATCACAGAGCAGGTTACTCAATAAGTGCTACTCATATGCCCACAAGTATTTCAGAGATAACAGCGTATGCAAACATACATTCATATCTGCAATATTCGTGAA